>CM022298.1:498865356-499465356 GCA_011799875.1 Thinopyrum elongatum | reverse complement strand
GGGGGGGGGGGGTTTGGGGGGGGTTGGGGCTTGTTGGGGGCGCGGCTCGAGATGCTCTAAGACTTCTTTTCCCTCAAAAAAATTTAAGACTTTTTTGCGGTTCATTTGAACGGTAGTACAATACCAAATAAGTAAAATATGAAAAAAAAAAGTATCATAATGAATCTGATGATACTGATTTGGTATTTGTGGATAAACTTGGTCAAATACAGAGTAGTATGACTTTTATAAAAAAAAAGTAGAGGTATTACCTTGCTAACAATTGGCAGAGAAAAAAAGGTGTAGCATCCTTGCAAATGAACAAATTTTATCTTTCCCGGTGGTTTTTTTTTTTTTTGACATCTCCCGGTGGCACTGCCCGGCGGTGGTGTTCACTCTGTAAAAGATCAGGTGAAGGATTTGTATCGCCTTGCTACTTGGATTACCAGCAGAAAAGTTTTATTACAAATTTACCTTTCCCGGTGGTGGTGTTCACTCTGTAATAGGCCAGGCGAAGGATTTGTAACGCCGTGCTACTTGGTTTACCAGGAGAAGCGTCTTACTATAAATTATGTGTTAGTTCGCCCGCTTACAACAATGTCTGGGTGGTGTAGTTGGTTATCACGTTAGTCTCACACACTAAAGGTCCCCAGTTCGAACCTGGGCTCAGACAATTATGTTTTTTTTTTGTGCGTGCTGCTTTTTCTGTGTTTGCAATCTCGTCCATTGGCATCATAACGTTCTGCGTCATCTTGGTCTTCGCTCGGGAGGAGATTTTGGCAGCGATGATTTTCTAACAACGGCAGCATATATCATGAGCAGAGCACAACAGGACGTTGCAAAAAAAGCAAGTTGTACATGTTAGCATGGCAAAAATGCTCAATCTCTGTAACGTAGGAGTACATTAGGACAAAGTTTAGCTGGCGTAACAACTCCGCTGCTTAAAGCTAACCCAGAAGCAGTCATAGTATGAATAATCGGACGAACAGATGACCCGGCTGCTCTTTTCTGTTTTGCTGTTCTTGTGATTTCACGCTATCAGCTACAGAACAGCCCTAAACTGATGGGTGATCGAAAAACTTCCTATGTAGATTCTTCCAACTCTTCTCCAAAGCGCTCCAGCCTTGAAACCTCAGCATCGTAGTCACGGATCAGAGCGTGTTTGATCGAACCGTCATCCTCGCTCGCGTGTATTTGCCTCCCACCAAACCTGCACGGCAAGGAATGCAGTTAAAAAACCCTTTTCCTAGGTAGGAAACCAAAGCATGCACAATCTCTGACATCAGCTGTTTCCTTTCTCCGAAGTGCTCACAAAACATTTTTTCTAACACTTGAAACGAATCTCGCAGATGGGTTTGACAAACTCAGGATGCAGACCAAAACTTTATTTTAATGCTTTATCACGATATCAAAAACCAAGAGGAAAAGAACGGCTCAATGACTTTATGTTAAAACCTACCATCTTCCATTCATCTTCTCTATGCATTTGAGACCATCTTTCCGGTCTTTGAATTTTACCAATACAACCCCTTGCGGATGATTTTCGCAAACCTGCCACAGCAACATGTAAACAGAAGTGGTAAGCTGGAAAAGAGAGAAAAAAGAAACCAACAAAACATACTTGTGGTTAGGGCCAGTTTACTCAGTTACGGCTCATTCTGGGGATTTTCTATATATTTCATCAATAATTACAACAAAGCTTAACACTAGTTCAGAGAGCCCCGCATCGGCAGATGTAAGATCAGATCTAATTTCTGGCCAGGTGAAGATAGGAGCAAGTAAATGAAACTCATAGCAGCAGACTTATAGAGCATGGTGCTGAATGGTTTACCATATATTCCTACTAAAATGAAACACACCAGCCCATACTAATGTGGATTTAGGGCCTGTTTGGATGGCTGCCAAAGGCTACCCTTCCAAAATTTTGGCCGTTGACCAGTGTGGGCAACCGTTTGGATTGCAGCCAAATTTCCCAATGGCTGCCAATTTTTTGGCCAGCCGTTGTGATTCTGTACTAGCACACAGGCAAGTTCCAGGCGGCAGTTTCCTTCGCCAAAAATTTGGCACGCCATCGTTTTGGTAGGGCTGGTCTGGGTTCAATCCAAACAGCCCTTAGAGCATCGCCAGCCGCGCCCCCAACAGGCCCCCCCAAGGCCCTTTTTTAGCGCCGGCGCTAAAAAAACGGCCCAGTCACGCCCCCAAAAGCCCAATTTTCGCCGGTTCGGCCCGAAATTGGCGCCGGCGGACCCAGGCCGAACCCGGCGCGCTGGGGGCGCCCGGGGGTGCCGGGGGAAGCGTTTTTGGCGCGAAAGCCCTGTGGGACCGCCGAGTCAGCGACACACGACGCATCGTCGTCCTCGTCGCCTCGTTTTCCCGCGGGGAATCAATGCCAAGGCTGCCGCCGGTCAGCCTTCCGCTGATTCCCCACGGGCGGCGCAGTGATGGCCCGGCGACTCGCCGTCCCCCTCCCGCCACGCGTACACCCGTCTGCCCCCCCCCCCCCCCGCCCCCGCGGCTATAAAAAGCCACCCCTCCTCGCCGGTGGACGCACTCTCCTTCGCCCCGCAGTCCCTCTTTCTCTCGTCTCCGACGCCCCATCCTGTCTCTCTCTCCCCCGCCACCAGCCTCCGATGGGTGAACGTTTCCCCGGCGACGGTGCGGCGGCCAACGGCTTCGACCGCCGCACCCTGCACGAATGGGAGGCATACCTCCTGCACGAGACCAACTACCCGGCGCCGCCTGACATGCGCGCGCCGGGGCGGTGGAGGCTCAACGCCGGAGGCGTCCCAGTCCCCCCGCTGCCCGATGCCGACCAATTCCACGGCGAGATTGCGCGCGTCCGGGCCTCCCTGCCGGAGGAGGTACGCGGCCGCCCGGAGTACGCCGCCAACAACCACGCAAGCTGGGCGGCGTACTTCCAACGCCGCCACGAGGAGCAGCTCGCCTCCACCAACAACGCGCTGGTAAGGGGGCGCCACAACGCCGACGGCCACCGCCTGTGGCGGGGCGTCCCTGGGCAGACGCTGCACTACGTCCTCGAGTACCTCGAGGGTGGCAACCAGCCGCCGCTCCAGTACCCGGCGCCCCCGGCGCCTCTCCCCCGCCGGAGCGGTGGCATTTGGCTGCCGAGGCGCATGGCGGGTGGGTCGTCCTCCTCCTCCCTCTCCTCCTCCTCCCTCTCCTCCGGCTCGCCGGCGCTTGCCAGCATCAAGGCCGAGCCCGTGGAGACGCTGCTCGGGCGGCGCACCCGCGGCAGCGCCCTCGTCATCAACGAGGGCGGCCGTGGTTCCTCCTCCTCCCGCCTCGTCAAGCCGAAGACGGAGTTGGGGCTCGCCGCCGTGAAGAACGAGCACGACAACATGGCCGCCCTGGGGGCGCGCCGACATGGGCGCGCGAGGACTACGTCAAGCTGGAGATGGAGCGCCAGCACCGCGCCCTCGAGGAGATCGCCGCCCGGCGCCGCGGCCGCAACGAGGGCGGCCTCATCGTCCTCGAGGACAGTGACGACGACGCACCACCGCCGCCAACCAAGCCCGTCTGCCAAGGCGACGCAGGGCAGGGCTGCAGCAAGGACGGCGGCGACGTGAAGGAGGAGGCCGACGACGGCGGCGACTACAGCGCCTTCGGCGCGTTCTTCGGCATGCAGGAGGGGCGGCGCAGTAGTAGTTCTTAATGTTTTTTAGTTTTTGAATTATGTTTTTAAGTTTTTATGTACAAATATTAATGAAAATCGCCTAGTTTGGCTGAAATGTGTCATGTTTGGCCGACTTTATTTTTCAGAAAAACGGCGTCCGGGTTGGGCTTGGGTCGGCGGTTGGGAAACCGACCGCCCCCACGCCGATATTTTCGCCGGCGCGCCCCCAGGCGGCGCTTTTTCAAGCCCCGGGGGGGGGGGGGGGGCGAACGGCTGGAGATGCTCTTAAAGACCTTGGCTCAGCTTGCATGCTCTCTCACTAATTAGTCGGTTTGCCTTTTCCAGACTAAGTAACACGTTCTCACAGGAGAGTACGCATATGGCCAGCTTTGGCATCGCAATAAACAAGGATCAGTCAGTTTGGTGTAGAATGCGGATGCAGTTCTCCAGTATGTCTTTCAGAGACTGTTTACACAGGTTAAAATTGAAAAGTGGTAACAGCCAGGAACTTTGTACTCCAAATGCTTCTTGATCATATCAGGCTTCTACAATTAGGAAGAAGCACAGCTAATAAAGAAGCAAACAACTTTTTAACATTCCCTTTTCTCTAATCAAACTAATCTATTTGTTATGATTTTCCTATGATGACAAGTAAAGACATATGAGTGCAATTAAAAATTACCTTGACATTGTCGATCGGACCAAACTTCACGCATTCCTCTCTAACATCTACCTCAAGTTCAGGAAGAAGGGTTTCATCACTCTGCAATGATCAGGAACTTCATTCTTAATAAAAACCGACATGAGCAAAAAAGTTCCTATACCAACAGGAGCAATCTGAAACGACGCATTTGTTCCATCTGAAAAGGGCACGTCAAGCATACTTCCATAATTACTTACTCTCAATTCAGCAGGACTGAACATATTCGCCAAAATCACCTGAGTAGGAATCATCACCTTCTTATCATCATGTCCACCTAATAACAGAACATTGTCACAAGAATAAAAGTAAGTAAATGTGATTTTGATCTCGAGATAAAGCTAGTTTACTTGCAAAAAATGCAGATAATAATGAAAAAGTATAAAGGTAGTTTGCTTGCAAAAAATGCAGATAATAATGAAAAGGTAACTGCTCATCAACCAACGGCGTAATGATAAATGAACACCCTGCGTACAACAATAGTTTTTGCAGCTTAATTCTTTTAGGGCGATCTGCTAGTAGGAAAAGATTTAGAAGCACAACATATTGTTCTCAACACGCCACATCCCTAATTAGCATGAAACATGCAAAGCTTGAACACGACCTACAGTTCGGTTGTGCCAACACTGAAGCAACAGAAACTCATCGCTGCGTACACGTATTCAAATCAACCATAATAAAAACAATCGACACAATTTAAAGATAGAAATTACCCCATCCCAGCATCTTATCTTCAACCTTCTTGCCTTTCTTTTTCTTTTGCTTATCTGCCTTCTTTGCCAAAAAAACGTCACCTGAAGCAGATGAAACCATTAGTAGTATATATTTTGTAGTTCATGTCGCTTTAATAAATCACGAACTTACCTTTCTGCTGAAATTTAGCCACGCTAACAGTCATTAGGGTCTTACCACCAGGACGGAATGATGTTCCATCCAATAATTGAATTGCTAAAGGTACAGAAGGCTCCTGGATCATTGAAAGAGAAGTACACAGTAAATAAAATAAACATGCATAATTCCGTAGTAACTAGTAAGCTCAGTCAATCTGATAAGTTCAGTAAGGCAATACCTTGAGATAGGTCACAAGTGCATCACCCTTTTTCCTGCCTGTTTCCTTGTCAGTATAGATCTTCACTCGGGGTTTCCTTGCCTCTGGATCCTATATCATCAAACACGTTAGAAGTGCATCAGTAGTTCAGTACTCTGGAGCTCAGGAACAGAATATTGATTACGAATAAGATAAGAACAAAGCTATCCAAATATAGGATATACTACCTCTGTCCTAAAATGTAAGACGTTTTTGCAGTTCAATTTAAACTGCAAAAACGTCTTATATTTTGGGACAGAGTAGTACTCCCTCTGTAACTTTTTATAAGACGTTTTTAGAGTCCATAACAGTGTCAAAAAACATCTTATATTAAGTTACAGAGGGAGTAGTAAATAAATATCATAATCATGTACAGTTTAATTTAGAGTTGACCTTCTAAAATTAATAGTCCATCCAAAGATAATATATGGCTAAAATTTTCAATATGACGATATCTACTATCATCAATACCAACTACAAGTCCAGATAGCTGGAATTCACTAGATTTGACAGTCATGCTGAACATAAACTGCACATCTTTCACATGAAAACGTGAAGATAGCAAGATTCTGAACAAATCAAATTATGAAATTTGAGACACAGTAAATACATGCCCAAGTGGGAAGTGGGAAGACCATCAAGGTTCAAGATGAAAATCTGTGAGTGTACTGAGTACTGATAAAACCAAGTTTAGAAATGGGAAGACCATCAAGGTTCAAGATGAAAATCAGTCTGATCAAGTTTAAGCTGTCTCCGCAAGAAATGAAAAAAAATGCGTACCTCCTTTATAATTCCACACTTGGAAAATACTTCTACAATCTGCAAACGAGATCCACTATCAGATGTCAGAACTAGTAACTTTTTGTATAGCTATGAACATGTTATAATTCATTTTGAGAACGGTCTTCCTAAAAGGAAAACAAAGAGTAGCCTCAGCTTTTGGAGAAAGAAGAAACTTACCTCCTCAGCCGTGACATCTTCAGGTAAACCAGTAACATAGACATGTGTGTTGACTTTGAGATCAAACCAACTTTCTGGAGGTTTCTGAGCTTCCTGCCCAAATAAAAACAGTTTTGAAGAATTAGCTTGTGCAAAACTTATCAAGAAGTCCCTCGAGAGTAACTTGAGAACTACCTTCTTTTCAGTTGGCTTCTCAGACTTCCGCTTCTTTTCTAGTCTTTTATCTACCTTCTCTGGCACTTTGTTTTCTTTTTCAGTTAAAGCATGGTTTTCATCCAATGTGGACGAACCAGGAATATCTGGTGGTTGAAATACTTCTTCCTCGAGTGCAAAAGTCATGTCTTCAAGTTCATAGTCATCCTTTTTACGTGATATGTCATTCTCTCCATTGCCGTCCATTTCACCAGATACATCATTCTGAGAAGGTACATAAGGAATCAGGTTAGCTGATAAACCCTGGTAATAAGGAACATTAAACAAGACGAATAAGAGAATGTGTTTTTCCTATGGAAGAACAGCTGGTGCAATGCAAAATACACTCTTATAAAAAAATATCACCTAGGCCTAAAGAATAAGGCATTGACAACACTAGCAATGACTAAGGGGAGCTAAATTAGATTCTCAGCTGAACCGCAACTTAGACTACTATTAGTTAAAATAAAATGTAGTAGCTTTTTTTGGGAATAGAACTTCAACCTAATATTGAAACTAATTTTTGTAAATAGATACACAAAAAGGAAATGCGACGACGAACGATAAATCAAGAGAAAGTGTGTATGAACTTTAGAAGTTGGGTTTCTTAAAAGTTGTTTATGGAAGGGTAGATTTTACGGAAAATTTTAAAACTGATGCAACCAAGTCAAGCACATACAATAACTTTGTATTCATATAAATATTACTGAAGTTTGGATAGTGTCAGTTATATTTGGGGAGCCACCACAAGACATCTCTGAGTTATCGTGTATTGAGAGTTACTGGAGAGAGAAAAAAACTCCGATTGGATTAGATGTTGATCATCAAGTTGTGAAGGATCACACTGGTAAAAAAAAACTCCGATTGGATAGATGTTGATCATCAAGTTGTGAAGGATCACACTGGTTTACACTACAATTCCATTTCCTGAGTTGGTCTGTGAGAGTATGACTTGCTGTTGTTTCTGATCAACATTTTTGCTTATTCGGACTCAATACTGAGTTGTTCCTTTATTCCTTATGTTCAATAATGAAAGATCGGGCAACCCTATAGAGATCATCCTCCCTAGGTTGATTTATCAATAATAAATCAATGAGAATGTACGCTGTAAAGTTAAAAGAGGCTTCATTTCTCTAAAGTTGTGTATACAAAGGGTATATATCCACACATAGTTTACTTCATTTGAAAGGCTAACTGGAAGGCTGTTTCGGAGAGAAAGATGACACTGATACTCATGTCCAGGTTAAAATTTTACCATGGAGCAGGTAAGACTAATAGTAATAGATGGCACAAGCCTATGTTTTTAAGGCGTCTGTAAGGCGACGCTTAGGCGACGCCTAGGCGTCGAGGCGCCCCCCCAGCGCTTTGCAAATATGTCCGCTTTAGGCGCCTAGGCGTCCGCTTTAGGCGCCTAGGCGTCGCCTAGGCGTCAAGGCGCCCCCCCAGCGCCTTAAAGCGAAGCGTCGCCTTAAAAACATAGGCACAAGCTCATCAGAAAATTTACTATGACATGAAAAGACTAAGGTGCCACATGGCATGCAATAAATTTCCCGAACTAACAAGCCCTATACGCTAATAAATCATGTAGCAGAGATAGTCGGTACTTGTTCCACTATATGATTACAGCTAAGTGATCAGAAATCGTGAATTTTCATCTGATAATGGTTATCTAGAAAGCCTAGCGTTGGAATAGAAAAGCAACACTTACTTGAGGAACCATTGCCCTCAGAGTGCGATCCCACTTGTAGATGGTGCCGTCATCATCAGTAAATTCTTCCACACCATCTGGTGGGGATGCTGGTCGCTCATCGGGATCATCAATGACATGCTCTTTGCTTAAGTCACCATCTGCATCCTTTGCTTTCAGCGCTTCCACCTCTGACTCGGCTTCTATAACCTCCTTCTGGAATTTCTCGAAATCATCTTCAGTTTCTAAAGAAACCATTTCAAAGAGCATCAGGAGATACTTGAAGAGAACCATATTGAATTTGCTTTAAAGGGAATGTAGAAACCTCTAAGCTCCTAACCTTGTTCAGGTTGATCCTTCTTTGTGACCCCAGAATGCAGCTCTGGAATCGAAGATAGTGGCGTCCATTCACTCCTCCCCTCCGCCCAGAGCATTGTGCTCTCATTGAGGTACCCATTAGCAAAATGATCTGTACAGGGAGCCAAGTTCCTCAAATCCAGATCACATCGAAAACAAGACGCATAGATCTTCAGAATGTAAAAGGGTTACTAGCTGCAATTCTGAAACAATATGCGCCCACAAAACAAGCAAGCAACCTCACAACGTGACATAAACCCTATCTCGCAACCTGCCAGTGCTAACAACTCATCGATGAGCCAGCTTTGGAGTTAGGAACTACTATAACGCAACAGTGGTGGATAATGCAGTGAATGACACTGTAGAATGATACATACGCTCTACGGATAACCTCACAGCACGAATTCAAAACTGCCATCTGGGCTACTACCGTTACTTCCATATCCATTGATTGAAGCATAAATTTACTGGTTACAAAGGAAATTGCGAGCTTATGAGTAACACGCCCAATTGACACGATCTAACAATACCAGGTACTGGGATTTGCTCCACCTCACATCCAGACTCGACACCTGCTGATACTCACAGGAAATACAAACTGGAGTAGCGAATATGGAGCCTTCCGGGTTGCAGAAAGGCCGCACACGAAGTTTCTCTGATTTTGCGAGGATTCAATCCCAGCTTGCGATCTACCGGCGTGCGCATTTGCACTAGTAGATATAGCGAGAAGATTGGGTGTCGAAGGGGGGAGGAGGTACCTCGCAGCTCTGAGAGCGCGTAGGGGCCGACGTGCTCCTGGCTCGGGCCGAGCACGTACCAGCCCACATCGCCGCCGCCGTCCATGGACCTCCGCGCGCGGGGAGCGGAGGCTGGGGCCGGAGATTCCGGTCTCGTCGCCGCCGGCGATAGGAAATCGTTTTCGTGAAGGGACCGCCGGAGAGGGGGTGGAAATTTTGGGGCTGGGGTTTCCAGAGTGGTCTAGACCTGGGTCGAGCCGGTGCCCTCCGATGGAAGCCGCTGCCGTCCGATCAAGAGGGTTTCACGATCAATGTCGGTCCAGACCATACATGTGTAAAGTTTTTTTTTCGAGAATTCATATACCTCTGAAGCTATCCTGAGAGAATAGTTGCGTGGAAGAGCGAAAATTTAAACAGGTTTGCTCTTTTTTGTCCGGCTGAAATATAGTAATCGTCTTTCATTTAAAATTTGGGTTTGATATGCGCCATTTCGTGTTACTTTTCAGCCGTGGGATGAACCAACCTAACATTTCAAAGCATGTTTTTCTTATCGCATTTCCTGCGAGCCACCTTTTATTGGTTGTCTTTCTCTTGATGTTTTATTTTGACTTTTTTCACTCGTGGCACTTGCTTGCTCTCTTGTCCATTTTGAATCTTTACTGAAAAAGGATTTCGCCCCGCTTTATATATAAAGCAACGATCAACAGCACTAGTACAAACGCACGTCCCCATAACACACGCATACACATCCAAGGCAGGATACAAAGGCGCTGAGCGCGGCAACACCATCCCTAGTACTACAAGAGCAGCCGGGGGCTACAACGGTGAACACGCCACTGCGAAGAAATGAAGCCGCATATGACGAACCGTGGGCTCTAAGGCGGCGCCTTCAGGAAGGGGACGACACCGGAGCGCCGCCACCGCCCGATCCAAGGATCAGAGTTTCCCCTGGAGCAACACGACGGGCAATGAAAGCCGCGACGACGCCTTCAAGAAGGGAACGAGCTTCGCCGCCGCCGGTCCGTCCGAAGATAGAGCAGGTTTTCACCCTGGCCACCACACACCGCCACCGAACGCCACGCTCCGGCAACCACGCCGCCCACACGGCCGTGGCAACCGGGAAACACCAAGCCACGGGCTCTGCCCATGAGGCCATGAGCACCGCGGAGCCACCATCAGGGCCGCCGGCCCAGCATCCAAGACCTTGACATCACTGATGTCTACTACACAACTTCTTCTTGTAGACTCGTGTTGAGCCTCCAAGCGCAGAGTTTTGTAGGACAGTAGCAAATTTCCCTCAAGTTGATGACCTAAGATTTATCAATCCGTGGGAGGCGTATGATGAAGATGGTCTCTCTCAAACAACCCTGCAACCAAATAACAAAGAGTCTCTTGTGTCCCCAACACACCAAATACAATGGTAAATTATATAGGTGCACTAGTTCGGCGAAGAGATGGTGATGCAAGTGTAGTAATGATAGTAGATATTGATTTTTGTAATAGGAACAATAAAAAACAGCAAGGTGGCAAGTAACAAAAGTAAGCACAAATGGTATTGCAATGCTTGAAAATGAGGCCTAGAGTTCATACTTTTGCTAGTGCAATCTCTCAACAATGTTAATATAATTGGATCATATAATCATCCCTCACCGTGCGATGAAGAATCACTCCAAAGTTCTTATCTAGCGGAGAACATAAGACGAAATTGTTTATAGGGTACGAAACCACCTCAAAGTTATCCTTTCCGATCGATCTATCCAAGAGTTCGTACTAAAATAACACCAAGTTATCCTTTCCGATCGATCTATCCAAGAGTTCATACTAAAATAACACTATATGATACACATCAACCAACTCTAATATCACCTAGATACTCCAATGTCACCATGAGTATCCGTGAGTTGATTATACGATATGCATCAAACAACTTCAGATTCATAAATAACTCAATCCAACACAAAGAACCTCAAAGAGTGCCCCAAGATTTCTACTGGATAAACAAGGACGAAAACGTGCATCAACCCCTATGCATAGATTACCCCAATGTCACCTCAGGAATCCGCGAGTTGAGTGCCAAAACATATATCAAGTGAATCAATATGATACCCCATTGTCACCACGGGTATTCATAGCAAGACATACATCAAGTGCTCTCAAATCCATAAAAGTATTCAATCCGATAATAACAAAATTTTGAAGAAAATATGCCCTAGAGGCAATAATAAAGTTGTTATTTTATATTTCCTTATTCATGATAAAGGTTTATTATTCATGCTAGAATTGTATTGATCGGAAACTTAAATACATGTGTGAATACATAAACAAATACCGTGTCCCTAGTAAGCCTCTACTAGACTAGCTCGTTGATCAAAGATGGTTAAGGTTTCCTAACCATAGAGATGTGTTATCATTTGATAACGGGATCACATCATTAGGAGAATGATGTGATGGACAAGACCCACCCGTTAGCTTAGCATAATGATCGTTCAGTTTATTGCTATTGCTTTCTTCATGTCAAATACATATTCCTTCGACTATGAGATTGTGCAACTCCCGGATACCGGAGGAATACCTTGTGTGCTATCAAACGTCACAACGTAATTGGGTGATCATAAAGATGCTCTACAGGTATCTTCGAAGGTGTTTGTTGAGTTGGCATAGATCAAGATTAGGATTTGTCACTCCGAATTTCGGAGAGGTATTTCTGGGCCATCTCGGTAATACACATCATAAGCTTGCAAGCAAATGACTAAGGAGTTAGTCACGAGGTGATGTATTACGGAACGAGTAAAGAGACTTGCCGGTAACGAGATTGAACTAGGTATGAAGATACCGACGATCGAATCTCGGGCAAGTAACATACCGATGGACAAAGGGAATTACGTATGTTGTCATAACGGTTCGACCGATAAAGATCTTCGTAGAATATGTAGGAACCAATATGGGCATCCAGGTTCTGCTATTGGTTATTGACCGAAGAGGTGTCTCGGTCATGTCTACAAAGTTCTCAAACCCGTAGGGTCGGCACGCTTAACGTTCGTTGACGATATAGTGTTATATGAGTTATATGATTTGGTGACCGAATGTTGTTCGGAGTCCCGGATGAGATCACGGACATGACGAGGAGTCTTGAAATGGTCGAGAGGTAAAGATTGATATATAGGACGATGGTATTCGGACACCGGAAGTGTTTCGGAGGGTACCAGGTACTTATCGGGTCACCGGAAAGAAGTTTCGGGCACCCCCGACAAAGATATGGGGCTTTATGGGCCAAGTGAGGGAACACACCAGCCCACAAGGGGCTGGTGCGCCCTATAGAGGCCGGCCCTATGAGGAGGAGAAGGAAAGAGGGGAGGGAAAGGAAAGTGTGGAGTAGGACTCCCCCTTCCTTCCCTCTCCCCCCTCTTTCCTTCCCCCTTGTTTATATATGGCAGGGGGCGCGGCTTGGGAGTGACCCCAAGTAGGATTCCTCCTACTTGGGCGCCTCCTTTGGCTGCTCCTCCCTCCCTCCCACCTATATATATGTGGGGGGGGGGGGCGCCTAGCACACAAGAGACAATTGCCTAGCCGTATGCGGCGCCCCCCTCCACCGTTTACACCCCCGGTCATATTTTTGTAGTGCTTAGACGAAGCCCTGCGGAGATCACTTCACCATCACCGTCATCACGCCGTCGTGTTGTCGGAACTCATCCACTACCTCACCATCTTGCTGGATCAAGAAGGCGCGAACGTCACCGAGCTGAACGTGTGCTGAACGCAGAGGTGCCGTACGTTCGGTACTCGATCGGTTGGATCACGAAGAAAGTTCGACTACATCAACCGCGTTGTGAAACGCTTCCGCTTACGGTCTACGAGGGTACGTAGACACACTCTTCCCTCTCGTTGCTATGCATCTCCTTGATAGATCTTGCGTGGGCGTAGGAATTTTTTTTGTTTTCATGCAACGTTCCCAACAGTGGCATCATGAGCCAGGTCTTTGCGTAGATGATATGCACGAGAGTAGAACACAAAGAAGTTGTGGGCGGTGATGTTCATACTGCTTACCACCAACGTCTTATTTTGATTCGGCGGCATTGTGGGATGAAGCGGCCCGGACCAACCTTACATGTCCACGTACATGAGACCAGTTCCACCGACTGACATGCAACTAGTTTTGCATAAAGGTGGCTGGCGGGTGTCTGTTTCTCCTACTTTAGTTGAATCGAATTTGACTGCGGTCGGTCCTTGAAGAAGGTTAAAACAGCAAACTTGATAATTCACCGTTGTGGTTTTTGCCGTAGGTAAGAACGGTTCTTGCTAGAAACCCGTAGCAGCCACGCAAAACTTGCAACAACAAAGTAGAGGACGTCTAACTTGTTTTTGCAGGGTATGTTGTGTTGTCATATGGTCAAAACATGATGTGATATACGTTATTGTATGAGATGATCATGTTTTGTAAGTTATCAGCAACCGGCAGGAGCCTTATGGTTGTCTCTTTATTGTATGAAATACAAACGCCATGTAATTGCTTTACTTTATCGCTATGCATTAGCAATAGTTGTAGAAGAAATAGTTGGCGAGACGACCACGACGCAACGATGAAGATCAAGGTGTCGAGCCGGTGACGATGGAGATCATGACGATGCTTTGGAGATGGAGATCAAAAGCATGAGATGATGATGGCCATATCATGTCACATATTTTAATTGCATGTGATGTTTATCTTTTATGCAGCTTATTTTGCTTAGAACGACGGTAGCATTATAAGATGATCCCTTCACTAAATTTGAAGACATATGTGTTCTCCTCGAGTATGCACCGTTGCGAAAGTTCGTCGTTTCAAGACACCACGTGATGATCGGGTGTGATAGACTCTACATTCACATACAACGGGTGTAAGACAGTTTTGCACATGCAGAATACTTGGGTTAAACTTGACGAGCCTAGCATGTACATACATGGTCTCGGAACACTGGAGACCAAAAGGTCGAACATGAGTCATATAGTAGATATGATCAACATGAAGATGTTCACCATTGAAGACTACTCCATCTCACGTGATGATCGGCCTTGGTTTAGTTGATATGGATCATGTATCACTTAGACAACTTGAGGGATGTTGATTTAAGTGGGAGTTCATTAGTAATTTGATTAATTGAACTTAATTTATCATGAACATAGTCTTGATAGTTTTTGCATATCTATGTTGTAGATCAATAGCTCGCGTATAGCTCCCCTGTTTTATTTTGATATGTTCCTAGAGAAAACTAAGTTGAAAGATGATAGTAGCAATGATGCGGACTGGGTCCGTGATCTGACGATTATCCTCATTGCTGCACAGACCTATTGTAGGAGCAGATGCAGACGTTATGAACATTTGGCAAGCTCGATATGATGACTACTTAATAGTTTAGTGCGCCATGCTTTACGGCTTAGAACCGGGACTTCAAAAACGTTTTGAACGCCACGAAGCATATGAGATGTTCCAAGAGATGAAATTGGTATTTCAGACTCATGCCCATGTCGAGAGGTATGAGACCTCTGACAAGTACTTTGCCTACAAGATGAAGGAGAATAGCTCAACCAGTGAGCATGTGCTCAGAATGTCTGGGTACTACAATCGCTTGAATCAAGTGGGAGTTAATCTTCCAGATAAGATAGTGATTGACAAAGTTCTCTAGTCACTATCACCAAGCTACTAGAACTTCGTGATGAACTATAATATGCGAGGGATGACGAAAATGATTCCCGAGCTCTTCACGATGCTGAAATCAGCGATGGTAGAAATCAAGAAGGAGCATCAAGTGTTGATGGTTAACAAGACCACTAGTTTCAAGAAAAAGGGCAAGGGAAAGAAAGGGAACTTCAACAAGAATGGCAAGCAAGTTGCCACTCCCATGAAGAAGCCCAAAGCTGGACCCAAGCCTGAAACTAAGTGCCTCTACTACAAAGGAAATGGTCACTGGAAGCGGAACTGCCCCAAATACTTGGCGGATAAGAAGGATGGCAAAGTGAACAAAGGTATATTTGATATACATGTTATTGATGTGTTCCTTACTAGTATTCATAGTAGCCCCTGGGTATTTGATACCGGTTTAGTTGCTAAGATTAGTAACTCGAATCAGGATTTGCAGAATAAACAGAGACTAGTTAAGGGTGAGGTGACGATGTGTGTTGGAAGTGATTCCAAGGTTGATACGATCGCCATCGCACACTCCCTCTACCTTCGGGATTAGTGTTGAACCTAAATAAATGTTATTTGGTGTTTGCGTTGAGCATGAATATGATTTGATCATGTTTATTACAATATGATTATTCATTTAAGTCAGAGAATAATTGTTGTTCTGTTTACATGAATAAAACCTTCTATGGTCATACACCCAATGTGAATGGTTTATTGAATCTCGATCGTAGTGATACACATATTCATAATATTGATGCCAAAAGATGCAAAGTTGATAATGATAGTGCAACATACTTGTGGCACTACCGTTTAGGTCATATTGGTGTAAAGTGCATGAAGAAACTCCATGCAGATGGGCTTTTGGAATCACTTGGTTATGAATCATTTGATACTTGCAAACCATGCCTCATGGGTAAGATGACTAAAAACTCCGTTCTCCGGAACAATGGAGCGAGCTGATGACTTATTGGAAATAATACATACCGATGTATGTGGTCCAATGAGTATTGAAGCATGCGGCGGGTATCGTTATTTTATGACCCTCACAGATGATTTAAGTAGATATGGGTATGTCTACTTAATAAAACACAAGTCTGAAACATTTGAAAAGTTCAAAGAATTTCAGAGTAAAGTGGAGAATCATCGTAACAAGAAGATAAAGTTTCTGCGATCTGATCGCGGAGGCGAATATTTGAGTTACGAGTTTGGCCTTCATTTAAAACAATGTGAAATAGTTTCACAACTCACGCCACCTGGAACACCACAGCGTAATGGTGTGTCCGAACGTCGTAATCGTACTTTATTAGATATGGTGCGTTCTATGACGTCTCTTACCGATTTACCACTATCGTTTTGGGGTTATGCATTAGAGACAGCTGCATTCACGTTAAATAGGGCACCGTCTAAATCCGTTGAGATGACACCGTATGAACTATGGTTTGGCAAGAAACCTAAGCTGTCATTTCTTAAAGTTTGGGGTTGCGACACTTATGTCAAAAGGCTTCAGCCTGATAAGCTCCAACCCAAATCGGAGAAGTGTGTCTTCATAGGATACCCTAAGGAAACAATTGGGTACACCTTCTACCACATAACCGAAGGCAAGATCTTTGTTGCCAATAATGGGTCCTTTCTAGAGAAGGAGTTTCTCTCGAAAGAAGTGAGTGGGAGGAAAGTAGAACTTGATAAGGTAATTGTACCTTCTCTCGAATTGGAGAGTAGCACATCACAGAAAACTGTTCCAGTGATGCCTACACCAACTAGAGAGGAAGCAAATGATGTTGATCATGAAACTTCAGATCAAGTTACTACTGAACCTCGTAGGTCAACCAGAGCACGATCCGCACCAGAGTGGTACGGTAATCCTGTTCTGGAAGTCATGTTACTAGACCAAGGCGAACCTACGAATTATGAAGAAGCTATGATGAGCCCAGATTCCGATAAATGGCTTGAAGCCATGAAATCTGAGATAGGATCCATGTATGAGAACAATGTATGGAGTTTGGTGGACTTGCCCGATGATTGGCAAGCCATAGAGAATAAATGAATCTTCAAGAAGAAGACTGACGCTGATGGTAATATTACTGTCTACAAAGCTCGACCTGTCGCAAAAGGTTTTCGACAAGTTCAAGGAGTTGACTGCGATGAGACTTTCTCACCCGTAGCGATGCTTAAGTCCGTCCGAATCATGTTAGCAATTGCCGCATTTTATAATTATGAAATCTGGCAAATGGATGTCAAAACTGCATTCCTTAATGGATATCTTAAAGAAGAGTTGTATATGATGCAACCAGAAGGTTTTGTCGATCCTAAAGGTGCTAACAAAGTGTGCAAGCTCCAGCGATCCATCTATGGACTAGTGCAAGCATCTCAGAGTTGGAATATACGCTTTGATGAGGTGATCAAAGCATATGGTTTTATACATACTTACAGTGAAGCATGTATTTACAAGAAAGTGAGTGGGAGCTCTGTAGCATTTCTGATATTATATGTGGATGACATATTGCTGATTGGAAATGATATAGAATTTCTGGATAGCATAAAAGGATACTTGAATATGAATTTTTCAATGAAATACCTCGGTGAAGCTACTTACGTATTGAGCATTAAGATCTATAGGGATAGATCAAGACGCTTGATAAGACTTTCAATGAGTACATACCTTGACAAGATTTTGA
Organism: Thinopyrum elongatum; assembly: GCA_011799875.1. Taxonomy (NCBI): domain Eukaryota; kingdom Viridiplantae; phylum Streptophyta; class Magnoliopsida; order Poales; family Poaceae; genus Thinopyrum; species Thinopyrum elongatum. The sequence goes on along the minus strand of CM022298.1, from coordinate 499,447,686 downwards.
AGGAGTTAAAAATGGATCAGTCAAAAGAAGGAGTTCTTGCCTGTATTACAAGGTGTGAAGTTGAGTAAGACTCAAAGCCCGACCACGACACAAGATAGAGAGAGAATAAAAGTCATTCCCTATGCCTCAGCCATAGGTTCTATACGATATGCCATGCTGTGTACCACATCTGATGTGTGTCTTGCCACTTATCTGGCAAAGAGGGTACAAGAGTGATCCAGGAGTGGACCACTGGACAGCGGTCAAAATTATCCTTGGGTGCCTTAAAGAGGACTAAGGAAATGTTTCTCGGTTATGGAGGTGATAAAGAGTTCGTCGTAAAGAGTTACATCGATGCAAGCTTTGACACTGATCTAGATGACTCTATGTCTCAATCTGGATACATATTGAACATGGGAGCAATTAGCTAGAGTAGCTCCATGCAGAGCATTGTAGACATAGAAATTTGCAAAATACATACGGATCTGAATGTGGCAGACCCGTTGACTAAACTTCTCACACAAGCAAAACATGATCACACCTTAGTACTCTTTGGGTGTTAATCACATGGCGATGTGAACTAGATTATTGACTCTAGTAAACTCTTTGGGTGTTGGTCACATGGCGATGTGAACTATGGGTGTTAATCACATGGTGATGTGAACTAGATTATTGACTCTAGTGCAAGTGGGAGACTGAAGGAAATATGCCCTAGAGGCAATAATAAAGTTGTTATTTTATATTTCCTTATTCATGATAAAGGTTTATTATTCATGCTAGAATTGTATTGATCGGAAACTTAAATACATGTGTGAATACATAAACAAATAAGGTGTCCCTAGTAAGCCTCTACTAGACTAGCTCGTTGATCAAAGATGGTTAAGGTTTCCTAACCATAGACATGTGTTGTCATTTGATAACGGGATCACATCATTAGGAGAATGATGTGATGGACAAGACCCACCCGTTAGCTTAGCATAATGATCGTTCAGTTTATTGCTATTGCTTTCTTCATGTCAAATACATATTCCTTCAACTATGAGATTGTGCAACTCCCGGATACTGGAGGAATACCTTGTGTGCTATCAAACGTCACAACGTAACTGGGTGATCATAAAGATGCTCTGCAGGTATCTCCGAAGGTGTTTGTTGAGTTGGCATAGATCAAGATTAGGATTTGTCACTCCGAGTTTCGGAGAGGTATCTCTGGGCCCTCTCGGTAATACACATCATAAGCTTGCAAGAAAATGACTAAGGAATTAGTCACGAGGTGATGTATTACGGAACGAGTAAAGAGACTTGCCGGTAACGAGATTGAACTAGGTATGAAGATACCGACGATCGAATCTCGGGCAAGTAACATACCGATGGACAAAGGGAATTATGTATGTTGTCATAACGGTTCGACCGATAAAGATCTTTGTAGAATATGTAGGAGCCAATATGGGCATCCAGGTTCCGCTATTGGTTATTGACCGGAGAGGCGTCTCGGTCATGTCTACATAGTTCTCGAACCCGTAGGGTCGGCACGCTTAACGTTCGTTGACGATATAGTGTTATATGAGTTATATGATTTGGTGACTGAATGTTGTTCAGAGTCCCGGATGAGATCACGGACATGACGAGGAGTCTTGAAATGGTCGAGAGGTAAAGATTGATATATAGGACGATGGTATTCGGACACCACAAGTGTTTCGGAGGGTACCGGGTACTTATCGGGTCACCAGAAAGAAGTTTCGGGCACCCCCGGCAAAGATATGGGCCTTATGGGCCAAGTGAGGGAACACACCAGCCCACAAGGGGCCGGTGCACCCCTATAGAGGCCAGCCCTATGAGGAGGAGAAGGAAAGAGGGGAGGGAAAGGAAAGTGTGGAGTAGGACTCCCCCTTCCTTCCCTCTCCCCCCCTCTTTCCTCCCCCCTTGTTTATATATGGCAGGGGGGGGCGCGGCTTGGGAGGGACCCCAAGTAGGATTCCTCCTACTTGGGCGCCTCCTTTGGCTGCTCCTCCCTCCCTCCCACCTATATATACGTGGGAGGGAGACGCCTAGCACACAAGAGACAATTGCCTAGCCGTGTGCGGCGCCCCCCTCCACCGTTTATGCCCCCGGTCATATTTTCGTAGTGCTTAGGCGAAGCCCTGCGGAGATCACTTCACCATCACCGTCATCATGCCGTCGTGCTATCGGAACTCATCCACTACCTCGCAGTCTTGCTGGATTAAGAAGGCGCGAACGTCACCGAGCTGAACGTGTGCTGAACGCGGATGTGTCGTACGTTCGGTACTCGATCGGTTGGATCACGAAGAAAGTTCGACTACATCAACCGCGTTGTGAAATGCTTCCGCTTACGGTCTATGAGGGTACGTAGACACACTCTCCCCTCTCATTGCTATGCATCTCCTTGATAGATCTTGCGTGGGCGTAGGAATTTTTTTGTTTTCATGTAACATTCCCCAACAAATCTCAGAGGGAAAATTCAATTCATCACAACAAGATAGAGAGGGAGAAACACCATATGATCCAACTATATTAATAAAGCTCGTGATACATCAAGATCGTGCCAAATCAAGAACACGAGAGAGAGAGATTAAACACATAGCTACTAGTAGAAACCCTCAGCCCCGAGGGTGGACTACTCCTCATCATGGTGGACGCTGGGAGGATGAAGATGGCCTTCGGTGATGATTCCCCCCTCCGGCAGGGTGCCAAAACAGTGTCTAGATTGGTTTTTCATGGCTACAGAGGCTTGCGGCGTTGGAACTTCTGATCTAGGTTAACTTTCGGAGGTTTCTGATTATATAGGATTTTTGGCGGCGGTTTCACGCGAAGATGGGCCTCAGGGGGGCCACTACCCACCAGGGCGCGCTAGGGGGGTGGCGCGCCCTGGTGCCTTGTGGGCAGCAGCCCCCCTTCCAGTGGTTCTTTGCTCCGGTATTTTTCTTTTCTTCCAAAAAAATCATCAAAAAGTTTCGTCCAATTCCAAGAACTTTTATTTCTGCACAAAAAACAACACCACGGTAGTTCTGCTAAAAAGAGCGTAAGTTCAGGCTAGTTCAATGTAAATCATACCAAAACCATATAAAATTGTTGTAAACATGGCATGGATACTTCATAAATTGTAGATACATTGGAGACGTATTAGCATCTCTAAGCTTAATTCCTACTCGTCCTCGAGTAGGTAAATGATAAAAGAAATAATTTATGAAGTGTGAATGCTAGCATAGTGCATGAGTTTGATCAATGATAATTTCAATCACTTTTCCTAGCATCAAAACAACAACTCTTTCTCATAAAACTCATCATGATAAAGTAGCAATTGAAAACGGAATTTTTGATGTCGAATGCTACCTATCATATTCCTCATGTACTCTTTTTTTTTTTATAACATGGACATTTGGACTTGAATGATTCAAAGCAATAGTCTATAATTTGGCATGAGGACATCAATACTCAAGCATATCAACAAGCAACCATGTCTTTCAAAATATCAACACTAAATAAAGCTATCCCTAGCCCATTATGCTCAATCATTGATCCATTCATGAAACACACTTGAATATTAACTATACCCAATGCATAAGTATGACAATAGTGTTCCCTAGTTGGTGCTTTATAAGAGAAGATGGAGACTCAATAAAAATAAAAATTGCATAAAGTAAATAGATAGGCCCTTCGCAGAGGGAAGCAGAGATTTGTAGAGGTGCCAGAGCTCAAAGCTTAAATTGAGAGATAATTTTTTTTGAGAGGCATGCTTTTCCTGTCAACGAAAACGACCGAGAATTCCCAATACTTTTCATGCTAGATACATCATAGGCGGTTCCCAAACATAAAATAAAGGTTATTCCTTTTTCCACCATTCTTTCACAATCCATGGCTAGCCGTATCCATGGGTGCCTTCCATACCAAGACTTTCCAAGGAATTTATTATTTGACAACATAAATAAAATTTCTTTTCATTTCGGGACTGGGCATCCCTATTACTTGCCACACTCTCGTGCAATGACAAGTGAACAAACACTCATCTTGAGAATAACACATCTAGCATGGAAAATATTGGCCACCCCTACCGCTTCATGAGCGGTACGGGCACACAAAAACAAAAATCATTTTGAAAATTAGAGTTGGCACATACAAATTTACTTGGAACGACATGGAAATACTGCATATAGGTAGGTATGATGGACTCATTTGGTACAACTTAGTTTAAGGAGTTTGGATGCACAAGCAGTATTTCCGCTTAGTACAAATGAAGGCTAGCAAATAGATTGAGAAGCGACCAACCAAGAAACAAAAACGATCATAAACGAGCATTAAACATAACTAACACCGAACAATGCACCACAAGTAGGATATAACTTCATTGCATAACTATTGACTTTCGTGCTTGCATAGGGAATCACAAATCTTAACACAAATATTCCTACTAAAGAACAATTACTCACCAACATGACTCACATATTATTATCTCCATATTGCAAAACTATTGCAAGGAATCAAACTTATCATATCCAATGATCTATATGAAAGTTTTTATTATATTCTTCTTGGATATTCATCATATTAGGACCAATTTCATAGCTTGTGCAAATTTGCATCACTATTATAAACTCTCAGAATAATATAAGTGAAGCATGAGAGTGTTCGACAAACTACTCCAAAAAGATATAAGTGAAGATCAAGTGAGTAGTTAAGTAAATAGGTAGCTATGTGAGGACTCTCTCTCATTTAAAAAATTTCAGATCTAAGTATTTTATTAAATCAGCAAGCAAAAAAAAATTGGTATTCCAAGAATAGCACATATCATGTGAAGAAGCAAAAACTTAGGCTCAACCGATACTAACCGATAATTGTTGATGAAGAAAGGTGGGATGCCTACCGGGGCATCCCCAAGCTTAGATGCTTGAGAATTCTTGGAATGTTATCTTGGGATGCTTTGGGCATCCACAAGCTTGAGCTTTTGTGTCTCCTTAATTCCTTTTATATCACGGTTTCCCTAAATCTTAAAAACTTTATCCACACAAAACTCAACAAGAACTCGTGAGATAAGTTAGTATAAATCAAAGCAATAACCTTATCATTCTCTACTGTAGCAAATCACTAAAATTATTATTTAACATTGCATAATAAATGCCTCTTCATATTTAATACTCCTATCCTCAAATAGAATCATTAAACAAGCAAACATATGCAAACAATGCAAACATAACAGCAATCTTTCTAAACAGGATAGTTTGTAAAGAGTGAAATTATACTCACACTTACCGAACTCAAAAAATTCTGAAAATTTACCACACTGTAGAAAATTTATCATATCTTATTGTGCAAAAAATTTCAACATTTTATCGCATTTTGACTTCTCTCAAGAATTCACGCACTAGCGTGCAACTTTCTGTTTTCAAACAGCCACATATAGACTTGCAAAATAAGCATAGCAAAGGCTATACTTGACATTTTTATTGAAGTAAAAGATACAAAACATTATTCTAAATAACAGCAAGCAAATCATAATAAAATAAAATGATGCTCCAAGCAAAACACATATCATGTGACGAATAAAAATATAGCCCCAAGTAAGGTTACCGATAATGTTGAAGACTAAAGAGGGGATGCCTTCCGGGGCATCCCCAAGCTTAGTTGCTTGGATCTTCCTTGAATATTACCTTGGGGTGCCTTGGGCATCCCCAAGCTTAGGGTCTTGTCACTCCTTATTCTCCTCATATCGATATCTCATCCAAAACTTGAAAACTTCAATCACACAAAACTTAACGGAACTTCGTGAGATGGGTTAGCATAGTAAAACAAATCATTCACTTGGGTACTGTCAAAGGCAAGATTCATAATTGTTTCCACATAATTCCTACTGTAATCTATAATTTCCATAATTTATATTAAGCAATATAAGCCATAAAAACCATAAAACAAGCAAACTATGCATTGCAAACAGAATCTGTCAAAACAGAACAGTCTGTAAAGATCTGAATTATGGTCATACTTATGTAAATCCAAAAATTCTTAAAAATTAGGACAACGTAGAAAATTTGTATACCCATCAACTGTAAAATATTAATAATTTTTGGACGCCCCAGTCATTTTTAACAATTCTGTTACTGGGCACAAAAGTTTCTGTTTTTGCACAAAATCAAGTCAACTATCATCCACACTATCCCAAAGGCTTTACTTGGTACTTTATTGAAACAAAAGCTATAAAACATGATTACTACAGTAGCCTACTCATGTGAACACACAAAAACAGTAGGTATAAATCTTGGGTTGTCTCCCAACAAGGGCTTTTCTTTAATGCATTTTTAGCTAGGCATGATGATTTCAATGATGCTCACATAAAAGATAAGAATTGAAACATAACAGGAGCATCATGAAGCATATGACTAGCACATTTAAGACTAACCCACTTCCTATGCATAGGGATTTTGTGAGCAAACAAATTATGGGAGAAAGAATCAACTAGCATAGGAAGGTAAAACAAGCATGACATCAAAACTTTCAACACATAGAGAGGAAACTTGATATTATTGAGATATATAGAAGCATATGTTCGTCTCTCATAATAATTTTCAGTAGCATCATGAATGAATTCAACAATATAACTATCATGAGACACTTGATTGGCATAATCAATTTGAGCATTAAAATCATGATGACAAGTTTCATGGATATCATTACTCTTTATAGCATACATGTCATCATAATAATCATCATAGATAGCAATTTTCTTCTCATAGCCAATTGGAACCTCTTCCAAAAGAGTGGAATCATAATTAAATAAAGTCATGACCTCTCCAAATCCACTTTCATAATTATTACAATAAGATTCAACACCCTCCAAAATAGTGGGATCATTAGTACCTAGAGTTGACACTCTTCCAAACCCACTTTCATCAATATAATCATCATAAATAGGAGGCATGCTTTCATCATAATAAATTTTCTCATCAAAACTTGGGGAACTAAAAATATCATCTTCATCAAACATAGCATCCCCAAGCTTATGGCTTTGCATATCACTAGAATCATGGGTATTCAAATAATTCATACTAGCAACATTGCAATCATGCTCGTTATTTATGCCAAACATTTTATTGAATTCTTCTTCTATCAATTGAGCACAATTTTCCTTTCCATCATTTTCAAGAAAAACATGATAAAGACGAATAATATGAGGCCACCTCAATTCCATTTTTTTTCTTTTATAGACCAAACTAGTGATAAAACAAGAAATTAAAAGATTCAATTGCAAGATCTAAAGATATACTTCAAGCACTCACCTCCCCGGCAACGGCGCCAGAAAAGAGCTTGATGTCTACTACACAACTTGTTCTTGTAGACTCGTGTTGGGCCTCCAAGCGCAGAGTTTTGTAGGACAGTAGCAAATTTTCCTCAAGTGGATGACCTAAGGTTTATCAATCCGTGGGAGGCGTCGGATGAAGATGGTCTCTCTCAAACAACACTGCAACCAAATAACAAAGAGTCTCTTGTGTCCCCAACACACCAAATACAATGGTAAATTGTACATGTGCACTAGTTCGGCGAAGAGATGGTGATACAAGTGTAGTAATGATAGTAGATATTGATTTTTGTAATAGGAACAATAAAAAACAGCAAGGTATCAAGTAACAAAAGTAAGCACAAACGGTATTGCAAGGCTTGAAAATGAGGCCTAGGGTCCGTACTTTCGCTAGTGCAATCTCTCAACAATGCTAATATAATTGGATCATATAACCATCCCTCAACGTGCGATGAAGAATCACTCCAAAGTTCTTATCTAGCGGAGAACATAAGATGAAATTGTTTGTAGGGTACGAAACCACCTCAAAGTTATCCTTTCCGATCGATCTATCCAAGAGTTCGTACTAAAATAACACCAAGTTATCCTTTCTAATCGATCTATCCAAGAGTTCGTACTAAAATAACACCATATGATACACATCAACCAACTCTAATGTCACCTAGATACTCCAATGTCACCACGAGTATCCGTGAGTTGATTATACGATATGCATCAAACAACTTTAGATTCATAATACTCAATCCAACACAAAGAACCTCAAATAGTGCCCCAAGATTTCTACCGGAGAAACAAGGACAAAAATGTGCATCAACCCCTATGCATAGATTACCCCAATGTCACCTCGAGAATCCGCGAGTTGAGTGCCAAAACATATATCAAGTGAATCAATATGATATCCCATTGTTACCACGGGTATTCATAGCAAGACATACATCAAGTGCTCTCAAATCCATAAAAGTATTCAATCCGATAATAATGAAATATCAAAGGGAAAACTCAATTCATCACAACAAGATAGAGAGGGAGAAACATCATATGATCCAACTATATTAATAAAGCTCGCGATACATCAAGATCATGCCAAATCAAGAACACGAGAGAGAGAGAGAGAGAGAGAAAGAGAGAGAGATTAAACACATAGCTACTAGTACAAACCCTCAGCCCCGAGGGTGGACTACTCCCTCCTCATCATGGTGGCCATTGGGAGGATGAAGATGGCCTCTGGTGATGATTCCCCCCTCCGGCAGGGTGCCGAAACAGGGTCTAGATTGGTTTTTCGTGGCTACAGAGGCTTGCGGCAGCGGAACTTCTGATCTAGGTTAACTTTCGGAGGTTTCTGAATATATAGGATTTTTTAGCATCGGTTTCACGCGAAGATGGGCCTCAGGGGCCCACTACCCACCAGGGTGCGCCAGGGGGGTGGCGCGCCCTGGTGCCTTGTGGGCAGCAGGGGGGCCCCCTCGAGTGGTTCTTTGCTCCGGTATTTTTCTTTTCTTCCAAAAAAATCGTCAAAAAGTTTTGTCCAATTCCGAGAACTTTTATTACCGCACAAAAAACAACATCACGGTAGTTCTGCTGAAAACAGCGTCAGTCCGGGTTAGTTCAATGCAAATCATACCAAAACCATATAAAATTGTTGTAAACATGGCATGAATACTTCATAAATTATAGATACATTGGAGACGTATCAACCACCTCGCCCGAGATCCGCCGCTGCCCCAACCAAAGATACGAGGGGAAAGGACCCGCCTTTCGCTCCCCTGGGCTGCCCCAGTACCGAAACTCATTAGGCCGGCCAAAACTGGCCTCCATCGACCCGTCCTGCGGCACCGGGCGCGAGACGAGCTCGGTCTTGTTGCCGGGCGCAAGACGAGCATGGTCCTACTACTATGCGCGAGACGAGCTTGGTCCTGCTGCCGGGCGCGAGACAAGATCAGTCCTGCTGTCGGGCGCGCGACGAGCTCGGTCCTGCTGCCGGGTGTGAGACAAGTGATGTATCGCAGCTGGGGGAGGGCCAACCATCGATGAAGATAGCGGTCAGACATCAAGGAAGGGGGATCGAAGGCCGACACAGGCCGCCTATGGACGAGCCGATGCCGGAACATGCCAGCCGCCACCGCAGTCGATCTGCCAAGCTGCCGTGGAGCCATCCATGGCCGGAGCAGGAGCCACACCAGGCCACTGCCCAACCCGCGTCGCCTGGCGCTGGGCTCACACCCGTGTGTCCAGTCGCCATTGCCGTCTGTCTGACCGCCACCGGACAAGCACGCGCACCACCGCTACCATGCCGCCACCTCCACCAGCCACTTCAGAGGTAGCCGACCGTGGCCCAAGCCGACCACGCCTCAGCCCGCCCCGCACACTGCTCCCAGGGACAGATCCGACCGGACCTGCCCAGAACATAGCCTGCACACTGCCGCCCTCCACCATCACCAGCGACAACCATCGCCCGAGGACGGCGACCACCTTTGGCCCTCACTGGTTGCAGCCCACGTCGCTCCACCACCCGCACCGCGAACATGCCCCTGGACCTAGATTTGGTCGGACCTAGCTAGGGCGCCGCCCGCATGCACTCGCTCGATACGAAGCCCTCGCAGCCGCCACCCCTTGGAAAAGCAGCAGCACGCCACCGCACTACCCTGGGACGCACACGCCGCCGCCCTGCCCGCCCGCCACCGCACCGAGGAGCCCCACGGCAGCCCCGTGCCTCCGCCTGAGAAGAGTCGTCTCGCGCCAGCCCAGCCCCCAAGTAGAGAGGAACGAGATCCCTGTCGCCGCCCACGCGGGCCGGACTTTGCCTGGTGGCTCCTCGCGGCGGCGGTGAGATAGGAGGGCCTGGAGGGGAGGGGACTGCGGCGGCGCGCTAGGGGTCGCCCCTATCAAACGTCGGGGCGACCTGGGGCTTGCTTCCATTTTGCATCTTTCGAAGAGAAAGAAATAAAGCTACATGGAGAGGAAGGGAGAACTGAAGAGAGAAACGACTACCTCGTTCTTTTTGCATGGTGATTCTGGTGGCTTTCCTCTCCCAGCGTAAAGTCATGTCAGGTGTAGCAGTTTGTTGGCTCATTTGCTCATCCCTCCTCCTGCTGCTCCCGAATTGGTCGTGCATGTTCATCTTTAGATCCCTTTTTTATTTGTTTAGGCTCCCACCCCCACCCCCAATTCCTAAGATTGGTAGGTGTTCATGTGTGATGCGACCCTTCCTATCACATTGTTTTCAGGCGATTCGTACAGAGGGGTCTTTGTTCGGGTGGTTCTCCTCTGCTTGGGTTGGGATTGTTTGATTTTTTGTGTTCTTAGTTGTTGAACGGGGCTTATAGTTATAGGCCCTGTTCAAAAAATCGTCCGATTCAATGATTTATCGTCTGATTTATCGCTACTCGGGGGGTGACCGATAAGATTAGGCCTTATCTTCACCGTTTATCGTTTGGTCCAATTTATTGCTCTGACAAGCAATTTATCGGGAATCTACCGATAAATTGGGCTTATTCCTATCACTATGTTTACAAAAACTATGTTTATTTGTGTTTTATGGACCTTGTTATGCAATATATACTATTATTCAATTTTGTTTGTCATTATACGAGGATACAAAGGCCAGGGACAAGGTAACACTTATGTCCAATATTTTGTTGTTGTTGAATATAGCATATTTTAGTGTTGGGAACGTGGGATTTGCAAAATATGGCCGATTAATAGTCGACCGATAAAATTGATTAATCGGCCAATTTCTGATTAATCTCTAATCCCCAGCTGACCGAGACAATAACGATAAGCGATATCCTCAACATTGGTTATAGGTGAATTTAGTTCAGTTGCTTGTGCTCAACGTGGAGCTAAGATTGTTGGATTCTACCGGTTTCCTAGTTGAGGAAGTAAGAATGTATTTTTTCTTAGATGCTATTGTGTTATGTGGTCTTTATGATGGATCGTTTTTGTAGTTTTGCATGTTCTGAATCTGGCGATTAGGTTTGTTAGTGGTTTGTTTAGTGCAAGTTTACAAGGTTTATATAGTAATTAGGGGGTATTGTATTTAACTGGAGTATTTGGGTGTGATGGATAGAATTTATGTATGCATGTAATTGTAGGTTTTGTAATTGTCACTGTACAGTGATAGTGCTTGGTAGCTACTTTCTTTATACTAGATTCATGTGAGGCACTTGCAATGTTTTGTCTGCTGCAGATATCTTGTTCCATTATGTAAGTATTGACTTAATGTGTTGTATTGCTTCTTTTCTTTGTCATGTATCAACATTAAATATAATTGAGTTGACTATGAGATCTCATGATCCATTTTTTGTCATTTGGTTTATAGGTGGCCTGTTATAGGGATGTGTTGTGGTGTTATTGGTTTTTATTCCTTCCATGTTGGTGTTGTAACTACCTATGTTTGTATCTAATTATTTAGTGAGGTGGTTGATGGTATGCTACACCGGGGTGGCTGGTCAGGTGGTATTCCGAACAGTTGGTCGGCCACAAGGGCTAGCAGACAGCCCCTTCGTGCACGACTCCGGCTATCCGACCTCAAGCAAACATTCGCTAATCTATGATGGTTCAACGTGAAGTTGAACCCAAAAAAGAGTGTTTCCAATTTTTCGTAGGGCCAGTTCCTCGGCTTCATCGTCTCTCAACGAGGCATAGAAGCAAACCCGAAAAAAATTACGACCATCATCAAACTCGAGACACCAGAAACAGTACGTGAAGTCCAGAAACTTGTTAAATGCGTGGCTGCCCTAAGCCAGTTAATCCCCCGACTTGGGGAAAAAGCACTTCCCTCTAAAGACTCATTCGGAAGAGCAGAAAGTTCCAATGGAGCGATGAGGCATAGAGAACATTCGAGGACCTCAAGTGCCTCTTGCAGTTCAACCCACTACTGGCTTCACTAGCAGAGGCGGAGCCCATGCTACTATACATATCCGCCACTATGCAAGTCATCAGCATCGTCATGGCGGTAGAAAGAGAAGAGCGGGGCAAGCCTAGCAGGTTCAACACCCAGTGTACTACGTTAGCGAAGTCATGTCCCCATGCAAGACCCGCTACCCGCACTACTAGAAAATCACCTACGACATATCCATGGCAGCCTAGAGAAGCCACTACTTCCAGGTGAACCCTATCATGACCGTCAACCACGCCACATTATCAAACATCATCAACAATAGAGACACTTCCAGGCTGGTGGCAAAGTGGGCAATTGAGTTGTCCACATTTGAGATTACATATAAGCCCCAGTCTGCCATAAATACCTGGACGATCGCAAACTTCATTGTGGAGTGGACAGAGGCACAACAGGTCCCAAAAAATGCTGACCTCGAGTACTTGTTGATGTACTTTGATGGCTCCATGGCGGTCAACGGGCTAGGAGCCGGAGTAGTCCTCCCCCCCCCCCCACGGTAAAATGAGCTATGTTGCAGATTCACTTCACTGACTCCAACAATGTGGAAGAGTACGAAGCCCTCCTACACAATCTCTACATTGTGACTTCCATGAGATTTCGATGCCTCACCACCACTATGCATGATGTTCGTCGTCCAGCAGGTAATGAAGACCTTCAACATAAAAGACCCAAAGATGGCGGCCTGCTGCTCAATGGTCCGCCAGTCGAAAGGAAAATTTGACGACATCAAGGTGCATCACGTCAAGTGCATGGACAACAAAGCCGACGACATCTTGGCCCGCATGGGCGCGGCTCGCAAACCTGTCCCAGCTGACTGCACAAGCCACCTGTCAAAATCCAGGAGATCCAAGAGGAGGCATCGGCTTCCACGACTCTAGAAGCCACATCAGATACCTAGGAGGCCAAGACCGAGGATGCCATAGACGAAGCCATCATAGTCATCCCAGCATGGACCGGGCCATTGCTTACTTACCTTGTCAATAAGGAACTCCTGACGGACAAAAACAAAGCCCGACACGTAGTTTGTCCATCTAAGGCATGTAAAGTAATTCAAGGGGGATCTCTATACATGCAACATTATAGGCATGTTCTAGCGGTGCATATGATGGCCTACAGGTGCACATGGTTTAGTTGTAGCCTTCTCGAAGTAAGAGTATCGATCCCACAGGGAGCACATGAATTGGACTTTCGACCCTTGTAGAGTCTTACAGGAATGTGCCTGCAAGTAAATTGTAAACTCAAAGTAAAATGAGGGTGGAAGCATAATGATTTTGAGTAGAGTGTAGATTAAAAGTAAATGACACAAAAGAATGTAAATGAGTGCAGTAGAACTAAAGTGTCAGAACTGGTAGAGGAATAAAGTGTTCTCAAGGAGTCCGAAATTCCCATTGGTATGTGTCTATTGCAACATATGTCGTAGCATAGTACTAGTTGGATACTTGAGTCACTCTTAATGTTTCTGATTGGGCAGACCCGAGTACATAATATGTTCTACTCGAGGTAGATTATGTACCACACACGCCACTATCATAGTTTCCCCACGCCGGTTCTCACTACAGTAATTATGGGTTTCACCCTGGATGTGGCCTCGTTAAGTGCTCTCATTATTCCCTTATAAATTACAAAGGCAAGGAATTGATGATTTTACTGTCACCTCAAATTACCTCGATATCTTAACCTTTACAATGATAGTAATATGCTTCTTAGCCTTACGGCGGAAATGCTGAGTGGGGCCGCTTCACAACATTCACGAAGCCCATTAAACCAAACATTCAACAAAGAATCTCATATCCTTGTTAATATTTTAGCACCTATACATATCAAGGTTCATCCATATCCCCAAGAACTAGGGGGTCTACTCGCACATGGGAACGATGAACATCATGCATAGTGGTGGTGAACATGAATGGGACAAATAAGTAATACACGTAGCAATCCACAAGGGGTTAGGTATTACAACGAGATGAAGATGGATGGTGAAGATGGTTGATGTCGACGTCCCCTTACACACAGTGGTGATGACGATGGTCTCCTCCTTGCCATTTCCCCTTCTGATGCTTTCCGGAGGCTAGGGTTCTTTGTTCTAGATGTGTTTATGGTCACGTGGTGTCTCTGATCCCCAATCCATCTGCACGGGGTGAAGTAGTTAACCGGGCGCTAGGTGATACGACCACTGGTAGGAGCGTGTGTGCTCGTACCAGACGTTATCTTCCACTCTGAAGGCTTTTGTATGCACCCTTTCTTCTCCCATTTGTTTCACCTTTTTATGGCAATGTTTTATCACATTGATTATCATGATTTTTATCACTATAAATTGGCACTCTTTCCTTAAACTCCAAATTCTTTCTGTGATAACCTAGTTGTCGGTGTCAAAACCGGCAGATCTCAGGTAAGGGGCCCGAGCTGTTAGATCGGATCGATGGGTAACAAGGGAGAACACACACAAAGTTTACCCAAGTTCGGGCCCTCTCTATGGAGGTAAAACACTACGTCCTGCTCTTGCTTATAATATGGAAGTATCAAAGTATAGAGTTGATCTACCTCGAGATCACGAGTTGTGGTATAAACCCTAGGGGTACGATGAATGGATGTATGGATGGCCCCTACGAACTAAACCCTCTGGTTTTCATAGGCACCAGGGGTATCTAGGGTTACACATGGTCAGTTGCCATCTAAAAATCTACATGCCGAACCTAATCAAATATGCTTGAAGTACACACCAAGTCTTCGGTCGCCACAGTTTGAAGGCCTCTGGAGTCCTTCCTCCTTAACGGGTTGGTGATCCGGCCCATAAATTAGTCAGGCTGGGCTAGGACCCCCTAGTCTAGGACACCGCCAGTAGCCCTCGAACTTGTCTTTAAAGCCGAGGCCGGCAATCTTCATCGGATAATGTGTTTGGCTGGGCGGTCTTCGGTTTAGCAGGCAAGTTCCCATTTCTTCTATGGAGTTTTTGGCTCGAACCGCTGAGCTGTTCTTCGTCTCAGGTACCGCCTCACGTCGCCTCATGTGCTATGCCATCTGGGGAATCGAGCTACCTTTATGGCAGAACATTGAGGCGTCACTTTAGTTGGCTTTATTTAACCAACGACAGGCCCAAATTTATGATCAAGCGCGTCTTGGTCCTCTTCCTTTCCACCGCCCAATACCATCCCTCCTTCCCAAATTTGAGCTTGAGAAGTTCTATCAATGGTGAATGATGCCAGCTCTTCCAAGCGCCTGCATGGTCCCCTCAAGGGTGACTGGGGAAGCTGTTCCGTCACACGCCTCCAGCTGAATCGGCTCTCTACTCAAGGGTATATGCCAGATCCAGATTTGGCCTCAACTCGCTCGGGCCTAATATCCATCGACAAGCAGAAACACGCCAATAGTTATCCCATCGCTCATAGGGATGAGCGGCTATGCTTTGTTCCCTTCCTCCTCTGCGGGCTAGGATTCCCAATCCACCCCTTCCTTCATGGTTTGCTTGAGTTCTACAGGATTCAACTCCACCACTGTGACGCCCCCGACTCAATCGTGCACTAATCATACACGCAAACATGCACGATCAAGCACAGGGACTCACGGGAAGATATCACAACACAACTCTAACACAATTAAACGGAGATCCACAATATTACAGACCAGGGATCACGAGGATCCGAATACATAAGTCAGTCATACAAATATTATCTGAGTACAGACATAGTTAGACAAGTTTTGCCTTAAGAAGGCTAGCACAAACAACGACTCTAGATCGAAAGGCGTAGGCCTCCTGCCTGGGAGCCTTTGATCCTAATCCTGGTCGGCTGGCTCGATCCAGTAGTACGTGCCGTCTGGACCCTCCTGGTAGTAAGCTCCTGAGGTGGCATTAGGCTCCGGGGCTCCATCGTCTGATGTATCAACAAAGTGGGGTATGGGGAAAAAGAAGTAACAAATCAACCATGAGTACTCATCCGAAGTACTCAGCAAGCAAGGATCTACACTACATATGCAACATTATCAAAGGGGAAAAGGCTGTTTATGTGGACTGGGTTGCAGAAATGCCAGAATAGAGAGAAAGCCTAGTCCTATCGAAGACTAGCATCTTCGAACATCTTCACGAAGCCACCATCTTGCAACAATAGAAGAGAGTAGAATAGCATTTTATTAAGCAAACATGTTAAAGCAAGCCTAGAGATCCTTCCTCGACTCCCAGCGAGAAAGCGGTCCCGAAGCTTCAATTAAGTAACAAGTATCCAGTTCAAGTAGTAGATCGGGATAAACAAACTGAGCGTCCTTTACCGTAGGACCGGCTATCGATAGTTTATTCATCCCTGCAGGGGTGCACTACTGTTACCCAACACGCTCAATCACCTCTGGCCGGACACACTTGCTGGGTAATGCCCGGCCTCGGGAGATCAACATGAAGCAACGCCCTACCTAGGCTCAGCAGAGAGGTCAGCACGCCGGACTAACCTATGCACCCAGAGGTCTTGGGCCATCGCCCTGGGCACCCTGCGCGTTGCGTGGCTGGCCGGGGTGCAGGCGCGACACTGAACTCGTCAGTGAAGTATCCAGCCCATTCCCGGCGATCAGCCCGCACGGTGAACCGTGACGTCTGAAGAGCTTTCGGGAGAAACGTACGACATAGAGGGCCCCATAAACCATAATCCCGCGTGGTGGTAGTGCGTATAGGGCACGTCGACCCACTCAGATCAAACACCCAAATCCGATATGCTCATTTAGTAACACGCGGAGACAATCAGAGTTTCTGAAGCTCCGCCACAATATCACACTCGAGTGCCCTTCCGGCACACCCGACATCATAGATCCCCTGCGGGTACCCATCCGGGTCGAACCGCCTGTAACAAAGGTCAAAGTAACCGTGTAGTCATAACATCAAGGGGGAAAACCCCGAGGAATCACCCTCGATGGATTCCACTCGATGAAATCAGCAGGGTGAACATATGAGGCATCACCCTCGAGGTTCACACTGAGGGGTTGCACGACAGAGTCATATCGGAAGTGGAGAAGGAGGAATCACCCTCGATGACCACGACCGAACAGCTACACTGCAGAGTATTCATCAGGAGTGCGTTACGAGGTATCACCCTCGACACTCGATAGTAACTATGCAGAGTCGTACAACTAAGGAGGTGAAGTGATGTGTCGGTCTCTGGTCGACGATCACACTGGTCGAGTCGTCGATGATCAAGCAGGGGCAACAAGGGTAAGGTGGTGGGGGTCACTGATGGTTCACTACCAACCTATACTAAGTAGTTTAACATAGGCAGGTAAGGTAACAATAATCAGGTTACAAAAGCAGGCTATGCATCAGAATAGGAGCAAACATTAACAATAGCAAAATCTAATACAAGCAGGAGAAATGAAATGGGCGATATCTGGATGCTCAAGGGGGGGGGCTTGTCTGGTTGCTCTGGCAAGAAAGAGGGGTTGTCAACGGGCTGCTCGTCTGGAGCGTAGTCGTACCCAGCTGCAACGTCGTCGGTCTCGGTGTCTATCGAGAGGGAAGGAGGGGGAGAGAAACAATAAATTCACGGCAAAAATGCAAACAATATGCATGACATGCCTAAATGCTATGCAGAGGTGTTCTACTGCCTAACTAATTGAGTTAGTTAATTTAGGAATTTATCCGGACTTATTTAATTAAAGTTGGGCACTATTCATTTATTGAAAACGGTCTAAAAGTTCCATGTTCATCTAGCTAGGGGCATCTGACAAGAATATGGAGAGCGTATTCAGAATCGTATCGAAATTCTGAGCGACTTTCATATATAAATTATTTTCATCGGAGTTACGGATTATTTTATATGATTTTCCAAAGATTTATTCATTTTCTGGAATTTATTTATTTATTTAATCCAACATTATCCAGAATAGTGTAGGCTGATGTCATCATGATGTCAGCATGACATCAACAGTCAACAGGGCGTTGAATGGGTCAAACTGACGCGTGGGTCCCACTTGTCAGTGACTGTTTAGGTTAATTAGGGTTTAACTAAACTAATTACAGTTTAATTAGACGAACTAATTAATTAGTTTAATTAAACAGAATTAATTAACTTAATTAATTAATTAATTATTTTTACTAATTTCATTTTCTTTTTTTTAAACCGTTCTGGGGCTGGGCCCACCTGTCATAGGCACAGGGGGGTGGGGCCCAACTGTCTGTGGCCCCAGGGGCCTAAGCGGGCGCGCGAGCGTGGGCATACGGGCGCGGGCACTCGTGCCCGAGCGAGGCCGCGGCCTCAACGAGGCCAGCGGGGGTGTCGGCGTGGCAACGCCGACAGCAGGCGGCAGCGCTGCTGGGCTAGCGGGGCGGCGGTGGAGCAGCAGCAGCGGTGGTGGGCTCGGCGGTAGGCGGATGGGCGCGGGGGAAGGCGAGGCCGGGAGCAGCGGGCGGGCGCTGGCGCGGCGCAGCCAGGGAGCGCAGGAGGCGAGCGGCGAGCGTGGCGGGTGCGGCGAGGGACAACAGCCGCAGGGGAGTAGGAGGGCGCGAGCGCGTGGTGAGCAGGCGGCAACGGAGGGAGGCGGGGCCAGTGGCGCGAGCTAGGAGCGTGGCGAGCGGTCGAGGTCGCGCGGGCGCGCGCGCGGGGACAGGGGAAAGAGGGGAGGGCGGAGGCGCGGCGACGGGCACGCGGGAAAGAGAGGGGAGGCGCTCACGTGTGGTGCAGGGCAATGGCAGCGGGGCGCAGGGAGGATGACGGGGACGAGGTCGACGACGGAGAGGGGGAGGCGGTCCGGCGAGGTGGCTTCGGTGGCGGCGGCGTCGACGTGCAGGAGGGGCGACGGGACGGTTCCGGCGAGCCGGCGATGGAGAGGCGAGGAGGCGAGGTCCGGCGACGGGGTCGAGGCGGCGACGGCCTCGGGTGCGGGGTGGCGACGGGGGCGTGCCAGATCCAGGGGGGAAAAGGGAATCGAGGGGGGGGGGCAGTGGGAGGGGTTAGGGTTTGGGGCGCCAGGGGAGGCCATATAGGCCAGGGGCGAGGGAGTGGGCCGGCCCTGGCTTGGCCGTGGCCCAGTTGGGCCAGGGAGGGGGTTTGTTTTTCTTTTATTTTCTTTTGTCTTTTTCTTATTTCTCTTTCCTCTTATTTTCTGTTTTGTAAATAGTTAGGCCACAAAATGACTTTTACAAAATCAGTGACCTAGCTCATAATTAGCAGTGCATTATACCCTAACTCCAAAAACTAGTTTGGGCAAAACATAATTTCATATTTAATTTAGATTAAATAAAAGGTTAATAAATATTGTCTTTAGTCACTGTTTGAGGATGTTTGAGTCACTTAATTAATTTATTTACTGTTGGTTACAATTTTAGCATTGTCTCTAGAATATTTGTCATCTAATGAACATTTATCTTCTGCTTTGAGTAACTTTTATTTTCCACTTTTAATTTTATTTGAAGTTTGAACTAGGAGCTGAAATGCAATATGATGCAAATGATGATTAGGCACTGTTAATCATGCTGACTTGTCATTATCAAAAGTGATTACTGTGGCTAATGACATGGGGCGTTACAATTCTCCTCATCTATCAAGAATTCTCGTCCCGAGAATTAAGAGGAAGGCTGAAAGAAAGCGGGGTATTCTTCACGAAGACGATCCTCGCGTTCCCAAGTGGCTTCATCTTCAGAATGATTCGACCATGGAACTTTGTGGAATTTGATCGACTTTTGACGAGTCCGGCGTTCAGCTTGATCAAGAATACGGATGGGATATTCTGGATAAGACAGATCTTCCTGTAATTCAAGCATTTCATGATCCACAGCTCGAATAGGATCCTTGAAGCAGCGACGGGGTTGGGATACATGAAAAACATCATGCACTTGAGAAAGATTTGGCGGCAATTGCAATTGATAGGCCACTTCTCCTCGACGGGCAAGAATACGGAACGGGCCAATGTAGCGAGGAGCTGACTTGCCTTTGATTCCGAACCGATGAGTGCCTTTCAACAGGGTGACACGAAGGTAAGCTTGCTCGCCAGGCTGATAGACCAGTTCCTGGTGCTTTCGGTCATAGTTGCTCTTCTGACGAGACTGAGCAGTTTTCAAATGTTCATGGATGATGCGGACTTGTTCTTCTGCTTGCTGAACAATGTCCGGTCCGACGAGTGAGCGTTCCCCAGTTTCTGACCAATTCAGAGGGGTTCGACACTTACGTCCATAAAGAACTTCAAACGGTGCCATCTTCAAACTAGCTTGATAGCTATTGTTGTAAGAGAATTCAGAATACGGGAGAGATTCCTCCCATTTCTTACCGAAGGAGATGACGCAAGCTCGAAGCATATCTTCGAGCACTTGATTAACTCATTTGACTTGACCCTGTGACTGAGGGTGAAAGGCGGTGCTGAATGACAGATGAGTTCCCATAGCTTCTTGGAAACTATTCCAGAATCTGGAGGTGAAGAGGCTGCCACGATCAGAACTGATCTCCAACGGAACACCGTGGAGTGACACAATTCGGGAAACATACAAGTCTGCTAACTGACTAGCAGTGATTGTCTCCTTAACTGGCAGAAAGTGAGCAACCTTTGAGAATCGGTCAATGACGACAAAAATAGCATCATGACCCTTCTTAGATCTAGGTAAACAGTAATGAAATCCATTTGGACCTTGTCCCATTTCCATTCAGGAATTTCAAGGGGTTGCAGAGTTCCAGCAGGCCTTTGATGTTCTGCTTTAATGCGGCGGCAGACGTCACACTCAGAAACATAACGAGCAATGTCTCGCTTCATATTAGGCCACCAGTATCTTTGACAAATGTCACGGTACATCTTTGTGCTACCAGGATGAATGGACAGAGGAGTGTCATGAGCTTCTTTCATAACGTGTTCCCTCTCATCCTTGAACTTGGGTACGAAGAGACGGTGTTGGAAAAACAGTATCCCATCCTTATCAAGATGGAATTCCGACGGCTTTCCTTTCTCGAGGTACCGCTTAATCCTTTCAACTTCAGAGTCATACTTTTGTATAATCTTAATGCTGTGCTCAAGATCCGGTTCAATAACCAGGGTATTGAGATAACCCTGTGGAACAATATGGAGGTTCAATTTGCGAAGTTCTTCATAAAGGAGAGGTTGTGCTTCCTGAACCATAAGATTGTTGCAATAAGCCTTGCGACTCAAAGCATCGGCCATTACATTAGCCTTGCCAGGGGTGTATGAGATATTCATATCATAATCGGCAATTGTCTCGAGCCATCTTTGTTGACGAAGGTTCAGATATGGTTGAGTATATAAATACTTCAAACTCTGATGATCCGTGTATATCTCGCAACGGTTACCGAGAAGGTAATGTCGCCATAGCTTCAGAGCATAAATAACCGCAGAAAGTTCAAGATCATGCACTGGATAATTTTCTTCATGAGGACGCAATTGTCGAGAGGCATAAGCAATCACTTTACGCTCTTGCATTAGGACACAGCCTAATCCTTGACGAGATGCATCACAGTATATCACAAAATCCTTTTGGGAATCCGGGGGTGCTAGCACTGGGGCAGATGTCAACTTATCTTTTAGTGTCTGAAAGCTTTCTTGACATTTTTCTGTCCACTCAAATTTAACACCTTTGTGGAGCAGATTCGTCAATGGCTTTGCAATCTTGGAAAAGTTCTCAACGAATCGACGGCAATAACTAGCGAGTCCGAGAAAACTTCTGACTTGCTTAACATTCTTCGGGGGAGTCCAATCAAGAATGGCTTGAACTCGTTTCGAGTTAACAGCAATTCCATCCTTGGAAATCATATGACCAAGATAGGTCACTTCAGATAACCAGAATTCACACTTGGAGAATTTAGCATACAACTGATGTTCTTGTAGCTTCTCCAATACAAGTCGAAGATGTTCAGCATGTTCTTCTTCATTCTTGGAATATATAAGGATATCATCCAAATAAACCACGACGAATTTGTCGAGGTAATCCATGAAGATATAGTTCATTAACCGGGAGAAGGTTGCTGGAGCATTTGTTAAGCCAAATGACATGACAGTGTACTCATAAGAGCCATATCGAGCAACAAAGGCAGTCTTCGGAATATCCTCTTCGCGAACACGGATCTGATGATAACCCAACCTCAAGTCAAGTTTCGAGAAGACAGCGGATCCAGTAAGCTGATCATAAAGATCATTGATCCGGGGCAGTGGGTATTTATTCTGGATTGTGGCTTGGTTAATGGGCCGGTAATCTTGAACCAATCGGTTAGTTCCATCCTTCTTCTTAACGAAGAGTGAAGGTGCTCCCCAAGCAGAGGAACTGGGGCGGATGAAACCTTTCTTAAGTGACTTGTCGATTTCTTCCTTAAGCTCAAGGAGTTCATACGACGGCATCTTATAAGGATGCTTCGCAATAGGGATAGTGCCAGGCTTCAAGTCAATGACAAACTCGACAGCCCTAACCGGGGGTATTCCTGGAAGTTCTTCCGGAAAGACGTCCGGAAAATCTCGAACGACAGGAACGTTCTCGATTCCTTCCATAGGTGAGGCGTTCAAAGCATTCAGAGCATATATCTGAGCTTCAGCATCCCAAGTAATTCGGGCGGTGTACTTCACTATCTCATCGGAGGGGTGAAGAAGTTGGATGACTTTTGTGGCACAATTGATCAAAGCTATATGAGCTTTCAACCAATCCATTCCGAGGATGAGGTCTATGGTGGAAGACTTCAGGATAATGGGCGAAACAAGGAATTCCAACCCTTTAATTTCGACGGTAACGTCAGGTGCCATCACGTCAGCATGACAATGAGAAGTATAATTCAACTCGGAGAGAAAGGTTAAACAAAACAATGGAAAGGAAAATGATTATCAGACTAATCAGATCAATGACAGGGAAATCGCATAGATATCCAGCTCTTCGGGTAGACGGGATTTACGAGATCCTAAGTGTCGGTGTTAGTAAAATTTATTTAACCCGAATAGAAGAGAGATCAGAGTCCCAGAGTATAGACGAGGAATAAAGGATCCTAATACCACCCAGTTGGCGACGTGGGCCCGTAAGCCACACAACCAAGTTAGTAAATTAGTTTTTCGGTTTCTAGACTCAACTTCGGTCAAGGAATTGGAAGGGGGCTTCCTACAGGCAGTCGGCTCTGATACCAACTTGTGACACCCCCGACTCAATCGTGCACTAATCATACACGCAAACATGCACGATCAAGCACAGGGACTCACGGGAAGATATCACAACACAACTCTAACACAATTAAACGGAGATCCACAATATTACAAACCAGGGATCACGAGGATCCGAATACATAAGTCAGTCATACAAATATTATCTGAGTACAGACATAGTTAGACAAGTTTTGCCTTAAGAAGGCTAGCACAAACAACGACTCTAGATCGAAAGGCGTAGGCCTCCTGCCTGGGAGCCTCCGATCCTACTCCTGGTCGGCTGGCTCGATCTAGTAGTACGTGCAGTCTGGACCCTCCTGGTAGTAAGCTCCTGAGGTGGCATCAGGCTCCGGGGCTCCATCGTCTGATGTATCAACAAAGTGGGGTATGGGGAAAAAGAAGTAACAAAGCAACCATGAGTACTCATCCGAAGTACTCAGCAAGCAAGGATCTACACTACATATGCAACATTATCAAAGGGGAAAAGGCTGTTTATGTGGACTGGGCTGCAGAAATGCCAGAATAGAGAGAAAGCCTAGTCCTATCGAAGACTAGCATCTTTGAACATCTTCACGAAGCCACCATCTTGCAGCAATAGAAGAGAGTAGAATAGCATTTTATTAAGCAAACATGTTGAAGCAAGCCTAGAGATCCTTCCTCTACTCCCAGCGAGAAAGCGATCTCGAAGCTTCAATTAAGTAACAAGTATCCAGTTCAAGTAGTAGATCGGGATAAACAAACTGAGCGTCCTTTACCATAGGACCGGCTATCGATATATTATTCATCCCTGCAGGGGTGCACTACTGTTACCCAACATGCTCGATCACCTCTGGCCGGACACACTTGCTGGGTAATGCTCGGCATCGGGAGATCAACACGAAGCAACGCCCTACCTAGGCTCAGCAGAGAGGTCAGCACGCCGGACTAACCTATGCACCCAGAGGTCTTGGGCCATCGCCCTGGGCACCCTGCACGTTGCGTGGCTGGCCGGGGTGCAGGCGCGACACTGAACTCGTCAGTGAAGTATCCAGCCCATTCCCGGCGATCAGCCCGCACGGTGAACCGTGACGTCTGAAGAACTTTCGGGAGAAACGTATGACGTAGAGGGCCCCATAAACCATAATCCCGCGTGGTGGTAGTGCGTATAGGGCACGTCGACCCACTCAGATCAAACACCCAAATCCGATATGCTCATTTAGTAACATGCGGAGACAATCAGAGTTTCTGAAGCTCCGCCACAATATCACACTCAAGTGCCCTTCCGGCACACCCGACATCATAGATCCTCTGCGGGTACCCATCCGGGTCGACCCGCCTGTAACAAAGGTCAAAGTAACCGTGTAGTCATAACATCAAGGGGGAAAACCCTGAGGAATCACCCTCGGTGGATTCCACTCGATGAAATCAGCAGGGTGAACGTATGAGGCATCACCCTCGAGGTTCACACTGAGGGGTTGCACGACAGAGTTGTATCGGAAGTGGAGAAGGAGGAATCACCCTCGATGACCACGACCGAACAACTACACTGTAGAGTATTCATCAGGAGTGCGTTACGAGGTATCACCCTCGACACTCGATAGTAACTATGCAGAGTCGTACAACTAAGGGGGTGAAGTGATGTGTCGGTCTCTGGTCGACGATCACACTGATCGAGTCGTCGATGATCAAGCAGAGGCAACAAGGGTAAGGTGGTGGGGGTCACTGATGGTTCACGACCAACCTATACTAAGCAGTTTAACATAGGCAGGTAAGGTAACAATAATCAGGTTACAAAAGCAGGCTATGCATCAGAATAGGAGCAAACATTAACAGTAGCAAAATCTAATGCAAGCAGGAGAAATGAAATGGGCGATATCTGGATGCTCAAGGGGGGGCTTGCCTGGCTGCTCTGGCAAGAAAGAGGGGTCGTCAACGGGCTGCTCGTCTGGAGCGTAGTCGTACCCAGCTGCAACGTCGTCGGTCTCGGCGTCTATCGAGAGGGAAGGAGGGGGAGAGAAACAATAAATTCACGGCAAAAATGCAAACAATATGCATGACATGCCTAAATGCTATGCAGAGGTGTTCTACTGCCTAACTAATTGAGTTAGTTAATTTAGGAATTTATCCGGACTTATTTAATTAAAGTTGGGCACTATTCATTTATTGAAAACGGTCTAAAAGTTCCATGTTCATCTAGCTAGGGGCATCTGACAAGAATATGGAGGGCGTATTCAGATTCGTATCAAAATTCTGAGCGACTTTCATATATAAATTATTTTCATCGGAGTTACGGATTATTTTATATGATTTTCCAAAGATTTATTCATTTTCTGGAATTTAATTATTTATTTAATCCAACATTATCCAGAATAGTGTAGGCTGACGTCATCATGATGTTAGCAGTCAACAGGGCATTGACTGGGTCAAACTGACGCGTGGGTCCCACTTGTCAGTGACTGTTTAGGTTAATTAGGGTTTAACTAAACTAATTACAGTTTAATTAGACTAACTAATTAATTAGTTTAATTAAACAGAATTAATTAACTTAATTAATTAACTTAATTAATTGACTAATTAATTATTTTTATGAATTTCATTTTCTTTTTTTAAACCGTTCTGGGGCTGGGCCCACTTGTCATAGGCACAGGGGGTGGGGCCCAGCTGTCTGTGGCCCCAGGGGCCTAAGCGGGCGCGCAGGCATGGGCATACGGGCGCGGGCGCTCATGCCCGAGCGAGGCCGTGGCCTCGACGAGTCCAGCGGGGGCGTCGGCGCGGCAGCGCCGGTAGCAGGCGGCAGCGCCGCTGGGCTAGCGGGGCGGCGATGGAGCAGCAACAACGGTGGCGGGCTCGGTGGTAGGCGGATGGGCGCAGGGGAAGGCGAGGCCGGGAGCAGCGGGTGTTGGGGAACGTAGTAGTAAATCAAAATCTCCTACATATCACCAAGATCAATCTAGGAGATGCTAGCAACGAGAGAGAGGGAGTGCATCTTCATACCCTTGAAGATCGCTAAGCGGAAGCGTTACAAGAACGCGGTTGATGGAGTCGTACTCGCAGCGATTCAAATCGCAGAAGATCCGATCTAGCGCCGAACGGACGGCGCCTCCGCGTTCAACACACGTACAGCCCAGGGACATCTCCTCCTTCTTGATCCAGCAAGAGGAGAGGAGAAGTTGAGGGAGGGCTCCGGCAGCACGACGGCGTGGTGGTGGAGCTTGTGGTTCTCCGACAGGGCTTCGCCAAGCACTACGGAGGAGGAGGAGGTGTTGGAGACGGGGAGGGCTGCGCCAGGGAAGGGGTGCTGCTGCCCTCCCACCCCCCCTCTATTTATAGGGCCATGGGGAGAGGGGCCCGGCCCCCTTAGATCCCATCTAGGGGGGGGGGGCGGCCAAGGGGGGGAAACTTACCCCCCAAGCAAGGTGGGAGGCGCCCCCACCCACTAGGGTTTCCAACCCTAGGCGCCTTGGGCCCCTTGGGGGGGCGCACCAGCCCACCAGGGGCTGGTTCCCTCCCTTGCTCAGCCCACTTGGCCCACCGGGGCAGGTGGCCCCACCCGGTGGACCCCCGGACACCTTCCGGTGGTCCCGGTACAATACCGATAACCCCCGAAACCATTCCGGTGACTGAAACTGGACTTCCCATATATAATTCTTCACCTCCGGACCATTCCGGAACTCCTCGTGACGTCCGGGATCTCATCCGGGACTCCGAACAACCTTCGGTAACCACATACAATTTCCCATAACAACTCTAGCGTCACCGAACCTTAAGTGTGTAGACCCTACGGGTTCGGGAACCATGCAGACATGACCGAGACATCTCTCCGGCCAATAACCAACAGCGGGATCTGGATACCCATGTTGGCTCCCACATGTTCCACAATGATCTCATCGGATGAACCACGATGTTGAGGATTCAATCAATCCCGTACGCAATTCCCTTTGTCCATCGGTATGTTACTTGCCCGAGATTCGATTGTCGGTATCCTTATACCTTGTTCAATCTCGTTACCGGCAAGTCTCTTTACTCGTTCCATAACGCATGATCCCGTGGCTAACTCCTTATTCACATTGAGCTCATTACGATGATGCATTACCGAGTGGGCCCAGAGATACCTCTCCGTCATACGGAGTGACAAATCCCAGTCTCGATTCGTGCCAACCCAACAGACACTTTCGGAGATACCTGTAGTGCACCTTTATAGTCACCCAGTTACGTTGTAACGTTTGATACACCCAAAGCATTCCTACGGTATCCGGGAGTTGCACAATCTCATGGTCTAAGGAAATGATACTTGACATTAGAAAGCTCTAGCGAACGAACTATACGATCTTGTGCTATGCTTAGGATTGGGTCTTGTCCATCACATCATTCTCCTAATGATGTGATCCCGTTATCAACGACATCTAATGTCCATGGTCAGGAAACCATAACCATCTATTGATCAACGAGCTAGTCAACTAGAGGCTTACTAGGGACATGCTGTGATCTATGTATTCACACATGTATTACGGTTTCCGGTTAATACAATTATAGCATGAACAATAGACAATTATCATGAACAAGGAAATATAATAATAACCATTTTATTGTTGCCTCTAGGGCATATTTCCAACAGTCTCCCACTTGCACTAGAGTCAATAATCTAGTTACATTGTGATGAATCGAACACCCATAGAGTTCTGGTGCTGATCATGTTTTGCTCGTGGAAGAGGTTTAGTTAACGGATCTGCGACATTTAGATCCGTATGTACTTTACAAATATCTATATCTCCATCTTGAATATATTCACGAATGGAGTTGAAGCGGCGCTTGATGTGCTTGGTTTTCTTGTGAAACCTGGGCTCCTTGGCAATGGCAATAGCTCCAGTGTTGTCACAGAAGAGAGTCATCGGGCCCGACGCATTGGGAACCACTCCTAGGTCGGTGATAAACTCCTTCATCCAGACTCCTTCCTGCGCCGCTTCCGAAGCAGCTATGTACTCCGCTTCACATGTAGATCCCGCCATGACGCTTTGCTTGCAACTGCACCAGCTGATTGCCCCACCATTCAAAATATACACGTATCCGGTTTGTGACTTGGAGTTATCCAGATCTGTGTCAAAGCTAGTGTCGACGTAACCCTTTACGACGAGCTCTTCGGCACCTCCATAAACGAGAAACATATCCTTAGTCCTTTTCAGGTACTTCAGGATATTCTTGACCGCTGTCCAGTGTTCCATACCGGGATCACTTTGGTACCTCCCTACCAAACTTATGGCAAGGTTCACATCAGGTCTGGTACACAGCATGGCATACATAATAGAGCCTATGGTCGAGGCATAGGGGATGACACTCATCTTTTCTCTTTCTGCTGCCAAGGTTGGGGGTTGAGCTGTGCTCAATCTCACACCTTGCAATACAGGCAAGAACCCCTTCTTAGACTGATCCATATTGAACTTCTTCAATATCTTGTCAAGGTATGTGCTTTGTGAAAGACCAATGAGGCGTCTTGATCTATCTCTATAGATCTTGATGCCTAATATGTAAGCAGCTTCTCCAAGGTCCTTCATTGAAAAACACTTATTCAAGTAGGCCTTTATGCTTTCCAAAAGTTCTATATCATTTCCCATCAACAATATGTCGTCCACATATAATATGAGAAATGCTACAGAGCTCCCACTCACTTTCTTGTAAATACAGGCTTCTCCATAAGTCTGTATAAACCCAAATGCTTTGATCATTTCATCAACACGAATGTTCCAACTCCGAGATGCCTGCACCAGCCCATAGATGGAGCGCTGGAGCTTCCATACCTTGTCAGCATTCTTAGGATTGACAAAACCTTCCGGCTGCATCATATACAATTCTTCCTTAAGGAAACCATTAAGGAATGCCGTTTTGACGTCCATTTGCCAAATTTCATAATCATAGAATGCGGCAATTGCTAACATGATTCGGACGGACTTCAGCTTCGCTACGGGTGAGAAGGTCTCATCGTAGTCAACCCCTTGAACTTGTCAATAACCCTTAGCGACAAGCGAGCCTTATAGACGGTCACATTACCATCCGCGTCAGTCTTCTTCTTAAAGATCCATTTATTTTCTATGGCTCGCCGATCATCGGGCAAGTCCACCAAAGTCCATACTTTGTTCTCATACATGGATCCTATCTCGGATTTCATGGCTTCAAGCCATTTGTTGGAATCCGGGCCCGCCATCGCTTCTTCATAGTTCGAAGGTTCACCGTTGTCTAACAACATGATTTCCAGGACAGGGTTGCCGTACCACTCTGGTGCGGAACGTGTCCTCGTGGACCTACGAAGTTCAGTAGCAACTTGATCCGAAGTTTCATGATCATCATCATTAACTTCCTCTCTAGTCGGTGCAGGCACCACAGAAACATCTTCCTGAGCTGCGCTACTCTCCGATTCAAGAGGGGGTACCTCATCAAGTTCTACTTTCCTCCCACTTACTTCTTTCGAGAGAAACTCTTTCTCCAGAAAGGATCCATTCTTGGCAACAAAGATCTTGCCTTCGGATCTAAGGTAGAAGGTATACCCAATAGTTTCCTTAGGGTATCCTATGAAGACGCATTTTTCCGATTTGGGTTCGAGCTTTTCAGGTTGAAGTTTCTTGACATAAGCATCGCATCTCCAAACTTTCAGAAACGACAGCTTAGGTTTCTTCCCAAACCATAATTCATACGGTGTCGTCTCAACGGATTTAGACGGTGCCCTATTTAAAGTGAATGCGGCAGTCTCTAAAGCGTAACCCCAAAATGATAGTGGTAGATCGGTAAGAGACATCATAGATCGCACCATATCCAATAGAGTGCGATTACGACGTTCGGACACACCATTTCGCTGAGGTGTTCCAGGCGGCGTGAGTTGTGAAACAATTCCACATTTCCTTAAGTGCGTGCCAAACTCGTGACTCAAATATTCTCCTCCACGATCTGATCGTAAGAACTTTATTTTCCTGTCACGTTGATTCTCTACCTCACTCTGAAATTCCTTGAACTTTTCAAAGGTCTCAGACTTGTGTTTCATTAAGTAGACATACCCATATCTACTTAAGTCATCAGTGAGGGTGAGAACATAACGATAGCCACCGCGAGCCTCAACACTCATTGGACCGCATACATCAGTATGTATTATTTCCAACAAGTTGGTTGCTCGCTCCATTGTTCCGGAGAATGGAGTCTTGGTCATTTTGCCCATAAGGCATGGTTTGCACGTGTCAAATGATTCATAATCAAGAGACTCCAAAAGTCCATCTACATGGAGTTTCTTCATGCGTTTGACACCAATGTGACCAAGGCGGCAGTGCCACAAGTATGTGGGACTATCATTATCAACCTTACATTTCTTGGCATTCACACTATGAATATGTGTGACATCACGTTTGAGATTCAATAAAAATAAACCATTGACCAGCGGGGCATGACCATAAAACATATCTCTCATATAAATAGAACAACCATTATTCTCGGATTTAAATGAGTAGCCATCTCGCATCAAACGAGATCCTGATACAATGTTCATGCTCAAAGCTGGTACTAAATAACAATTATTGAGGTTTAAAACTAATCCCGAAGGTAGATGTAGAGGTAGCGTGCCGACGGCGATCACATCGACCTTGGAACCATTCCCGACGCGCATCGTCACCTCGTCCTTCGCCAGTCTCCACTTATTCCGCAGCTCCTGTTTTGAGTTACAAATGTGAGCAACCGCACCGGTATCAAATACCCAGGAGCTACTACGAGCGCTGTAAGGTACACATCAATAACATGTATATCATATATACCTTTGGTATTGCCGGCCTTCTTATCCGCTAAGTACTTGGGGCAGTTCCGCTTCCAGTGACCATTTCCCTTGCAATAAAAGCACTCAGTCTCAGGCTTGGGTCCATTCTTTGGCTTCTTCCCGGCAACTGGCTTGCCGGGGGCGGCAACTCCCTTGCCGTCCTTCTTGAAGTTCTTCTTACCCTTGCCTTTCTTGAAACTAGTGGTCTTATTCACCATCAACACTTGATGTTCCTTCTTGATTTCCACCTCCGCTGATTTCAACATTGAATATAACTCGGGAATGGACTTCTCCATCCCTTGCATATTGTAGTTCATCACAAAGCTCTTGTAGCTAGGTGGAAGCGACTGGAGGATCCTGTCAATGACCGAATCATTTGGAAGATTAACTCCCAGCTGAGACAAGCGGTTGTGCAACCCAGACATTTTGAGTATATGCTCGCTGACAGAACTGTTTTCCTCCATCTTACAACTGTAGAACTTGTCAGAGACTTCATATCTCTCGACTCGGGCATGAGCTTGGAAAACCATTTTCAGCTCTTGGAACATCTCATATGCTCCGTGCTGCTCAAAACGCTTTTGGAGCCCCGATTCTAAGCTGTAAAGCATGCCGCACTGAACCAGGGAGTAATCATCACTACGCGACTGCCAGGCATTCATAACGTCTTGAGTTGCTGGGAAAATGGGTGCATCACCTAGCGGTGCTTCAAGGACATATGCTTTCTTGGCAGCTATGAGGATGATCCTCAAGTTACGGACCCAGTCCGTATAGTTGCTACCATCGTCTTTCAGCTTGGTTTACTCTAGGAACGCGTTGAAGTTGAGGGTAACATTAGCGTGGGCCATTTGATCTACAGGATAGATTGTAAAGATAATTTTTTTTAGACTAAGTTCATGATAATCAAGTTCATCTAATCAAATTATTTAATGAACTCCCACTCAGATAGACATCCCTCTAGTCATCCAAGTGATACATGATTTGAATCGACTAGGCTGTGTCCGATCATCACGTGAGACGGACTAGTCATCAACGGTGAACATCTCCATGTTGATCGCATCTACTATACGACTCATGTTCGACCTTTCGGTCTCTCGTGTTCCGAGGCCATGTCTGTACATGCTAGGCTCGTCAAGTCAACCTAAGTGTTTCACATGTGTAAATCTGGCTTACACCCATTGTATGCGAACGCTAGAATCTATCACACCCGATCATCACGTGGTGCTTCGAAACAACGAACCTTCGCAACGGTGCACAGTTAGGGGGAACACATTTCTTGAAATTTTAGTGAGGGATCATCTTATTTATGCTACCGTCGTTCTAAGCAAATAAGATGTAAACATGATAAACATCACATGCAAATCATAAAGTGACATGATATGGCCAATATCATCTTGCGCTTTTGATCTCCATCTTCGAGGCGCGGCATGGTCACCATCATCACCGGCATGACACCATGATCTCCATCATCGTGTCTTCATGAAGTTGTCTCGCCAACTATTACTTCTACTACTATGGCTAACGGTTAGCAATAAAGTAAAGTAATTACATGGCCTTTACATTGACACGCAGGTCATACAATAAATTGAGACAACTCCTATGGCTCCTGCCGGTTGTCATATTCATCGACATGCAAGTTGTGATTCCTATTACAAGAACATGATCAATCTCATACATCACATATATAATTCATCACATCCTTTTTTGGCCATATCACATCACATAGCATACCCTGCAAAAACAAGTTAGACGTCCTCTAATTGTTGTTGCATGTTTTACGTGGCTGCTATGGGTTTCTAGCAAGAACGTTTCTTACCTACGCAAAAGCCACAACGGTGATATGCCAATTGCTATTTACCTTTCATAAGGACCCTCTTCATCGAATCCGATCCGACTAAAGTGGGAGAGACAGACACCTGCTAGCCACCTTATGCATCAAGTGCATGTCAGTCGGTGGAACCTGTCTCACGTAAGCGTACGTGTAAGGTCGGTCTGGGCCGCTTCATCCCACAATGCCGCCGAATCAAGATAGGACTAGTAACGGTAAGCAAATTGAACAAATCATCGCCCACAACTACTTGTGTTCTACTCGTGCAAAGAATCTACGCATAGACCTAGCTCATGATGCCACTGTTGGGGAATGTAGTAGTAAATCAAAATTTCCTACGTATCACCAAGATCAATCTAGGAGATGCTAGCAACGAGAGAGAGGGAGTGCATCTTCATACCCTTGAAGATCGCTAAGCGGAAGCGTTACAAGAACGCGGTTGATGGAGTCGTACTCGCAGCGATTCAAATCGCAGAAGATCCGATCTAGCGCCAAACGGACGGCGCCTCCGCGTTCAACACACGTACAGCCCGGGGACGTCTCCTCCTTCTTGATCCAGCAAGAGGAGAGGAGAAGTTGAGGGAGGGCTCCGGCAGCACGACGGCGTGGTGGTGGAGCTTGTGGTTCTCCGACAGGGCTTCGCCAAGCACTACGGAGGAGGAGGAGGTGTTGGAGAGGGGGAGGGCTGCGCCAGGGAAGGGGTGCTGCTGCCCTCCCCCCCCCTCTATTTATAGGGTGAAGGGAGAGGGGGCCGGCCCCCTTAGATCCCATCTAAGGGGGGGGGAGGGGCGGCGACCAAGGGGGGGAAACTTACCCCCAAGCAAGGTGGGAGGCGCCCCACCCCCCTAGGGTTTCCAACCCTAGGCGCCTTGGGCCCTTGGGGGGGGGGGGCGCACCAGCCCACCAGGGGCTGGTTCCTCCCCTTGCTCAGCCCATTGGCCCACCGGGGCAGGTGGCCCCACCCGGTGGACACCCGAGACACTTCCGGTGGTCCCGGTACAATACCGATAACCCCCGAAACCATTCCGGTGACTGAAACTGGACTTCCCATATATAATTCTTCACCTCCGGACCATTCCGGAACTCCTCGTGACGTCCGGGATCTCATTCGGGACTCCGAACAACCTTCGGTAACCACATACAATTTCCCATAACAACTCTAGCGTCACCGAACCTTAAGTGTGTAGACCCTACGGGTTCGGGAACCATGCAGACATGACCGAGACATCTCTCCGGCCAATAACCAACAGCGAGATCTGGATACCCATGTTGGCTCCCACATGTTCCATGATGATCTCATCGGATGAGCCACGATGTCGAGGATTCAATCAATCCCGTACGCAATTCCCTTTGTCCATCGGTATGTTACTTGCCCGAGATTCGATCGTCGGTATCCTTATACCTTGTTCAATCTCGTTACCGGCAAGTCTCTTTACTCGTTCCGTAACACATGATCCCGTGGCTAACTCCTTAGTCACATTGAGCTCATTACGATGATGCATTACCGAGTGGGCCCAGAGATACCTCTCCGTCATACGGAGTGACAAATCCCAGTCTCGATTCGTGCCAACCCAACAGACACTTTCGGAGATACCTGTAGTGCACCTTTATAGTCACCCAGTTACGTTGTAACGTTTGATACACCCAAAGCATTCCTACGGTATCCGGGAGTTGCACAATCTCATGGTCTAAGGAAATGATACTTGACATTAGAAAGCTCTAGCGAACGAACTATACGATCTTGTGCTATGCTTAGGATTGGGTCTTGTCCATCACATCATTCTCCTAATGATGTGATCCCGTTATCAACGACATCTAATGTCCATGGTCAGGAAACCATAACCATCTATTGATCAACGAACTAGTCAACTAGAGGCTTACTAGGGACATGCTGTGATCTATGTATTCACACATGTATTACGGTTTCCGGTTAATACAATTATAGCATGAACAATAGACAATTATCATGAACAAGGAAATATAATAATAACCATTTTATTATTGCCTCTAGGGCATATTTCCAACAGCGGGCGGGCGCTGACGCGGCGCGGCTAGGGGGCGCAGCCGGCGAGCGTAGGAGGCGAGCGGCGAGCGTGGCGGGTGCGGCGAGGGACAGCAGCTGCAGGGGAGTAGGAGGGCGCGGGCGCGTGGTGAGCAGGTGGCAACGGAGGAAGGCGGGGCCAGTGGCGCGAGCTGGAGCGCGGCGAGCGGTCGAGGTCGCGTGGGCGCGCGCGCGGGGACAGTGGAAAGAGGGGAGGGCGGAGGCGCGGCGACGGGCGCGCGGGAAAGAGGGGGAGGCGCTCACGTGCGGTGCAGGGCAATGGCAGCGGGGCGCGGGGAGGATGACGGGGACGAGGTCGACGATGGAGAGGGGGAGGTGGTCCGGCGAGGTGGCTTCGGTGGCGGCGGCATCGACGTGCAGGAGGGGCGACGGGACGGTTCCGGTGAGCCGGCGATGGAGAGGCGAGGAGGCGAGGTCCGGCGACGGGGTCGAGGCGGCGACGACGTCAGGCGCGGGGTGGCGGCGGGGGCGTGCCATATCTAGGGGGGAAAGGGGATCGGGGGGGGGAGGCGAGTGGGAGGGGTTAGGGTTTGGGGCGCCAGGGGAGGCCATATAGGCCAGGGGCGAGGGAGTGGGCCGGCCTGGCTGGGCCGTGGCCCAGTTGGGCCAGGGGGGTTGTTTTTCTTTTCTTTTATTTTGTTTTATTTTGTTTTGTCTTTTTCTTATTTCTCTTTCCTCTTATTTTCTGTTTTGTAAATAGTTAGGCCACAAAATGACTTTTACAAAATCAGTGACCTAGCTCATAATTAGTAGTGCATTATACCCTAACTCCAAAAACTAGTTTGGGCAAAACATAATTTCATATTTAATTTAGATTAAATAAAAGGTTAATAAATATTGTCTTTAGTCACTGTTTGAGGATGTTTGAGTCACTTAATTAATTTATTTACTATTGGTTACAATTTTAGCATTGTCTCTAGAATATTTGTCATCTAATGAACATTTTAGTTTCTGCTTTGAGTAACTTTTATTTTCCACTTTTAATTTTATTTGAAGTTTGAACTAGGAGCTGAAATGCAATATGATGCAAATGATGATTAGGCACTGTTAATCATGCTGACTTGTCATTATCAAAAGTGATTACTGTGGCTAATGACATGGGGTGTTACAACCACCTGACTCCCAACTCGATCCTCCACATCATGGGGTTCATCGCCCTGTGTGAGATGTACCTCGGATGCGAGGCCCACTTCGGACTGTGGAGACAATACTTCTGCATGATGCCCTGCTCCCAAGACAAGAAATTACACGAGGTAGGAGCTGCTGAGGTGTGCAGAATAGCCGGAACCGGCTACCCCACCGGGACTCCTCGAGAAGACGACATGTGGGTGTCAGAGTGGTTTTATATGGACGATGTGCCATTACATGAGCCAGCTCGGCCCGGCCTTTCGCCCTTCTCTTCGAATCCTTCGAAGAAACTCTATAGCTGAAGGCCACGCAGCAATGCTCAAAAGGGTGATGCTGACATGGCTCGCCTCGCAGCGAATGTGAGGTGCCTAACAAACATGGGCCTTACCATTATAGATGTGATGGCAACGGCCATCGAACGAAGAGTCCAACCTCTTCGGCAAAGACAACATCTGTTGTGTATGTACAATGGTACTGACAATGCCACTCGGCAATCCAGAGGGCTTTCGATAACGATGCAACATTCGGTGCAGCCATAGCTGGCCTTTACAAGGGTGAAGCCGCCGATTTCGCCGCGTGGAAGTTTATAGAGGGCTTGTCTTACTACAATCCCGGCGACAGAGTAAGTCTCCTCCAACCCATTCTTCCAAGAGAGCCATGACGGCTCCAAAGTAGCCATCACTCCGGACCTACCGGGGACACAACCATCTTCCTCAGTAAAATCTACCCCCGTTTCATCCAGAAAGAGAACTTTTGCCCCGAGCACCCTGAGCTCTCTTCCTAAGGGTTGACGCTCAAAGCGCTCCCGTAGCGGTACGAGTCCTCGAGGGGGCCCTTCCATTGCTACATAGGGCGCTCCTCAACAGGGGGCGACCATGGAGGCGGAGCATAACGCTCCTCCCCCAAATAGGTAATCTTATCAATACCGCATTTGTCCAGGAGGTTAACTATTTTCACGCCTGACCATTTGGTTTCCTGTGCAGGCGGTCCATCGAGGCGCCATTAGCTGAAGGGGCAGGCAATTCAGCCCCGAAACCAGGCTGGGAGCCGGTCTTTACTTCAGGAGATGCCCCCGAAGCACCTCAACCAGCCACTTTGGGAGCCTGCTCGGCCACTACCTCCGAGGTTGAAAGCCTAATGAATCATCAACGATGGCAGGCTGCCCTAAGAAGTTCTGCTTTTACCGACCAGAAGTTCAATGCTCTTAGCTCGGTGGACGCTTACCTCGGTGCCACCTGCACCATCTTTCAGAAGGCGGTAGACGTTTTGACCAATGGTTTGCAGGTATATTTTTTCCTTTTCGGTTTCACCTTTCTCCGGGAGCAAATCGTGTTTGACCGTAGTTATCTATGTACTGAAGCTTTCTACGATCACATGCGACCTCCAACCAGAGGACCAACTGTATGTCAAATCGCAATGATAGGCTGATCATCTTTTGTTGACCCGCTGCAAGGAGGAGGTCATGGTGCTAAAAGTGAAGAATGACCATCAAGCCCAAGAGCTTGATCGGCTGAGGGCGCAGCTGGCTGCTGCCAAAGCGAAAGACTAGAAGGCTGGAGAAGCTGTGTCCGGTAGGTGTCTCTTAGTCCTTTGCAAGAAAGGAGTGCTAGATATGATAGCATGACTGCTCCGAACTAACATGTACTTCGGTTAGTGCTGCTAATAGGTCGGCCTAAAGAGGCCCTCGGCGCCACGCCCGAAGACACGCTTGCGCAATTAACCAAGGAGCATGAAAGAGCTCAGAAGGCTATGCAAGCTGCATGTAAAGCTCTATGGCCTGAGGAGAATGTGATCGAGGGAATGTTCAAGCTCGCTGAACATCTCAAAGGGGCTCGGCGCCGCCTTCAGGCCTGGAAAATATCGGCCTGCCGGGAGGGAGCATGGGAGGCATGGGCGATGGTCAAGACCAGATACACAAGTGTAAAGACGGAGCAACTTGCCGAAGTGGGCCCTGTTTTTTCTGACGAAAAAGAGGTGCCGACCAGCTTGGCATATGATGCCGTGATGCCAGCCGCGCGCTTTTCGCAGCAGGACTATTCCCTCAAGTCTTTGATAGACGGGCTTGACAAGTATTAAGATATGTATAATGACTCCATGTATAAATGTACTTTACATCATTATAATTGCATCTGTTGTACAAACTTTGTTAGCCAGCCTTCGGCTTCTCCCTCCTTGGCCATTGGCCGAAGAGTGCTTCCTACTTCCAATCTGATTAGGCAGACCAGGTTCTTTGGCAAGTGAGGCAATCCGGCTATGGGGCTTGAGAAACAAAGTGATCCAGTGTGTATGTTATATTGCGTTGAAGCGTAAGAGACATCTTCCAAGAAAAATAGTTCCTACATCGGTTCCTTTTCTTAGGTGATCATATGTGATCATGAAGATCCGCCTGATCAAGCGAAATATGTGAACCCTAGGTGAGCGTGGAGCCCTCAGTTATTTGCATGTTAAACACGAGTATTCTCACTTCCATCGCCACCGACCAACTATTTTCTTAAGAATGCTAGCTTTCGGCTTCACCCGTGTGAGGTGCTAATCCGGTTGACCCGGTAGCAACAATCACAGAGGTGCTCCCTTTACCCCCTAGACGAACAATCGGGAATGTAAGAGTAACCACAGGAGCCAGGCAACCCAGCTTGGCCAAAACTTAAGGCAAGTTGATGCATATAAAGGCGAAAATGACTATATTTGAAAGGAGGCACCAAGAGTGCTGAAAAATATGTTTGGCTTCGAGAAAAGTTATGGTGTAGTGTATGTCGTACATGTAATATGTGCGCGATGTGAATACATCACTTTGGGTTGACCGAGCATAACTAGCAAAAAAGAAGCTTCTAACAACTAAAAGAAAAATGGAAATTTATGTTTACTTAAATGCTAAGCAAAGGGAGAGGCGAGGGTGGCTATGGTTAACCGTAAAATCGCCGAAGCAGAGCAGCGTTCCAAGGATTTGGCTCCGGCTTCTTATCCATGGGATCTCGGATACGATATGCACCTCTGGTGAGTACTTGGTCGATTATAAACGGTTCGTGCCATTTGGGATGGAGCTTGTGCTTCTGCTTTTTCAGATTGAATCTCATGACCAGGTCACCCTTGTTGAACGCTTTCGTCCGGATCTCCCTGCTCTGGTAGCGCCGTGCATGTTGCTAGTAAAAGGTGGAATGTGCCTGAGCCACATCCCTTTCTTCCTCGAGGGCATCGAGGTCGTCCTGCCAATCTACCTCGGCCTCCCTCTCTTCATACATCCGCACTCTAGGTGCGTCGTGAATGAGGTCACATGGTAGGACGGCCTTGGCTCCATACACCATAAAAAATGGTGTGTAGTATGTGGATCAGTTAGGTGTAGTGCGTAGGCTCCAAAGTACAGAGTCGAGCTCCTTTACCCAATGGCAGTCGGCCTCCTTCAAGGAGCGAACCAGGCGTGGCTTGATGCCGCTCAACACTAGTCCGTTGGTGCGTTCGACTTACCCATTGGTTTGGGCATGGTAAACGGAGGCATAGTCTAGCTGGATGCCCATCTTCATGCACCATGCCTTGACCTCCTTGGCCGTAGAGTTGGTACCATTATCCGCGATTATGCTATGGGGAACACCATAGCGGTGGACTACGTCGGATATGAATTCTAGGATCTGTGCTGCTTCGGCCGTTGTAACCAGCTTTGCTTCGATCCATTTTGTGAATTTGTCTACCATGATGAGTAGGTATTTCTTTTTGTGTGAACCCCCTTTGAGGGGGCCTACCATGTCAAGCCCCGAGACCGCAAAAGGCCAGGTGATCAGAATGGCCCAAAGAGCCGCGGGGGGCATGTGACTTTGGTTGGCGAAAACCTGACAACCGGGGCACCGCTAAACCAGGGTTTTTGTGTCATCCTTGATAGTAGGCCAGTAAAATCCAGTTCGGCAGGCCTTACTAACTAAAGCCCGGGCTGCGGCGTGATGGCCGCTCATGCCGGATTGTACTTCGGCAAGGCGCTTGCGTCCTTCCTCTTCGGCTATACACCTCTAGAGGACGCATGTAACACTTCTCTTATACAGCTCGCCTTCATGGACCCGACTGGCCTTTGATCGGCGAATTATCCTCCTTGCTTCAGTTTGGTCTTCGGGCAGCTTGTTATGGAGTAGATATCTGAGGAAGGGCTCGGTCCATGGTGCAACAACTCCCATTACTTCATGGGCCGAGGATGTTTCTTCAATCGTTGAGCCTCCAACTATGCCCTTGTCTTCCTCGAATGCCAGAGAGCTGACCTTCTCGGGGTCCGTAGGGGCCGTTGCGATGTTCTCATTTGGCCAAGTCTCGGATGGCTTAAAGAGCCACTCTAGAAAAGTATTTTCCGGGACCGGGTCATGGTTGGCACCCATCCTAGTGGGGACATCGGTAGCTTGATTGCTGTCTCGTGGCACATGATGGAACTCCAAGCCCTCGAAACGGGCAGAGATGGCTAAAACATCGTTTCGGTATGCAATCATTTTCGGCTCCCTGGCATTGAATTCCCCATTGACCTATGATATTGCAAGGTTAGAGTCACCTCATACCTCCAGTCGCTGGACTCCCATAGACGTCGCAATATGCAATCCATGCAACAAGGCTTCGTATTCGGCCACATTATTTGAAGCAGTGTACATAATTTGCAATACGTATCATATATTGTCACCAGTGGGTGAGGTGAGAACTACTCTAGCCCCCAGCCCAGCCAACATCTTGGAGTCGTCGAAGTACATTATCCAATGTGAATATGTACTATACTCCCTAGGGAGTTCAGCCTCTATCCATTCGGCCACAAAATTAGCCAACACCTGAGACTTGATAGCTCGGCGTGGGCGAAACACAATTTCGAAGGGTAGTAGCTCAATTGCCCACTTCGCGATGCAACTGGTCGCATCTCTGTTGTTAATGATGTCACCAAGAGGGACCTCGGATGCTACTGTAATGGAACACTCATGAAAGTAGTGTCACAACTTCTGAGATGTCATGAACACAGTGTATGCGATTTTCTGATAGTGAGGATACCTTGTTTTACATGGGGCTAGCACCTCGGAAACATAGTATACAGGCCTTTGCAACTGGAACTTATGTCCTTCAACATCGTGTTCGACTACTAGTACCGCACCGACGACTTGGTTTGTGGACAAAATGTATAGCACCATCGGCTCGCATATTCCGGGTGCTGCGAGTATAGGGTTGGTAGCAAGGAGCCTTTTGATTTCCTCGAGGGCACCTCCTGCCTCACTGATCCATTTGAAGTTCTTGGTCTATTTTAGGAGTTTGTACAACGATAGGGCTTTTTCTCCCAGCCGCGATATGAATCGACTGAGGGCGGCCACGCAGCCGGCGAGCTTTTGAACATGTTTGAGTTCGGTAGGCACTGCCAACGCTCCGAGGGCTCGGATCTTGTCCGGATTACCCTCGATTACTCTATGGGAAATGATGAATCCGAGCAATTTTCCTGCTGGTACTCCAAAAACGCATTTCTCTAGATTCAGTTTGATGTGGTATACCCGGAGACTGGCGAATATGCCTAAAAGACCATATCGGCAAAACAGTCGAGGCCTACGTAGCCGATGTGGTTGTCAAAACCAAAGAGGAAACTGCCTCCTCTGCGCCCGCTAACGCCCGCCTGCCTTGGTTGTCATGGCTCACGTCATTGCAGTCTCGTGAGGCTGGGTACCTGCATAGAAATAACCGCTCCTTGGGAGGCAACCTGGGGAGGCCGCTCCCTCTGGAGGTCTTGGTGTCGTCCGCCTCGCGAGGCCGGGGCCCTCACAAGGGTCTTGTCTTGGCGGCCTTGCAGATGGGCCGTACCAGGCCGTCGATGGAGCCGCGCTATGGGCCGCAGGTAGGCAAGTCTGGGTACCCTGGTTCCCAGAACGCCGACAGTAGCCCCCGGGCCTAAGGCGCGCTCGGGCTGGCTTCGAGGCGAAGCCAAGGGGCAAGGGCGAAGCGCCGTGGGCCCCAACCGCCTGCGGGCCAGGCTGACGTGTGGCGCTTGACGGGACGCGGATGACTCCGCTCCCCCACGTCACCTCGGCAACTTCCTAGGCAGACAAAAGACTGGCGCTCGCCGCTGGGCCATCATTGCTTCCCCTTGCCTTGCTCGAGATCCCCTTCTCCTAGCCGAGAGCTTTCCCAGATCCAACCACAACTTCGCCCCCTCCTTTCTCCTACTTCGACACCGGTGACCACGCGAATGGCGCCCGGGAAGTCAAAATCCGAGGCATAGGCCGCAAGCTCCTCCTCTCTCCTGCGCCGCCACTCGACGCATCTTCCATCGCCGAAGTGGGGCACCTCGACTCCGTGCTCCCGCAGACGGCGGGCGAAGACAACGAGTGGGGCGAGACTGTCGTCTGGGCTGGCTCCGCCGAGCAGCGGACCTTGGCAAAAATGGTCTAGCCCTTCTTCCTCCACAGCGTCTTCGTGGGGCTCGTCCCGCCCCTTTCAGAGTTCTTCCGCCCCGTCCTCACCCACTACAACATCAGGGCCCTTCACCTTCAGCCCAACTCCATCCTCCTCCTGTCCATCTTCGCCTTCTACTGCGAGGCCTTTGTGGGTGTGAGGCCCTCCGTGCTGCTCCTTCGCCACTTCTTCTGCCTGAGGCTGCACGATTCGACACAGCGCTCCGGCTGCGTGTCTTTCATCGCGATGCACAAGGGCAACGTGCTCATGAAGGCTGGCAAGAAGGTGGAAGGCTTCCGGCGCCACTGGGTCTTTATGGACACCAAGGGTCTCAATGAGCGACTGGAGTTGCCGACCGAGCTGCCCGAACGGCTCGAGAGGTAGAGCCACGAGAAGTTCTTCGACCCCCGGGCGCAGCCTGTCCTGAGGAAGGTGACCTCGGACATGGAGGCCAAGTCGCTGATAGGGGGCATGCTCGTGAAGGAGTTCCTGACGCAGCACCTGGCCCTGCTTCAGTTGAACACGCGCCCCATGTGGGAGTCCTGGGGCGCGACGAACGGCATCAGGCTGCGCTCAGAGAGCCTGACGTGCGAGGAGCTAGACAAGGCCATGAACGTCCTGCTCGACAGTGACCCGGGGGGCCTTCCGGAGGCCTGAGTCCCGTTGGACCGCCGCGCCAACAGGGAGGCGCTGATCGCCGCCATGCCTGCCTTCAGCGAGCTAGGGCCCATGCCGCCTGAGCACCCCAACTCCCCGGTGCCGGTGTCATCCGG
This sequence comes from Thinopyrum elongatum, assembly GCA_011799875.1. NCBI lineage: Eukaryota > Viridiplantae > Streptophyta > Magnoliopsida > Poales > Poaceae > Thinopyrum > Thinopyrum elongatum. The sequence continues at coordinate 499,404,488 of CM022298.1, read as the reverse complement.
TGACAGTGCCGGCGAAGAGGGCAAGGAGGACTCGGAGGTGTCCGAGGATGACGTGGCGGAGGTATCCCCCCGTCATAGAGTGAGCTCCTCAGCCGCCTCACGGACGACGACGACGCCGATGAGCCCCAGGTCGTGGACTCCCCACGCTCCACCGGGGTCCTCACGAGATCCGGGGCCACTCCCCGAACCCTGCGAAGGTCGGGCCAGGCGACCCCAAAGAAGAGCGGAGCGGCATCCCTTTCGGGGGGTGCCCCACCCACCGCCGGGGCGCGCGCGGTCCTGTAGGTCGTGACCCCTCAGGGCGACACCTCCGCCTCGCCAGGTGGCAGCGCCGTGCCGGGGCCAGACGAAGAGCGCCCTGCCAGCTCCCCAAGCGCGACCAAGGCCGCACCAAAGGAAAGCGGGGGTGCCCCGGCCCCGGCCAAGGAGAAGAAGAGGATGTGGATCGACCCTGATGAGTAAGTACCTTACCTTGCTTTTTGGTTCAGCATGGACTAGCGTCATGCCCACAGGACTCCCCTCCTGATGACCAGGCTGGGCGTCATGGTGAAGAAGAGGAAGGAGGGTGCAGAGTTGAAGGAGCCCCCGGCCCTGAGGGCGCCGTCAGCCTCTGGCCGTGGCCGCGACGGGCGTGGAAACGCATCAGGTCGGCCCGGTACAGCACTCGGGCGCTCAGGCGACACCGCGCCTGAGCATTTCGGTGCTCCACCTACTCCTAGCACCTTGCCAGCGCCGCTTGGAGGGGCGTCCGTCGAGGGCGCTGGGACTCGGGAGGCGCCACCTCTCGCTGCAGTCGCAACGACCCCGGCGCGTGTGGAGAAGGTAGTCCCTTGTCCCCCCGCGGCGGAGCGCGTCCCTCAGGACATGGTGATGCAGCCTTAGGAGGAGCCGGCCCCGCGGGCCAGCAGGCTACAGAGCCGTCTGCCCTTGTCGTGCCTGAGGGGAGTTCGGAGCTTCCGGTGTCTCAAGCCATCCACGCCACTGCTCCCTTGGTGGTGGCACCGGCCGACGCGCCAGTGCCGCCTCCATCCCAGGCCCTTGCGCTGGCGGACTGCGGCCCCTTCATCAGGCCGGGCGCCCTGGAGGAAGCTTACACCGCGCTCGGCCAACTCCAAGCCGACCTCCAGGATGCCAACAGGTGCCTCGCAAGGGAGCGCATGGGGCTTATCTCCGGGTGGCTCCAGGTCGACACGTCCACCAAGGTGGCCTGGGGCTGGGCTGAGGCCGCCACTGCGGAAGGCAGGAAGGAGGCCGCCGAGGCCAGGGAGGCTCGCGACACGGTGTTGGCCAACGTTGCATCCGTCGAGAAGCACTGCGCTGAGGCGGAGGCCAAGCTGAAGACCCTCCAAGAGGAGCGAGCCACGGACGCCCAACGGCTTCAACAACGGGAGGAGGACCTGAGGGCCTGCGAAGTGAAGCTCGCCGATCGCGACGCCAAGCTAGCCTAGGTGACCACCGACCAGGCCGCGGAGCACGACCGCCTGGCCCAGCTGAAGAAGGAGGTGGCTGACGCCCAGGCGTCCCACGCCCAGCATGTCTTCGAGGTGGCAGCCCAGCTGGAGGCCAGGGAGAAGACCCTCGTTGTTGCTGAGAAGAAGGCAGCCGCGGAACGTGACACCTTCCCCTCCCTCAAGCTCAAGTCTCGTGATGCACTGCGCTCCATCTGCACAGGTGGGTATGAGGAGCCGCTGGCGACCCCCGAGGATGGCTCTGCAAGGCTCTCCTCCAAGCTCACCGAAGCGCTCAAGGGCGCTGCCGCCGAAGTAGACTCTATCCTGGAGGAGGAGTGCCGCTCACTCTTCACCGCGGCCGCGACGCGCGTCTTCGGCCAGCTCTACCTTCAGGACCCTGGCTTCGACTTCAGCACGGTGATCTGTTCGATCGTTCCTGAATCCCGCACTGCTGCCGAGGGAGCCGTGAAGGATCACGTGGACACGCTGCTGAAGAAGTTCCTCTGCGTCCCCGACCCCGAGGCTTCGGCGGCAGAGGTCGGTGGCGGCGATGATGGCGGCAGCGACGTTAACGATGGGCTTCCAGCGATCAGGATGAGCGGCGGCGATGGCTAAGGCGGTGGTGGTGCTTCCTCCTAGTTTTTATCCTGCGACATTTACCGTGCCTCGTGGAGGCGTAAAACTTCTGCTTGAACTTGTGGAACACTTTGTGCTTGTAATAACTATGTAGGACTCTGTGATTTCCTTTTTCGTGCCTGGTTTCCTTCTTGCTGGCCTTTGCGCTCTGCGTCGGCAGGGACCAGCCCCGCACATGCCTCGACCGCCGTTGGGGCGTCCAGATCGCCAGGACGACACCAAGGGGTGAGGGGCTATGTGACTAGTGAGGCCTCTGAGTCGCGATGCTCAGGGGTCCCCCTTGACGTGCGAGCAGCCCTCATGAAGGAAACGTGGACGCTGGGGCGTACCCCTTCGTGCTCTGCGTCGACAGGGCCCAGCCCCGCGCATACCTCGACCACCATCGGAGCATCCGAATCGCCAGGACGGCACCAAGGGGTGAGGGGCTACGTGACTAGTGAGGCCCCTGAGTCGCGATGCTCAGAGGCCCCCCTTGACGTGCGAGCAGCCCTTGTGAAAGGAGCGTGGGCGGCAGCAAGGTTAGTCCGGAGTCCTTCATACCTTCCCTCGCTAGCTTTCGTCTGGGAGGGACGTGAGAAGACCAAGTACCAGGGACCTGGTGAGGTGGCACGCGCCAGGCCTGGCCTGAGCGTAGCCCCCGTGTCCAGCCCCCTTGCGTGTTCCTCGCAGGAGAAAACTATGAGACATGGCCGACCGAAGAGTCGAAAGGCTATCCTGAGGTTAGTGCAGCCCCCTGGGATGCCCTCAGTTGTTTATCCACCAGTGCGGAGCATGGGGCTTCCACTGGAGCGTGGGCATAGTCGCTCCTCGACCGTGTCGTTCGCCAGCGCGGAGCATGGGGCTTCCACTGGAGCGTGGGCATAGTCGCTCCTCGACCGTGTCGTCCGCCAGCATGGAGCATGGGGCTTCCACTGGAGCGTGGGCATAGTCGCTCCTCGACCGTGTCGTCCGCCAGCACGGAGCATGGGGCTTCCACTGGAACATGGGTGGGAGTTCCCTCGGGGGGAGACTCTGGGGCGTGTACAGCCCCGTTCGGGGGAAGAGCATGGCAGAACTGGAGGAGGTGTATATGGGCACCCGTGAGCCAGCGCGGGACTCATGAGGCCCTACCTCAAGGCGGGTTGCGCCTGATTTCTCTGGCGCGGGGCGCGCGTGCAAAACCTGCGTGGTGGGGACAACCTGTGCCGAATGGATCTTCGGAGGCCATCGTATGAGAAGGCCAGACACCAACGACCCCAGGAGGTGACGTGAACGGGGCCGGCCTGCCAGACAGAGCTCAGCCGTTGGGTTTATCGACGCTGCAGGGACGGACCCGAGCACTGACGCCGTGCCCAGTCTTCTCATGCAACAATCCCGAGGAAAAACAATCGGCGCGCGGCTCCCGCGACGATGAGACGCCGAACTGCGATCGAACGAACCGTGTCACGCGCCCTCACTCACCCGCTCCCGATTAGCTCATGCAAAAACAAGGCACCAAGGACCCCGGGAGGTGACGTGTATGAGGCTGGCCCACCAGACAGAGCTCGGTCACTTGGATTTGCCAACGCTGCAGGGACGGACCCAAGCACAGATGCCGTGCCTATCCTTAATCATGAGGCGGTCGAGGGTAGGGTTGTGAGGACGCGGCGACTCATGGTGACGAAGCACCAGGCATGCAGTTCGAAATACTTAGGAAATTCATAAACGGCAGAGCCAGTTCCGATACATGCGCAAAACGATACAGCTGCAGGGGTTGGCCCTGACAGCTTGAGGATAATGCAGCCAGAGGGGCGCCCTCAATCTGAGCAAACCAAAAAGTCACCCACCATCATTGTAGAAGCATCGAGGTAGCTGAAGACGCGTGCTGTGGAAGCTGCTCCTCATGAGCTGGGCAACTCCGGAGGCCGGTTGAGCTCATGAGGCTCACCGGGCCCCTACCTGGCGCACCAAATGTCGGATTCCGGGCTCCGCAGACCCAAGAAGGTTCGAACTCTGGGGCGTGTGCGAAGATCTCAACCTCTCAAGCCTTGAGATCATCGCCCTATGGCCTAGCCTTGCCGGATTCGCGTGAGCGGGTAAGAAGATGGACACGGCAGTTTACCCAGGTTCGGGCCACCTCGCGGTGTAAAACCCTACTCCTGCTTTGTGGTGGATTGGCCTCACGAGGAGGTTTGAGGATGAACTAGTACAGTGGATGAGCTGCCTCGCGAGGGCTCGGGGGATGAGAATGAGTCGACCCCCTCTACGATGGTGGCTAACCTATATTTATAGTGGCCTTGGTCCTCTTCCCTTGAAACTTAGGCGGGAAGGGATTCCACAACGGCCAATTTTGAAAGGGGACAAGTAGTACATCTAATCCTGACGAAAGGTGGTCTTCGCCTGCAAAGCTTCCGGTCATGACGCAGCTGTGGGCTCGGCGATGACATCCTTCCTGCCGAGCCCGTGGTCTTGGTCTTGTAGCTCCGGAATGGAAACCTTTGGGAGATTCCTCGAGAACCCACGCCTGTCCTTGCCTCCTTAGCACCAAAGAGGAAACTGCCTCCTCTGCGCCCGCTGGCGCCCGCCTGGCCTTGGTCGTCATGGCTCACGTCATCGCAGCCTCGTGAGGCTGGGTACCTGCATAGAAATCTCCGCTCCTCGGGAGGCGACCTAGGGAGGCCGCTCCCTCTGGAGGTCTTGGTGTCATCCGCCTCGCGAGGTCGGGGCCCTCGCGAGGGTCTTGTCTTGGCGGTCTTGCAGATGGGCCATACCAGGCCGTTGATGGAGCCGCGCTATGGGCCGCAGGCAGGCAAGTCTGGGTACCCTGGTTCCCAAAACGCCGATAGAGGTCGCGCGCCTTTGATACGCCCGAGTATAATGATTCCTGGGCCAGGCAGGCCTCTTCAATTGTGCAAAATTTGAAGACCAACTCTGAGAGCTCAGAGAAGGTCTGAACTCGGCGTCGAGCGAGGGTGTTTAACAATCCCTCATCATGATAGTTATGGCTAAAGGCAGCCAGTGCTTCCGCAACGGGGCAATTGACTATTCTATTCTTAACAAACAAGAATCATGACCAAAATCGTCGAACTGTCTCTTTGGAACGCTGTTTTACATACAGCAGGTCCTAGACATCGGGAGGCCCCGAGTTACTTGGACAGTATTTGATGTGGGAGGTGGGTGGGCTAAAAAAATCCTAATCCGATCAGGGGGCTCCGAGGTGCCCCGCATCCTTTGCAGGAAGTGTGCACGGGGGAGGTGTCCAGGTCTGGCTCGACATCCGAAACACCAACCTCGCTTAGCTGATTAGTTTCGTGCTTACTCCCTGCAGGAGAGTTCGAACCCGAGGTTCCCTTGAATTCGGTTCCGTCGGTCGGGCTAAAAAAGGGAGTGTAAAGATCCAAGCCGGTTTCCTGGTCGTGCTCTGTCACCTCGAAGGGGGAGCACGATTCCAGATCTGGAGGGCCTTCAGGTGAACAATTGGCAACAGCGTTGATGTGCCTATGGTGTTGAGATAATTCTAATCATCGATTGGCGAGGCCATCAACCCTTGGTAATCCAACAGCGAGCTCTCAATGAAAGCACCAATGTCGGTGTCAAAACCGGCAGCTCTCGGGTAGGGGGGGGGGGGCGATATGTTAGATCGGATCGATGGGTAACAAGAGAGAACACACACAAAGTTTATCTAGGTTCGGGCCTCTCTATGGAGGTAAAACCGTACGTCCTGCTCTTGCTTATATTATGGAAGTATCAAAGTACAGAGTTGATCTACCTCGAGATCGTGAGTTGTGGTATAAACCCCAGGGGTACGATGAATGGATGTATGTATGGCCCCTACGGACTAAACCCTCTGGTTTATATAGACACCAGGGGTATCTAGGGTTACACATGGTCGGTTGCCATCTAAGAATCTGCATGCCGAACCTAATCAGATATGCTTGAAGTACACGCCAAGTCTTCGGTTGCCACAGTTTGAAGGCCTCCGGAGTCCTCCCTCCTTAACGGGCTGGTGGTCCGGCCCATACATTAGTCCGGCTGGGCTAGGACCCCCTAGTCCAGGACACCATCACTGGTGAAATCAAACAAAAAGAATTGTGCAAACGCGGTAAAATTCAAAGAATACCATCACATAATTTGGACATCGGCATATCATCATAAGAGGGACATCAATTGTTTAAGGGTAATTAATTAAGGTGCTCCTTTTAATATAGAACCGGAACAAAGCATTAACACAAAATGAATACATGAACTCCTTAAATTACAGTCATCCCCGGAGAGTATCCCAATTATTGTCACCTTGGGGTCTATGGTTCAGAACAATAACGGGTGCATATAACTTGCAAGATAGGATCAAGAACTCAAATATATTCATGAAAGCATAATAGGTTCTGATCTGAAATCATGGCACTCGGGCCCTAGTGACAAGCATTAAGCATAGCAAAGTCATACCAACATCAATCTCAAAAAATAGTGGATACTAGGAATTGGTACGTCCATTTTGCATCATGTTTTCCTACTGTTATTTATAGTGTTTTCATTCAATATACACTTTGTGGACTAATTCTAATGCCTTTTCTCTCATAATATGCAAGGTTTACACAAAGAGGGAGATTACCGGCAGCTGGAATTCTGGGCCTGGAAAAGCTACGTCAGAGATACCTATTTTGCATATCTCCAAATGAGCTAAAATTTTATGGAGATTTATTTTGGAATATATAAAAAATATTGAAGAAAAGAAATACCAAAGGGGGCCACCCAGGTGCCCACTAGGCACCAGGGCGCGCCTACCCCCTGGCATGCCCTGGTGGGTAGTGGGCCCCCTAGCCAGCCTCCGGTGCCCATCTTCTGGTATATAAGGTCATTTACCCTAGAAAAAATAAAGAGAAGACTTTCGGGACGGAGCGCCGCCGTCTCGAGGCGGAACTTGGGCAGGAGCACTTTTGCTCTCCGGCGGAGCGATTCCGCCGGGGATACTTCCCTCCGGGAGAGGGAAATTGAAGCCATCGTCATCACCTACAACCCTCTCATCGTGGGAGGGCCAATCTTCATCAACATCTTCAACAACACCATCTCATCTTGTATCAAAACCTCAGATTGGTACCTGTGGGTGACTAGTAGTGTTGATTACATCTCGTAGTTGATGCTAGATGGTTTATTTGATGGAAGATTATATGTTCAGATCTATTATGCAATTCAATACCCCTCTGATCTTGAGCACGAATATGTTTTGTGAGTAGTTACTTTTGTTCTTGAGGACATGGGAGAAGTCTTGTCATAGGTAATCATGTGAATTTGGCATTCGTTCGATATTTTGATGATATGTATGTTGTGATTCCCTTAGTGGTGTTATGTGAACATCGACTACATGACACTTCACCATCTTTGGGCCTAAGGGAATGCATTGTGGAGTAGTTATTAGATGATGGGTTGCTAGAGTGACATAAGTTTAAACCCTAGTTTATGCGCTATTCCTTAAGGGGCTGATTTGGATCCATAAGTTTAATGCTATGGTTAGATTTTATCTCAATTCTTCTTTCGTAGTTGCGGATGCTTGCGAGAGGGGTTAATCATAAGTGGGAGGCTTGTTCAAGTAAGAACAGCACCCAAGCACCGGTCCACCCACATATCACATTATCAAAGTAGCGAACGCGAATCAAACAAACATGATGAAAGTGACTAGATGAAATTCCCGTGTGTCCTCAAGAACGCTTTGCTTATTATAAGAGACCGTTCTGGCCTGTACTTTGCTACAAAAGGATTGGGCTACCTTGCTGCACTTTTGTTACCGTTACTATTACTTGCTCGTTACAAATTATCTTGCTATCAAACTATCTATTACCGACAATTTCAGTGCTTGCAGAAAATACCTTGCTGAAAACCGCTTGTCATTTCCTTCTGCTCCTCGTTGGGTTCGACACTCTTACTTATGGAAAGGACTACGATTGATCCCTTATACTTGTGGGTCATCAGGAATCAAACCCTAACAAATTGGCTTGATTACATGATGAATCTCATCCATCTCCATTTACCTCCAGTATGCCTACGATGAAATTACTCAATCCCGGTAGTGAGCATCATGAGGTTGTTGATGACAATGACAACGAGAGGCTCGAACAAACTCCAGATTAGGTGTCCCCATGAAAAACAGGAGGTGACGGCGGCTCCGTATCGTAAAATGCAATGAAAAACTTTCTCTCTATTTTTTTCTCAGGAAGACGGTGTATGTAGACTTGGAGTTAGGGCAAACGGAGCCTCAAGGGCTCCACAAGCTCAGATCGCGCGCCCCAGGGGGCGCCCCACCCCCGAGGCGCACCATCTGAGCTTGTGGCTCTCTGGTGGCCCCCATCTAGTTGATCTTTTCGCCGGTATTTCTTATATATTCCAAAACTATTCTTCATAAAATTTCGTCCAGTTCCGAGAACTTTTATTACTGCACAAAAGACAACACCAAGGTAGTTCTACTAAAAACATCGTAAGTTCAGGTTAGTTTCATTCAAATTATGCAAATTAGAGTCCAAAGCAAGAGCAAAAGTGTTTGGAAAAGTAGATCGTTGGAAACGTATCAGTTGTCAGGCCCCTTGTCCTGCTAGTTACAAGATTAAACGAAAATGATAGAGGTAGATAGTAGCAAAGTAACACGACGAGTAAACGGATAAAATCATGTAGAATAATTCAGCAGTGGAGAACAGACTCAGGGGGCCATAAGTTCACTAGTGGCATCTCTCTCGAAAACAGGCGAATGGCATGGTAAACAAATTACAGTTGGGCAATTGACCGAATTGCAATATTTATAACTATGATCATCCATGGCACAAATCTCATATAGGCATTACGTCCGTGATAAGTAGACAGTTAATCCAACTACATCTACTACTAATACTCCACCCCAAAACCCCTATCGAGCATGCATCTCAAGGTATTAAGTTTGTAAGAAACAGAGTATCACAATAAGCAAGATGACATAATGTAGACATGAAGAAGTCAATCAATATGACAAAAACCCGTCGTTTTATCCTTAGTGGCAAAAAATACAATATGTGTCTTGGACATTTTTGTCACTAGGTTATAGCACCACAAGATTGAAACCACTACAAAGCACCACTCTCTCTGAAGAAAAACCCATCGAAGTTGGCCAAAGAAGATAGATAGATCAGATAGCATGCAAAGCTATTTAATTATATAACAAAGAAACCTCAAAAGATTTGATTGATTTCAATGAATAATCTGGTCATAAAGTGACAATTCATCATGTCCCAACAAACACATCACCGATTACAAATCATCTTGAAAGTCGCGGTGGTGGTTTAAGGTGGGAAGATGTCCCACCAATCTGCTAGTGCATTTTGGCCATGGTGTGGAGTACTGGCGGAGCTGACTATTGAACAATTTGTTTTGAAGATGTTGATTGGGACACCACTTCATGTTCCGGGGTGAAAACTCGGATTCTAGCCTTTATTAGTCACGCTCAACAGCGACGAACTTGCGTCGTTGCATTGTTGAAGGCGTTTCCTACTTGTTGTCATGCCGATCTTTATTGACTGGCTCGGTAATCAAGATGATTTTTTTGTCCAGGCCGTCTTCGGTCGAATGTGGCGACGATGGCACGATAACATTTATCCCTTCTTGAAGGCGTTGTTGCATAAGAAGTCGACTTAGTCGTAGGTGTATATTTCATATCTTGTAATGGTTTGGTCATGGTTGCATTTGTTGTGTACTTTGCTTAATAATTAAAGAATGGTTGTGTGCATCACAACAATGCAAATGCTAGGGTTTTAACCTCCGTTTCAAAAGGCACAAAAAATGGGCATTGTGTCGAACACCTCTGTGCATGATTGGAGCCACCGGTCTCGTCGTCATTGGTCGTCGCGGTGGGCAGCAGTGCCACGACCTTCTTCCTCGTCACTGCTTCTTCCATCGCCTTGGTCGACGACGACACCTCCTTTTCTTGTCCGACGGGAACGGGAGGCAATCGACCGTGGGGAATGGGCGATGGTATTGGATGCAGTGTCGTGCTGCACCACATTGTTGTCCAACCGACATCGGTGTGTTGTGCTAGGCGTTCCTAGCATCGCCGACGGAGGGTTCACATATTGGGAAGGGGGCGGAGGAGGGGAAAGAGGACATGCATATCCATTTACGTTGTGAAGGAGGCGTCAGAGGCGGCCACTTGGAGATTGAAAGTTCTCCCGTCAAGCTTTTCGCGTTTAATGAGAAAATACACGAGTAAGTAAAATTGAGTCAGTTGGGGTGCATTTGAGGGCCATTCCTCAAATTTTAGGGGGTTCATTTTTTAGGGGAAGGACTAGGTGTTGTTAATTTGAAAAAAAAAGTAGTAACAGTTTTTGAAGTTATTTTTTACTAGGCAAGGCAAGAGATGCGTTATCTCCAAACATCCACACTCCACGTAAGCCAACGGGAAGATTCTTTTGCCAGGTTTCACTACCGACACACCTGCCCCACTGGCTTCACTCAAGTCCACGGCAAATGTGGCCGCCGAACCCGGCCGCGCGCCTCTCCAACGGCCGGCCGGCCATCCTCCCTTCGCCTTTTCAAACTAGCCGTTGATGCTCCGCTCCCTCTTCGTCTCTTCCTCAAACGGTCGGCTCCGGTGCTCCCCCACCCCCATTTAATCCCCACGCCTCTTCCCCAAATCACCACACCTCACTCCCTCTCCTTACCCACAAGCCTCCCTCCTCCCTCCGCTCGCTCTCCTCGCTCGGTCGCCGCCACAAGAAGCATGGGCCTCTCGGTGATCGCGCCGCCGGCGGGCGACTCGGCGTCCCCGGCGCACCGCCGCGCGCGCCGCGCCTTCCTCGTCTCCAACTACATGATCCTCGGCGCGGCGTCCGGGTGCGGCTTCCTCACGCTCTCGCTCCGCCTGGTGCCCTCCGTCGACGGCTTCCTCCTCATCCTGCTCCACGCGCTCACCGTGGCGGCCGCCGTGGCCGGCTGCGCCGTCATCGCGGCGCCCGACCCGCCGCGGGGCCGCGTCTACACCGCCCACATGTCCGCCACCGTCGTCATGTCCATCCTGCAGGGCGCCGCCGCCGTGCTCGCCTTCTCCCGCACCGCCGAGTTCCTAGCCGACGGGCTCAGGTCCTACGTCCGCGAGGAGGACGGCGCCGTCATCCTGCGCATGATCGGCGGGCTCGGCATCGCCATCTTCTGCCTCGAGTGGGTCGCCCTCGCGCTCGCCTTCGTCCTCAGGTACTACGCCTACGTCGACAGGGAGTGCGGCGGCAACCCCATGCGCCGCAGCGCCAAGGTCGGCGGCGAGGACGGCGCCGGCAACTGGCCGTGGCCATTCCAGGTCTGATCTGATCCGCCTCAAGGATGAGGACGATGCAGCAGTTTATGATGTGCCGGAAGCCGGGAGGGGTGTTTGAAGGCGAGAAGTGAGAACTCATAGTTCTTGGTAGAAAAACTAGTGCTTGGTGATACTATTCGTTTATTGGGTTGTATTGTGTGGTGTGGTATATGATTATGTTGTACTGCGGCCGTTGCCACCTCTTTAATACTATTATTTGAAATTCATGTTCAATCGACTCCCATTTTGGTCATCTCGATAACAATAGGATCAATACTGACACCGCGAGAAACATTAGCACATGGAACAGCATACTAACTCAAGCAAGAAATCTTTCTTGAATCTGAAATACTACGAGATCAGACCAATATCGACTTCCTTCAGTACCTTTGCAGCTAGCCGATGAAATGATGATTCTGAACTCAATTGCCAGAAATGGTTCTTTGTTGAGTTGTGTAAATGTATGAATATGTAACAATTGGGGGGCTAAGATGTAAAAGACCATATCCATATAGAATACAGAGAGAGAGGAGGCCGGATAAGGCGCTCCAGAATTTTCCCCATTCCAGTTCTTCCTTCTACCATCTTCTAATTCAGATTTGTTGAATATTTCTCTGATTTACAACATGGCATCAGGGCAAGGCGATCCTATTGCGTCTCCCCCACGTTTTTGAGCGGATTTGTCTGCTCCCGCTCTGCCGTAACGCCGCATCGTTGAGGTGTTGCCGCTGTGTGGTGGCTGGAGCTCGTCTTCGCTCAGATCCTTTGCGATTTGGTGGAGCCAAGCAATATCGAGGGTTCGGCAGAGAAGAACGACGAATACGGTGCAGTGCTGGTCTCACTTTAAGTTGCTGAGACTCCGGTCAGTTTGAGTCCTTTGTGATTCAGTTCTCTTTTCTGCGGCTGGGGCAACTTCGTTTGCTGGGCTGATTTGGTAGTGGTGAGTTCGGCTGATACAAACTTGTGACCTGTGAGTCTTGTTTGTGGTCAGTTGCCGTAGAGTTCTCTTGCTAGCTAGTGACCATGGGAGACAAAGACAAGGGTGTGGACTCAAGTGTTGAGAAATTATGTGAAAGTATGCAACGAATGCTTGCTCAGCTGATGGAGCAAGCACAGGTTAAGTCTAGTAGCTCGACTGAAATTCAGAAGTCTATCCTTGAACCAAATCCAGTAAAATTGACTGGTCCGGGTGACTATTTTAGTTGGGCTCGCAATGCGTCGTTAATTCTGGAAGCGCATGGTCTGCATAAGTACCTAAATGAAGATGAGAAAAAGCCAGGAGATGTAATGCAGGAACAATGGGAGTAGAATCAGAAGCGAGTCATGGTTTGGCTATTGGGCTCAATGGAAAAAACTGTTCGGGAACAAGTTGAAAGTTTTCAAACTGCTGCTGAAGTCTGGACAAGTATTGAAAAACAGTTTTCTGGTAAATCAAACAAAATGCAGGTTAGCAGAATACTACATGAGATGTGGCACTTTAGACAAGACCAGAGATCAGTTACAGAGTATGCAGGGGAATTGAAGAAACTTTACAGGGATCTAGAGTTTTTTAGACCATTCAAGCCACATGATCCTAGAGATTTGACTCTACTCAGAGAATGGTTCGAACCATTATTGGTGCAGGTTTTCCTGGAAGGTTTGAATCCTGAGTTCAAACTTCGCTCTCAGATGATTCAAGCATCTCCTGACTGGCCTACCTTGGATGAAACTATTGCCAGTATTCTTGAAGAAGAGACTCGTTTGGCTAATCAGGAAGTAATGCCACAGATGCATGGTGATAATCGTGCTACACTTACTCATACACAAACCCCTGTTAGTTTTAGAAGTGGTCAAGCAAATACTACTAAGTTTGACCACAAACGGAGAAACAAAGTTGTGTGTGATCATTGTAAGAGACCTGGTCATATGAAGAAGGATTGTTTTGAGTTGGTTGGTTATCCTCTAGGATGGCAGCAGAGAAAAATAAACAGGTTCAATGGTAGCGGTAACAGCTTCGAGAAGAAACAAGACCGAGTTCATCTTGCATCATCCACAGGAGAGTTACCTGCAATTGCTGCTTAGGCTCTAGAAGAGTTCAAGGCAAAATTGATGGCTGTTACTGCTGAAGGATCTAATGAAGCTGCCAGCTCTCAAAGAGCAGAAGGTGAGAACCATTTACTTGTGCCCTGGATAATTGATTCGGGTGCCACAAATCATATGACGGGTTCACAAAAATATTTTTCATCATACATACCTCGTTCAGGAAAGGATAAGGTCTGTATAGCTGATGGATCTTCGTCTTCCATAATGGGATGTGGAACCATTAGTTGTACACCTTCCTTACCTTTAAGTCTTGTCTTACATGTTCCCGATTTTCCTATGAACCTTCTATCTGTCAGTTCAATCACAAAGTCACTTAATTGCAGAGCTTTGTTTGAGCCCCAGTTCTGTGTATTTCAGGACCTGAAGTCAGGAAAAATACTTGGGACTGGAACTGAGCATGATGGCCTGTACTATATTGACAATGTTGCAGCTCCACTTGCATTTGCTACAGCATGTACCTCATCCACCTCATCCACAGATGAGTTGTTGTTGCTCCATTGTAGACTAGGGCATTTATCTTTCCAAGTCCTTAGTCGTATGTTTCCATCACTTTTTGCTTCCTGCTGCAAGGATAAGCTTCTATGTGATGTATGTGAACTAGCTAAGCATACACGGGCTACTTATCCTAGTAGTAGTGAGAGAAGTCAAACCCCTTTTGAAATTGTGCACTCAGATGTTTGGGGTCCCTCAGTTGTAACCTCTCTATTAGGAGAGCGTTGGTTTGTGACTTTTAACGATGGCTTTAGCCGATATACATGGCTTTATTTGCTCAAACAAAAGTGTGATGTGTTATCTGCATTTAAAGACTTCTATGCCTTGATTTGCAATCAATATAATGCAAGAGTGAAAATATTTCGCTCAGACAATGGAACCGAGTATGTTAATCGGGAGTTTGACTATTTTCTAGCTTCAAATGGAGTCGCTGAACGTAAAAATAGACATTTATTGGAGGTTGCTCGGTCCATCATGTTTACAATGAATGTACCAAAATTTCTTTGGGGCGAGGCCATTAAAACAGCAGCATACTTAATAAACCGCATGCCATCACGGGTTTTGAATTATAAAACACCAATTGAATGCTTGAGTGGTACTAATTCGTTTATTGTACCACCAAAGGTGTTTGGTTGTGTTTGTTTTGTTCATGATTACAGGAACTCGGTGGGTAAGCTTGATCCCCGTGCGGTCCATTGCATTTTTGTTGGGTATTCTTCTACTCAGAAAGGCTATCGTTGTTGGTGCCCTACTGAGAAACGGTTTTTTGTGAGTATGGACGTCACTTTTCGGGAGAAAGAACCTTATTACACGTCATCCATCAATACTATTGATAGTATTGGCCGTGAGGGGGAGAATTCTGATAAGGGAGATGTTCGTATTGGTTCAGTTTTGATTCCTTTGCTAGATATATCTCAACCAGATCAAGGAACAGAAGGGGAGGAAAATGCGAGTACAAATGAGGGTAGGAGCAGCTCAACTGTTCATGAGGTATGTGACACTCCTACTTCTCAACAAGTTATACAACATGACAACCCTCTGTCTACAAGTTACAGGCCAGTGCCTCTTGATTCAGTGCCTCGTGAAGAAACAGAGGAAGGTAGCGGACATGCTATGGATCCTACTGATTCTCCGTTAGTTGATGGTTGTACTGATGACACGACTGAGGAAGGTACTGAAATTCCTATTGCAACTCCTAAATCTCCACTAGATGATTGCCCTATCGCCTTACGGAAACCTATGAGACATCGAGACGTACCAACACGTCTTAAGGATTGTGTGGGTTATAAACATGATATTGCTAAATTTATCTCTTATGAAAATTGCAGCCCCTCATTTAAGACTTTCATTGCTTCTTTGGACTCTACCTCTATACCCACAGATTGGAGAGATGCTATTAAACATCCTAAGTGGAAGGAAGCAATGTTGGAGGAAATGAAGGCTTTGGAGAAAAATAACACATGGGAACTCGTAAAACTGCCACGTGGCAAGGAGCCTGTGGGTTGCAAGTGGGTGTATACAATCAAGCAGAACCCTGATGGCAAGGTGGAGCGATATAAGGCACGTCTAGTGGCAAAGGGATACACACAAACATATGGGATTGATTACGAAGAAACCTTTGCACCTGTTGCTAAGATGAGTTCAGTACGAACTTTAATCTCATGTGCATCTAATCTTGGTTGGGATCTTCATCAACTAGATGTGAAAAATGCCTTTCTCCATGGGGACCTTCAAGAAGAAATTTATATGCATATACCACCGGGTTTTGACACTGCTCAGACTAAGGATAAAGTGCTGCGGCTGCATCGATCCTTATATGGATTAAAGCAATCGCCTCGAGCTTGGTTTGATCGTTTTAGGAGATCTTTACTTAAAATGGGCTATCATCAGAGTAATGCTGATCATACCTTGTTTTATAAGCGTAATATGAGCAAGTTAGCTATACTGATAGTCTATGTCGATGATATCATCATTACAAGAGATGATACTAAGGAAATAGAATACTTGAAGATGTGGCTAGCGAAGGAGTTTGAGGTTAAAGATCTTGGACAATTACGATATTTCCTTGGAATTGAGGTCTCTCGGAGCAAAAAAGGTATTTATCTCTGTCAAAGAAAGTATGTTTTAGATTTATTACTAGAAACTGGGCTGTCCAAATGTCGTCCAGCTCCCACTCCCATTGAGCAAAATCATCGCCTAGTTAGTGAAGCAGGATCTCCTGTGGATCGAGAACGCTATCAAAGGCTTGTTGGACGATTGATTTATCTTTCACACACTCGTCCTGATATTGCTTTTGCTGTAAGTGTTGTTAGCCAGTTTATGCATGATCCACGGACTCGCCACATGGATGTTGTGATCCGAATTATTCGCTATCTTAAGGGATGTCTAGGTCGAGGTCTACTATATACATCACATGGCAATCTGCAGGTGGAATGTTATACAGATGCAGATTGGTCAGGCTCCTTGGATGATAGAAGGTCAACATCAGGCTACTGTACATTTGTTGGAGGTAATCTTGTCACATGGCGCAGCAAAAAGCAAAGTGTTGTAGCGCGGTCCACGGCTGAAGCAGAATTTAGATCCATGGCACAAGGAGTGTGTGAAGTGTTATGGGTGCGAATCCTTTTGATGGAGCTGGGTTTATTTCAGACTAAACCATTGATGCTATATTGTGATAATAAGGCAGCCCTTAATATTGCACAAAATCCTGTGCAACATGATCGAACAAAGCATGTTGAAATTGATCGACATTTTATTAAAGAGAAGTTGGATCAAGGAATTATTTGTATGACATATGCGAGCTCTTCAAACCAGCTTGCATACATCTTGACTAAGGGCTTACCAGATAGAATGTTTTCTATCCTTTGTAGCAAGATGGGGTTATATGATGCATTTACCCCATCTTGAGGGGGAGTGTTGAGTTGTGTAAATGTATGAATATGTAACAATTGGGGGGCTAAGATGTAAAAGACCATATCCATATAGAATACACAGAGAGAGAGGAGGCCGGATAAGGCGCTCCAGAATTTTCCCCATTCCAGTTCTTCCTTCTACCATCTTCTAATTCAGATTTGTTTAATATTTCTCTGATTTACAACATTCTTGAATCTGAATTTCAAACATTTGGGGGCTATAGAGAAAGTTGAGTGTCCTCTTTTTTACCTGATGAAACTGCCTCCCATTTTCAACAATTGCCACTGGAAATAACGCTCAGGTGGAAACCAAAATTATTTGGCTAAAATCACACCCCACTGACCAACAAGAGACACAATACTTACTTGCACAGAGTGACAAGAGACAACAAGAAACCCGTATTATTCACCGTGAGCACCTCAATTTTTCAACATGTTCTCCAATGTCCATGGGCAATTTTAGCGGATGGCAGGCTGTAATAATCTGGATTCTACTGACCGGATTCTTAAGCCATTGATAGACAGGGCGCAAAACTCAGGTTTCAAGGTCATAGTTCTGGTTGTCAGTTTGTGTGCCGTGGATGAGCAAATTCCTTATTTCTGAATTTCTGACCTGTGTTAGGAGAGTGCTCCTTTATTAATTTTCTAATGCTCCCATCTAGCATGGCTGAAAATCTTACTAGTTTACAAATCAAGTGCTACTACACAAAGTTGCATAGACAAAAAATGATCTGCTGCATAAATTCAGCAATCGTATCAGAAATGGCACTGGACAGATCAAGGACTCAGGGGCTGAATATAGTCAAAGACGCAAAGAAATCATAAAAATTATCCACCACAACTTCTTGAAAACATTCGTGAGCGTGATTCAATTGAAAGCAAAACAAGGCAAAACAAAACAAAATATACTTAATAGCCCCCGGTATATTTGGAAACGGAGGGAGTACATACCGAACAAAATGAGTGAATCTACACTCTAAAATAGGTCCATATACATCTGTATGTAGTTCATATTAAAATCTCTAAAGACTTATATTTAGAAAGGGAGGGAGTAGATTACTTGGAACTGTTGCACACAATGACAAGAGACAACTAACATTCAAAATACCGATCCATTAACGTTGTTACATCTTGCATCACAACAAAAAAGGAAGAAATAGTTCTCAAGACAAAGCACGAACCAAACGTGGACACGGACAAGAAACAACTAACATTACACAGAAACCTGATGTAAAAGAAAGATCATTACACAGCAACCATGCATGTGAGAAAAGAAGAGATGAAGGCAGGATGAAGTCCTGGACGTCATTTAGGCTTGTGATTTGAGGTATCATGTCTAATAAAAAAGCACTTACCCAGAGTGACTGTGAGCTAAATTTATTTTGCAATGTGCCATCTCGACACCTTCACCGTGAGCGCCTCAATTTTCGAACATGTTCTCCAATCTCCGGCCTTCTTTGCTTCACAGGGTAGGAAAATGATAGAAATAGGAAAGTCAAAGGGAATGAGACGACATGTATCTCAAATCCTATGAGTAGAAATAGGAAAGGAGATGTCCTTTGATTCACATCATAGATTTTTTTCCCATTAATTCTAAGCTAATGTTTATTTTCCTATGAAACATGGAGGATAGAAAGAATTCCTCCATAGGAATAGGATTCTATTCCTATAAACCAAACCAAAGGGCCCTAAAAGAATTTTTTCCTAAAGAAATCCTATCCTAGGGATTTCCTACAAAATTCCTCCAAACCAAAGAAGGCCTCTCCATGGGCAATTTTAGCGGATGGCAGGCTGTAATAATCCGGATTCTACTGATCGGATTCTAAAGCCATTAATAAGGCGCAAAACTCATGTTTCATGGTCACAGTTCTGGTTGTCAGTTTGTGTGCCGTGGGTGAGCAAATAAAAACATCATATAGATTTGTTATGGTAAGTATTTATATTCTTTTCTATAAACTTGGTCAAACTTTAGGAAGTTTGACTTCAGTCAACTCTAATATGCGGAGTATATAAAAATGGAGGTAGTATTTCTGAATTTGTGTCTGAATTTCTGGCCTGTATTGGGAGAGTACTCCTTTATTAATTTTCTAATGCTCCCATCTAGCATGGCTGAAAATCTTACTGGTAGTCTACAAATCAAGTGCTACTATCACAAAGTTGCATAGACAAAAAATGTTCTGCTGCATAAATTCAGCAATCGTATCGAAAATGGCACTGGACAGATAAAGGACTCAGGGACTGAATATAGTCAAAGACGCATAGAAATCATAAAAAATCTACCACAACTTCTTAAAAATATTCATGAGTGTGATTTGATTGAAAGCAAAACAAGGCAAAACAAAACAAAACATACTGATAAATCATCGTTGTCGTGTGTACAGCCTGAGCTGAAACAAGTACTAGTTTAGAAATTAAATAGTCAGGTCAGGCTACCATTTAAAGTTTAAGAGTGTAGAAGTGCATGCTCTAGCCAATGCAACTAAAAGACCGATCTGATGGAAGAGACGTGGCTCCCTCAGGCCTAAATGTGGACCGAAAGTGGGCTGCAATTTAATTGCGCCAGCCGGGTCTTAAACTCAAGACCTCTTGGCTCTGATACCATATAGAAGTGCATGCTCTAGCCAATGCAACCAAAAGACCGATCTGATGGAAAAGACTAGACAATACATTTATACGTCAACAAAGAGCATGCATAACATGAATCATTTGTGATCAACCACTGGAACTTACAGAAATTAATAGTAATGGTGCGGATGCACCAACATCATATCAGAACACTTGTAGTAACCAGCAGCAAGCAACTATAGGAGAGTGCAACCGACCAAACGACAGTTAACGACCATGACGCTGGAGTAGCGCAAGTTAGGGAAACAAAATGGCGAAGACCAACTTCGTCGTGATCGCTATGACGCTGATGGCCGCCGTTGGAATCTCGAAGCCCAACATCTTCACTACGGCGGAGGCAATCAGATTGAGGACCTCCATTATTTCCTTAGTGCTTGAGGCTGCGCGCCTCGCCTTTGCCGACTGTGGCCGCAAGAACCGTCCGAGGGACTGGCTTGGAAACATCGGGGAAGACACTCTCTTGATGCCGTTCACAATGGCGGCGACGATAGATGAAACATCACCCGGTCGCACGAAGCTCACACCGTCCAGCTTCGTCTTTGCCGAAGCGCCAGCCGCGATGCCGTGCAGGTACTCAATCGGCTCGACGACGCAGCTGCTCACATGCACGGCAACGGCCATCACCGCGTCGCAGGCCTCGGCGACGGCGCGCTTGACCTCCTCGTAGGCCTCGGCGGCGGCCGAAGCTACCGCGCAATACAGCGCGGACACGTAGTATGCCGTGGCCTCCGCCGCTTCGGCGATGGCGTCGAGAACCGCTTCAACAGCCGCACGTGCTGCCCTGTGCTCAGCCTCGACGGATGCCCTGCGCGCAGCCTCGACGGCTGCTGCCCCAGCATCGCCCCCACCGCAATTAGCGCAACCTTGCTCATCGCGCCTCCCATTGTTTGTCTCTGAAATCTACATTGAGGTAGCGAATGTGTGAGAGCTAGGGTTCGAATTCTGCCATTAACCAAGGAATTCTCGATCTACAAGCGAGTTTCAGGAGGAGGAAGAGGAGTTTCTATCAGGGAGAAGAACACACACGCAACACACGCCAGTCTCTGGCCGTTTCCTCCATCGCCACCCCACACACTGGATACACACCCATATAAGTATTATGCTCCACTACGGGCCCATTCCGGCCCAGCCAACCGAGCAGGTAAGCGAGGTTGTCGCTTGGGCCGGCCTGAAGTCTGAACTCCGTCTTTGTGCTCCCTTTGATCGCTGGCAATCCCACCAGCCTTAGAAACGGCTTGTACCCAAGCCGGCGCCCTTGGGAATCTCCGACACAGCATCACCTTGTCTTCCCAAGTGGCCATCTCTCCAGGGGCATCACTCCATTTGACAAGTACTTGGACCAAGGAATCAGCGCCCCGACGAACAACGCGTTGCTGAAGAATTTGCTCTGGATACTGGAATTGATCATCAGGGCTAGGAAGCAAGGGAAGTACCTGACATCCAGGAGCAAGAACCTTCCGTAACAGAGAGACATGGAAGACTGGATGCACATGGCTGGTAGGAGGCAATGCTAATCGATAAGCCACAGTACCCACACGCTCCACCACTTCAAAAGGGCCATAAAATTTGAAAGCGAGCTTATGATTAGCACGTGGTGCCACTGAAGACTGCAAGTATGGTTGAAGCTTCAGAAAAACTGCATCACCAACGTTGAACACACGCTCAGTGTGATGCTTATCTGCTTGAGCCTTCATACGCTATTGAGCCCGCAGTAAGTGCTGACGCACATATTCAAACACCCCCTGACGATCAGTCAACCATTGGTGTACATCATCAGACCGAACTACTGTATCTGGAGTGAGACCAAAGTGACGAGGTGGATGCCCATAAATGATTTCAAAGGGAGTAGAACTAGTGGCAGAATGCCAATTGGTATTATACCAAAATTCACATAAGGGAATCCATTTGGCCCACTTGGTCAGGTGTGCACTAACAAAGCACCGCAAAAAACACTCAACCTGCTGATTAACTCGCTCAGTCTACCCATCCGACTGAGGATGACGAGCAGAACTCATCCTGAGCAAAGTCACAGATTTAGAGAACAGTTCTTGCCAGAACACACTAGTGAAGATGCGATCTCTGTTAGAAACAATCGATTGAGGCATACCATGTAGACGGTAGACTGAATTGAGGAAAGCTTCAGCAACTGTTTTAGCTGTGAACGGATGATGCATAGGAACAAAATGGCCATATTTAGAGAACTTATCAATGATCACAAACAAGCAATTGTACTGACCAGATGATGGTAACCCTTCAACAAAATCCATCGTTACCATTTCCCAAGGAAGATTAGGTACACGCAATGGTTGTAGCAGACCAGGGTAAGCCACACGTTCTGGTTTGGCTTGCTGGAAAATCAGGCATTATTGCACATACTGCTTGATAAAACCCCTCATATTTTCCAACGAAACAATTTCCCGATCCGTCGATAAGTCACTGGAAACCCAGAATGTCCACCAATGGGGCTTTCATGAAAAGCAGACACAATTTGTCTATGCAACTTAGGAACAGCACCCACCCAAATACAGTTCTCAATGCGAAGAATACCAGCTGTTAGTGTGAACATACTATCAGAGGAAGGAGTGATGGATAACTTCTGTAATAAATCAGTGGAAAATTTATCATCCACATAGCTCTGTACAATGTCCTCAAGCCATGCAGGTTGAACTGAAGAAATATTATGTAGTTCTGGTAACACCTCAAAAGAACTGTGTGGTTTCCTAGAAAGAGAGTCAGCAGCATTGTTCTCAACTCCCTTTTTGTAACAGATACTGTATTAAAGACCCAACAGCTTAGTGAGAGCTTTTTGTTGCCACTTAGTATTCAATCTTTGTTCAGATAAACTAGCAAGACTGCGTTGGTCAGTTCTGATCACAAATTGAGAAACCTGAAGATATTGTCTCCAATGGTCCACAACCAATAGGATAGCTAAATACTCTTTCTCATACACAGAAAGTGTCTGATTCCTAGGGCCTAGAGCTTTACTAACATAAGCCAAGGGATGACCATCCTGCATAAGAACTGCCCCAATACCCACATCACAGGCATCTGTTTCTATCACAAAAGTGGAAGAAAAATTAGGCAGGGCTAAAATAGGAGCTAAAGTCAAAGCTTGCTTGAGCAGTATAAAAGCTTGCTGCTCATTTGCTGTCCAATGAAATGGTACTCCTTTTTTCAACAAATTTGTCAAAGGCTTGCTCACAATCCCATAATGACGAATGAATTTCCTGTAATAACCAGCTAGGCCCAAAAATCCCCTGACCTCCTTAGCAGAAACATGAACTGGCCAATCGTGAATAGTAGAAATCTTAGAAGGATCAGTAGAAACACCCTGCCCATTAATGATATGCCCCAAATAAGCAATTTGTGTTTGAGCAAAAGAACATTTGGATAACTTCACTTGCCACTGATGTTGCATCAACAGTTTCAGTACTTCTGCCAGATGTTGTAAATGCAATGCATAGGAAGCACTAAAAACCAATATATCATCAAAGAAAACCACTGCATATTTCCTCAAGCAAGGAGACAAAGTATTATTCATAGCAAACTAAAAGGTATTAGGTCCACCAGTTAATCCCTGAGAGAGAACAAGGAACTCAAAGTGCCCAAAATGAGTCTGAAATGCAGTTTTGTGCTCTTCTCCAGGAGCCAATCTGATCTGATGATACCCAGATCTCAAATCAAGTTTGGAAAACCAACAAGAGCCTGCAAGTTCATCCAAGAGTTCATCAATGACTGGGATGGGGAACTTACTCTTGACAGTAATGGCATTCAAATGCCTATAGTCAAAAACTGGTCTCCATGTTTTATCTTTCTTCTGAACTAAAATCATTGGAGAAGAGAAAGCACTATTGCTATGTCTGATAATGCCAGTTTGCAACATCTCATTCACTTGTTTCTCCATTTCATCTTTCAGTGCTGGGGCAAGCCTGTATGGTCTAATAGACACTGGTTGTGCTCCAGTAACAAGAGGAATAGTGTGGTCATATTTTCTCCTGGGAGGAAGACCTTTTGGGGCTTGGAAGACAGGGGCAAACTTAACCAATATTTCTCTGATTTCAACAGGGAGGTCAGACTGATCTTGAATTTCAGACATTAATAATGCAGAAACTTCCAACAAAGCACAAATTTGTGGAGTAGCATCCTGACCCAACAGAGTTACAAGGGTGTCATCCATCTCGAAAGAGAGCCAATGTTCTGCCCAATCAACCTGCATAGGGCTATGAAGAGCTAACCAATCAAGTCCCAAAATGCCATCATAAGAACCTAATGGAAAGTCTTTGAAGTTAGTCACAAAGGTATGTTTAGCACAACTCCAACTCCCTTCTGCAGCTGCTGTGTACATGGTACTAAACTGCCATTGGCCACTTTGACCATGCGAACTGGAGCATTAGAAATGCCATGAAGTTGAGAAGCAATAGCACAATCCACAAAAGAATGAGTGCTGCCAGAGTCAACTAAAAATATCAAGGAAAGGCTTTGCAATTTAACCTTGAGCTTCATGGTAGTCATTGCTGGGGCTGATGTCTCTCCCAAAGCCGCAACTGATAAAAATATAGCATTAGCTTCACCAGTCACTTCATCTTCAGTATCACTGAGATCAGACGACATACTCTGAACATAGTCCAGCATTTCTTGGACCACATGCAACTGTACTTCTTGCTTGCACTTGTGTTCCCTGGCCCAACGCTCACCACAAATAAATAAAGCCCCTTGGACTTTCTGTACGCACGCAAAGCTGCCCAACGATCATCAACAGGAGGTGCAGTAGTAGTAAGTGGCCTAACCATATCAGTATTTCTTTTATCATCAAAGGTTCTGGTAATAGGAGCAGCAGCAGACGTACGAGAGGAGTTCGATGAAACAAAGCGTTTGGCACTAGCAGAATAAGTAATTGGAAGTAAGGAAGTATCACCCAACTCTTCAGATAACAACGCAAGCGCATACGCTGAATCCAAGTCGGTAGGTTGCTGAATGCCAACCAACAAACGGATAGATGGTACCAACCCTTCCATAAATCGAGTAACATAGTGGACAACACTGGGGTTCTGTTCATAGGCAGTTAATTGATCATATAACTCTGAAAAACGCTCAACATATTCCTCCACAGAACTAGTCTGACGAATATGAAACATCTGACGAACCAAATTATGATGTTTGTTGCGCCCAAAACGAGATTGCAACAATGAACAAAAGTCAGTCCAACTCACATTGGGAGCACGACGCTGAACAGATTCGAGCCAACGCGCTGCAGAACCTTCAAATTGTGTAGAAGCAAATGAAATCCACTGATTCTGTGGTGTGTTCCATAAACGGAAGTAATCCTCGCAACATGACTGCCACAACTTGGGATTAGAACCATCAAAACTAGGGAGCTCAATTCGGGGACCAAAATTCAGAGTATCAGGCAAAACTGGGCGAAAATTTCCAGATGTTGGAATCAACTGCCGTGATTGTACTGCCTCCGCTTGCACACTTCTGGCTGGGGGTGGCACATACCTCGGGCCTGAATTCCGCTGCTCCAAATCAGGTTGAAATCCCTCGGATCCGCCCGATCCACTGGTGGGCTGCACCGGCTGAGACATTGGCGGGCTCTCTCTCGGCGACACTGGAGCAGAGGGTGGCGACGAGGTGGCTCGGTCAACGCCAATCTCGTCGCGTAGCTCGTCGATATCGACACCGATGGCAAGCTTGACATCGTCGATGCACCCGGACAGCTGGTCCAGCTTACTGTCCAACTTGGCGAGGGCGAAGACCATCTCCCCACTGCGCTCCGTCGAGACCTTGGCGAGGGCGGCATCGAAATCCGCACGGAGGAACTCATAGATCACGCGAGTTTCCGTTGGAATTTTTTCCATGGCTTCTGCTCGGCAACGAACAGCTTGGCGTGTGTGGCGGAGGTGGGTGGGGAACTCTAGGATTAGTGGCTCTGATACCAAATTGTGAGAGCTAGGGTTCGAATTCTGCCATTAACCAAGGAATTCTCGATCTACAAGCGAGTTACAGGAGGAGGAAGAGGAGTTTCTGTCAGGGAGAAGAACACACACGCAACACACGCCAGTCTCTGGCCGTTTCCTCCATCACTACCCCACACACTGGATACACACCCATATAAGTATTACACTCCACTACGGGCCCATTCTGGCCCAGCCAGCCGAGCAGGTAAGCGAGGCTGTCGCTTGGGCCGGCTTGGAGTCTGAACTCCGTCTTCGCGCTCCCTTTGATCGCTGACAGAATGCGATGGGCAGGAGTTCTACTACAAGTGATTGGGAAAGGCTTTGAAGCGAGTTTTATGGTGAGCAGGCAGGAGATGTGCTGATCGATTGAATCCGATGCGCGCCTGGGAAAATGAAGCGCTAGGGAAAACGCGCCATCGCATGGGAACTCGTGGCTGCGCCGGGCGCAGTTTGATCGGCCGGTCTTTCGAGTAGAGCAACGGAAACCCTCTCTGAAATCTATGTTGAGGTAGCGAGGGCAGGAGTTCTACTCCATTGAAATGAACCGAGGTCACGAGTTACGAGTGTACACACGCATGATCTTCGACCCAAGTCTTTCTTCTTCTTTTTTCTTGGCTCAACCATTTGCAGCTCTCCGACCCGCTCGACGATCTGTGATGGTGATAGACCGAATCCGGCACCCAAGTATTGTTAGAGCATCTACGGCCGGACTTGGCAAATCCGACACCCTATACGTCCGCGGACACGCCCGGGCATGCCCGTCGGCGCATCCGGACGGGCCCTCATATTTCCGTTCCGGCATCCACATATTTCAAATCCGAACTCTCAAATTCATGCAAATACACGCACGTCGATATAAAAGCCAATATCGCATGTAAATAGCAAATGTTGGTACGAAGCATAGATAGTGTTTACATAAAATTTATTTTAACTGCCAAACTCAAGCATTGGCTTCTTGTTTCACTACTGGAATCAGGGAATTTGCCATCAGCCAGTTCTTTACCGTCTGCTAGCAGACGGCAAAGACCTTCTTTGCCGTCCGCTTACAGAAAACAGACGGCAAAGAACAAGCTGATGGCAAATAGGATGTTTGCCATCAGCCAGTCCTTTGCCGTCTGTTAGCTGACGGCAAAGTGCCCAGAAGCAGACAACAAAGAGGTGGGTGGGGTCCACTAGAGGCCAGCGCATGGAGACTGGCCCATCCCCCCTCTTTGCCGTCCGCTAGCAGACGGCAAAGAAAAAGCCTACAAACGGCCCTAACGGCCACCCCCACCTCACGCTCCTATCTCTCTCTCTCCCCCGTTCCCCGCACCCGCCGCCCCCGACCCCCCGCCGGTCGCCGCCGCCGCCCCGCCCGTCGCCGCCCCCACCCCGGCGCCCTGCTGCCCTGCCCACACCGCACCCGCCGCCCTCGACCCCCCGCCGCCCCCGACGCCCCACTGTGCCGGCCCGTCGCCCGCCCCCCCCGATGCTCCACCACCCCCGCCCGCCGCCGCCGCCCCGGCGCCCCGCGGCCCCGCCCGCCCCGACCCAGACGACCCTGACTCCGACTCCCCCGACCCCGACTCTGACGAACCCGACGACCCCGACTCCCCCGGTGAGCATTTTCTTCTCTGTTTTCTTATTTTCTTCTCTGTTTTTTTCTTGAAGAAAAAGTTATTTTCTTCTCTGTTTTTTTAGAATAAGTAGAATCAGTAGGATATATAAAATATAAAAATTAGAATAAAGATGAAAAGGAAGAAGGAAGAAGAAGATGAAAAAAGGAAGAAGAAGAAAAGAAGGAAGAAGAAGATGAAAAAATGAAGAAGAAGTAGAAGAAGATGAAAAAGAAGGAAGACGAAGATGAAAAAAAGAAGAAGAAGAAGTAGAAAAAGAAGGAAAAGAAGGAAGAAGAAGATGAAAAAAGAAGAAGAAGAAAAGAAGAAGAAGTAGAAGAAGATGAAAAAGAAAAAGAAAGGAACAAGAAGAAGAAGAGGAGGAGGAGGAGAAGAAAAAGAAGAGGAGGAGGAGAAAAAGAAGAGAACGAGGGTCGGGAACAAGGGTCGAGGATCGCCGGTCGCCAAAACTAGGGTCGAGGGTCAGGAACGAGGGTCGAGGATCGCCGGTCGCCGAGGGGTCGAGGGTCGTGGCAGAGGGTCGAGGATCGCCGATCGCTGAGGGGATAGATGGTGGAGCCAATGGGTCCCGCCGGTCCAGGCGCCGTCGCCCAGGCCGAGAATCCCCCGGTCCGAGTGCTGCCGGAAAGAGAGGGAGGGGACTAGGTGGTGAATCTAGCAGAGGAGGAGGAGGAGGATAGGGAAGAGAGGGCCAGGGTGGCCTGTCGGCGGACCTCATCAGCATCATCATCGGAGAGGAGAGGCAGAGAGGAGAGGTCTCCAAAACTGGAAGAGATGTCGTGATGACCCGTCGACCATGCGTCGCCATACCTGAGGGCGCCCGGGGACGAGCGGGTTAGGGGGTTCCTTAGCGTCGATGGAACCCTAAATGACGGCTATTTAGGTTAGGGGGTGCCTTGGCGTCGACGAAAGCCTAAATGACATCTATATAGGTTAGGGGTGCCTCGACGTCAACGGAACCGTGAATGGCATATATTTCGGTGGCATCCTGTTGTAAATATTTAGTTATGTTGACGAAAAAAAACAATAATGCTATGTTACTCATCTTTGGATTTAAATGTGCAGTCTGCCACGTTGCTGCGAGGGTCTGGTGTTCGACGAGCTCCGCCCCTGCGTTCGTGGGTGAGCACAAATGACATCTCCTCCTCCCCCCTTCATTATTTGCTCTGTTCTGGTCTTCGTGCCGATGAAACTTGCTAGCTATAGGTGTCTTCAATCATTAGTATGCGTGACCAGTATGCGTCTCCCGTTCGAAAGGGTTACAATTATAAATATGCATGCATTTGCATATTTATAACCGTGATTCTTTCGAATTGTCCAACGTTATCCATGGACAGCCCGAGTATGTGTAGATTGGGTTCGTTTTCCCATATGCTCTGCTCCGGATCCGACGCATGATTTCGTCAGTGCCTCCTTGTTGTTCTCCGGGTACACATCCTCTCTGTTTATTGCCGAGACGTGTACCAGGAGAACAGTGGGGAGGTGTTGCCGAAATTTTGCGTCAGATCCGGAGCAGAGCATGGGAAAATGAACCCAATCTACACATACTCGGGTGGGATTAGGACCTATCTTTACCTATTAGCGTGTAGGTTGCATGGACGTAATAAAATTGACAAACTAGATTAACTGATGAATATACATGCTGAATTATATATATTTCTTGTGTGTCCAGTAGCTAGGCAGATGAGTGATCGTGCGTGGATGTACACCGGTCACACTAGTCAGAAAGACATGACCAATGAATGGTTAACAAAAACCAAGGGGTTTGTGAGAGCCGCATTTGCAAATGGCCAGAGAAAAACCTGGTGCCCCTGTGCTAGGTGCGACAACTTTCAGAAGAGGACTGAGGATGAAATGGGTAAACACCTGCAGAAGAGGGGTTTTACGCCCGGTTTTACGGTGTGGACATTTTATGGTGAGTCTGCCCAACGTGCCAGAGTTGAGGTGGTTTGTCGTCGCACCAACGAGCATGGTACCGGGATGGAAGACATGGTGCAAGACTTTGATGATGCTCGGGATTCGGACGATGAGATGGAGGAATCTGCAAAGGCCTTTAATGAAATGTTGGAGTCTTCAAAACATCCTCTCCATGAGCACACTCAGCTTTGTCAGCTGGTTGCCATCTCACAAGTAATGGCTCTGAAGGCTCAATTCAACTTGGGCAGAGAATGCTACGACACGATGATGACAGTATTTGGACGCTTTCTACCCAAAGGCCATGTAATGCCTACAAACCTGTACCAGTCGGACAAAATCCTGCGTGCACTTAAGATGCCCTATGATAAGATAGATGCCTGTGAGAAAGGATGTGCCTTATTTAGGCTTGAGTATGCGGACTTGAACTATTGTCCCATATGCAAGTCTTCCAGGTATGTTGTGGTAGACAACGGTATGGGTGAGAAGAGGCAGACCAAATCCCCGTTAATGTTCTTCGGTATATGCCAATTGTACCAAGACTACAATGTCTTTTCATGGTCAAAGAGATGGCCAGACAGATGACATGGCACAAAATGGGCAAAAGAACCGAACTAGATGCAGATGGGAATCAGATGATGGTACACACATCGGATGGTTCTGTGTGGAAGCACTTCGATGCATTACATGAGCAAAAAGCGGCAGATCCAAGGCATCCTCGAGTCGCCATCAGCACGGATGGGTTCAATGTGTTTGGTTTGACGGCAACCCAATACAGTTGTTGGCCTGTATTTGTCATTCCACTCAATCTCCCCCCCGGACAGATTATGCAAAGAAAGAACATTTTCCTGACGTTGATAATTCCAGGGCCCAACTATCCAGGGAAGAATATGAATGTGTACATGCAGCTGCTTAAGGATGAATTGCAAGAAGCTTGGGATAATGGGTTCAAGACATACGACGCTGCTAGCAAACAGAACTTCATAATGCGTGTCTGGTACATGTACTCGATGCATGACTTGCCGGTGTAGCGCTATTCGTTGGCTGGTGTGTGCATGGAAGGTTCCCGTGCCCCACATGCAAGGCAGCTCTTTAGTTTCATTGGCTGCAGGCGGGTCGCAAGTTTTCTTGCTTCCACTTGCATATACAGTTCCTAGATCCTCGCCATAAGTTCAGAAAAGACAAGAAGAACTTCATCAAAGGTAGAGTTGTCAAAACTCTGCACCACCTGCGTTGACATGCCAACAGACCCTGGATCAGTTAAACGCTCTTGAGCCTGATCCAGAGCGTCTAGGGTATTTCAAGGGGTATAATTCGGAACACGCCTGGACTCACAAGACATGCTTGTGGGATCTGCCTTACTTCAAAGACCTCCTTTGCCCACACAACATCGACGTGATGCACATCGAAAAGAATATCGCCGAGGCCCTTTTTGGTACATTGTTCATCATAGAGGGGAAGTCAAAGGATAATACTAAGGCTAGAGTCGATCAGGAGGCTCTATGTGATAGACCGTTACAAAACATGCAAGAACCGAAAGGAAAGCAGAACTGGACGAAACCAAAGGCATGGTTCAATCTTGGAAGGCCAACTATGAGGGAAATTATCTTGTGGGTGAAAATGCACTTGATGTTCCCCGATGGTTATGCAGCGAATCTAAAGAGGGGAGCGAGTCTTGAAAATTTGAAAATATTTGGTCTCAAGAGTCATGATTGGCACATATGGCTTGAGCGGGTAATGCCGGTGATGTTGCGTGGCTTTATCCCTGAGGATGAATGGCTAGTACTGGCAGAGCTGAGCTATTTCTTCCGTGTTCTTTGTGCGAAAGAACTATCGCCTGGCGTGCTAGATGAAATGGAAGAGTTGGCGCCGGAGTTGATCTGCAAGTTAGAGAAGATCTTTCCACCGGGCTTCTTTAATCCAATGCAGCATTTGATTTTGCATCTCCCGACCGAGGCAAGATTGGGGGGGCCCGTGCAAAATCGTTGGTGCTACGCAACTAAGAGGATGCAGAAGACGCTTCAAGCAAAATGTAAAAATAAACATAGAATTGAAGCATCGATGGCTGAGGCATTCATTACTGAGGAGGCGGCAAACTTTGTGACAGCACACTACGAAGCCAAAATCATCATTTGCATAATCCGAAGCCTCGGTACAATGCTGGCGACCCTAAAAAAGGTGGATCCAACCTCAACCTATTCAAAGGGAAGCTCGCACCAGCCGGTGCTTCGAAACCAATATCATTGGATGTCGAAGAATGGCGGACCATTTCGTTGTATATCTTCAACAACCTAATAGAAGTGCGGTCGTACATCGAGTAAGTTCTCGGTACATTGTTTCGCAACTTCGTTCCTTTGAACTGCTCTTATTACCGAATATTTGATACAGTCGATACGTCGCCAAATTCTCGGATGGAGCGGTGATCCAAAAAGAATCCATCGAAGAGTATGAGATTCTGGCAAAGCATAGAGGCGGCTTTCCCGGTTTCATCTCTTGGTTCAAACAAACGGTAATTTCCATTAGACCATTTCATTTCTTCATCTAATTTGCGGCTAATGCAATAATCCTTTCGTATTAAACTTGTAGGCTAATTCAGAGTCTATGGACGCCGAATTGAGACAAGTCGCTAATGGTTTTGACTATAAGGTCCGTTCATTTGACAAATACGACATCAACGGGTATCGCTTTTGTACCTTTGGCAAAGAGCTATCTATGGCCGACCGAAAGTCTACAAATTGTTGTGTCTCTGCTATCGGCGAAGGAGGTACCGAGTATTATGGGAGAGTTGAAGCAATTTATGAACTTCTATTCTATGGTGAAACCCACCGAACGTCGTAGTCTTCAAATGTTATTGGTTCCAGCTGAAGGAGACTAGAAGGACTCATGAACATATAGGGCTAGTCGAAATCAAACAAAGCACCCATTTAGATGTTCCCGATGTCTATATTACGGCTCAACAGGCGACCCAAGTTTTCTATCTATCGTGGGCCTGCCAAACTAATCCAAATCTGAATGGTTGGGATGTCGTTTATGAAGTGCCGCCATGTGTTAGGCCACCTCCCCCCAATGAATAGGATTATGAACCTCACATTAACCCAGACACATATGAAGGAGAATTCTTCCAAGAAACACGTCTTTCCAAAAAACGTTTCAAGAACCGCTCTACTTCACCCCAGGACATTGAAGTAGACAGCGACAGTGAATCCGACTTCACCCCTGAGCCGGAACAAGAAGAGCTGGAACAAGAAGAGGTTACTATTGCGGATGACCTGTCAATGCTTGACCGATTACATAAAGGTGGCCTTCCACATGTTGATGCCGCTGAACCCGATGAGCATGTCATTCTTGATAGTGATGATGATGTTGCATTTATTGATCCCGGAGCGTATATAGACGATCAAGATTATTATTAGTTCATGTCAGGTATTCAATTTGTATATACATATATTATTAGTTCATATTAGGTATTCAATTTTTTTTATGTTGTACATGATGATGATACACTTAAGTTATATACATATTATTATTCATGTCGGTATTCAATATTTTTATGTTGTACTAATTTTGTTTACTCTTTGTCATGGCAGGTGTTGAAAGATGGTGGGCACGGGTCCAGAGCGCTCCGAGGCTCTTTCTTCGTCGGCGCGTGCCGGGAGGGGTACTTCCATTCCACCCATACCTCTCTGGAGAGCGTTGCTAGACAGTTTGGGGACACCAGCGGGCGCTTCTTTGTCGGCGTCGTTGCCCACCGGGAGAGGAGGTTGGGGAGGGAAGAAGAGATGAGGTAGATCAGGACGTGGTCGCGGGAGAGGTAGGCACGCTACTACGCCTTCCTCGCCGCCACCCCCATCTGATTCACCCGAGCACATGACTGCTAGGGTGGATCCGTCTGAGGAGGAGGCTATGCGGACTCTGGTCCACGAGCCTCGGGTCGATGGGCCTTCGGCCCACGAGACTCCGGACCAAGCTACATCCTAGGAGATGTCCGGATGGGGTACCTAGCTGGATCCACCTGAGGGGCCGAGCGGCCATGCTGATGGTGGCGGGGATCGGATTTCTGATAGCGAGGGCGAGGTGGTTGAGGGGGGTATCGTCTACCAGCGTGGTAGTACACGGCTTCCTCCTGTGCCGGCGACCCGCGAGCAGAGGTGGTTGATTAGGCCTGATGGGGAGAGGTAAGTGCATTTACTCTTTTTGTACCTTTTGCCTTCACGTTTCTTCAAATATCTAATGCGTTGGCCTTGTCATACTGCAGGGGTTGGATACATGCCCAGGATGTCCGCAGGCCCAACCAAGTCCTTGGTGTGATTTGCCGGCAAAACTTCCCGGGGTTTGTCACGTTGCCCGGTGAGGGTCAGCTTCCACAGCTAGGATTGAGCTAGGAGCACTACTTGGCTGCCACGGCCCCGCCGAAGGAGATGATCGACGGTGTCTTGTGCCACACGAGGGCCGACATGGTAATCAGAAAGTTTTGGGTAATTTCTCCTTTACACGATTAAAAATCAACAATAGCTAGTTATTGTACTAATCAGTGTTGTCTTGTTTGATTGCAGACCTTCTACAGGTGTGAGGAGGGATACGAGGAGGCCGCGGCACAGGTTATCGATACCGAGTGCAAGCGCCTACTATAAAACTTACGGCACGAGGCTCGGCCGCAGGCTGTTCGAGACTACTACGCCTCGCGGGGTGTTAAAAAGGACAAGCCGTCGTGCCGCAGAAAGTTTTTGAAGAAGGAGCAGTACATGAAGGTAATTACCTATTCTTAAGGCCTTGTACTTAGTTTCTCCTTGATTTGATTCGTAGGCGTAGCGCTCAAATTTGTCTTTACTAACTTAGGTGCCCCCGAGATGGTGTGCGGATAAGATGGATTGTTGGGAGGCGTTGGTGGATGAGTGGTGCTCACCGGCATGGCTAGCTGTCCACAACAATGCCAAGGACCGGCGTGCCCAAATGGAAGGTGTGCCACACCATCAAGGTAGCGCCAACTTATATCAGTTCGGGCGAAACTGGGTATGTGGTTTGCTTCATGATTCATGCAATTCATTCTTCATGCTAGCTTGAGCCCTTTAATTACTAATACTCTATTCCTCTCTTTTTGGTGCGACACAAACAGAAGGAGGTGCCAG
Organism: Thinopyrum elongatum; assembly: GCA_011799875.1. Taxonomy (NCBI): domain Eukaryota; kingdom Viridiplantae; phylum Streptophyta; class Magnoliopsida; order Poales; family Poaceae; genus Thinopyrum; species Thinopyrum elongatum. The sequence continues at coordinate 499,370,415 of CM022298.1, read as the reverse complement.
AGGTGTACGACCTCTATGCCATGGCCCATACTGCCTCGTACAAGAAGGCCAAGGCATTCTCTGCTTCTGACCTCGATCATCCAGAGAGGTTCACCAACATCTCCTCGCACCACAAGCTCATGAGGTACAGAGATGAGGGAAAGGTGAGGAAAGGGGAGGACTTTAACCCGAGCCAGGGTCCCATTGATCCAGAGCTGGTGATGATATCTGGTGGCGGGAGGCCCCATGGCTCGATAGCCATTGGAGATGGACTTATACGTTGTCCTCGCACTCTCTCAGAGATCAAGGCGCGCCAAACAAGCTCCTGTCCTGAGATAAGGCCTCGTCCATGGCCAGTCGAGCTCGCCATCGAGGTTAGTTATACGGACTCAGATATCTTTCCTCCATTACATTGTGTGTGCGACCATCGATGATTACAATGCTAATGAGGAGTGGTGTTGCAGGTTGCTCTTCAGAAAGAGAGAGAGGCAACCCAGGTGCTTCTGCAGGAGAGGGACCGGCAGGCGGCGGAGAAGGAGAGGGAGTTGGAGGAGAGGACGGCTAGGTTGTTGGAGGAGGAGAGGGCACGGAATGACGCGGCTCACCGGGCCATGTACGAGCTCCTCGTGGTAAGTTTCTTCTGCATATTAGCCAAATCATGCACGTAATGTTCGTTTCATTACTAACTAATATGACTGGCTCGTCAAAACCAAATGTGCAGTCTGTGTGCGAGAAGACCAGCCAGACCCCTCCGCCGATGCCAGTCATTGCTCCAGGGACCACGGCGAGTTTCATTTGAATGGTCATTACTTACTAGTCTTAACATTTCAGTGTCATCATGCTAACGAGACATTGCAAATGATCTTTGGTGCAGCGTAACTCCAGACAAGCATCGCACAATCCTTCTCCAGGTGGTACCAGCACGAGCAACCCCGGTGCTTCACCTCCGTGATGACGGTTAGTTTTCTCTAGTGTTTTTCTTAACAAATGCATAATGACCTATACTTAGCTTTATTTAGTTCATTTATGACATAATTAGCTTACTTAGGTCATTAATTGCATAATAACCTTGGTTAGCTCATAAATGTCATATACTTAGCTTATTTTCCTCCAAAATGACATAATAAGCTTATTTTACCTAAGTTAGCTCTAAAATGACCTATACTTAGCTTTGTTTCCTCCAAAATGACCTAAGTTAGCTCTAATATGCTTAGTTACCTAGGTTAGCTCAATAATGACATATACTTAGCTTACTTATGTCAAAAATGGCATAATTAGCTTACTTAGGTCAAAAATGACATCATAACTGTCAGTGTTCTGGGAACCAGGGTACCCAGACTTGCCTGCCTGCGGCCCACGGCGTGGCACCTTTGACACCCTGGTACGGCCCAGCTACAAGACCACCAAGACAAGACCCTCGTGAGGGGGACGACACCAAGACCTCCCGAGGGAGCGGCCTCCCCAGGCTGCCTCCCGAGGAGCAGAGATTTCTATGCAGGTACCCAACCTCAGGAGGTTGCGATGACACAAGCCATGACGACCAAGGCCATGCGGGTGCCAGCGGGCGTAGAGGAGGCAAGTTCCTCTTTGATGCTAAGGAGACAAGCGCAGGCGTGGGTTCCCAAGGAGCCCGACAAAGGTTTCTATTCCATTGATACAAGACCAAGACCGCCAGGATGGATGTCATCGTCGAGCCCACTACTGCGTCACCGCCAGAGGCTTTGCAGGCGAAGACCACCTTTCGTCAGGATAAGATGTACTACTTGTCCCCTTTCAAATTGGCCACTGTGGGATCCCTTCACGCCTACAATTTGGGGGAAGAGGACCGAGGCCACTATAAGTATAGGCTAGCCACCACCGTAGACGAGATCGGATCCATTCCACCCTCACCCATAGACCTCGCAAGGTTGTTCATCCTTTGTACTAGTTCATCCTCAGCCCCTCATGAGGCCAATCCACCACAAAGCAGGAGTAGGGTCTTACACCGCAAGGTGGCCCGAACCTGGGTAAACTGCCGTGTTCATCTTCTTCCTTGTTCGTGTGCATCGAGCTAGGCTGTAGGGCGACGGGCTGGTTGGTTGGATAGGTTGAGTCCTTCACACACGCCCCAGAGTTCGAACCTTTCTTGGGTCTGCGGAGCCCAGAATCCGACATTTGGCGCGCCAGGTAGGGGCGTGTCGAAGCCTCTCTTCCACCGTTCGCTCCGCCGCCGTTCCGTCGTTCCTATGGCCGACGCTCGCCGTGTCCGTGCCGAGCGCCGGGCCACTCGCGTCGCCCAGACGGCACCTGTGGGCAATGGCGCTCCTCGCCGCTCTGCCTCCCCGGCGGCTAACGCCGCCACTGACCCTGCTGCTCGCGAACAGCAGGACTCGTCGCTGCCACCGTCCATGCGGCGCGATGGCTGCACTGCAACCCCATCACCCACTCCAGCCACGGCGCCGTCTTCTCACGTTCATTGTGGGCCGGCGAACGCGCAGGCTACGCTGCTCATGGAGCGAGAGCTTCTGCACTACCGCCCGACCAATGACCTCTATGATGACTGGCTTGGCCGCATCACCGAGCTCGTCAACGCCGCCGGTGAAGCCCCTGCACCGTCCCATTCGCCCTGTCGCTCGCTGTCCCTGGCGGGTGATGTGGCACACGGCGCACCTCCTCCTCCTCCTCCTCTACACGACGTGGACCCCAAGCCCAGGCGAGAGGCACCCCAACGTGACCCACCGCGTAGGGCGTCGATGCGCGATGAAGAAAGCTGCCAGGTGGTGCAGCGGCCCCAAGGAGAAGCGCGTGCGCTTCCAGCGCCATCGCGTCAAGACCGCATGCCGCCGGAGGCGGTGGCACGTGGGCGACAAGATCAAGCTCCCCCCATGCGACCGGTACCTGTGAGTGCGGCAGGCTGCCGTGCTTTCACCCCGGAGCTGCGCCGCATCGTCTGGCCCGGCAAGTTCAAGCCGGATCTGCCTCCATGCTACGACGGCACTCCTAACCCCGCTGAGTTCCTCCAGCTCTATGAGCTGAGCATCGAGGCGGCGAACGGCAATGACAAGGTCATAGCGAACTGGTTCCGCATGGCCCTCAAGGATGGTGCGCGTTCTTGGCTCCCGAACCTTCCGGTGGGGTCGATCTCCTCCTGGGACGAGCTGCGCGAGTGCTTCATCGCCAACTTCCAGGGCACTCGCGACCGCGCTCCTGCAGCAGGCGACCTACGACGCATAAAGCAGCAGCCGGGCGAGACCTTGCACAAGTACCTAGAGCACTTCACGAACGTTCGCCTCAAGATCCCGAAGGTGTCGGACGAGGCCATCATCACGGCATTTTCTGATGGAGTCCAGGACGTCAAGATGAAGGAGGAGCTCGCCGTCCACGAGGACTTGTGTTCGGCTCTGGAGTTCAACATGGCAACCAGATGCGCGAGGGCCGAGGAAGGTTGCCTCTCCCTCTTGGAGCTTTCGGAGGTAGATCCTGAAGACAAGAAGGCCAAGGCTAAGGAAGTGAAGTGCAAGGGCCCCGCCGTGCTGGCCGCGGAGCCCGAGATGAAGCATGGCCGTGACCATGATGAGCCTCCCAGCGGTAACCGCCCGTTCTGCGTCTTCCAGAATGTCCACAGCCACAACACCAACGACTGCCAGGAGCTCAGGGAAATCCGCGACGGGCGCTTCGGCTGCCGCCCCGAGTGCAACGACCGCGGCTACGGCCGCGGAGGAGGCCGTGGTGGAGGCCGCTGGGACAACCGTGACCCCCACCAAGACTGGCGCGACCAACCTCGTGATGGTCCCTGGAGAGACCAACCTCGTGAGGATAGCCCCTAGGGCAATGCTGGCCTCCCTCCACCACCGCCACCGCCAAGGAGAAACGAGGAGAACCGCCAAGATGATGGGGCTGGGGGCTTCCAAGAGCCTCGCGCGATCGCCTGCATCCTGGGTGGCGCTCAGGCCCTAGCTTCTCATTGCGTCTTCAAGCAGTTTGCTCGTGGGGTGAACGCGGCCCTCCCCAAGATCGAGGCGTCGCGCCCCCTCAGGTGGTCCAAGCACGCCATCACCTTTGATTCCATGGACTAGGTCAAGTGCTCAGCCGCCGCCGGTGCGCTCCCAATGCTTTGCACGCCAACCATCAGCAACGTCCTTGTCACCAAGACCCTCATCGACGGTGTCGCGGGGCTCAACGTTCTCTCTGTCGAGACGTTTGAGATGCTCCAAGTACCATATGACCAGCTTCTACCCACCAAGCCTTTCTCAGGGGTCACCGATGGCTCCACCATCCCCATAGGGCAGATCCGCCTCCCTGTCACCTTCGGCAAGCGTGACAACTACCACACCCAGCTCGTCGACTTTGACATCGCCCACATCCACCTCCCGTACAATGCCATCCTCGGGTATCCGGCCCTCGCCAAGTTCATGGCAGCAACTCACCACGGCTACAATGTCCTCAAGATGCCAGGAAGTGGCGGCATCATCACGGTCGCCTGCGACAAAAAGGATGCGGTGTGCTCCCTCGAGCGCGCCTACCAGGCTACGGCAGTCGAGAACTCTGACGACGAGCGTGCCGTCCTGCCTCCTGAGGCCGTCCCCAAGAAGAAGAAGCAGCTCCTCCCAAAGGGCCGCCAGGAGGCTGGGGCGTCCGACGGTCGTGCCTTAGGCCCCGCGCCCTCTGCTGGGGCGTTTTTCCCTCTCGCATAGGGAGGCGCGCCCAGCACCCCTCTTAGGATGGGCTCGGGGGCTCTCCTCTGGAGGGCCTCTGACCTGACCAGCGTGACGAGGGAGGCGTTTGGGCACCACGTGGAGGCGTGCTTCGACGCACGCCTCCATGAACAAGGCGCAAGGCGCGAGGTGCCGGGCGCTCAGGAGTTCATCACCAAGGCAATCGAGGAGCTTCAGGAGGCGCGAACCATGCGTGGCGAGTGTCGCCCCGCACCACCCAGTGCAGCTGCCGCCCCTAGCACGGGCGGCGAGCTGCGCGTCTGCGTCAACATCCCAGGCCTCAACAGGGCTGCTACGTAGGACCTCTTCTGGCCATTCCGCGTTGGCCAGAGCGGGGGCTACCCCTGCACCTACGTCCGCATGCCGTTCGGCCTGCTGAACGTGGCCGCCTCGTACCAGCGCCTCATGCAGGGAGCCTTGGCGGCTCACGAGGCCAGGCGCCAGTCGGTCCTGACCGAGGAGGTGATAGACCCTCGTGAGCCCCCGGACCTCTGGAGCCTCCCGGGAGTCACGAGCCGGTCGGCTCGTGAGGAGCGATCTCTACAATACGCATCTTCAGCTACTTCAACGCTTCTACAACAATGGTGCCAGGTGACTTTTTGGTTTGTTCAACTGAGGGCGCCCCTTGGGCTGCATCATCCTCAGGCTGCTAGCGCCCGCCCCCACAGCTGTGTCATTTTGATTCGTGTACTCTGGACCAGTTATGCATGCTTAAATTGTTATGATGATTAACGTTATACCCGTCGACCCATCATCTATGGATTCGCCCTTCGCGGTCTCCGCGTGTTGCTAGCTCGCCTTTTGCTCATCCCGCGACGGGGGCTGTTGGCACGATGCCTGTACTCGGGTCCGTCCTTGCAGCGTCGACAAACCTGAGAGACCGAGCTCTGGCTCACGGCCGGCCCCGCGCACGTCACCTCACCAGGTCCTTAGTGCCTTCGTCTTCTCGCGAAAAGATCACGGACATGATAGCAAGCGCGACTGCCCTTTGTGTCTTGTGTCTAACTCGCAGGAACCTCCGGAGGCAGGATCATGAGCAGCTTTGCCAACACCTCGCCACCGCGGATGGATACCGCACTACGTGCCATGGGGCGCAACTCCTCCTAGGTACCCCCTCAGAGCCAGCCACTCTTTTCTCGCGCAAGTCGCTTGCACGTTAAAGAGGGGGCCCTTGAGCATCGCGCCTCACAGGCTCGCCAAGATAAGTCGCCTCGCACGCCAAGGCGTGAGCCCCATAATCAGCGCTTTTGTATCTTGCGATTTCGCTCGGGCAAGGGAACTTCCCTTTCAGTCCTTCGGGAGCCGCTTGCACGCTAAAGGGGACCTCCCGAGCTTCGCGCCTCGGGGGCTCTTACCGGACCTCGGGCCGCTCACCTCCTGGTCTTGACCACGGCATCGTGACCTGGCATACCAGCGACGGCCGAAGCTTGCCTGGGGACTGGGTCCTGCCGGCATAGAGCACTAAGCTACCGCGAGAGTAAAAGGGGGGAACCGTGCCCAAGCGAGAGACGCAAACACAACATAAGTTGGGGACACTAACATTAAGGCAAAAGTGTCACGATCCTTACACACCCTCGCGGGGCCCTTCATGATTTTTGCGCAGGAATTAAACAAAAGGAAAGGACCTCCTGAGGATCACGACCCAGGCGGTGTCGCCCATGACGCCTGGCCGGCGCCATTCCTCCCTCAAGCACGAGCGCGGCGGCGTGGTGGCTCGTAGCTGTCGTCGTTGCTTAAGCTTGGCTCGGAGGAGGCGTCGCTGCTGCTGGAGGAATCGCGGACAAGGCCAAGGGCAAGTTCACCATGAGGGGCCTCGCTGATTTGCCGGCTTGTGAGGGGGTTGCCGTCTCGATCGCCTCCCCTGGGGCAGCACTCCAGACGTCGGCCGTCCTCTCCGAAGACCTTGAAGAAGAGTGTCGACGCCCCGTCATACTCAAAGTGGATGGCGTGCCTCCCCTCCGAGTTGCAGGCGCAGGCGATCGCGCCCCATCCCCGGGTCATGAAGACGTCGCCGGAGTCGACGACCTCGACCTCCGCCTCTGAAGCTTGGCTGCAGCAGCCATTATGCTACAGCCACAGCTCGACGGGTCCCTTCGACAGTATCTCCCCCGCCAGGGGCTGCGGGAGCCGGATCCATGTGCGCGGCGGTGTCGCTGCCCACACCATGAACTCATGGGCCGTGCCACCGACATGGGCCTGCGGGCAAGGTGGTCGTGCGGTCTCCGCTTGCCCTCCTTCCCGGCTTCGTCCTCCGTGACTCCCGTGGCCGCTATCGTGAGCAGGACCTTGCGCACGGACGTCCGCACTAATAGGGAAACCCGGCGGGGCACGTTCGTGCCAAGGTTGCGTGGCCACGGGCGCTGCGGCGGTCTCGCAAGGACAACCACGCCTTTTCTTCGGCGGGAGCAACTCCGGTTCTACCAGAGGGGCCTTTCCCTTCTCGGCGGCCGAGAACCTCCTCACTGGCGCCATGGATGCTTTGGCGAGATGGCAGCGTGGCGAAGAAGAAGAAGGAGCAAGCAGCAAGAAGATGAAGATGGGCTGGGGGCTCTGCCCCCTTCCCCCATTTATAGCCGGAGGAAGCTAACCGGCAGCCTCTCACGTTCCAAGCCATGATGGCTTGGGTGCGTGCACTGGGCAGTTGTCCAGTCTGAGCAGTTGCCAAGGCATCGTGGGAAGCGGAGACGCCCACGTCCCATCAAGCGCCACGCGTCAGCCTGGCCCACAGGCGATTGGGGCCCGCGGCGCTTCGCCCTTGCCCTTTGGCTTCGCCTCAAAGCCAAGTCCGAGCGCGCCTTGGGCCCGGGGGCTACTGTCGGCATTCTGGGAACTAGGGTACACAGACATGCCTACCTGCAGCCCACGGCGTGGCACCTTCGATGGCCTGGTACGGCCCATCTACAAGACCACCAAGACAAGACCCTCGCGAGGGGCCAAGCCTCGTGAGGGGGACGACACCAAGACCTCCCGAGGGAGCGGCCTCCCCAGGCTGCCTGTCGGGGCCGGGACACGATATCCCAAAAATTAACCCCTCGTGTCATCACCAGCCCAGGATTACTGTTACTGGTGGACACGTCCTTGTTACAAAATACCAAGCTATTACAAAAATTGAATACAAGACCATAAAAGTCCAATGATACAACAGGGATTCCGGTGGTGGATGACAGAAATGACTCGTGGTACTCCAGCGTCGATGGGGCTCCATTCCCACAGGAACAGCTGACCCGGATAATTTCCTATCCGCGTGGCTGCTATCCTAGGCTCCGCACGGTCGTTGTTGTCGTACTCCTCGTAGAACTCCTGACCTGGCCAAGTAAATAGCCAGGGACAAGCCTGTGAGTACGTTTGAATGTACTCGCAAACATCCTGAACAAGAGATATACCGGATGCAGGAGACAAAATATATGATCATGATGAACTACACTATATGCGTATGCTCATGATGAACTTAAATGCATGCTGTCAGGAATTAAATCATGGCATGATAAAATATTAGCATGTGCAAATAAATGGATATATAAAAATGTTAGTGATAAACAAGGAACGTTAAAGGAAAATAAAATAAAATAAATGCCGGTCGGATGTCTAAAGTGACACCACGGTAGGTCTTGAAGAGAAATGCCAAACGGGTGTCTAAAAGAGAATTCGGACGAGACAGGACCATCCGAGAACTCAAGTGACGCCACAAGAGGTCTTGAAGAGAAATGCCAGTCGGGCGTCAAGTGGCGCCACGGTAGGACTTGAAGAGAAATGCCAATCGGGTGTCCACAAGAGTAGTGGTGGGATAAACCGCCTGTTAACTCGAGAGACACCACGAGAGGTATTGAAAATAAAATTGAGTGCCTGGGGTAGTCTAGCCAGCCCCTGAGACACTCAAGAAATATAAAAAAGAGAAACGGGTTAGTCCTCAATAATATGCATAACCATAAAAATATTCACAGCAATAGTATTCAAAATAACCTTGACAGCGGTGCACAGTGTGCACAGAAGGTGTTTGATGAAATGCTAGATGGCCTTGGGCATTTTTGGAATTTCTGAAATTTTTTGTGGTGATGTACTGATGCAAGACAAAGGTAATGGCAAAGTTTCAGAATTTTTCGAGAAGTTTAGAATAGGTTTTGAGCAAGGAATCTGTTTCTGGTCCAAGTTTGAATTGATTGAATTTTGAAAATTTTGAACTATGGAACCCAAAGTTTTTGGTGAAATGGGTTGTGGGTACCATCTAATTGCTAGGAAATTTTTTGGTGGAAGCAGGATAATTATAGAAAATATAGTTCCTTTGTAATTCAAAGAAACCAAGAATATTGTAAATTCCAACTTTGGAATTTATCTAAAATATGAGAAATATTTTTGTGGGGTGGAAAGGGGTTGGATACTGTCCTAGAAGGTGTGAATGACTTGTGGGATAATTGAGGGGTGGTAGAAAAATTATTGGATGAATTTTGGAAGTGCTGGAGAGAAAAGGAAAGGCCATTTCTTGAAATAATTTTAATTCTTTAAAAAAATTTGAAAGGAAAATTATTTTTGATCCCTCAAAAATAATTACCCAACCAATAATTCACCCAAAATAGAACCATTCAAAAATTTTGAAACCCAGTTGAAAATTAAAATAATTTTCATAACAGAGGAACTAGGAAGAGAATAAGACCAAAAATAATTCAAAGTATTTTATTTTAAGGAAAAGATTTTGAAAAATCCAAAAGAAATATTTTTGGGGTCTTACAACACCTACCCCCCTTAAGAAAAATCTCGTCCTCGAGATTTATTAAGGGCGGAGGAACTAAATGCATATCACAACAAACAATCATATGCAGAATGCAAACATAGCGATGCACTTATGTCATACGCCCTAAAATACAATACAAAGGTTACATCACGCAAACTAGCGCCAGATACTATAACAAACATACTTGCGGTCATCTACAACACGAGGGTGGGATCTAAAGGGCAACAGGTTTAGAGGGGACTCGATGACCACTCTAGTGGACTCAGTCCACTTCGTTGACATCTAGCCGGGCGCGTCTTGCAGATGTCGAGGCTTCTCCGGGGGCTTCAACGTCGGAGTTGACTGGAGTGTTATGAGGAGCTGCAGGGTTGGGGTAGCGATGATGACCCACGCGGGGTGTAGTGGCTACAGTCCCGTTGGAGGAAATCCCAAAGAGACGACAGAGTTCATCCGGGGTAACGAATGCATTGCCCGGGTGGGCAACAGGGGCAGACCTCGCAGGCTCGATTGGTCTCCCGAACAATACTACCGGGTTGTCAGTGGCAGGTGTAGCTTCACATTTCACCGGGGTCAGGAGAGCAAGTGTCCTGCGGGTCTCAATCAGGTCAAAAGTGACCTGATCGAACAGTGCCTCTTGCGCTCTCAGGTAGCACACCAGATGCACCAGAGCAGGGTCCATCTCATGGTCTCCATTGGCGACTTGGGTTGGTCTACCATAGCCTTCACGACTAGGGTAGTAGTAGAAAGAGCGGCAGTTAACCCCCGGCGACAGATGCCGGAGTTGAACTACACCCTCTCGGGCTGCAAGTTGGATGGCTTGGGGCTCGTCGGAGGTTGTCCTCCCGGTGAACCGATAAGGGCGCTCTGCGGTGATGCCCCTCCCGTAGATGTGCACCGTGGCCCAGAAGTGGTGGATGGCATCACTTGCATGCTCTTGGTACACGACATACTCCGGCGGCTCTTCGATGCCGAGAGCACGACGGATGAGATTGGAGAGGATGGTTACAAAGCCTTCAAGCTCGACTGCGGTGGTCTCGTTGTGGACGATGGGGCCGGGCATCTTGGTGGTTGGATATCGAACTGAGAGTGAGGCTGTGATGTGCTGGGTTGGGACAAGGCTTCTCTTATAAGCCAGCGGAGTCTTCCATCGCACGCTTGCAGATGGGACAACTCAGGTGCCGGCCATAGGCACACGGCCTATGGGCTAGGTTGATAGGTTGGGCACCGACTGTCAAAAGATGTCGGCCGCCACTTGGTAGGCTTATCGGATGAGATGGGCTTGACTTTGGACAGGAAAGGATGTGGACGGTGTGGAAACCTAGAGATAGCGACCAGGCTAAGATAGGATTAGCCAATGGTCAGCCTGGCTCTGATACCAAGGCTGCCGGGGCCTGGACACGATATCCCAAAAATTAACCCCTCGTGTCATCACCAGCCCAGGATTACTGTTACTGGTGGACACGTCCTTGTTACAGAATACCAAGCTATTACAAAAATTGAATACAAGACCATAAAGGTCCAATGATACAACAGGGATTCCGATGGTGGATGACAGAAATGACTCATGGTACTCCAGCCTCGATGGGGCTCCATTCCCACAGGAACAGCTGACCCGGATAATTTCCTATCCGCGTGGCTGCTATCCTAGGCTCCGCACGGTCATTGTTGTGGTACTCCTCGTAGAACTCCTGACCTGGCCAAGTAAATAGCCAGGGACAAGCCTGTGAGTACGTTTGAATGTACTCGCAAACATCCTGAACAAGAGATATACCGGATGCAGGAGACAAAATATATGATCATGATGAACTACACTATATGCGTATGCTCATGATGAACTTAAATGCATGCTGTCAGGAATTAAATCATGGCATGATAAAATATTAGCATGTGCAAATAAATGGATATATAAAAATGTTAGTGATAAACAAGGAACGTTAAAGGAAAATAAAATAAAAGAAATGCCGGTCGGATGTCTAAAGTGACACCACGGTAGGTCTTAAAGAGAAATGCCAAACGGGTGTCTAAAAGAGAATTCGGACGAGACAGGACCATCCGAGAACTCAGGCGACGCCACGAGAGGTCTTGAAGAGAAATGCCAGTCGGGTGTCAAGTGACGCCACGGTCGGACTTGAAGAGAAATGCCAATCGGGTGTCCACAAGAGTAGTGGCAGGATAAACCGCCTGTTAACTCGAGAGACGCCACGAGAGGTCTTGAAAATAAAATTGAGTGCCCGGGGTAGTCTAGCCAACCCCTGAGAAATATAAAAATAAGAGAAATGGGTTAGTCCTCAATAATATGCATAACCATAGAAATATTCACAGCAATAGTATTCAAAATAACCACGACAGTGCTAGTGATGATAACAATATTCTGCAAAATAGTTCAGGCCCAATTTAATTATTTTCCTCTGAAGACCGACTCTAAGACCGACACTTGTCCAATCCAGACTGTAGTCCTTAACCACGGACATGGCTATTCGAATAGGTTTAAACTCTGTAGAGGGTGTACTCTTTACCCACGAGTAAAGGATTTCTTTAGTCAGTACCGTGACACCGATTAATTCCCTTTACGGTCTTTGGGTTGAAAACACACCTAACCAGCACACACCAGATTAACTTTACGGATGCCAGGAATCACCCAAAGCATCGTTCAAGAAAAACTCTAAGACGGAGAGACCAACGTCCTGCATGGGATCACTATTAATAAACGCGGATTCCAAGGGGTGCCCTCCTCTCGTTTACAACCGAAAACACCCATGCCCCCTGACCCGATGATAGGATTTAGTCCACGGCCGTGGAAACCCTCATCGTGGCCCTCTGTACGGTGTGTGCATGGAAAGGGGTTATCAACTTACTGAACCATACCCTACCTTTGGCAGGGACCTGTGGCAGCACGGAACAAGTATGGGGGTTACCAGAACAAGACTCGATCTACGGTCGACTCAGGAGGTTCAAGTTTTCCTGCAGTGGTTAGCTCAACAAAGTATCCTTTTAATAGCAATGCCAAAACAGGGCCACAACCCTTGCATGCTCCAACATGCATAGCCAACAAGGCATGATCACGCTTCAACATGGTCACCCTTCTACCGGTACTGTATTTTACTTATACCTGCTCCTGCAAGTTAGTCATGACAAGCACACGATGCATGGTACGAGGAAACATGCCATCACTACATGCATGCAAATTTTATTCGAACTCAACCTATGGATGACTACATTTATTCTTGCAAACAATATAAACATGCAATCCACCATATCAAGTGTTCACGATGCTTGCCTTGTCCAAAGTAGTTAGGAGAAAACCTTTTGAAATTACCGGCAAAGTTCCCCTCTTCTTTTTCTGAAAAACGCAAATTTGAAATCAAATCAAAAATTCCATCACAGTACAAAAACTTGTCTTAAAATATTTTTAAATAAATACTAAAAAAACTAGAGAGAAAAATAAGAATTTCAAAAAAAGAGTCAAGTCTTTTGGACTTGTGGTTAAAAAAGTTATAAAGGTTTTAAAACCAGGGACCTTTCTGTAATTAAAATAACTACTATCGGGTCCTTGCTGCAATAAAAGAAAACGCCCCGGGCAAAAGTACGCCTTCCCGTACAGAAAGCGTAAAGTGCCAAATACGCTTTCATTTGAATGAAAAAAAAGAAAACGCTGACGGGTGGGATCCACCCGTCAGGTTCAAATACAAACGCGCTCGCGCGCGTGTACAGAGGAGGTGCGGCGTTCGTCGGCGATGATCGCCGGCGTTCCAAGGGGCGGCGATGATCGGAATGTGCTCGGGGTGGGATCCCGCGTTGGTGGGTGGTGGAGTCGGTCGCCGGCGAGCACCGGAGCGACGGCGAGGTTGGTGGCGGCGGACGGCGGTTCGGCGGAGTTGGGGGGCTCGCCGGAGAAGGCTCGGGAGGTGAAATTGGAGTGCGGGTTCGACGAGTGGATGCAAGAGAGTGCTTTTGGTGGAGTTTTAATGGTGGTGGTGGAGTAACGGCGTCGAGCCGATCGGGGAATGTGGCGGCGGGATGGTGACCGGAGAGGTAGAAGGAGAGCCTCACGGGGTCGGGTGAGTGTGCGGGAGAGCGATTAGCGGTAAGGGTGAGTGGTGAGGTGAATGCACGGAGCTCGGGGCCCTTTATATAGGCGATCCCGAGGTGGTCAGAGGCTTGCGGGCGACGCCGGAGTAAATTCTGGCCGCCGTGGCAGGTTTGGGCGGTGGCGAGGTGCGGTGCATGCTTAGGAGTGAATGTGGAGCTCTCCAGAAGCCTTATAATGGACGGATTCGGGCTCGAGTGCCTCCTCCACGGTGAGGTGGCCCGTACGGGTGCGGTGGCGGTGCCAGCTCCGGCGACTGCCAGGCAGGGTCCAGACGGCGTGGTCGGCGTGGAGAAGGTGCGGAGAGGCGGGGAGGAGCGACGCGTGGAGGAGAAGTAGGTGGGCTGAACAGCGGCGCAGTGAATGAAGGCGAGCGCCATGGCGATCCACTCGGTTACCGCGGATAAGCTCCGTGGCAGGTGCACTGGCTAGCCACCGGCCATTGACGGTGAGGTACTGACGAGGGAGGATTAGCAGTGGTGCATTGAAGGCCAGAGGAGACGTGGTGGAGAAGGGAATGGATGGAGTGAGGAGCACGGTGTCGATCTCCTCCGCTGACTGAAGAAATTTCAGTTAACTGAATTTGACAGCGGTGAACAGTGTACACAGAAGGTGTTTGATGAAATGCTAGATGGCCTTGGCCATTTTTGGAATTTCTGAATTTTTTTGTGGTGATGTACTGATGCAAGACAAAGGTGATGGCAAAGTTTCAGAATTTTTCGAGAAGTTTAGAATAGGTTTTGAGCAAGGAATCTGTTTCTGGTCCAAGTTTGAATTGATTGAATTTTGAAAATTTTGAACTATGGAACCCAAAGTTTTTGGTGAAATGGGTTGTGGGTACCATCTAATTGCTAGGAAATTTTTTGGTGGAAGCAGGATAATTATAGAAAATATAGTTCCTTTGTAATTCAAAGAAACCAAGAATATTATAAATTCCAACTTTGGAATTTATCTAAAATATGAGAAATATTTTTGTGGGGTGGAAAGGGGTTGGATACTGTCCTAGAAGGTGTGAATGACTTGTGGGATAATTGAGGGGTGGTAGAAAAATTATTGGATGAATTTTGGAAGTGCTGGAGAGAAAAGGAAAGGCCATTTCTTGAAATAATTTTAATTCTTCAAAACTTTTCTAAAGGAAAATTATTTTTGACCCCTCAAAAATAATTACCCAACCAATAATTCACCCAAAACAGAACCATTCAAAAAATTTGAAACCCAGTTGAAAATTAAAATAATTTTCATAACAGAGGAACTAGGAAGAGAATAAGACCAAAAATAATTCAAAGTATTTTATTTTAAGGAAAAGATTTTGAAAAATCCAAAAGAAATATTTTTGGGGTGTTACACTGCCTCCTGAGGAGCAGAGATTTCTATGCAGGTACCCAACCTCAGGAGGTTGCGATGACGCAAGCCATGACGACCAAGGCCAGGCAGGCACCAGCGGGCGCAGAGGAGGCAGTTTCCTCTTTGATGCTAAGGAGGCAAGCACAGGCGTGGGTTCCCAAGGAGCCCGACAAAGGTTTCTATTCCAGTGATACAAGACCAAGACCGCTAGGACGGCAGGACGGATGTCATCGTCGAGCCCACTGCTGCGTCACCACCAGAGGCTTTGCAGGCGAAGACTACCTTTCGTTAGGATAAGATGTAGTACTTGTCCCCTTTCAAATTGGCCACTGTGGGATCCCTTCCCACCTACGATTTTGGGGGAAGAGGACCGAGGCCACTATAATTATAGGCTAGCCACCACCGTAGACGAGATCGGATCCATTCCATCCTCACCCATACACCTCGCAAGGTTGTTCATCCTTTGTACTAGTTCATCCTCAGCCCATCGTGAGGCCAATCCACCACAAAGCAGGAGTAGGGTCTTACACCGTAAGGTGGCCTGAACCTGGGTAAACTGCCGTGTTCATCTTCTTTCTTGTTCGTGTGCATCAAGCTAGGCCGTAGGGCGACGGGCTAGTTGGTTGGATAGGTTGAGTCCTTCGCACACGCCCCAGAGTTCGAACCTTTCTTGGGCCTGCGGAGCCTAGAATCCAACAATAACCTTGGTAACCTCACAAATGTCATATACTTAGCTTATTTTCCTCCAAAATGACATAATAAGCTTACTTAGCTCCAAAATGATCCATTTTACCTAAGTTAGCTCTAAAATGACCTATACTTAGCTTTGTTTCCTCCAAAATGACCTAAGTTAGCTCTAATATGCTAAGTTAGCTCTAATATGATTAGTTACCTAGGTTAGCTCAGTAATGACATATACTTAGCTCACTTATGTCAAAAATGGCATAATTAGCTTACTTAGGTCAAAAATGGCATCATAACCTTGGTCACCTCATAAATGTCATATACTTAGCTTATTTTCCTCCAAAATGACATAATAAGCTTACTTAGCTCCAAAATGATCCATTTTACCTAAGTTAGCTCTAAAATGACCTATACTTAGCTTTGTTTCCTCCAAAATGACCTAAATTAGGTCTAATATGCTTAGTTACCTAGGTTAGCTCAATAATGACCTATACTTAGCTTACTTATGTCAAAAATGGCATAATTAGCTTACTTAGGTCAAAAATGGCATCATAACCTTGGTAACCTCATAAATGTCATATACTTCTTCTTCTTCTTCTTCTTCTTCTAGTCTTCTTCTTCTAACTTTCTTATTTCCCATTTTACAGATTTGATTCACTTCATGGAAGCTTGCATTGATGGAGTGCTTGTGTTTACTTTCTGTTTTTATTTTGTATCGATGAACAATGTGGAACTTGCTACCTATGGATGAAACTATTGTAATATGGATGAAACTATGTATGTATGGATGAAACTTATGTGTTGGATATCTTATATTTGCTGTGAGACTTGCTCATGTTGTTTGCCCTGTGAAATATATATATATATATCATATATTTGCTGTGAAAATGCTTGGATATAACAAAAAACAGAATAAAAAGGGCAATATAGGCACTTTGCCGTGTGCCACCAACGGCAAAGGGCTCTTTGCCGTCTGCTACTGATGGCAAAGGTGCCACATGGCAGCAACTTGTGCAACCTGGGAGCACTGGGTCTGATCCATTTGGTCACTTTGCCATCAGTGGCAGACGGCAAAGGCTGGTGTGACTTTGCCGTCTTCCAGCTTGTCTCTTTGCCGCCAGGAGGCAGACGGCAAAGCCTGCCGTTAGCCACCTAATGGGGCTAACCCCAGTTCTATGCCGTCCACGCACTTGGTCGTCTGCTTGGCCTGTATGGCTGACGGCAAAGGCCTTTGCTGTCCACTTTATTTATGCAGACGACAAAGTAGCCCTTTACCGTGGTTTTCTGTGCTGGAAGTGGGGCCGTCTGCCAGTAGACGGCAAAGGTCTTTGCTGTCAGTGAACCTGCCTTTGCCGTCTGCCATGGCAGACGACAAAATACCTGATTGCTGTAGTGTTTGCCATTGTGGGTCCACATGTGCTCCACAAGATCATTGAGTAGTTGCGTGTACACCTGCTGATCTCGAAGATTCTGATGCATCTGTAGAAAGTTCATCAGCTGAGCCGCATTTTTTATCTTCGGGGATTTCAACTTGTTCTCCAGGTGCTTCAAAATCATGGGTTTGGGCTACACCATCACCCTCATTCTCGACAATCATATTGTGCAGAATAACACAATATGTCATCAGCTGCCGCAAAGTTTCTTATTCCCACATTATTGCAGCGCTCTGCACAATTCCCCAATGAGCTTGAAGCACACCAAATGCCCTCTCCACATCCTTCCTAGCCACTTCCTGCATTGATGCAAATTGGCTATCTTTTCTACCACGCGGCTCGGATATGGTCTTCACAAACGCCGCCCACTGAGGATAGATACCATCGGCAAGATAGTACCCATGTTGTAGTCTCGGACATTGACGGTGTAGTTGCACGGCGGTGATTCCCCATTGCAAAGCCTCCTGAACACCGGAGGTCGTTGATGTCGTTGTGAGAACCCGGCATTCCAAAGAAAGCATGCCAAATCCATAAGTCATGTGATGCCACCGCTTCTAGTATGATAGTGACCTCTCTGGTGTGACCTTGATATATTCCCCGCAAACCTTTGGGGCAGTTCTTTCATTGCCAATGCATGCAATCAATTGATTCGAGCATTCCTGGAAACCCCCTTGCATCTCCAATAGCCAACAACTTCTCCGTGTCCTGCACATTTGGTTCTCTGAGATACTCAGGTCCAAACACCTCCACCACGGCGTGGTCAAACTTGACAGTAGTCTTCAAGGACGTGCTCTCCCCCATCCTGAGCATCTCACCAACGGCATCTACAGCAGTACCAAGTGCAAGCATCCTCAGAGCCGCCGTGCACTTCTGCTTGGGAGAGAAAGAGAGTTGTCTGCAGCAATCCCTTGTGAGCTTGAAGTAGTCGTCGTGTGCCTCCACTCCCTCCACAATGCGAAAAACAATGGTTTCCGCATGCTAAAATGGCGACGAAACCATGGATCATCCGGGGAAGCAGGCTTGGTAGCAAAGTAGTCCCTGTATAGTAGCTTTGCTCTGGACACCCTATCCTGGTTGATCACTCTTCTTCCTTTGATTGAGCCCTTGAAGTTGAGAATATGCTCACTTGGCGGTCCATTTCCTCTTGCATGCTCATGAGCATAATCATGTCCACTTCTTCGTCCGAATCCGAGGAATCGAAGAACTCATCTTGAATCATTTGGTCATGCTCCGTCGGTCCATACTCCTTGTCCGATGAAGCATCGGAATCCATCGTTTTCCCTAACAAAATTACAAAAATCAGGTCAGACAATGTGTCGAACACATCAAGCGCAAGGCGGAGCTAGAGAGTTGCCAAATGTACTGCGGTGGCGTCCGGGCTGGAGACGATGTCCCCCATGGCGAGGATGAGAGAGAGGACTACTCTACCGAAGCTGCTGGTGCAGAGGCTAGGAACGGCTGCAGAGCGCGCGCAGTGGCGGAGCTGCGAACCGGATGGCACGAAGGAGGAAGAAGAGAGGAGAGAGCAAATGGATCCAGCAGCTCTGGGGGTGGATTTGGTGCAATTGGGTCGGATCAGGCTGTCGGGTCCAACGTGGCGGGCGTGCCCGGGCGCCCCCATATCTGTCCCATATTTGGGCTGGATATGAGGGGTGCCGGTCAGCCCGAGCATTTGAGGGCCGTTTGAGGGGGCCGTCTCGGTCAAAAAATCATGACCGGATAGTGACCGGGCAGCCCGCCTGGGCGTATGGGGCGGGTTTGAGGCGCTCGGCTGTAGATGCTCTTACCTTCCTCTCTTTGACGGCTTGATCCCACACCCTATTGGCGCCTTTAATGGAAGACTTGGGCCCCCCTTTGAGTCAAGTTAGCTGGCTATGCTCGATGATGGACAGCAGATCGGCTGGCTAGGTGTGGCATTCCTCACAACAAGTCGTGCTCCTTCCGTGACCATGTGCTGGAGGACATGCAACATCTCTTGATGAGGACATGCAACATCTCTTGATGAGTGAAATGCACAGAACCACCACTTTCATATCACGACTTGTGGAAAACCACCACTTTACCAAACGTGACATTTTGCACCGAACTGAAGAATTGACAGTGGCAAAAAACACTAAGTAAAAAATGATCTCCTTTTGACGCAACAAAGCTGCCGCGTGGCTAGTGATGGACGGCACAAGCAGTAACGACTGTTAATGACCCGACTGACCGAGCTGGTCGAAAGATTCCCAAAAAGGCAACAATGGCCCGCTCCTCTCCACTCTCGTTCACTCGCTCACTCGATCCCCTCTGCGCCCTCACTCTCACTCTCACTCCCCTCTACGCTGCCACCACTCAACCTTGCTGTCACCACCGCAATGGCCTCTTGGAGAGATTGGAAGACAGCAGCGAGGAAGAGGAGCTGAACTACATCGGCTTGGACGTGGATGTGTGGGTATGTATACATTGGTTTCGGTTAGGGCTAGGATTTGAATATTATGACTTGTAGAGTGTGACATTTTAGATCCTCCCTTCTCTGCCTCTTGTCTGTGCCTAAGGCTTCTTGTCAATGTAGGAGAATCCTGATACAACTATTGATGCTTCCTTCTGTGGGTCATTGACTGATCCACAGATCAAATGCAAGCTTCACCAGTTTAGAGGCAAGAAATGTGTTGCATTCGATGGCATAAACACAGGTAGAAGATTCTTTGGCTGTGCTAAGTAGCTGATAATTGATGAGCTTATTGTTTACTAAATGTGCTATGTAGTTGAATGTGCTAGTGTTAACAGGATCAGCTTTGCTAACTGATTTGCTACTGTTAATTGATGAGCTTATTGTTTACTGAATGTGGTCTGCAGTTGAATGTGCTAGTGTTAACTGAATTACCTATGTTAACTGATTTGCTACTATTAATTGATGAGCTTATTGTTTACTTAATGTGGTCTGCAATTGAATGTGCTAGTGTTAATTGAATTACTACTGTTAATTGAACTTGCTACTGTTAACCGAATTTGATAGTGTTAACTGAATTGCTACTCTTAACTGAATTTGATAGTGAGAAGTGAATTTCTACTGTCTACTGAATTGCTATTGTCAACTGAATTTGATAGTGTTAACTGAATTTGATAGTGTTAACTTAATTGCTACTGTCAACTAAATTGCTATTGTCAACTCAATATGATAGTGTTAGCTGAATCATAGTTTGAACTGAATTTGGTATTATTAACTAAATTACAATTACTGCTGTCAACTGAATTTGCAGGGAGGTATTGATTGTGGAGTGATTGAGTGGGTTGATGGTCTCTGGCCTGTCATACTTCAGAGGTGCCTGACAAAACTATGGGAGATGTTTCATGACCAGAACTGTGGCAGGGTGATGGATAGACAATCTTGTGACAAAAAATATTCAAACTGGAGAAGCAGAATGACTTCCTGTCCAACCAATACAATGATATGGTTGAAGAAGTTGGCCAGCTTTTTGATTGGCAAGATGGAATTGTGTAGCATATGGAACATGAGAATGCAACAAAGCATGCTGAAGATGTCAAGAAAAAGTTGTAGAGTTAGAGGGGCTGTGCAAGATGGAGTTGAAGATAGAGAAGATGAAGCTGGCCAAGGAGCAGAGGTGCATCCTGACTTCTCAGGAAGATATCATCAGGAACACTAGGAAGGCCATGAAGGAGGTCAAAGAGGACATGAATGCTCTTCAAGAGGAGAAGAAGAACCTTGAGAGTGTGATTGTTGAATTGCTTAAAGGTGGGCATGGTAGCAAGGAGAAGCTTTAGAAGATCAAGCCCATCCTGGAGGAGTGAGGAGGCAGCTTGGAGACTAAGTATATATTAGGCCAATATATATAATAGGCCATGGAACACCAAGAAGCTAATGATGTTCGTGGTATATTTTGTAGATCTACTGATCTTAGTTTGTAATGCCTAATGCAAACAATGTGCTCAACTGTTAGGCTAGCTAGCAAGCAATCATATGGGTCCTTGTTGTGATCCTTGATGCTGCCTCTATTATGAACTAGTTGTATGAATTGTACTTCTTATGCCCACTTATGCAAGAGTATGCAACCTGTTATACTCTAGGTGCATGTTATGGGTCTATGTTGTGTTGTTTGTTTCAATTTGTATGTCGCAAGTGTTGTGCTAGTTCTATGTGCATGCTATTGATTCTTGTTGTCATCCATCTTGGAGTACTCTCCATCTTGGCAACTGATTCTTGTGGTCATCTGTCGGTGCAACAAACCCTGGGTCCCTTGCCCAGACTGTGCACAGGCCCAAGGACAAGATTACAACACCAAGGTCAGGTCAAAGCACAAGGGATCAATTCTTTGGCAGGGCCAAAGTGCAGATCAAGAAGACCAAGATGAGCCAGAGAAGCAAGATATCGCTAAGGGAAGAACCTCCCTTGCCGGACAGGCGAGCCTGGCAAGGTTGGGTTTGCCCCGGAAGCAAGTCTTCAGATCGTTCCGGCAGGCCTGCCGGGGCTTACGGAGGCGAACCAATGCACCGCACCACCTCATCACGACGCACGTCGTCGATCAGTGCGGTGTCAAGCTCCAAAGTAACTAAGTGGCTGCTATTTGCCACATGGCAGCCACTTCCTACAGAAAATACCCCCAGGCGACACCCGTCCTGAGACGTGTCAAGCAAGCAGGCGCGAAGCTGGCAAGACAGCCCGGCAGGGCCTGCCGGGCAAGCTGAGATGTGACGTTGAGCGACGCATTTAGTGCACTCTGTCAGCCTGCAGAGTTAGGTATGATAGCACTATTTGCTATCTAATCAGTATGTAATGATTGATTTGCCACTGTGGTGACCCCTTGATCTATAAAAGGAGGCCCATGGCGACCGTACAAAGGGTTGGCTGATCCAGACCCTTACACACTCATATGCGCGTAGCTGCTCTCGCCCCGAGGTGACCTTGCCGGGCAAGAGCGCTGCGTTCATCCACCATTTGCCCACCATCAATCCACCAAAGCAGGAGTAGGGTTTTACGCCTCGCAGCGGCCCGAACCTGGGTAAAAACTGCCCGTGTGATCTCTGCCGCGCTGTGTGATGCTTCTCCACTCTTTGTGCAACATGCCCATCCCCCCGCTGAACCAAAAGGGGCTCATGGCCCCATAGGTGGCCATGGTTTCCCATGACATCTTTGGCGCGCTAGGTAGGGGGATCACTTGTGCAAACCTGAGAGCGTTAATAGCGCATCATCTTCATCACCATTCTCATCAGTGACGGCGTCATCAACTATGGCGCCCAAGAAGAAGTCCGAAGCCGCAAATCACCCATCCACCTTGAAGGCTCCGCCACCCGTGACCGCCGACGTCGCGGGGAATGCGGGGACACGCGAGGGTGTGGACGCTGCGGGGGATGTGGTCGGTGCAGGCGGCGTTGTCACCACCCCCCCCACGGCCGAAGCAGGAACGGGAGGCACCGGGGAAGGACAGCATCAGCAACATCCCGGCGGCCATGCTCCACGAGGTACGAGTGGAGGGCTTATTCCGCCTGCACCTCTTATCCTCGCCGAAGGGCACGACGGCAATGGTGGCGCTCGTTCTAGGGCGAATCGCAACTCTCCGGCCGCCCCCACCGCAGGCGCGACTGCAGGGCGTGCGCCGCCTCCAGAACGAGCTGACCCAGTTACCGTGCCCAACGGAGCTGCTGGCCGTCAAGTCAGTGAGAGCCTCCATCACGGCAAACTGGATCGCCAGCTCCGGAGTTGAAGCCGTTCCACCCTTGGAAGAGTGAGAATAGCTACCAATGTCCGAGCTTGCGGTTAGAAAGGCCTCCGCGTGATACTCATACACTGACTCGGCAAGCTTCTCTCGAAACACCTGGTACACTGGTTCTTCGCCGTTGGGATACAACTGAAGCCAGACGCTATGGAGCAGTACAGGAAAAGTGAATGGTGCTGGCTCATGATGGTAGTGGTACGGAACTGGTGCCATCTACACTCACAATGCCAATGGTTAGGAAAACAATGATGCATGATGCATGCCATGCAACAAGCAGATGCAGCAAGCAAGATGCACACTCAAACCCTACACTGATCGCTGTTTCTAGCGCAGGCTAACTAGGGTGTCCTACAGTCAGCACGGCTCTGATACCAAGCATTGTGGCACCCCGGCTCAAAGAACCGGTTTACCAGTGTTTCCAACCCAAAGATCATGTCTTCTGGAAACACTCAACAACTTGGAACAGAACAGAACAGAACTTTATTGATAATCTTGGGGTACAAGCTCATATTTTACATCGAAAGCGAGGCCGAAGGCACACTCGGTGCTATGACAGTATCTACATTATTTATGAAACATAATAGGGCCTCGGTACTACAAGATACTTCTATGGCGTAGCGCAACATAGCGGAACTCCAACCACGGGGACACTGCCGTGGACACAGCCTAGTTAGCGTAGCCTGGGCCATCGGGACCTCCGTCCTCGGCTTCTCCTGCATCTGGCATGATACGCCAGGTGAGTACTTTGAATGTACTCGCAAGCACATGACAACCAAATAATGCAGCAAACAATAGCATGGCAAGTAACATATTAAGTTCTTAGGTGATTCACTTACTGTCTCTAGTTATCAACTTACTCTCTTTTGGGTTATCCCATAACCCTCGGAATAATCATATGTCACCAAGTACTTCCGGTCATAAGATGAGTTCTTCCATCATTATTATCACTATTACGGTTGACCACCTAGTGAGGTCTGGACGGGTTGTCCAATACCGTGGACGCGGCTATTCGAATAGATTTGACACTCTGCAGAAGTTGTACACTTTACCCACACCATGGAGAACCTGACATCGTGATCCCATTCGGGTGGACCAGCGTTGCTCCAACGAAACCCGCCTGACCTGTGACCCTCCCATCGTACCACCGGCAATCATCCTCCCCCGGAGTCAAGCCCTGGGTGGCCCCTGTGTCACCTCGTGACACCTGCCACCATCGTGGCCAAACTAAACTGTCCCAAACGGGGACGCCGGCACAATACTCAACTGGGCTCACAGGGTTATCGTCGTCTACCTGATCAGGGAAGCACGCACGCATAACCCTCCCTAGATGGAGGTACCGGTGAAAGAGCACGGAGCCAGACCAAGTCAAGGTCGTCCCATACCGGCAAATGTGGTTGCATGAATAAGTCCGGACAGGTGACTCAAGATCAACCGACTAAGTTCATTTAGCAGGCATAGTGGTTCATCACAATAACTTGAGTTGGCATCCACTAAGCATTTTAAATCATTTCACCATGAATTGTTATATAGCAAGTAAATGAAAATAATTACTTTAAATATGCAATGCTATTGAAATGCTCATGAAATGGATGTCATGGCTTGCCTTGCTCTGTTGGGTTGCCCAAGAACTCCTGGTCTTCAAAGTTGCCAAAGTTTCCTTCTGAAAATATTTTGAAATAGCATTTGAAAATGTCACATAATACTGTTTTAATCACCAGAAATCCTGTGAGTGTGAGAAAATACCAAATTTTACCAGATGATAAAGGAGTTAAAGACAAACCAGATGCAAAAAGAATCAAGTGATTTGGACTTAAGATTAAAAAGTTATTTGCAGTCAAAGTTTCTGGTCAACTCTGGAAATAAACAGAAAATAGAAAAAACCTAACAGGGCCACGTCGAAGACGTAAAGTGGAAGTGCGCCTCCACTTACCCCTTCGCGCGCGCACAGCTGAGCCGCTGACGGGTGGGGTCCGCTCGGTTTAAAACAGAAAGAGGAGAGAGAGAACAGAGGGAGGTAGGGCTCCGGTGACGCTCACCGGCGATAGGGACAACGGCAGTGTCGGGCGGCTGCGGGGATGGGTCGGCCGTGCGACGGCGATCCTCCCTGTACCAGCGGCTCCTCCGGAGATGGCCTGACAGCGGCGCCCCCTTCTTCTCCGGCGGGTGTTAGCTACGGGTATCGCCGGCGGCGGCAATTCCGGCAGTGATTTGGCTGGGCGAGTGGTCGGGGCGGACCAGGAGACCTTACTGAGCTCGAGGGCGTGACCGGGCAGAGCTGGAGGTGGCTGAAGTGGGCTGGCGTCAGGAGGGGATCGGGCGGCGGAGCCTTCGTCGGAGCTGAGGGAGACGAGCTCCCGGCTCTTGCTGGGGCGCTCTGGGGCGAGTGTGTGGTGGTGTGGTGAGGTGGTGAGGAGAGGAGGAGCTAGGCATGGCCTTTTATAGACCAGAGGTGAGCTCGGGCGATTTCTCCCGAAGCGGCGAGATGCAGGACACGTCGCCAGTCCAGGATGCCTTGTTGGCTGGCCGGAAGTGGCGACGAGACGGGAGAGGGCGGGCGCAGTTGTGGCGGTCGGTGGCGGCTTGCGGAGGAAGGCGACGAGCGCCAGAGCCACTGTGGCCGCACGGGCGCCACAGTGCCTGAGTGTGTGGCGGCCGTCGGGGCGGTTTCCGGCGAGGGGAAGCTGCGGGAGAGTGTGAGGTGGACGGCATTGGCGATGTCGGCATGCCAGGACATCGTCTGGCAGCGCGAGGCCTCGGGAACGACCTCAACAGACGCCGGCGAGATACAGAGCACGCGAACTGGCATGCCAGTGCCGCGCTCACCACGGTGCCCGGCGCGTGGAGGTCGACCCAGGCCAGCGCAGCATGTCTGGGGGCTTCTCCTTTGGTCATTTAGTCCACCTACACTCTTGGTTTGGCTAGATACAAGCTGACTCGAAGGGTAACATCAACTGAAGTTTCTGACAGAGATCTTGAGAGGGATCTAGAGAAACGATGAGTGGTGCTTGGAGCCAATGGAGATGTCTAGGGTGATCTAGGATGGAGGGACTACAAACTGACCAAATTTGAGGGAGTTTGGATAATTTTTGAATATAGTTCATGTGTAAACTGCCATACTGGTCAAGAGACTTGATTAGCTTGTTTCACTCACATGGTTGATCTGATGAAGCTAGATTTTGGTGTTTGGGATTCATTTGGTGTGAAGAAGATGCCATAAAAATTTCAGCTCAAGGGGAAACCTCTAGGTGGTACTTCCTTAACAGAGGTTCAAAATGAGCAGAAACTTGGCAGAATTTTGCTGCTAAAAAGTTGTATTGGCCAAGATGATGTTTTTGGATATTGTGGCTAGATAGGTCCCCTATTATCTCAGGGAATTTATTTGGGGAGTTTCTGAGTTAGGAAAGTAGAGGTTGCTTCACAAATGAACAATTCTGACCAGAGAGAAAATAATTATTCTGGCCAAAATTTTATATTGGACAATGGAATGTTTTTGAAGATTATGAGGTTATATGATGGTGAGAAGGTGTGGCACAAATTTGGGACCTTTCTGATCATCAGAACTATAGGTTGCTTCACAACCCATAGTGATGTCATAGTTTCCCAAAGGAGAAAATAAATTATTTGGAAAAATTAAATATTGAGGTTTGATCCAAGAGAGATGTGGCAAGGTTTTGGCAAGGTGATGAGGGTTTTGGGTCAAGAGGTTCAAGGATTCATAAGTCCAAAGTCACTTGAAGAGGTTCAAAAACCATCCAAAATTCAAATAAAGCCAAGAAGATTTTGAAAAGAAAAAGTGATCAAAACCAGGGTGTCACAAACCTACCCCCCTTAGGATGAATCTCATCCTCGAGATTTGGTTGCTCAGGGAACAAGTACGGGTATGCGGATCTTAGGAAGTCCTCTCTTTCCCAGGTAGCCTCTTCCTCAGTGTGGTGTTCCCATAGTACCTTATAAAACCTGATCACCTTACTCCGAGTAGTTCTTTCCATTTCATCCAAGATTCTGACAGGTTTCTATTCGTAGGTCAGATCTTTAGCCAGCTCTATCTCACTCATATCCGCTTGCTTGATTGGTGGTGCAATGCACTTTCTTAACTGTGATATGTGAAACACATCGTGAACATCAGACAACTCCGGTGGTAGCTCCAGCTGATATGCTACCCTGCCTTTCCTTGCAATTACTGGAAAAGGACCGATGTATCTTGGTGCAAGTTTTCCCTGAGTATGAAACCTATTCACTCCCTTCATGGGGGTTACCCGAAGGTAAGCATATTCTCTGGGCTCAAAGGTCACTTCTCGATGCTTTGGGTCGTAGTAACTCTTTTGACGGGACTTGGCTGCCCGGAGACGCTCCTGAATATCCTTAACTTGTCTCTTGGCCTCGAGCATCAAGTCCGTGCCAAAGATATGGCTATCTCCTGTCTGAGACCAGTTTAATGGGGTGCAGCACTTCCGCCCATACAGTGCTTCAAATGGTGACATCTTAAGACTTGACTGATAGCTATTGTTATAGGAAAATTCTGCATAGGGTAGACTATCTTCCCATTTGGGCCCATGAGTAAGGGCACATGACCGAAGCATATCCTCTAGTATCTGATTTACTCGTTCGGTCTGTCCATCTGAAGAGATTCAAGGATTTGTAAGTCCAAAGTCACTTGAAGAGGTTCAAAAACCATCCAAAATTCAAATAAAGCCAAGAAGATTTTGAAAAGAAAAAGTGATCAAAACCAGGGTGTCACAGTTGAGATTCCGGCCGGCAGCCGATCAGATGGATGAGTGGCGAGCCACCATCCAAAGCCTGATTGGCTTCGCCGAGGCGGGAGGATCACAGCGAGCTGGCCTGCCACGGCCTCCCCAAGCAGCGACGACGGCCCGTGCTGCTGGCCATACAGAAGGGGCCACCGCCACGGTGCAATCCCCACCACGGCAGCCAGCGCGGGAGCCGCGAAACCAAGAACTAGATGACGTCTCGATGGCCTCTTCTGACCCTCGAGCGCGTCCAGGCCAACGACGAGCCCTGGAGGACGGGCGGAGGGAAGGCGCGCGCGTCGTCGTTGAGCGACGCCGCGACAACCACCGCCGGTCCAATGGATGCGATGGCCTCGATGTCGACGAACCCGCACTCGGAGACGGTGGGTGCCTGCCTTTCGAGGTTGGGTGCCCTGCTTTCACCCGTGAGCTGCGGCAAGTCCTTTGGCCATCCGCTCGCACGTTCAAGCCAGAGATTCCAGAGAAGTATGATGGGAGGCTGAACCCGGCAGAGTTCTTGAGCATCTATACCATTGATGTTCAAGCTGCCGGGGGAAGAGATGAGAAGGTATTCGCCAATTACTTCCCTTTGGCACTCAAGTCAAATGTGAGGTCTTGGCTGATGCACCTGTCGGAGAACTCCATTTCAACCTGGGCTGACCTGTGCCATGAGTTCATTGGCGCCTTCACGGGTGGCCATCAAGAACAAGGGCGGCCCAGCGATTTGCAGCTTCTCCAGCAGAAAGAAGGAGAGACTCTGCGAAAGTACTTGCAGAGATTCAGCCGAGTACACAAAAATATCCCAGATATCCACCCGACAGCTGTGATAGCCGCTTTCCAATCCAACGTGCGCAACCGCAGGATACGTTCCACGATGAACGTTAGGTTGCCCAAGACTGTGAAGGAGCTTTACACCTTGGTGGACAAGTGTGCTCGGGTGGAGGAAGGGAAGAAACTCCCTGGAGAGGAAGATTGCGTCGACATCGACTCAGAGGATGATGACGAGTCCACCAGTCAGAAGAAGAAGAACAAGAAGCACAACAAGAAGCGCAAGGATAAGGCAGTGATGACCGTTGAGAGATCGGGCACGCCTAGTACCGGCAAGAAGGCTAAGACCGAAGCCCCCGGCAAGGAAGTTGCCGCGTGCACTGACTGCCGGGAGGCTGCGACTGCCGAGAAGGCTGGGAAAGGCGATGGGCCATATTGCAAGATTCATCGGACCAAGGGCCACGATCTCCAAGAGTGTCACCAGGTTGAGCAGCTCGTCAAGAAGCAGAGAGCTGAGTATGAGAAGCGTGATAAGGAAAAAGGTCAGAATGGTACTAGTGGGAAGGGCCGGGGCGGTGAAGCAAATCGCCCTGGCAAGGCTCCTCGGAACCAAGGAAAACCCGCCAAGGGCCGAGAGAAGGAGGATTGCAATGATGGGAGTGATGGAGGGGATGAAGAGGAAACCAGCGAGCTCCAGAAGGCCACTGATGCCCTGTGTATTGACGGGGCTGCATCTTTGCACTCCTCTCACCGCCAACTTAAACAGTGGGCACGTGAGGTCAATGCCGTGGAGCCAGTGGCAGATTCTCGGAAGCCGCTCAAGTGGTCACGCACGCCCATCATCTTTGATGAAGAGGACCATCCTGACCGCACCACTGCGGTAGGGTGCTTGCCATTGTTGGTCTCACCAACGATTCGCAACCTCAAAGTCACAAAGATGTTGGTTGATGGCGGGGCCGGGTTAAATCTGATTTCCCCAAAGGTTATCAGCAAACTCCAGATAGCAGAGGAAGAGCTTAAGGTTACTGGCACATTTCAAGGAGTCAATCCCGGCAGGAGTCATCCTAAGGGAAAGATCATGTTGCCAGTGACATTTGGGGGGGGGGGGGAGTTGAACTACCGGACTGAGAAGGTTGTGTTTGATGTGGACGACCTCCCCCTGCCATATAATGGAATTCTTGGACGCCCAGCTTTGGCAAAATTCATGGCGGCATCCCACTATGCCTACAACACTTTGAAGATGCCAGGGCCAGTGGGTGTCATTTCCATCCCATCATACAAGAAGGATGCAATTATTTGTGTGGATAAGATGTACCGGGACGCAGTCGCGGCAGAGGCCACGGAAGCCGCAGTTCTCGCCAAGGAAATCAAAGGAAAGAAGAAGGCTAGCAGAGACACCAGCAACAAGTCCGGGAAGCGTACCTCTTCGGGGTATGCTATGCCTGTGGATGACGTGCCGGAAAGTTCCAACAGCAAGAAGTCCAAGGCTGCTGCACCCCATGTGAAAAGTCCTGGTAGGGCTGGCTGGCGCTGATGGTACTTTTACTATTAGTGCTACCCTTGACGACAAATAGGAAAGCACGCTCGTTGCCTTCCTGCGGGCGAATATCGATGTGTTTGCCTGGCAACCATCTGATATCCCCGGTGTTCCCACGGAGGTAATCGAGCACCACCTTGCTGTCTGCCCACATGCCCGACCCGTCAAGCAAAAGGTCGGAAGCAAGCCTTAGAGCAGCAGCAGTTCATTGCCGAAGAAATCAAGAAACTTGAGGCAGCTGGTCTGGTCAGAGGAGTACTACATCCAACATGGTTAGCAAACCCAGTGGTTGTGCACAAGGCTAATGGAAAATGGAGGCTTTGCATGGATTTCACGGATCTGAACAAGGCATGCCCGAAGGACCCATTCCCCTTGCCGCGCATCAACCAAATTGTGGATTCCACTTCCGGGTGTGATTTGCTATCCTTTCTGGATGCATACTCTGGGTATCATCAGATCTTCATGTCCAAGGAAGATGAAGAAAAGACCTCATTCATCACCCCCTGCGGCACGTACTGCTTTGTGCGCATGCCTTTCGGGTTGAAGAGTGTCGGGTCCACTTTTGCAAGAGCAGTCCAGGTTGGTTTTGAACCATAGTTGCACAGGAACATTGAAGCTTATATGGATGATATTGTGGTCAAGACCAAGGACAGATCAACCCTCATCCAAGATTTGGAAGAAACATTTGCTAATCTGCACAAGATCAACTTGAAGCTGAACCTGGAGAAGTGTGTGTTTGGCGTTCCCTCCGGCAAGCTACTTGGTTTCTTTGTGTCCCACCGTGGGATCGAAGCCAACCCAGATAAGATCAAGGCTATCGAGCATATTCAAGCACCTAAGACAGTTAAGGATGTGAGGCGTTTGATGGGGTGCGTTGCCGCGCTTAACAGATTCATCTCCAAGTCTGCCGAACGCTCCTTGCCTTTCTTCAAAATTTTGAAGAAGGCAGGACCCATGAAGTGGACCCCGGAAGCAGATGCAGCGCTGTGAGATTTGAAGGCCTACTTGTCCTCTGTGCCCACTTTGGTTGCTCCCAAACCACAAGAGCCATTGCTGCTATATCTGGCGGCAACCAATCAAGTGGTTAGTGCAGCACTAGTGGCGCAGCGGGAAGTAGAGGAAGCAGCAACCTCAGCTAGTGTCCCGTCCAAGAAAGAGAGAGAGAACAACCCGGCAGGGTCAGATATGGATCAGGATAAAGAAGAGCACGACAGCGAAGGCAACCCTAAGGATGCGGCAAGGAAGAAAGTAGTGTAGTGCCCAGTGTACTTCGTCAGCTTCCTGTTACAGGGGGCTAGGTCAAGGTACTCTGGTGTGCAAAAGTTGATTTTTGGCCTTATCATGGCCTCAAGGAAACTGCGCCACTACTTCCAAGCCTATGAGATCATGGTTGTCACTCGCTTCCCGTTGCAAAGGATACTCCGAAACCCAGAGGCTACCGGCAGGATAGTGAATGGGCATTGGAGTTATCCAGCTTTGGCCTGAAGTTTGAAAGCACATCAGCGATTTAGAGCAGGGCATTGGCAGAGTTTATTGCAGAATGGACTTCCCGTTGCAAAGGATACTCCGAAACCCAGAGGCTACCGGCAGGATAGTGAATGGGCATTGGAGTTATCCAGCTTTGGCCTGAAGTTTGAAAGCACATCAGTGATTTAGAGCAGGGCATTGGCAGAGTTTATTGCAGAATGGATGCCAACCCCTGACGAAGAAGTGCTTGAAATAGTTATCCCCGGCAAGGAAGCGCCCCAAGAATGGATCATGTATTTCGATGGTGCCTTCTCCCTACAAGGTGTGGGGGCTGGTGTGCTTCTCGTTGCTCCCACTAGAGATCACTTGAAGTACATCGTCCAGATGCATTTTCCCCGGGAGGAGGCGACCAACAATACAGCAGAGTATGAAGAGCTCCTTGCCGGGCTCAGGATTGCCACTGAATTGGGAATCAAGAAGCTGATCATTCGAGGAGACTCGCAACTTGTGGTGAGACAAGTCAACAAGGATTACCAAAGCCCATTGATGGAGGCATACGTTGAGGAAGTGAGAAGATTAGAGGAGCACTTTGACGGATTGCAAACAGAGCACGTACCCCGTGCAAAAAACAGCATCGCTGATCATCTGTCAAAGTGTGTTGCGCAAAAGCTTCCTGTGGAACCAGGAACTTTTGTTCTCCATCTTACTCAGCCCTCCGCATCCCCGACAACAATGGCCCGAAAGAGGAGGAAATTGCACTCCGGTAAGCCTCTCCCGGTAGAACCCCTCGGGGCTCCTGGCAGGGACCCTGCCGGAAACAACTTGTAACGACCAGGATTTGGTAAAATCCAAGTCTCTGTGCTTTCTGTGCTATCCCCGGATCATAGCTAGCACACACAGTAACAAGAATGAATATCAGTAAAACATACATCATTTTACTACAACGGTAGATCCAGAATTAAGCAAATACATACCATTGGCACAACTCAATGTTGGCACATAATACAGTGAAATAATACATAGTCGCTAAGTTAGGGCTCCATCAACGCCACTGGGCTCGTTGAGTGTAGACCGTAACCCTATCGTCTCTTAATCTGTCGAGATCTGCACATGACAGGTGCAGATGAGTACGTGGAATGTACTCGCAAGTTGCAAAGGAAAGTTTAACATAATATATATGCAGGGTAAGTATTGGTGGAGGTTTCCTTTGCATAAAGCCAATTTTCTCCTATACTAAATTTTGTAAACTTCTTTTGAAATAAAAATAGTTTTTAGTATAAAAGGTAGGAGTGAGACACTTGGATATACGCACCAGCGCTCATTCTCCAAAATAGTTTAAAACATACATAAGGTTGAAGTGAAACACATTCACTGTGCTCATTCCTCAACTTTAACCCTTAAAATAGACTTTTAGAAAAGAGAGGGGAGATTCTTCTTCAGTCCAAGTCTTCAGTTGCTCAAAATTGCCCGTAACCGGGGGCACGGCTAATCGATTAGGTTAAACCCTCTGCAGAGGTCGTACACGTTCCCCACATGACACAACCAACCCCGTTTGTCGTTACACACTTGGGTGCACGACTAGGAGGAGATTGTGACGAAGCCTTTCCGTAACAGCCCCCTATACCGACCAAGCCGCCCGCAACTTCGGAACGAAGGCCTCTCTCCGATGGCGGTCCTGGGTAGGGTTTCCCGTTAGTACTAAGCTAAGCAAGAGCCCATAGTAGCATGCGGCTGTACTGGAAGCTACATCAAACTGTACTTGGAAGATCTCAGTCCCCTGGACGGCGGTCCCCACCAAAAACCTATGTGCAAGACCCCAGTCGGGCGCGATCACTTGTAGACGCTCCCGTCAATACCATTCCGCCCAGGGAGTAGAAGTAAAATAGTATATAGTTTTTGTTTTTCAAAATTTTTCACAAAACATTGCCCCAAAAGAGGGCAAGTTTATTCGTTTAAAACTTGTTTGATTCCTAACCCTTTCTTTGTAAGCATGGCTAAGCATAGCTACAAGTTCCTAGGGCTTTAGCTAGCAATAGTTTCTTGCAAAATATTTTAGTAAAACATGCATAATAACAAAAGAGTTCATGCATATAAAATATAGGACAAGGTATGATCAACTGCAACTTGCCTGAATTCCGGAAGATGAAATATTCTACTCTTAGTCGTCTCTCCTTCTCGTTACGATATATCTAACAATTTAAGAAAGTAATTTAACACACAACAACATCCAAATAAAGATCCAAATAGAAGATTCAAATTAACAGTACAAATATATTCTTAAGATAATTATCATGACGTGGTTGTGGTTTGAGATAGGATCTAGTTTGGTCTTGAAGGAGACTTGACATAGTCATATCCTAGGGTTGAAACAAATTGGTACAAAGTGGACATCATGGTTCGATAGAATCAAGTTTGGATGCTGAAAGAATTATGACGTAAGTCATACTTTAGGACTATGTTCCAGATTGAAATGTTTAGAAGTGTCTCATGATGATCTACACATAGGCTTCAAGTAATTGGATCGGTTCATACGAATGGCATGGGCTCATGTCAAATGAACTAATTCCAAATTTTAGGACAACAAATGATCAGAGATGTTTTCTACGGATCAATCTAATGGTGTTAACAATGAAACAATTTTTTGTTTAATGGGTTTATTAATCGATGATCAAAGAAGGTCAGAATTAGGGTATTGGACTAAAACAGTAACCAAAACTTGCTAAAAAAATAATATGAGTTCTAGCAGATTGGTATGGTTCCAAAGGACATTTTTCATATATAATTTTTTTTCATATGATTTACGAAATAAAATATATAGTAAAAATACTCAACTTATCATTTAAATCAAAACTGAATTTTAAATTTTCTCAAAAGTGAAATTTTATAATTTTATAAAAAACTACAGGTTCCAACGAATCCGGGGATATCTTATTTATTAAATTCGGACATACGGTTTAGGAGATACAGATTTTTGAAGTTGGACAATTTTCTGAAAATGAGTTACGGGATTACAATTAAGCGGCCGCGTGTCACATTCCTATTGGCTGATACCCCTTCATCTAAGGAGATGTTTTGAAAGAACAGTTTTGCTAGAACTCATCTAGATGAGATATAATTTGGTCTCATTCACCTTTTATAGCAATTGGATGTGATGCTATAAGATGTGTGTGTGCTGACATGGGTTGTATCTGTTCTTGTTTTCTAGGTGAATGAGACCATATTATATCTCATCTAGATGAGTTCTAGGTACTCCCTTGAAAGAATGGCTGGCTGCTCACCGTGAGGGTTCGCCGGAGTTGGGCGGCGCGGCGCGTATTCGACGAACCGGAGTCGATGGAGTGGCGAACGGTGGGGAGATGGTGATGGAGAATTGAATGGACTCCGTAAGGATCTCCGGAACTTTCTGCTTCACTGGACAGAAGTGGCCGAAGTTTTGCACGACGGCGGTGAGCCTCGGTTCTCGCGCTCCTGCTACTAAATCGAGAGGGAAAGGGGTCACAGAGATGCGCATCAACAAGTGGAAGAGAGAGGTGGAGGATTTGGGGTTTGGGGTACCTCGGTCGCGATGGAATCCTCGTCGGACATTGATGTTATTGCCGAACTTCGGCGAGCAATTGTGACTGATGAGGTGGGGATAGAGCTAAGGCAGGAGAGGGCTTTGGATAAGAAGAGAGTTGTGAGGGGATGGGGCCTTTTATAGGATGCAGGGGAGGTCAGGGATGAGCGGGGCGTTCGTCGACATTATGGTGTTAATGGCGAACGTTACAGCTGCTCTAGGTGGCCATTAGGGCGCGGTTTAGTGCGGGTAACGGAAGAGAAGGAGTTAGGGCGGAGTGGGGAATCCGTTCAGATGAGTTTTGGGGCGAGGGAGACGAAGGGGAGGGGTGGGGCGCTAGGGTGGGGATGCTGCCTACGTGCGTGCATACCTACTGGAGGTTGAAGACGACCTCCTGTCGTGAAGAAGGCTGGGCCTTCCTTGGGCCTTGGCTGCCCACGTTTTTCTTTTTCGAAAAGAATTCATAATTACGACAGTAATATTTGTACCCAGGTAAAATATTTTTAGCACAAAAACAAATATATATTGTGCACATAACTATATTATAATCTCTATGGACAAAGTTGTTTCATTCAAAAACTCATTTTGTTTTGGCCATATAACTTATATAGTTTTGTTTGAAGTAATTAGCAACAAATAAAATTTCAAAATGATAATTGTGCTATATTAAATATTTCCAAATATATTTTTGGAGAAGTCACATTATCTCCCCTCTGAAAAGTTATTTGGATAATTTGGAAATATTTAATTGGCGTTAAATTTCCAAATAAGATCTAATTCCAAATGGAACCCCAAAATTCAAAAGAACTCCAAATGTTCAAATAACTCTTTTATGAAATATCTATCCACCATATTTGAGAAAGTCATTTTAATTCTCACTCCGTAATATTGAATATGGTTTCAAAATATTTCATAGGAGTCGAAAGAGAAGAAATCTAAACTCAATTTTTTTTTCATTACTCAAAACAGTTTTAATTTCCCCTAAAAATCATAGCAACACACTCAGTAATAATAAATATTAACATTGCAAAATTTGGAAAATTTTGGGATGTTACACAACTCCCCTTTGATTGCCGGGCTGCGCCCTCCTGCCGGGCCACTGGTCCCCGCGGTCGAGGAACGCGCTCCCGCAGATGAGGAGGTGCCGCTAGTCCTTGTTGCCGAGCCCCAGGCTCCAACTTGGGCAAGGCACATAGTCCATTTCCTCCAAACCGGAGAACTTCCCGAAGAGCAAGAAGAAGCTGGAAGAGTAGCCCGGAGGGCCAGTATGTATCAGTTTGTCGATGACACACTATACAGAAGAAGGCCCAACGGTGTGAAATTGAAGTGTATTTGCCGGGAAGAAGGAAAGGAACTGCTGGCGGAAATACACAAAGGCATGTGCGGCTCCCACATTGGATCAAGGGCTTTAGTTGGGAAAGCATTCCGGCAAGGATTCTACTGGCCCACAGCCCTCCAAGATGCGGTCGAGCTAGTCACCAAGTGTGATGCCTGCCAGTTCCATTCCAAGAACATCCATCTGCCTGCCCAAGCTCTTCAGACAATCCCTTTGTCATGGCCGTTTTTGGTCTAGGGGCTCGATATCCTCGGCCCTTTCCCCCGAGCTGCCGGGGGCTTTGAATTCTTGTTCGTTGCAATCGACAAGTTTACAAAGTGGCTGGAAGTAGATGCCATGAGAAAGGTGACTGCTCAGTCAGCTATCAAGTTCTTGAAAGGATTGGTGTGCCGCTTCGGGGTCCCTGCCCGGATCATCACCGATAACGGCACCCAGTTCACGAGCCGCGCCTTCATGCAATATGTTCATGCCCTCGGAAGCAAGATCTCATTTGCCTCTGTTGCACATCCCAGAAGCAATGCACAAGCTGAGAGGGCGAACGCTGAAGTGTTGCGAGGACTCAACACAAGAACATTTGATAAGCTGCAGAAGTGCGGAAGGCGATGGATCGACGAGCTGCCAGTGGTTCTCTCGTCCCTCAGAACGACACCAAATCGAGCTACCGGGCAGACTCCCTTCTCCCTAGTCTATGGGGCAGAAGCAGTTATCCCCACGGAACTCATTTACGGGTCGCCTCGAGCGCTTGCCTACGATGAAGTAGCGCAGGATCAGCACCGGCATGACGACGCTGTGCTTCTCGAGGAGAACTGTCTCCGGGCTGCTACGCGTGCTGCACGCTATCAGCAAGCCCTGCGCCGCTATCACAGCCGCACGGTTCATGCCCGATGTTTTGAGGAAGGCGACCTTGTCCTTAGGCTCGTTCAGTCCGCCAAGGGTACAAACAAGTTGACGCCGAAGTGGGAAGGCCCTTACCAGGTAGTACGAGTCACCAGACCTGGCACAGTCCGTCTGGAGACCGGAGATGGCATTCAATTGCAAAACTCATGGAACATTGAGCATCTCTGCAAGTTCTACCCGTAAGGCGCGGCTGTCGGGCCCTGTCCGGCAGCCACCCTTCTGTACAGGCCTTGCCTTAGTTGCATGTAACCCCTTGTACAAAGCCAGGCGTAGACCCTGAGCAACAGAGAAATAAATGAAGCGCTGGGGGCCCCCGACAAGTTGCATGCATGAATAAGCATATCATGAGCATCGCATGTTCATGTAGATAAGATCGCATCTGGCATCATTTTCATCTGCATAAACTGCATGCTCCTATCGTGGATTCAGCCCAAGAGGAGATAAGAAGATGAGCCTACACTGCAATCTCCAGCAAGCCAAACAGATAAGTTCTTCCTTGTATCCATACATGTTCTGTAAGTAAAGACTTGTGCATGAGAAAACCCTGCTATCCTTTGAAACTTAGGTGCTCCCGCCCTTTGACTCGAACGTTGCTTCGGTCAGGGTGGTCACAGTGGCCTTTGTTGAAAAAGGACTGGCGGGGGGCTGGTCCCTCTTCACTATTTGTGCCCGGTAGGCCTAACTCCCCGGCAACAAAACAGAGGCTACCGGCAGGATAGCCTACCGGGAGAAACTCGTTTATTTATAAATATAGAGGCATCTCGCCCTGCATGGACATATACATGCACGAGTCCCCGGCAAGGTTTATCTTTTTCATTAATATACTTCAAACAAGTACAGACCTTATAGGACATGAACATGGATTCAAGAGACTACATTATTTGAACTAAAATTTGGCAAGTGCCTACAGATTTAAGATTAAAAAAGATAAGTTCCCCGTAATGCCCTTTCTTGTCCCTCTCCTCCTAGGCACTGTGGCAGGAGGGGAAGAAGGCAAAAGGAGTGCCTGGGCAGAAGCCCAGCCTGACCCTGTCGGGCTCCAGGAGAGGTAGCCTGGCAGGGGCGGGAGGGCACCGACGAAGGCGACGATGGAGAACATGGCGGAGACGACCCGTCAACCGCCACCACCAGGGCCAGCAGGACGTGGCAGGGCTAACGGAGCTGTAGCCCACGAGGAAGCCTGCTGGGGTACAGCTGGAAGGCTGCTGGAGGAGCCGGAGGCACCACCTCCACCCCCGCTCCCAACTCCCCGGCAAATCACCTTGCCGGAGAGGGGATGCAGATGCAGATGGTGCTGCCACCGCCTGACGGTGACGGTCCAGCTGATGCTCAATCGGAGTCAGAGTCATCACCCTCCCGGTCGGTGCCGTCGTCATCGCCGTCACTGTCCTTCTCGTCGCTGTCGCTCGAGGAGGAGCTTTCATCATCGGTCGAGCTCTCCGCGCAGCACCCTAAGCGAGCACCCGAGCTCCCAAAAACCTTGACGAAAAGGAAACCGTCCTCCATTAACTTAAAGTGGAGGACGTGCCCTTCTGACAAGCTATGGGCATGAGCGAAAGTCTTCCAACCTCGACGGAAGTACCTGACGTGAGGGGCGGGGAAATCTACATCCACCCGTATGTTGCCATTCCCGCAGCCCCTCATGTGCAGCCTCAACGCTCGTGTGTGTTCGAGCTCCATCGCCCTTGCAAATGGAGTAGGAAGGCGGAGGCGGCCGCGCGGAGGCTTATATAGCCTGATGACGAACTCCAGAGGCAGGTCTCCGACGTGGCCCTCCAACAAAGGAGGAACGTCTGGTGGGGGCGCGATCAGGGCGCCGCCCCGCCCCCCTCCTCCGCGAGCGCCACGACGACCGCGACCTCGTCCTCTCACAGTGGGCTCCGATCCCGCAGTCTCAGGAGGTGGAGGGAAACGCTGTTGAGCAGAAGCTCTCGTCGCCACCGGAGTACCATTGCACCCTCGTCCCCTCACCATGGCAAGCAAAGAACAATTGAGGAAGGGGAGAAGGAAAGTGTGTGAACAAACACACCGCTCCTGCCCCTTTTTATAGAGAAACAGGGCAGGGGGCTGGCTTCTCATTCAGGAGGTAGCCGCCCTACTCCTCCAATGCGGCTTCCCTACGCCTTCAATGGCTCAGGGAATCCAGGCCGACCTTCTGCGCCAATCTGCAACGCCTGGCTTTCTGCCATGACGCCCGCCCCCGCGCCCTCCGCTTCCGCCACCTACCCTATGCAATGCATGCGGTACACGTGGCAAATGCACCTGAAGCGGGAGGCAAGTGGGGCGGCAGTTTCTGCCCCGTGATCGTGGGGCATGGGCGGTCCACAGATCGTGGTCCGGTTTCTCTCGTAACGTCGCGCACGACGCGTGGGAAAATCGGAAGCTGACCCAAGTTCGGGTTAATGAAGAAGCAAAGAAGATCTCAAAGGGCGAACCCACCCTTCCGCTCCTGCCTGTGCACTGGTTAGGGCCTACCCCGACGACGCCCAACAGCGCGTTCATGCCAGGCCCGGGGGCTCCTGTCGGTGCAACACACCCTGGGTCCATTGCCCAGACTGTGCATAGGCCCAAGGACAAGATTACAACACCAAGGTCAGGTCAAAGCACGAAGGATCAATTCTTTGGCAGGGCCAAAGTGCAGATCAAGAAGACCAAGATGAGCCAGAGAAGCAAGATATCGCTAAGGGAAGAACCTCCCTTGCCGGACAGGCGAGCCTGGCAAGGTTGGGTTTGCCCCGGAAGCAAGTCTCCAGATCATCCCGGCAGGCCTGCCGGGGCTTACGGAGGCGAACCACTCCACCGCACCACCTCATCACGACGCACGTCGTCGACCAGTGCGGTGTCAAGCTCCAAAGTGACTAAGTGGCTGCTATTTGCCACATGGCAGCCACTTCCTACAGAAAATACCACCAGGTGACACCCGTCCTGAGACGTGTCAAGCAAGCAGGCGCGAAGCTGGCAAGACAGCCCGGCAGGGCCTGCCGGGCAAGCTGAGATGTGACGTTGAGCGGCGCATTTAATGCGCTCTGTCAGCCTGCAGAGTTAGGTATGATAGCACTGTTTGCTATCTAATCAGTATGTAATGACTGATTTGCCACTGTGGTGACCCCTTGATCTATAAAAGGAGGCCCATGGCGACCATAGAAAGGGTTGGCTGATCCAGACCCTTACACACTCATACGCACATAGCTGCTCTCGCCTCGAGGCGACCTTGCCGGGCAAGAGCGCTGCGTTCATCCACCATTTTCCCACCATCAATCCACCAAAGCAGGAGTTGGGTTTTACGCCTCGCGGCGGCCCGAACCTGGGTAAAAACTGCCCGTGTGATCTCTGCCACACTGTGTGATGCTTCTCCGCTCTTTGTGCAACGTGCCCATCCCCCCGCCGAACCAAAAGGGGCTCATGG
The DNA here is from genome assembly GCA_011799875.1 of Thinopyrum elongatum. Taxonomy (NCBI): domain Eukaryota; kingdom Viridiplantae; phylum Streptophyta; class Magnoliopsida; order Poales; family Poaceae; genus Thinopyrum; species Thinopyrum elongatum. The sequence goes on along the minus strand of CM022298.1, from coordinate 499,330,039 downwards.
CCCCATAGGTGGCCGTGGTTTCCCACGACATCATCCATCCATCTTGGCAACATCATGACAGATAGGTGCACTCCATTAATAGTACACACAAACAATCTAGATAGGTATAAAACAATAGATATGACCTAAAATAAACCTCATACATAGTTCATACCATTGCAACACCAAAAATTTAGATAGGTATCATAGTGCTTACAACAATTCTCACAAAAAGATAGGTATCATAGTGCTTACAACAACAAAAATAAAAGTAGATAGATAAGTAGCATAGTGAACAATAGCACTAGATTAGACTAAGTCTCAACCACTAAGCTCAATGACAGAATCTTCATCACAAATCCCCTTGATATTCTTTGTAACACCCCCTTGTAATAAGCTCTGTGACACTCTGTTAATCTTGCCAAGTCAGGATCATTTGCAGTGCCAAGTCATATGGGTTAATGATCCAATTCAAATTCACATCTGAAAATCAACTCAAATTCAAAAGTGAAATATGAAGTTGATCAAACACTGTTGGAAAAATGATCATTAAATGGCAAATAATCCAGGAACATTTGTAAAATCATCATCAATAAAGTTGGAGTTAGATAAGTGACTCTAACAAGATGAAACAGCACCAAAACAGAATATTTAAATCCATTTAAAATCTTTTCAAATACAAATGAATTCCAAATCTGTCCAAACCAATTTTTGGTGAAAGATAATAATGCAATGCAATATTTGGGTCAACTCTCATGTTTTGCAAAATTGCAAAAGTGTGCTAACTATTTTGAAACAGGAAATGAAATAAAAGAAAAAGAGAAACAAAAACAGAAAAATAAAAATGAGGCACTGTGCACTGGGCCTTAGTGCACAGTGCCCCGAGCCCCGGCCCAGCAGGCCCACCTCACCTCTCTCCCTCGCGCTGTCGTCCTCCCGCTGGTCGAGTGCGCGCGCGCCGGCGCGGCGCCGACACATCGCCGCCACCGACGATACAGGAGACGGAGGGGATAAGGCCGACGCCCCTCCGCTCCTCCCTGGCCTCTCCGTCATTCTCCCCCCTTCTCCCACGCTCGCCTCGCCCCTCCCTCTCCTGCCAGATCCGTCGCCGAGCGCCACCGACGCCGTGGCCTTGCCGTAGACGCGGCCACCGACGTCCCCGAGCTCAGCTAGCACGCCTGCGAGCTCCGTCGTCTTCGACTCCTTCGACTCCGACCGCGAATGGAGGTGGGGAGGCCCTGATGAAACCAGAAGGCTCCGCCACCTTCCTTCTCTGACGCCGGTGCCTCTCCGGCGACTCCCGCCGTTCTGCTGCTACTAAGCCGTCACCGGGCCACCTTGTGCCTCCCCGGTGAGCTCCTCGTCCTTCCCAATCCCCTGCTGGTCCTAGCGCGTAGCCTAGCTTCCTCGTCCACGTACGCCCGATGCGCCGCCGCTCGCACACGTCGCCGGTGTGTCTCCGGTGAGCCATTGGCCAAGGGCTAATGCCCGTTGTTCTCACCGCATCGAGTAGACGCCGTAGTAGTCTCACGCTGCTCATTTAATACACCACAGCCCCAAGCCCGACGACGACCGAACTCTGGTGGCCGCCGCAGAGCTCGCCGCCGTCGATGCTCGCTGTTTCCGACCGAGCCACCGCCACCACTCGACGCGCGAGTTCACTAGCTATCGAACGCACCTAACCACGGCTCGAACCGAGCTCTGTAGCGCGAATCCGAGCAGCTCCGGCGACGCGCCGCCGCATTTTTGGTCGCCGGCGCAACTCCGGTGCTGGCCGCCGACGTGGCTGCCACGCGGGTCACCCCTGGGTCACTGCCAGTGGGTCCCACGGGCCCAGTTGACCACGCTGACCGTGGTCAACGTGCTGACGTGGCCGTACAGTGAGGCTGACACGCGGGCCCCACCACTTTTTAGATTAAGAAAAACATTTAAATAAATATAAAACTGATTAATTAGGCTAAAGTCTCACTGACATGTGGGGCCCACCCCTCTAATCACTCTGTTAACTGAAATAATCCACTGTTAGTCTTAACAGAGACTGACATGTGGGTCCCACTGGACCCACATGTCATGTTTGACTGGTCAGCGTCTGTTGACCGCTGACGTCATAGTGACGTCATGCTGACATCATAATTCACTTTTCTGTAAATAAATAAATTCCAGAAATTCAAATAATCTTTGAAAATTAATAACTTTTAAACCGTAGCCCATATCGAAAAAGTTAAAACATGAAAGTTGCTCAGAACGACGAGACGAGTCTGATCGTGCCATCCGTTTCTTCATCGGAACCCCCTACGTAGAAGAACTCGTAACTCCGGACCCGTATCCGGCAGATGAATAGTGCACACACTTTGGTAAATAAATCCCAGATTAATTCTAAAAATAACTAAAATGACTTAGATGCATATTTAGGCAACCTTGCACTGCATCATAGCCTAGCACGCACCGTATTGCATTTGTTTGCATTATGTTTACTTGTTTCTTCCCCCTCTTCTCTCTCGGTAGACCCCGACGTTGATGTAGCTCCCGAGGCAGACGCAGCTCAGGAGTACGACTACGTCCCCGACGACATCACAGGCGACCTTGCCCTTGCCCCAGAGCAAACAGGCAAGCACCCCCATTTTGAGCATGCCTATATCGCCTATTCTCTTCTCTCTTATACTTGCATTAGAACTGCTACTGCTACTGTTTTCCTATATCTGCTGCATAGCCTGATTATTGTAACCTGCCTTGCTACCTTTCTGGTTATCCTAGACTGATTAGTATAGGCTGGGTAGAGTCCCGACAGAGACCCCCACTTGATCCCAATTGCCCCGTTGGATGTCAGAAGACCCGATCATCGGGATTGAAGACCAGACCCTGGCACCGCACATCACTTTCCCCCTTAGTTGCCGACACTACTGGGTTACCGTCGAGTGCCGAGGGTGATACCACGTCAGCACTTCTGATGTTAACCTTGTAGGTTAGTTACTCGGTCGTGGTAAGCGAGGGTGATTCCTCCTACACCACCCCCGATAATGACATCGTCGTGCAACCTCTCAAGTGTGGACCTCGAGGGTGATTCCTCCTTCGTTCACCTTGATGATAACATCAAGCGGGAATTCCATCGAGGGTGATTCCTCAGGGTTACCTTCGGTGTCAGACACACAGTTACCTTGGATATTATGACTTGACTATGAACCATGATACTAAAGACGGGTCGGCCCTGAGGGGTACCCGCGCGAGCTTATTGCGAAGTGATAGGGAGTCGGGTTGACCTGGATGGTGCCCGCGAGATAACTACGAGGCGTGGCCGGGCATTCTTAGCCCTTGCCGCAAGTCCTCGAGACGGGGCGACGGGGTCACATCGATCGTGAGTCTCTGCTCGTTTTCGCGCGCTCCTAATCCACTACGGTTTGGATATTTGATCCGAGGGGCCTCTGGCCTGATAGCACTAACCATCACGTGGGCATAGTATGGGCGTTCTGCGTCATATACTTCAGCCGAAGCTTAATGGATGTCAGCGACTGATGTGGCACACGCTGGGTTGGACTGGGAACGCAACCGCGCTTGTATAAGGGGTTGCTAGGTCTGCTCACCGGCGGTGCACGTAACGTGCAGGAGTTCCCGGGGCGATGGCCCAAGACCCCTGGGGGCATAGGTTAGTCCGGCGTGCTGACCTCTCTGTTAGGTATTTGGTCGGGTTGCGGCGTGTTGCTTAGCCGAGGCCGGGCATGACCCAGTAAAGTGTGTTCGGCCGGAGTTAAGCGAGCGTGGTGGGTAACTTGGTGCACCCCTGCAGGGAAGAAACTTCTATCGATAGCCTGTCCTACGGTAACGGACACTCGGAGTTGTATCCCGATCGGTACAACTAGAACATGAGATGAGAACTGGATAGTACGGCTCTGGGATTGCTTTCTCGCAGGGAGTCGAGAAAGGATCTCAGGTCGAGGTTGATGATACAACAACTACTACTATACATTATGTTCATCTGTTCTCTTCTATTGCTGCAAGACTGTCGAAGATTGTTGAAGATGCTAGTCTTCGATAGGACTAGGCTTTCCCCCTCTATTCTGGCATTTCTGCAGCCCAGTCCACATATACAGCCATTCCTTTGACAATGTTGCATATGTAGTGTAGATCCTTGCTTGCTGAGTACTTCGGATGAGTACTCACGTTTGCTTTATTTTCTTTTTCCCCCATATTCCATTTGATGCCACCAGACGACGGAGCCCCTGAGCCAGACGCCCCAGCCGACGACCAGTACTACTACCCGCCTGGCGAGTACTACTACTACGAGGAGCCATTTGACGACCAGGAGTAGGATCAGAGGGTCCAGGGCAGGAGGCCTACGCCTTTCGATCGTAGTATTTTATTTTACCCCGCCTGTGTGAAGGCTTATCTCTCTCTCTCTCTGTAATATATCTGTACTCAGATATCTGATGCTTCCGCTGATGCTTGTATGCCATCGAGCTATGTATTCGAGCCCTCGAGGCCCTGGCTTGTAATATAAAGCTTGTATGACTTTATTTATGTTTTAGAGTTGTGTTGTGATATCTTCAAGTGAGTCCTTAGGCTTGATCGTGCGCATTTGCGTGTATGGTTAGTGCATGATTAAGCCGGGGTTGTCACAGGTTGGTATTAGAGCCGACTGCCTCTAGGTATCCCCCTTCCCAATTCCTTGGCCGAAGTTGAGTCCAGTGGTCAAAAACTGTTTTACTAACTTGGCTGTGTGGCTTACGGGCCCACGTTGCCAACTGGGTGGTATTAGGATCTTTTATTCCTCGTCTTTACTCTGGGATTCTAATCTCTCATCTATTCGGGTTTAATAAAATTTACTAACACCGACATTTAGGATCTCGTTAATTCTATCCACCCGGAGAGCTGGAATCAGTGCGATTTCCCTGTCTTTGATCTGATTAGTCTGATAATCATTTTCCTTTCCATTGTTTTGATTAACCTTTCTCTCCGAGTTGTATTATACTCTGAGTTGTCATTCAATAAGACCGGATTCTGCATCAGAGTGCACACGGAGAGTAGGATCCTGCAAGTTGATCGATCTTCGATGTTCTCTAAACTCGACTTGAGGTTAGGTTATCACCAGATCCGTGTCCGTGAAGAGGATATTCCGAAGACTGCATTCGTTACTCGCTATGGTTCATACGAGTACACCGTCATGTCATTTGGCTTAACAAACGCTCCAGCTACCTTCTCCCGCTTAATGAATTACATATTCATGGATTACCTTGACAAATTCATCGTGGTATATCTGGATGATATTCTGGTTTATTCGAAGAACAAAGAAGAACATGCTGAGCACCTTCGTCTTGTTCTGGAGAGACTACGAGAGCACAAGTTATATGCCAAGTACTCTAAGTGCGAATTCTGGCTTTCTGAGGTAACCTACCTTGGACATGTCATCTCCAAGGATGGTATCGCAGTTAACCCGGAGCGCGTTTAGGCTATTCTTGACTGGACCCCTCCGAAAAATGTCAAACAAGTCAGAAGTTTCCTCGGGCTTGCAAGTTATTGTCGACGATTCATCGAAAATTTCTCCAAGATTGCCAAGCCCCTGACTAATCTGCTCCACAAAGGCGTTAAGTTTGAGTGGACAGACAAATGTCAGGAAAGCTTCCAGACCCTCAAAGACAAGCTGACATCTGCTCCAGTCCTTGCTCCTCCAGACTCTCGCAAAGATTTTGTGATCTTCTGCGACGCCTCTCGCCAAGGACTAGGTTGTGTCCTAATGCAAGAGCGAAGAGTAATTGCTTATGCTTCGCGACAATTGCGTCCACATGAAGAGAATTACCCAGTGCATGCCCTTGAACTTGCTGCTGTCATTTATGCTTTGAAGCAGTGGCGTCATTACCTCCTTGGTAATCGGTGTGAGATTTACACTGATCATCAGAGCTTGAAGTACTTATTCACTCAACCGGAACTTAATCTTCGTCAGCAGCGTTGGTTGGAAACAATCACCGATTATGACTGTGGTATTTCCTACACTCCTGGCAAAGCTAATGTGATGGCTGATGCCTTGAGCCGCAAGTCTTATTGCAACAACCTCATGGTTGAACAAGCTCAACCCCAGCTGTATGATGAATTGCGCAAGCTGAATCTCTGCATCGTCCCGCAAGGTTCTCTTAATAACCTTGCGATACAACCAGATCTTGAGAAAGCTGTCAAGATTGCGCAATCTAAAGATGCTGAAATTGATCTAATGAAGAAAGAGCTTCACCTTGAAAAGTACAGGGATTTCTCGATTGCTGAAGATGGAACCTTGTACTTCCGAGACCACATTGTAGTACCTCGCTTCGAGCTGATGACTGACAAAGTCATGAAGGAGGCCCATGATACACCGCTATCTATCCATCCGGGTAGTACCAAGATGTATCGAGATCTTCGTCAAAGGTACTGGTGGTCTAGAATGAAGCAAGATATTGCTCGTTATGTTGCCGAGTGTGACGTTTGTCGTCGCGTCAAGGCAGAACATCAGAAACCTGCTGGAATTCTGCAACCGCTTCCTATTCCTCCGTGGAAGTGGGATAAAGTGCAAATGGATTTCATTACTGGTCTTCCCAAGTCTCAGAAGGGTCACGATGCTATTCTTGTCGTCGTCGACCAACTCTCCAAGGTTGCACACTTTCTGCCAGTTAAGGAGACTATTACTGCTAGTCAGTTAGCAGAGCTATATATCTCCAGAATTGTTTCACTCCATGGTATTCCCAAGGAAATCAGTTCAGACCGTGGCAGCATTTTCACTGGCCATTTCTGGGAAAGTTTTCAGAAGGCAATGGGAACTCATATTACCTGGAGTTCAGCTTATCATCCACAATCCCAAGGCCAAGTTGAGCGCGTTAATCAAGTGCTTGAAGATATGCTTCGAGCTTGTGTTATATCCTTCGGTAAGAAATGGGAGGAATCTCTCCCGTATGCCGAGTTCTCTTATAACAACAGCTACCAAGCCAGCTTGAAAATGGCCCCCTTTGAGGTTCTTTATGGTCGTAAATGTCGAACCCCTCTGAATTGGTCAGAAACTAGGGAATGACCTCTTGTTGGACCGGACATTATTCAACATGCCGAAGAACAAGTCCGAATTGTCCGGGAGAATCTCAAAGCAGCTCAAGACCGTCAAAAGAGTAATTATGATCGCAAACGATGGGGTGTGATCTATCAACCTGGTGATCAAGCTTATCTCCGTGTCACTCCAATGAAGGGCACCCGTCGTTTCGGAATCAAGGGCAAGCTAGCTCCTCGCTATATTGGTCCTTTCCGCATCGTGGCTAGACATGGACAGGTGGCATATAAATTAGAGTTGCCACCGCAATTCTCCCATATTTATGATGTCTTCCACGTGTCGCAACTCCGTAAGTGCTTCAAGGAATCTCCGCACCGTGGAGTGGATCATGAGATGCTCGAGCTACAAGATGATCTTTCCTATAAGGAGCATCCAATTCGCATCCTCGACGAAACTGAACGTCGAACTCGTCAGAAGACGACCAAGTTCCTGAAAGTGCAGTGGTCGAATCACACTGAAGATGAAGCCACTTGGGAACGCGAGGATCATCTTCGGGAAGAATATCCCGGACTCTTTCCTTCTACCTCCTAAATTCTCGGGACGAGAATTTCTTTTAGAGGAGGAGAACTTGTAACACCCCCTTGTAATAAGCTCTGTGACACTCTGTTAATCTTCCCAAGTCAGGATCATTTGCAGTGCCAAGTCATATGGGTTAATGATCCAATTCAAATTCACATCTGAAAATCAACTCAAATTCAAAAGTGAAATATGAAGTTGATCAAACACTGTTGGAAAAATGTTCATTAAATGGCAAATAATCCAGGAACATTTGTAAAATCATCATCAATAAAGTTGGAGTTAGATAAGTGACTCTAACAAGATGAAATAGCACCAAAACAGAATATTTAAATCCATTTAAAATCTTTTCAAATATAAATGAATTCCAAATCTGTCCAATCCAATTTTTGGTGAAAGATAATAATGCAATGTAATATTTGGGTCAACTCTCATGTTTTGCAAAATTGCAAAAGTGTGCTAACTATTTCGAAACAGGAAATGAAATAAAAGAAAAAGAGAAACAAAAACAGAAAAATAAAAACGAGGCACTGTGCACTGGGCCTTAGTGCAAAGTGCCCCGAGCCCCGGCCCAGCAGGCCCACCTCACCTCTCTCCCTCGCGCTGTCGTCCTCCCGCTGGTCGAGAGCGCGCGCGCCGGCGCGGCGCCGACACGTCGCCGCCACCGACGATACAGGAGACGGAGGGGATAAGGCTGACGCCCCTCCTCTCCTCCCTGACCTCTCCGTCATTCTCCCCCCTTCTCCCATGCTCGCCTCGCCTCTCCCTCTCCTGCCAGATCCGTCGCCGAGCGCCACCGACGCCGTGGCCTTGCCGTAGACGCGGCCACCGACGTCCCCGAGCTCAGCTAGCACGCCTGCGAGCTCCGCCGTCTTCGACTCCTTCGACTCCGACCGCGAATGGAGGTGGGAAGGCCCTGATGAAACCAGAAGGCTCCGCCCCCTTCCTTCTCTGACGCCGGCGCCTCTCCGGCGACTCCCGCCGTTCTGCTGCTACTAAGCCGTCACCGGGCCACCTTGTGCCTCCCCGGTGAGCTCCTCGTCCTTCCCAATCCCCTGCTGGTCCTAGTGCGTAGCCTAGCTTCCTCTTCCACGTACGCCCGACGCGCCGCCGCTCGCGCACGTCGCCGGCGTGTCTCTGGTGAGCCATTGGCCAAGGGCTAATGCCCGTTGTTCTCACCGCATCGAGTAGACGCCGTAGTAGTCTCGCACTGCTCGTTTAACACACCGCAGCCCCAAGCCCGACGACGACCGAACTCCGGCGGCCGCCGCAGAGCTCGCCGCCATCGATGCTCGCTGTTTCCGGCCGAGCCACCGCCACCACTCGACGCGCGAGTTCACTAGCTATCGAACGCACCTAACCACGGCTCGAACCGAGCTCTGTAGCGCGAATCCGAGCAGCTCCGGCGACGCGCCGCCGCGTTTTTGGTCGCCGGCGCAACTCCGGCGCCGGCCGCCGACGTGGCTGCCACGTGGGTCACCCCTGGGTCACTGCCAGTGGGTCCCACGGGCCCAGTTGACCACGTTGACCGTGGTCAACGTGCTGACGTGGCCGTACAGTGAGGCTAACACGCGGGCCCCACCACTTTTTAGATTAAGAAAAACATTTAAATAAATATAAAACTGATTAATTAGGCTAATGTATCACTGACATGTGGGGCCCACCCCTCTAATCACCCTGTTAACTGAAATAATCCACTGTTAGTCTTAACAGAGACTGACATGTGGGTCCCACTGGACCCACATGTCATGTTTGATTGGTCAGCGTCTGTTGACCGCTGACGTCACAGTGACGTCATGCTGACATCATAATTCACTTTTCTGTAAATAAATAAATTCCAGAAATTCAAATAATCTTTGAAAATTAATAACTTTTAAACCGTAGCCCAGATCGAAAAAGTTAAAACATGAAAGTTGCTCAGAACGACGAGACGAGTCTGATCGTGCCATCCGTTTCTTCATCGGAACCCCCTACGTAGAAGAACTCATAACTCCGGACACGTATCCGGCAGATGAATAGTGCACACACTTTGGTAAATAAATCCCAGATTAATTCTAAAAATAACTAAAATGACTTAGATGCATATTTAGGCAACCCTGCACTGCATCATAGCCTAGCACGCACCGTATTGCATTTGTTTGCATTATGTTTACCTGTTTCTTCCCCCTCTTCTCTCTCGGTAGACCCCGACGTTGACGTAGCTCCCGAGGCAGACGCAGCTCAGGAGTACGACTACGTCCCCGACGACACCACAGGCGACCTTGCCCTTGCCCCAGAGCAAACAGGCAAGCACCCCCATTTTGAGCATGCCTATATCGCCTATTCTCTTCTCTCTTATGCTTGCATTAGAACTGCAACTGCTACTGTTTTCCTATATCTGCTGCATAGCCTGATTATTGTAACCTGCCTTGCTACCTTTCTGGTTATCCTAGACTGATTAGTATAGGCTGGGTAGAGTCCCGACAGAGACCCCCACTTGATCCCGACTGCCCCGCTGGATGTCAGAAGACCCGATCATCGGGATTGAAGACCAGACCCTGGCACCACACATCACTTTCCCCCTTAGTTGTCGACACTACTGGGTTACCGTGGAGTGCCGAGGGTGATACCTCGTCAGCACTTCTGATGTTAACCTTGTAGGTTAGTTACTCGGTCGTGGTAAGCGAGGGTGATTCCTCCTACACCACCCCCGATAACGACATCGTCGTGCAACCTCTCAAGTGTGGACCTCGAGGGTGATTCCTCCTTCGTTCACCTTGATGATAACATCGAGCGGGAATTCCATCGAGGGTGATTCCTCAGGGTTCCCTTCGGTGTTAGACACACTGTTACCTTGGATATTATGACTTGACTATGAACCATGATACTAAAGACGGGTCGGCCCTGAGGGGTACCCGCTTGAGCTTATTGCGAAGTGATAGGGAGCCGGGTTGATCTGGATAGTACCCGCGAGATAACTACGAGGCGTGGCCGGGCATTCTTAGCCCTTGCCGCAAGTCCTCGAGACGGGGCGATGGGGTCACATCGATCATGAGTCTCTGCTCGTTTCCGCGCGCTCCTAATCCACTACGGTTTGGATATTTGATCCGAGGGGCCTCTGGCCTGATAGCACTAACCATCACGTGGGCATAGTATGGGCGTTCTGTGTCGTATACTTCAGCCGAAGCTTAATGGACGTCAGCGACTGATGCGGCACACGCTGGGTTGGACTGGGAACGCAACCGCGCTTGTATAAGGGGTTGCTAGGTCTGCTCACCGGCGGTGCACGTAACATGCAGGAGTTCCCGGGGCGATGGCCAAAGACCCCTGGGGGCATAGGTTAGTCCGGCGTGCTGACCTCTCTGTTAGGTATTTGGTCGGGTTGCGGCGTGTTGCTTAGCCGAGGCCGGGCATGACCCAGTAAAGTGTGTCCGGCCGGAGTTAAGCGAGCGTGGTGGGTAACTTGGTGCACCCCTGCAGGGAAGAAACTTCTATCGATAGCCTGTCCTACGGTAACGGACACTCGGAGTTGTATCTCGATCGGTACAACTAGAACATGAGATGAGAACTGGATAGTACAGCTCTGGGATTGCTTTCTCGCAGGGAGTCGAGAAAGGATCTCAGGTCGAGGTTGATGATACAACAACTACTACTATACATTATGTTCATCTGTTCTCTTCTATTGCTGCAAGACTGTCGAAGATTGTTGAAGATGCTAGTCTTCGATAGGACTAGGCTTTCCCCCTCTATTCTGGCATTTCTGCAGCCCAGTCCACATATACAGCCATTCCTTTGACAATGTTGCATATGTAGTGTAGATCCTTGCTTGCTGAGTACTTTGGATGAGTACTCACGTTTGCTTTATTTTCTTTTTCCCCCTTATTCCATTTGATGCCACCAAACGACGGAGCCCCTGAGCCAGACGCCCCAGCCGACGACCAGTACTACTACCCGCCTGGCGAGTACTACTACTACGAGGAGCCGTTTGACGACCAGGAGTAGGATCGGAGGGTCCAGGGCAGGAGGCCTACGCCTTTCGATCGTAGTATTTTATTTTACCCCGCCTCTGTGAAGGCTTATCTCTCTCTCTCTGTAATATATCTGTACTCAGATATCTGATGCTTCCGCTGACGCTTGTATGCCATCGAGCTATGTATTCGAGCCCTTAAGGCCCTGGCTTGTAATATAAAGCTTGTATGACTTTATTTATGTTTTAGAGTTGTGTTGTGATATCTTCAAGTGAGTCCTTAGGCTTGATCGTGCGCATTTGCGTGTATGGTTAGTGCACGATTAAGCCAGGGTCGTCACATTCTTTAGCTTACCCTTGTGAATTTCTCCAACTTTAGTCAGCTCAGAAATGGCTATCTCCAACTTCTTCTCCATCTTCAGCCCATTCCTCTCCTGCATCACCTCAATCTTGTCCTTCATAAGATGTTTCTTATCCTTCGTGTGGTCTTGGAGTTTAGTCTTCAGCTCATACATCTCATTCTTGAGTCCATTGATATCCTTATCCTTCTTCAGCGCATGCAGCTTAGTCCTCAGGTTCCTGATTAGTTCTCCTTGCACTTTCTGCATGGCCTTCATATCCTCTATGACATACTACTTCTGGTCCAACTGCTTCTCCAAGCCTTCATTGTCCTCTGCCATTATATTCTTGTAATTTTCTTGATAGGTTCTTTGCACTTGTTGCTTGAGCATTTTATTAACATCAGCAACAAGGTTCTTATACTGCAGGGGTGGCAGTCTTAACCTTCTCTTCAAGCCTAATCACTACATGTGCATGATAAGTGACAACCCGCAAGGGCACAGGGCTATTGCATTTCATGATAAGTAAGTGTCGAATCCCACATGGAGCGAATAGGAAGACACTACCAACCCCACAACTATGTTGTTAGTGTAGCGTGTTCACACCCAAACCGTAGCTTGGAAATAGTCTATTCTATCGTTGCTAGAAAAGCATGAATAAAAGGGTTTTACTAAACTACAAGTTAGAATGCAGAAAATAAACTAAGTTAGAGCATAAAGTAAAGAAGGGGATTTTGTAACTGTAGTATCGAATAGAGAGAAAGGCGGTGTCTAGGCTTCGGTATCACTAGTACTAGAGGGGTATCTTAGTGGCAGCGAAATAAGCATATGCGTAGGTGATAACAAGATCACAAGAAAGGAAGCCTCCCAACATTACGTGCAACGCGATTAAATACTAGATCATACCTCAACCTAGAACCGGATCAATCACTCAAACATAGATGATTAGACACACAAAGAGGAATGACTCATTGATCTCATCAACATGTTCAATCTTACAAATTATAGGTGAGGATAGATATGGAAAGGGAGATGTCTCCGGCATGCACGGCCTAGCCAGGACCGGCGCCCAGTGATGATGGAGGTGATGGTGGTGGGCGATGCCTGCTCCTCCTCTTGCGCGGCATGGTGGAGATGGAGCTGTGGAGGGAGAGGCCTCCCGGCAGCTGCCCGGAGTTGTGGTGGATGTTGATGGCTTAATATGGCGGCTAGGGTTGGAGGTGTTTATATAAGATGCCTTCTTGGGTCTCCTCCGTTGATGTGAGTCCTCCTCCTCCTCCATCCAAGGGCTCAAGGTGAGCATTATTCTCTCCCAATCCCTTCATTAAGAGCCAAGGATCCCGTGGGAACAATTGGGGACGAAATCGATGAAGAATCTAATCTCGAGAGGCAACTTTTGGAACTGTATGCACGTCAAACGGCCACTTGCGGTCGTTCGAAAGGCCGTCTTTTGCTCCGGATTCATCCGGTAAAATGGCCGCCATTTCTTCATACGAACTCGGAATTTGACGTTCTTGGGCGCGTTGGATTCGTATGAACGACGCCAATCCATTTCTGGTCTTATATCTCGATTTGGAGCACTTTGAAAAAAAATGACTTTTTCCGACCTTTGAAATGGCTAAGTTTGCCCCCTGGGTGTCTCCGCATTGAACTCCTACTTGGTTCTTTCGTCGTGCTTGGTCCTAGGTTGCTCCAAAACACCTGTAGACACAAGAAAAGAAGGAAAACTAATAAAAACCAAATAAAATACTAAATGTGCAATGCTCACAATGATAAGTGCAAAAACCGGTAATCATGCATAATGGACAATTATTTGGTTCAATGGGACATGATATATAAAGAGAACATGCAATAAATGACCTCTAAAAATGCTTAAATTATAGGGCCATCAACCTCCCCATGCTTAAACCTTGCTCGTCCTCGGGTAAGAAGGTTGACTACAAAAAGCTCACTGCTACCAACTCTAAAGCATACATTGAACCAAACCCCAAAAGTGATATCCACGTTCATCATGCAAACATGAAAAAGTTAACTAGCAAGGGTGCAATACAAGCTACCTCTTAGTTACATTGCCATGGTGGTCAAGAAAAAGGAAAATATTTTTGTGGAGCCCAAATTCTCATTGCCAAAGATTTAGAGAGAGGGTCAATATTATGTTAGGAACACATCAATGACAATCAAAGACAAAAGAAATCAAGCATCAGTGATCGCTTCAAAAACACCAACCTGAAGCATACCAGGTACAATAGCAAGATCGTCTGTCTGCGTTATTCAATTACTCAACTACCTATGCAACACTAAGCGCAAGCCTATGCCGCACACTTAAGGGAATGATAGAAAATGGTTGGGGTTTTGAGAAGTCAAAAACAAAGAAAGTCTTGCATCAACGCAGTTGACCATTAGGCAATGGAGAAGGCCCTATGATCGATATCAATGCAAGTAGTAGTGATCGCCATGCAACTAGGATGCACATAGAGCTATGAATATGTGAAAGCTCTCCTATGGACTAAGTGGGGGTGCATCCAACTTGCTTGCTCATGAAAACCTATAGCTTTTGAGGATGCTCGTCATCGGAATATACAAGCCAAGTTCTATAGTGTAGGTTCCCCACTAGTATGAGATATAAAGTTGATGAAACTTTCAACTTTACAATGCATGAAGTGGTGCTACTTTGAAGAACATGTGTGGTAAAAGGATAGTAGCATGCCCCTTCTCTCTTTTTCTCTTTTTTTTTTCTTTTTTCTTTCTTTCTTTTCTCTTTTTTTAGAACAGTCTCATGGACCTCATCCCCACTTTTTTGAGGACTCACAAGTCTCCACCATTCTTTTCCTCACTGGGTCATGCTCTAATAATGATGATTATCACACTTTTATAATGACCCACTTCAATTGAATGTTATCATAACTCAAAACTGCAAACATGAGAGAAACTCTATATGATGAATGCCTCTGGCAGTGTACCAGTATGTGCAATGATCCGGCATAGCATAGACATAAAAAATATACAAGTTTCATGGGAAAACACGGCCACCTATGGGGTCATCGGCCCCTTGGGGTTTGGCAATGGGGAAGGACGCATTGCACAAAGAGCGGAGGGCGCGGAGCAGCATGACAGCGATCACACGGGCAGTTTTTACCCAGGTTCAGGCCGCCGCAAGGCGTAAAACCCTACTCCTGCTTTGGTGGATTGATGAGAGGACCGAGGTGGAGACGCAGCGCTCTAGCCCAGCAGGGTCGCCTCGGGGCGAGAGCATCTACGCGCGTATGAGTATACAAGGGTCCGAATCCTTTCTAAGGTTGCCATGGCCCTCCTTTTATAGATCAAGGGGTCACCACAATGGCAAATCAGTCATTGCGTATTGATTAGATAGCAAACAGTGCTATCATACCTAACTCTGCAGACAGGACAGAGCGCATTAAATGTGTCGCTTAGTGTCACATCATAGCGTAGCCCGACAATCCTTGCTATGCCGTTCGGCCACCTTCTCGCCTGCCTACGTGACACGTCCCTGGACGGGTGTCATTTGGAGGTGATTTCCTCTGGAAGTGGCCGCCACATGCCAAATAGCAGCCACTTAGCCACTTGGGGGCTCGACACCGCACCGATCGATGACTTGCATTGCTGTGAGGTGGAGCGGTGGAGCCTTGGTGGGGTAATCCACCTTCGGCGCCCCCGGCAAGCCTGCCGGGGCAATCTAGAGACTTGTCTTTGGGGCAACCTCATCCCCACCAGGCTCGCCTGCCCGGCAAGGGAGGTTTTTCCTTAGTGGTATCTTGCTCCTTTGGTTGGTCTTGATCTTCTTGATCCGCCCTTTGATTTCTCAAAGAGCTAATCTCTTCTGCTTGGTCTTGTCTTGGATGCTGCAACCTTGTTCTCGAGCCTGTGTACAGTCTGGGCAACACACCTGGGGTTTGTTGCACCGACAAGAGCCCCCGGGCCTGGCCCGAACGCGCTGCCGAGCGTCGTCGGGTAGGCCCTGTCCAGTACACAGGCGGGGAGGCTGCGGTAGCTCACCCTTTGAGATCTTCTTTGCTTCTTCATTAATCTGAGCATTAGTCAGTTTCCGGTTTTCCCGCGCGTCGTGCAAGACGTTGTGGGGGAGATTATGAGCCACGATCCATGGGCTACCCACGTCCCATGTTCACGGGGTGGTAACTGCCATTCCATTATCTTTCCCACTTGCAGCGCTTCCGCCATGTGTACTGCATGCGTTGACCGGGGTTAGTAATGGAGGCGCATGGTGCGGGAGAGAGCGTCATGGCAGGGGCCCGGTCTTCCTGGGTTGGTGGAGAGGGGCGGCGGTTACCCGCCGAGGGATCAGCCCCCAGCCTCAGCCCGTCTATAAAAGAGGGGGTGAGGGGGAGCGGAAGTGCTCATCCACGCACCCTTCTTCTTCTCTTCCTACCATAGTGCCTAGGAGGAGAGGGACAAGAAAGGGATTACGGGGCACTTATCTTTTTTCAGTTTAAAATGTGTAGGCATCGGCCAAACTTTAGTCTAAATAATGTAAACTTCTTTATCCATGTTTGTGTTCTGTAAGATCTGTACTTGCTTATCAGCATATTAATGAAAAAGATAAGCTTTGCCGGGCACTTGTGCATGTACCATATCCATGCAGAGGTGAAATGCCTCTATACATTTAAGTAAACAAGTTTCCCCGGGAGGCTATCCTGCCGGTGCCCTCAGTTTGTTGCCGCGGGGCTAGCCTGCCGGGCAAAAAACCGTAAAAAGGGACCAGCCCCCCGCCGAACCTTTTCTGCCAAAGGCCACTACGACCACCCTGACCGAAGCAGCGTTCGAGTCAAAGGGTAGGAGCACCTATGTTTCAAAGGTGGCGGGGTTTTCATATGCACAAGTTTTCAAATTACAGAAAAGGTATGGATAAGAAGGAACTTATCTGTTTGGTCTGCCGGGGATCGTCACATAGGCTCGTCTTCATTTCTTCTCTTCGAGATCAAGTCCACGGCAAGAACCCTGCAACTTAGTGCATATGAAAACAATGCCACATGATCATGCTATGCTCATGATATGCTTATGCATGCATGCAAGTTTCGGGGGCCCCCAACGCTTCGTTTATTTCTCTGTTTTTCAGGGTCTGCTCCTGGCTTTGTACAAAGGGTTACATGCAACTTTGGCAAAGCTTGTACAAAAGGGTGGCTGTCGGGCAGGGCCCGACAGCCACGCCTTATGGGTAGAACTTACGGAGATGCTCAATGTTCCATGAGTTTTGCAATTGAATGCCATCTCCGGTCTCCAGACGGATTGCGCCAGGTCTGGTGACTCGTACTACCCGGTAAGGGCCTTCCCACTTTGGCGTCAACTTGTTTGCACCCTTGGCAGACTGAACACGCCTAAGGACAAGGTCGCCTTCCTCAAAACTCCGGGCATGAACCCTGCGGCTGTGATAGCGACGCAGGGCTTGCTGGTAGCGTGCAGCACGCGTAGCAGCCCGAAGACGGTTCTCCTCAAGTAGCACAGCGTCGTCACACCGGTGCTGTTCCTGCACTACTTCATCATAGGCAAGCACTCGAGGAGACCCGAATATGAGTTCCGTGTGGCTAAGTGCTTCTGCCCCATAGACTAGGGAGAAGGGAGTCTGCTCGGTAGCTCAATTTGGTGTCGTACGGAGGGACCAAAGAACCACCGGTAGCTCATCGATCCATCGCCTGCCGCACTTCTGCAGCCGATCAAAAGTTCTTGTCTTAAGACCTCGCAGCACTTCAGCGTTCGCCCTCTCAGCTTGCCCATTGCTTCTGGGATGGGCCACAGAGGAAAATGAGACCTTGCTTCCGAGGGCATGAACGTATTGCATGAAGGCGCGGCTTGTGAATTGGGTGCCATTGTCGGTGATGATTCGGGCAGGTACCCCAAAGCGGCACACCAATCCTTTCAAGAACTTGATAGCTGACTACGCGGTCACCTTTCTCACGGGCTCTACTTTTGGCCACTTTGTAAACTTGTCGATTGCGACGAACAAGAATTCAAACCCCCCGGTAGTACGGGGGAAGGGGCCCAAGATGTCAAGCCCCCAGACCAAAAATGGCCATGACAAAGGGATTGTTTGGAGAGCTTGAGCAGGCTTATGGATATTCTTGGAGTGGAACTGGCAGGCTTCACACTTGGTGACTATCTCAATTGCATCTTGGAGGGCTGTGGGCCAGTAGAAGCCTTGCCGGAAAGCTTTCCCAACCAAGGCCCTTGATCCGATGTGGGAGCCACACATACCCTTGTGTATCTCTGCCAGCAGTTCCTTTCCTTCTTCTCGGCAAATGCACTTCAATTTCACACCGTTGGGCCTTCTTCTGTATAGCGTGTCATCAACGAACTCATACATACTGGCCCTCCGGGCTACTCTTTCAGCTTCTTCTTGCTCTTCGGGAAGTTCTCCTATTTGGAGGAAATGAACAATGTGCCACGCCCAAGTTGGAGCCTGGGGCTCGGCAACAAGGACTAGCGGCACCTCCCCGTCGATGGGAGCGCATGCCTCGACCGCATAGACTGGTAGTTCGGCGGGAGGGTGCTGCTCACTGATCGAAGGGGAGTTGTTCCCGCCAATCTCTCTGCCGGGGGCTTCGGGAAGTTCTGCCGGGAGAGGCTTGCCGGAGTTCAATTTTCTCCTCTTGCTGGCCATTGTTGCTGGGGATACGGAGGGTTGAGTTAGATGGAGAACAAAAGTCCCTGGTTCCACAGGGAGTTTTTGCGCAGCGCACTTTGATAGATGATCAACAATGCTGTTTTCCGCACGCGGTATGTGCTCTGTTTGCAATCCGTCAAAGCGCTCCTCCAACTTTCTCACTTCCTTGATGTATGCCTCCATCAATGGGCTTTGATAATCCTTGTTCACTTGTCTCACCACCAGTTGTGAATCTCCGCGGATAATCAGCTTCTTGATTCCCAGTTCTGTTGCAATTCTGAGCCCGGCAAGGAGCCCTTCATACTCTGCAGTATTGTTGGTAGCCTTCTCCCGGGGGAAATGCATTTGAACGACGTACTTAAGGTGCTCCCCAGTGGGAGCAACGAGAAGCACGCCAGCTCCTGCACCTTGTAGGGAGAAGGCACCATCAAAATACATAATCCATTCTTGGGGCGCTTCCTTGCCGGGGATGACTGTCTCCAGTACTTCTTCATCAGGGGTCGGCGTCCACTCCGCAATGAACTCTGCCAGTGCTCTGCTCTGAATAGTTGACGTGCTTTCAAACTTCAAACCAAAGCTGGATAACTCCAAAGCCCATTCCATGATCCTGCAAGTGGCCTCGGGGTTTCGGAGTATGCGTTGCAAGGGGAAGCGGGTGACAACCGTGATCTCGTGGGCTTGGAAGTAGTGGCGCAGTTTCATTGAGGCCATGATGAGGCCAAAAATCAACTTTTGCACGCCAGAGTACCTCGACCTAGCCCCCTGCAGCAGGGAGCTGACGAAGTACACTGAGCGCTGCACCACCTTCTTCCTTGCCGTGATCTTGGAACTATCTTCGCTACCTTGCTCTTCTTTGTCTTGAACTGCATTTGACCTTGTCGGGACGGGTTCACTTTCCTCTCTAGAGGGGACAGCGGTGGTGACTGCTGCGTCATCTACCTCCCGCTGTGCCACCAGCGCTGCGCTAACCACTTGATTGGTCGCTGCTAAATATAGCAGCAACGGCTCTTGTGGTTTAGGAGCGACTAAGGTGGGAACAGAGGAAAGGTAGGTCTTCAAATTTTGTAGCACAGCGTCCGCCTCCGGGGTCCACTCCACGGGCCCTGCCTTCTTCAAGATTTTGAAGAAAGGCAAGGCGTGTTCGGCGGACTTGGAAATGAACCTGCTCAGCGCGGCAACACATCCAGTCAAACGCCTCATGTCTTTAACTGTCTTGGGTGCTTGTATCTGCTTGATAGCCTTGATCTTGTCGGGGTTGGCCTATATCCCCCGATGGGACACGAAGAAGCCAAGTAGCTTGCCAGAAGGAATGCCAAACACACACTTCTTCGGGTCCAGCTTCAAGTTGATTCTGCGCAGATTTCCAAAGGTCTCTTCCAAATCCTGAATGAGAGTAACTCTGTCCTTGGTTTTGACCACTATATCATCCATGTAGGATTCAATATTTCTGTGCAGCTGTGACTCAAAGCCAATCTGTATTGCTCTTGCAAAAGTGGATCCCGCGCTCTTCAACCCAAAGGGCATTCGTACAAAATAGTAAGTGCCACATGGGGTTATGAACGCAGTCTTCTCTTCGTCTTCCTTGGACATGAAGATCTGGTGGTATCCAGAGTAGGCATCTAGGAAGGAAAGCAGGTCACACCCGGAGGTGGAATCCACAATCTGGTCGATGCACGGCAAGGGGAACGGGTCCTTCGGGCATGCTTTATTCAGATCTGTGAAATCTATGCAAAGCCTCCATTTCCCATTCGCCTTGCGCACTACCACTAGGTTTGCTAACCATGTTGGATGCAACACTCCTCTGACCAGACCAGCTGCCTCGAGTTTCTTGATCTCCTCGGCAATAAACTGCTGCCACTCCAAAGCTTGGTTCCGGACCTTCTGCTTGACGGGCCGGGCATGTGGGCAGACAACAAGGTGGTGCTAGATTACCTCCCTGGGAACACCGGGGATGTCAGATGGTTGCCAAGCAAACACATCGACATTCGCTCGCAGGAAGGCAACGAGCACACTTTCCTATTTGTCGTCGATGGTGGCACTGATGGTAAACGTACCATCAACGCCAGCCAGCCCTGCTGGGACCTTCTTCACAGTGGGTGCAACAGCCTTGGACCTCTTGCTATTGGAACTCTCCGGCAAGTCATCAACGGGCACAGCGCACTCCGAAGAGGTACGCTTCCCGGTTTCCTTGCTGGCTTTCTTCTTTTTCTTGCTTTCCTTGGCGGGAGTAGTGGCTTCTGCGGCCTCTGCAGTGACTGCTTCCCGGTACATCTTATCCACGCATATGATTGCGTCTTTCTTCTCTGATGGAATGGAAATGACGCCCATTGGCCCT
Organism: Thinopyrum elongatum; assembly: GCA_011799875.1. Lineage (NCBI taxonomy): Eukaryota > Viridiplantae > Streptophyta > Magnoliopsida > Poales > Poaceae > Thinopyrum > Thinopyrum elongatum. The sequence goes on along the minus strand of CM022298.1, from coordinate 499,309,237 downwards.
GGTATCTTCAAAGTGTTGTAGGCATAGTGGGATGCCGCCATGAATTTGGCCAGGGCAGGGCGACCAAGGATTCCATTGTACGGCAGGGGGAGGTCAACCACATCAAACACGATCTTCTCAGTCCGGTAGTTTAACTCCCCCCCCCCCCGAATGTTACCGGCAGTGTGATCTTCCCCTTAGGACGACTCCTGCCGGGGTTGATCCCATGGAACGTACCAGTAACCTTGAGCTCTTCATCTGCTATCTGGAGTTTGCTGATGACCTTTGGAGAAATCAGATTCAACCCGGCCCCGCCATCAACCAACATCTTTGCGACCTTGAGGTTGCGGATCGTTGGTGAAACCAACAATGGCAAACACCCTACCGCGGTAGTGCGGTCGGGGTGATCCTCCTCATCAAAGATGATGGGCGTGCAGGACCACTTGAGCGGCTTCCGAGAATCAGCCGCTGGCTCCATGGCATTGACCTCACGCGCCCATCTCTTGAGTTGGCGGTGAGAGGATTGTAAGGATGCACCCCCGTCAATGCATATGGCGTCAGTGGCTTTCTGGAACTCTTGCTCGCTGGTTTCCTCTTCATCTCCTTCATCACTCTCGTCCTCGCAATCCTTCTTCTCGACGAGTTGCTCAACCTGATGACGCTCCTGAAGATCGTGGCCCTTGGTCCGATGGATCTTGCAGTATGGCCCATCACTCTTCCTAGCCTTCTCGGCAGCCGCGGCTTCCCGGCAATCAGTGCACGCGGCAGCTTCTTTGCCGGGAACCTCGGTCTTGGCCTTCTTGCCGGTACTAGGTGCACTCGATCCTTCAACGGTCATCACCGCTTTATCCTTGCGCTTCTTGTTCTTCTTCTTTTGGTTGGTGGCGTCATCGTTGTCCTCTGAGTCGATGTCGACGCCATCTTCTTCATCGGGGAGTCGTATCCCCTCTTCTACTCGGGCACACTTATCCACCAGAGTGTATAGCTCATTCATAGTCTTGGGTAACCAAACGTTCATTTTAGAACGTATCCGGTGGTTGCGCATGTTGGACTGGAACGCGGCTATCACAGCTGCCGGGTGGATGTCTGGAATATTCCTGTGCACCCGGCTGAACCTTTGCATGTACTTTCGCAGACTCTCTCCTTCTTTTTGTGGAAGGAGCTGCAAGTCGCTGGGCCACCCTGGTTCTTGATGGCCACCCATGAAGGCACCAACAAACTCATGGCACATGTCGAGATGGAATTCTTTGGCAAATGCATCAGCCAAGACCTCACATTTGGCTTGAGTGCCAAAGGGAAATAGTTGGCGAACAACTTCTCGTCTCTTCCCCCGGTAGCTTGAACGGTGATGGTGTAGATGCTCAAGAACTCTGCCGGGTTCAATCTTCCATCGTACTTCTCTGGCATTTCTGGCTTGAACGTGCGAGCAGATGGCCAACGGACTTGCCGTAGCTCGCGAGTGAATGCGGGGCACCCAACCTCGAAAGGTAAGTACCCACCCTCATCGGGCGTGGGCTCGTCGACATTGGGGCCATTGCGCCTATCAGACTGGCGTTGGGTTTTGCAGCATCGTTCGATGGTGGCGCGCGCGTCTTCCCTTCGCCTGTCTTCCAGGACTCGCCACTGGTCTCGTCGTGCTCGAGGATCGGACGAAGCCATCAATATGTTGTCGGGTTCTTGGTCGTGTGGCTCTGGCTGCGGCCCCTGCGCTTGCTGCCACAGAGGGGATTGCACCGTGTGGGTGGCCCCTTCGGTACGGCCAGCGGCTCGGGCCGTTGTCGCCGCCTGCGGAGGCCGTGACGGGCCCGCTCGCTGTGATCCTCCCGCCTCGGCGAAACCAATCAGGCTCTGAATGGTGGCTCTCCACTCATCCATCTGATCGGCCGCTGGTGGAAATCTGAGCAGGAGTTGGGCCCGCGCCATGGCCTCCGAAGCAGTGCTCGGCATGGATGACAATGTAGACCGTAACGTCGCCTGGCTTCTGACGGTGCCAGTAGTGGCAGCGCCGTGCTCTCGTCGCCATGAGCCAGTCGCCAGGGTGGCGTGGTGACGAGATGGTTGTGCTTGGGGATCGGCGGCTCCGTTCGGTGCATCGGCTTGGCCAGCCCGTTCCGGGGGTGGCGCGTGCCCTGTGGCCGCACCCACAGCGGGGGCGGCCGGAGGGTTGCGGTTCGCCCCAGGGCGAGCGCCACCGCTGTGGCTATGTCCTTCGGTGGGTTGGAGAGGCACGGACAGGATGATCTCTCCACCCGCACCTTGTGGAGCGTGGCCGCTGGGAAGTTGTTGGCGTTGTCCTTCTCCGGTGCCTCCCGCTCCCGTTTCGGCCATAGGGGAGGTGGTGATGACATCGCCTGCGCCGGCCACGTCCCCCGCAGCGTCCACGTCCCCGTGCCCCCCCGTATCCCCCACGGCGTCGGCAGCCGTGTGCGAAGGGGCTTTCGAGGTGGACGGGTGAGCTGCGGCACCTGGTTTCTTCTTGGGTGCCACGGATGATGAAGCCGTCGATGAAGAGAATGATGATGAAGATGACGCGCTGCGTACGCTCTCAGGTTCGCGCAAGCGCTTCCCCCTACCTGGCGTGCCAAAGATGTCATGGGAAAACACAGCCACTTATGGGGCCATCAGCCCCTTGTGGTTCGGCAGTGGGGAAGGACGCATTGCACAAAGAGCGGAGGGCGCGAAGCAGCACGACAGCGATCACACGGGTAGTTTTTACCTAGGTTCAGGCCGCCGCGAGGCGTAAAACCCTACTCCTGCTTTGGTGGATTGATGTGAGGACCGAGGTGGAGACGCAGCGCTCTAGCCCGGCAGGGTTGCCTCGGGGCGAGAGCATCTACGCACATATGAGTATACAAGGGTCTGAATCCTTTCTAAGGTTGCCATGGCCCTCCTTTTATAGATCAAGGGGTCACCACAGTGCTATCATACCTAACTCTGCAGACAGGACAGAGCGCATTAAATGCGCCGCTTAGTGTCACATAATAGCATAGCTCGGCAAGCCTTGCCATGCCGTTCAGCCACCTTCTCGCCTGCCCGCATGACACGTCCCTCGACGGGTGTCATTTGGAGGTGATTTCCTCTGGAAGTGGCCGCCACGTGCCAAATAGCGGCCACTTAGCCACTTGGGGGCTCGACACCACACCGATCGATGACTTGCGTTGCTGTGAGGTGGAGCGGTGGAGCCTTGGCTGGGTAATCCGCCTTCGGCGCCCCCGGCAAGCCTGCCGGGGCAATCTGGAGACTTGTCTTCGGGACAACCTCGTCCCCACCAGGCTCGCCTGCCCGGCAAGGCAGGTTTTTCCTTAGTGGTATCTTGCTCCTTTGGTTGGTCTTGATCTTCTTGATCCACCCTTTGATTTCTCAAAGAGCTGATCTCTTCTGCTTGGTCTTGTCTTGGATGCTGCAACCTTGTTCTCGAGCCTGTGTACAGTTAGGGCAACACACCTGGGGTTTGTTGCACCGACAACAAGCCATGAAAATGCGAGCTAGCCATACTATGATCATGCAAGACAAATGAAAATAGTCTCTAATAATGTAATTAAAATGATGGTAGTGCATGGCGATATGCTCGGAATGGCTATGAAAATGCCATGTAGGTAGGTATGGTGGCTGTTTTGTGGAGATGGGGTGTCTTATGTGTAGGAGAACAAGAGAAACTCCTCCCACAGGTTTGGATGTACCTGCGAAGTTTGCTCCAAGTCCCAATGTGAGAGTGGGCAATGCGCGGTACCGTAGAGGCTAGAAAAATAAGATGAACGGAGTGCAAAGGTTTCGAACTTGCCTTAGTCATAAAGAACTCAAACACTACACAAGAGTATTGCGGTGTCATGTTGCATAAGACTCAAAAGCTAAGTACCCCTAGGGGATAGTTTGGTGGGGATAAACTCCGTTACGCGTCCCAGATCAACCAAAGATGTTGGGTTCATCAGCAAAAAGCCTCTACAATCATTCAATCGCTAATCAAGCCACCACTAGAGTCCCCAACTTATGTGCTTAGGTGAAATAAAGACAACAATGCAAAGGACTCCTTTATTGGGTTTTTGATAAAAGAACATGGCAATGTTTTTCAGAAGATAACAAGATTCTCGCATGCTTAATAAAACAAATGCAAAGCAAGTATGTCAAAACAGTGGGACACACTAATGCATGAAAACCTTATGATAAAGAGCATTAAAGAAGACACTACACATGCAAGAGTAACCTCCCCATGCTTAGAACTTACATACTAAACTAGAGAAGATTACAAAAGTGAAAAGAAAATGTACCGTTGAGGCACATATGACCTCTCTTCTAATAGACATGGACCTTGCCTCGTGTGACCTCCTCGTCGTGGTCCGGCAGTTGTTCTCCAATAGAATCCGCTAAAAACAAACTAATAAAACAAAATATTTTTGTGCTTTTTCATTTTTTATAGCATAACGGATTAGCAATACAGGTGATAAAAAATATTTCCCTCAGCAAGATCCGTTCATCTACCTAAGCACCTCGCTTAAGTAAACATGTCTAAGAGTTACGTATCTCTTAGGTTGGGATGAAGTGCGTGTGAGACAAGATGTAAACACAAGTGTGCAACTCCTAAGTGCCTAATTAAAAAGAGGAGATCCTCACTTAAGGTGAGACACTCACTACTGAGAAACTTTTATTTGTGCGAGGTTCGTATTGGAAAACATTACCGAGCACTTGTTGATGAAGTTCATCTTAATGAAGCGACCAAGTGGCTTGTGTGGATCTTTCATAGGGTTGGCACAATACCGTACACTTCACCACATAAGTTTCAAGCCCCTGCGAAAATAACACACGGAATAAAAGCATCGATTCGGTATACGAACGGAGTTTGTATACTCAACCGGTAAAAAGAAATAAAAGAAAACATAGTTGCTAAAGAGAATTATTGGCTACAGATTTTCGGAGGTAATAAACATTAATGAGAAAGCGAATAGTCGGTGGGAAAATACCTCATTGACCTCATACGTCAAAAATGAATTAAATGGAGGTGTTATTGCCTTCATACGAGGGCTCAAACGACCAGTTGCGGTCGTATGGAACGCCGTCGTTCGTTCTTGGAGATGCTCGTTGTGGACACCAGGTGAAACGAGCGCTCATACTGTGGGCCATCTTTTTCTTTAGTATTCTTCTCTCTTGCAACCACGAGCTCATACGGGCGCTCAAACGACCGGGGCGGTCATATGGAACGCCGTCTTATCTCCTGGAGCTACAGAACTTCATGAATTTTTTTGTGATTCCTCCTCACGTTAGGTACATTGCAATATTGAAATAAAAAGAGGAGGAGGCATGCAACAAAAATAGGCTACCGACATGCTAAATTTTTTACCAATGAAAACAACACAAAACCAACTCAAATAGCAACTACTCAAAGCAAAAATAAAAGTGCCAATGCAACATGAATGCATCTAGACTCAAGGCACAAAACTAAGAAAGACACCTACGGACTTCCAGGTTACCTCCCAGGCAGTGCTTTGTTTATAGCCATATAGCTAGGCTTCAGTGCTCCATTAAGTCACTCACCGGGATCCCAAGGGATGTCAACCCTGAGTGTATGTCTTACCTCCGACCAGGATTCGGAGCACCTCATAGCAAAGTCCAATCGGAGTCGTACTCGCTTATGGTGCATCGGCATCATGTACGTAAATATGTCCTCGCACTTAAGCGAGAACCGATGCACCAAGTGGAGTGAGCATGCCTCCTTATACTTCTGCAATAAAAGAGTTAGAGACTTATATATATAATTTGAAATTCTACCTTGGCTACCTTTGTAGGGGAACACTTCATAAAATTCTTTATTCAGAGTGGGTAATTCTACACTTCCTAATGGTTTCCCCTGCTCAACAAATTTGTCCAACAAAGCACAACTGGACATTAGGACAGATTAATCAAGAGTAATTTCCTCCTCTAGTTTGTCATTATCGCTAACATTAACATGCCCTTCATCATCCTCAACTTGAGGGCGAGTTTCCTACATGAAAGATTCATTAGCATCAAGTTCCTCCAAACTAGAGTCACCATCATACTCTTCTTCCTGCATATTAGTATCATCTTTTGATTTTTCTTCATCGCAAATATATTCTTGACAAATATAAATTATTAAATCTACCTTGCAGTGATCCAATCAAGTAATTTATCCTTACTGCAAACTTGAACCAATTCAATCTCCGGAAGTAGCATCTCTGCACTTTTCCGCAACACATACCGGATGACATCCTCAATGGCATTAATCTTACTAGCTACTATTGTTGTAAGATGCTACCACCTCATCATAGGCCTTTGTGCATTGGAAATCTGTAGGTTTCAGAGACCAACAATATCTGCATGAAACTTGATACAGAGAACATAACATATATCCACATGCGTGTAATAGTTCTAGCAATTCTCTAGTATCCAAATCAATCATGCACTTTTTAAGGGTTGCTTCATCAAGAAATTGATTGAGTGTGTGCAAAAAGTTACTGCCATAAGTAGGAGATTCGAATGGGTGATCAATACACTCCTCCTCTTCCTCTTCCTCGCTGATCTCTTCTTCTATGCACACTTGTTCACCCAAGTAGGTTGTACTTTGTCGTCCCCCTCATTTTTCTGCAAGTTAGTTTGTTGACTATTTCAAGTAGTCTTACCAATTCTTGCATCATATCATCAATATTGGGGGCTGCTGGTTCTTCTTGTTGTACAACCTTTTCTTCTTTAGTAGCCAAGCAGGATAGACTTGTATTGTCTCTATTCCAATGTTGCAATATTTTCTGAAAACTCATCTCAGAAGACATGATAAATAGTTTTTTTCTTTTTTGATTGAAAGGGAAAAACTGAAAGATAAATAACAAATAACAAAACAAACTATATGCGAGTGGGAAGGAAATAACCAGTGCTATGCTCCCCGGCAATGGCGCCAGAAAAGCTTGATGACCTGCAAGGGCACAAGGCTATTGCATTTCGTGATAAGTAAGTGTCGAATCCCACAGGCAGCGAATAGGAAGACACTACCAACCCCGCAACCACGTTGTCAGCGTAGCGCGTTCGCGCCCAAGCCTTAGCTTGGAAATAGTCTATTCTATTGTTGATAGGAAAGCTTGAATAAAGGGGTTTTACTAAACTACAAGTTAGAATGCAGAAAATAAACTAAGTTAGAACATAAAGTAAAGAAGGGGATTTTGTAACTGTAGGATCGAATAGAGAGAAAGGCAGTGTCTAGGATTCAGTCTCACTAGTACTAGAGGGAAGTCTTAGTGGCAGCAGAATACTAGTACAAGTATACGTGCAGGTGATAACAAGATCACAAGAAAGGACGTCTCCCAACATTACGTGCAACGCGAGTAAATACTAGATCCTACGACAAAGACTAATTTTGCATACAAGATCATACCTCAACCTAGAACCGGATCAATCACTCAAACATAGATGCATAGACACACAAAGAGGAATGATTCATTAATGTCATCAACATGTTCAATCTTACAATTACACGATCGGCACGCATGGCCTAGCCAGGATCGGTGTGCACGGCCTAGCCAGGATCGGCGCCCGGTGACGATGGAGGTGATGGTGGTGGCACCGCCTGCTCCTCCTCTTGCGCGGCGTGGTGGAGATGGAGCTATGGAGGGAGAGGCCTCCCCCAAAGGGGAGAGCCTCCCAGCAGCTACCCGGAGTTGTGGTGGATGTTGATGGCAGAATATGGCGGCTAGGGTTGGACGTGTTTATATAAGATGCCTTTTCGGGTCTCCTTCGTTGATGTGAGTCCTCCTCATCCATCCAAGGGCTCAAGATGAGCCTTATCCTCTCGCGATCCCTTAATTAAGAACCAAGGATCCCATGGGAACAATTGGCGATGAAATCGATGAAGAATCTCGTCTCAAGGGGCAAGTTTCGAAGCTGTCTGCACGTCAAACGACCGCTTGCGGTCATTCGAAAGGCTGTCTTTTGCTCTGGATTCCTCCGGTAACATGGTCGCCATTTTCTTCATACGAATCCAGAATTTGACGTTCTTGGGCTCATTGGATTCGTATGAACGACACCAATCCATTTCAGTCTTAGATCTTGATTTCGAGCACTTTGGAAAAATGACTTTTTCCGACCTCCGAAATGGCTAAGTCTGCCCCTGGGTGTCTTCGTATTGAACTCCTCCTTGGTTCTTTCATCGTGCTTGGTCCTATGTTGCTCCAAAACACCCGTAGACACAAGAAAAGAAGGAAAACTAATAAATAACAACTAAAATACTAAATGTGCAATGCTCACAATGATAAGTGCAAAAATTGGTAATCATGCATAATGGACAACTATTTGGTTCAATGGGACATGATATATAAAGAGAAGATGCAACAAATGAGCTCTAAAAATGCATAAAATATAGAGCCATCAATCAGCCCCTTCCTTGGTTCTAGTAGCACAACAATCTTCATATCTTGTCCAAAGCTTCTGAAGAGCTTTTTTAGTAGCTTCAGGATACTCCATGTCAACCCATTGAACATAGCCACAATTGCCAATCTGCAAGAAAAATAAGTTACTTAACCATAAGCAGCTACAAATGTACACCACAATTACTTAACCATAATCCAAACTACATAGGTGCTCAGATAAGAAAGAATTTTTTAACATTTCAAATAAGTATATTAAGGTATATATATATGTCTAAACCCTTTTTCCAAACCAATTTGATCATTAACCATTACAATGTACACATTCAGAGAAACACTTGGCTTGCATTGAGTAACCAAATCTTATTCTAAAAGTACAGAAATTATGAATACTATACAGATATAATGCACACAAAATTATTACTGACTTACTGTCCACAATCTATTTGCACAAGTACAAAAATTATGAAAACTGTAGGACAGGTATTAACAATATTGAAACAGAGCAGTTTACATGGGATTTCAAATAAGAAAATCAAGACACGGATTGAACTTACATCCTCACCACATCTATAAAACCTCCTTCCAGTTATGACACCTTCGAATGCTATGAATTTCTTGGCTATTTCCCGAAGGTAGCACTCAACAGGTCCTTTCTCTATCTTCTCCACATCGCCTTCAAAGTACGAGTCGTCTATGGTTAGGAGGGGCTGGATTGAGTTGAAAAGGAATTGGGAGTGGTCAAATACACTGGATCCAGTCCAAATCATACCAAAACAAAGATCCCCAATCTGAAATCCCTAATCCTAGCTATCAGGCAGAGTACAACGGAAGGGCATTACCTCCCCGATGAAGTGGACCATGTTGTCGTCACTTCTCTCCTCCGAGTCTGTCCAAGAAAGCATTGCCGCGGTGGTGGCATTGAGTGGCGACAACGCAAAGGGGAGTGAGAGAGAATGCGAGGGAGTGAGCGAAGAAAGAGTGAGCAGGGGAGAGAGTGGGAATAGCATTGTTTCCTTTAAGGGAACGGTCCGACCGGTTTGGTTGGTACAGTCATTATTGCTTGCGCCGTCCACCACTAGCCATGTGGCAACTTTGCGGTGTCAAAACGAGATCATTTTTTACTTAGTGTTTTTTGCCACTATCAATTCTTCGGTTCGATGCAAAATTTCACATTTTGTAAAGTGGTGGTTTTCCGCAAGTCGTGACACGAAAGTGGTTCTGTGCATTTCATTCTCTCTTGGTCGGGTGCCCATTTCTCGCGGCAGGTTGGCACGAGGTCTTGGCTTGTCGTTCCACATCCTCGCCTCCTTGCGCTGTAGCCTCCTTCGTGATCTAGTGGATATCTCCTAGCTTCAACTCCCCTAAATCTCAATATCGAGTCCTTCTCTCCATCATCATTCTCACAGTGTTGCATATCTGGAAGCATCACAACATATGTATCTTTGGTAGCGCTTGCCCCTCCATCTCTCGCATGGTGTAGATCATCCAGGAGGACGGTGGTTGTTGGGGTAGGGATGGCGTCACCAAGCTAGAATCCATCATGTTGAAGATATAGGACTTCAACAGCCGGGCCAAACAATCCTTTCTTCTCCAGGCATCGCCCACACACCTCCTTGTGTATGTGTTGAGTGGTGTAACCTAAACTTGTATTCTTTTTCTACTCTTCCATCACATAGCTAACACCCACACTAATCTTGATGGTTCCCTTGTGTGGTTTCACCGAACCTTCACAAGTAAAACAGACAGAGGGGTACAAACATAGTGGGTAGAGTTCTACCTTTATCACTTCATGAAGGGACCAGATCCGCCCTAGGAGCCCTGGAGAATGTCATCCACAAATTGTCATAAAAAATAGAAGCCACAATTGAAGCCTGACCATCACCAAAAAAATCCATTATTTCTTATATGCCTCGCCCTCCAGAATAAAAGTAGCAGTTAAGATCATTCATCATCATTCACCTTATCTAGTAAAGGGAGGAACCAATCTGGACCGTCTTGATAAAGGATCTCGTCCCCAAGTAAGTTTTAGATTTTATGAATTGCCAAGCGAAGTGTATAGGATTTAGGACATGCAATAAGTGTTGGGGTTACGATCCTGACAATAAGTACTAGGGGTACGAATAAGGGGCAGAACCTAGCTATAGTGCAGGTGTAACACTCGGTGTTTAACGAGTTCAGGCCCCTCTCGACGGAGGTAACAACCCTACGTCTCATGCACAGAGCCTTGGTTTTGATTTGATGGGTATGGTTACAAAGGTTCCTCGACCCTAGCTCAGGGGGTGGAGTGCAGCTTATATAGAGTGCGCCGCAGCCCCATGTCCTCCACGCTGCCACGGCACTTAATGACATTTGATTGCGTCAGTTATAGGTGTAAAGAGCCTCTACTACATCAGTTACAGGTAACGGTAGTCTTTACTCCGCCTTAAGGGCGACTTAGGATTCCTCGACCATTGCAGCTCCCACGCCGTCCCTTCACCTCTTTAGTCCGAGTGGTGGTTGTCCAGCTGAGTGACGGGTGGTCGTCCGAGTGCTATCAAGCTGTCCGAGTGGACTTCCTGATATATGCATCTGAATGCTGGTATGGTCCAGGGACCTACCCATGGTGGTGACGGGCCCCATGTGGGCCCTATATGATGGGTCCTTGACCCTACCTGTAATAGGTGACCTCATCATTAGCCCCCAAATCGGTTGAGGTTTCGTAGGATAGATGAGCCGATCCTTCAGTTAAGTCCGAGTGTTGTTGGATCACTCAGAATATGTTTCCGAGTCATGGTTCACTGTTCCCTGGACAAAAACACAACGGTTTCTGGACTATAAGTTTACCCAGATGATCGGGTGCTGTTGATCGTCGAGAAAAACCCGGTGGCATTCGTTTGTCTCTCGGAGGAGATAGACTTGGGGCCTGAGTGAGGGCATGCCATTATAACTCGAGTGGCGACGCCGACGCATGGTCTGACTCTCTGGAGAGGTGCCACTGCTTATCCCAGGGGAACGCCAGCGCATGCCTTCTACGAGTCCAGATTTACGAGTCATGCGCCTTGGAGCCTACTCAAAGGGCCAAGTCAACCCGCGGAGGGGCGTCAAGCTCGTCTCATAGCAATTCTGAAGAGGACTTCAGTCGGGTGTTTAGCGTGGCCGAGTGCATGGGTCCCCGCGGAGGGTGGTCAGTCGGACTGACATGCGTCCTTTAGGAAAGGAATCCTGGGTAATCAATCAGATTGATTTTCCCCAAAAATCTCGGGATTTGAATTTGCATGTGCGTGCGCAGAAGCGGTAACGACGTGCGTTAGTGGGAAAAGTGGGGGGGCGGCTCCTCAATTTTCGCGCACGAAATCCGCTGCGTGCAGTGTCTGCTCTACGCGATGCCCTGCTGTGCGCGCCATTGATCCAGAGATCTATGGTGCGAGATCTGGCTCATGATTTGCTCCGTGATATAAAAGATTTGGGGACCAAGGCCAGGACCCTAGATCCCCTTCTCTTCGTCCCGGCTCCTCCACTTCTCCTCTCCACTCGAGCGCTCAGAGCTCCCTCAGTAATGGCGAAAGACTCCATGGCCAAGGCGGAGAAGGCGAAGAAGGCTGGGAAAGCCACCTCCTCCGGCTCCCCCGCGGCGGCTGGAGGCGCGTCGAGGGAGTGGATCCCCTCGCGCGTCTTGGGCAAGCGGTTGGAAGAGCTCGCAGTGGAGGGACTCATCCCACAGGACGGGTGGCGCCGTCCGGGCATGGGGGAGGTCAAGCCAGTGCCACAGGAGGGCAAGCGCGTCCTGCTAGTCACCCACATCACGAGGGGATTCTCGATGCCTCCTTACCCTTTCTTCCGGGCATTCCTCGATTATTTCAGTGCGCAACTCCACCATCTCCCTCCAAATGCCATTATCTACCTCTCAGCTTTTATCTCCCCCTGCGAAAACTTCCTTGGCTGTCACCCCCATTGGGGGCTCTTCAAGCACGTCTTCACTTGCCGGTCGATGGCCGTCAAGAAAGATTCGCTGACTGGTGAGAAGACCTGGGTCACCCAGCTGTGCGGGGACCTCGGTATCCAGCTCCGGGGCGGCAGCGCCTTTCCAAAGATGAGCTTTCCCGACTGCGTCAAGGGGTGGCAGGGAACCTGGTTATACTGCAGAGACGTTCCCGGGGCTAATGGCCAGTCGGGTCTCCCTCCATATTCGGCAGAGAGGGTGCAGGCTCCTGAGTCCCTTTCAGTGACGAGGAGGAGAAGACAGACGTCGGTATCTTGGCCGTCGCCCTTGTCAGTGCCATGAATGCCAGCGTGAACGAGATGGGTCTGCTGGAGACGTTCCTCACTCGGCGGATCCAGCCGCTGCAGGCCAGGGCCCACCCGATGTGGATGTACGAAGGGCCGAACGATCCCACCCGGGTGCACCCAGAAGAGCTCACCGAGATGGACGTCAGGGCCAAGATCCGATCAATCACTTGTGATCGAGACAACCCGAGGGGGGCCAGGAGGGTGCCCCCGTACTCCAAGGACTTGCAGCCCCTAGAGGTACGCATCTGGTGGTCAGTCAGATTGTCAATGCGCTGTTCCTTGTGCATCTGACTCCAGCGTTGTGATGTGTTTTTGTTCTTCAGGATTTTCAGAAGATGATCTGCGAGATTCCGGCGGTCGACCGACCGCCCGAGGACGTGACGAGTGACACCGAATGTTACTACTCAGATGAATCTGACGACGATGACAACGAAAGCGATAAGGACGAGAGCTCGGAGGGGGGCGAGGAGGCCAAGTCCTCCCCATCCTATGAGGCTCCCAAGGAACCCCGCACCATGGCACAACACGATCCGAGTGGCAAGGCAGGGGGAGCTCAGTAGCCGACCGCCTCAGGACGGGCGACTCATAGCTCGAAGCACTCGCGCGTGGAGGTGGAGAGTTCCGCTAAGAAGCAGCCCAAGCAGGTCGCGTCCAAGCCTCGGAAGGCCACGGTGCCTCGAATCAGGGTGACAGTGCCCGTGGCTTCAACGTGAGTGTTTTTGTCGATTCTTTGTATGTTGTTGCATTGACTCGGCTGACGGCCAAGTGTTCCTGAACTCTGCAGCAATGAGACATCGACAACGTTAGTGGACCCACACGCTCATAAGCGGGAACAAGGTGATGGTGACACGGCGGACGCCGCCACTTCCAAAGGTATTTTCTCACCGACTGGTTATTGATGTCCCGAACATGTCCAACTGAGTTCCATTAGCTACTCTGACTCACATGCTTGCGCAGCTCCACCGGAGGTCATCCAGCTGGACAACGATGAGCGGGCCGATCCATCCAACCCATAGGCCAACAAGGGGAAGGCGCCCGACGCTGACGTGGCCATGCAGGAGGCCTCGCCTCACCAAGTGGAGCATGCGTCGCCGGCCAAGACTACCGCGAAGGCCACGGGACCGAGTCCTTTGGTGCAGAGCAGTTCAGTGCCCATGACTGCAGTGCTCCCAACACCAAGGCCCACACCAGCGCCTCCGTCGTCCTCCGCCACCGCTTTCCCCCTGTATCATGTCCCTGAAGATCAAGTGGGGGCAAGCAAGGAGGCTATGATCCAGGTGGGGTTGATGTGCAGCCGACTGAAGGATGCCTATGACGCCAGTGAGGCACTGCAGATCAACGTCCGAGTAAGTACCATTGTGAGTAAGATTTTCAGTCAAAGTTTCTTTTCTCTCTTTCTCTGTGGTAGGATTTTTCAGTGGGTTTGCGCAGGGCACACCCACTAGGTGTGTGATGATGTTCCAGTGGGGACACGCTGAGTGCACCCACTGGGTGTAGTCCCTGTCGGGGCTCTAGGACTGGGGTTACCCAGGCTCGTCTGCCTGCGGCCCATCATGTGACATCGTCAAAGGGCCCGGCGCGGCCCAGCGTCAAGACTCCGCAAGCAAAGCCCTTGCGAGGCCCCCGCCTCGCGAGGCGAGTGTCACCAAGATTCATCAGGCGCCCCAAGGGCTCTGTGAGGAGCGGACTCCCGAGGCCCCTCGCGGGGCGGACACTTCTATGCTCACCACCCCGCCTCACGATGCACATGGGTGACGCGAGCCACGACGAGCGTCGCCAGGAATGGTGCCAGCGGGCGTGGACAGTGAGGCTTTCCTCTTCGGTGCTAAAGAAGCAAGGCCAACATGTGGGTTCCCAAGGCAGCCCCAAAGGTTGCCTCTTCGGTGCAACAAGGCCAGGACGCTGGCTCGGCAGGACGGAGGTCATCATCGAGCCCACCTGCGCGTCATGGATAGAGGCTTTGCAGGCGAAGACCACCTTTAGTCAGGATAGGGTGTACTCTTGTCCACCTTCAAAATTGGCCGTTGTGGCATCCCTTCCTGCCTAGAGCTTTGGGGGAAGAGGATCGGGCCAGTATAAGTATAGATTAGTCTCCACTGTGGAGAGGGATCGAGTTCATCCACCCCTCAAGTCCGTAGCCGCTCCTGAAACCTCCGAGAGCCACTTGTATTCAGACACTCATCCTCCTCGTGAGGCAATCCACCACAAAGCAGGAGTAGGGTCTTACACCGAAAGGTGGCCCAAACCTGGGTAAATCATCGTGTTCATCCTTCTTCCCTCTTGCTCGAGCATGTTGAAGCATCGCCGTGAGGCAATGAGCAGCGAGTCGTAGCCTAGCAAAGTTCCTCACGCACACCCGAGAGTTCGAACCTTTCTTTGGGTCAGCGGAGCCCCGATTCCGACATTTGGCGTGCCAGGTAGGGGTGTGCCGAGGTTCTTTCGCTTTGTTCTGACCCCGCTTAACCGTCCCCATGGCCGACGCTCGTTGTGTTCGTGCCGACCGCCTTGCGGCTCGTGTCGCCTAGACGGAGCCGGCGGGCCGCGGCTATCGCCGCATCTCCCCGTCAGTCACGGCAAATGCCACCACTGACCCGGTTGCTCACGAGTAGCAGGACTCCTCCCTGCCGCCCTCCGTGCAGCGCGACGGCCGCACCACCATGCCTTCTCTCACCCCGGCCATGGATTTGTCCTCCCATACTCGCCGCGGCCGGCAAACACATAGGCTGCACTGCTCATGGCACGCGAGCTGCTGCGCTACCACCCCGCCGACGAGGGCTTCGACGCCTAGCTGGTCCGCATAACCAAGCTCGTCAACGCCGCGGGCGAGGCCCCGGCGCCCTCCCATTCGCTCTGTCCTCCGCCATCTCGCGCAGGCGACGTGGCACATGGTGCACCTCTGCCTCCTCCCCTGCGCGGCGACAAGACCGAGCCCCGGCATGACGCGCGGCCTCACGCTCCGCCGCGTGGAGCGCCGGTGCCGGCTCGAGACAAGGCCAGCTGGCAGATTGTACATCAGCCGCTGCACGACGCGCACGCACCCGCCGTACCGCTACGTCATCACCAAGACCGGGCCGTCCAAGAAGCCGGGGCGCATGGGCACCATGACCGCGCCGCTCCTGCTTGATGCGCGCCCGTGAGCACTGCTGGCTGCCCGCCTTCACTCATGAGCTGCGTCGGGTGGTCTGGCCAGTCAAGTTCAAGCCGGAGCTGCCTCCTCGCTACGACGGCATCCCCGACCCCATGGAGTTTCTTCAGCTCTACGCACTGAGCATCGAGGCGGCAAACGGCGACAACAAGGTCATGGCGAACTGGTTCCCCATGGCCCTCAAGGATGGCGCACGCTCCTGGCTCATGAATCTGCCTGAGGGGTCAATCTCCTCGTGGGATGAGCTTCGCGAGCGGTTCATTGCCAACTTCCAAGGCACCCACGACCGCGCCCTCACCATCAGTGATCTGCGCCGCATCAAGCAGCGCCCGTGTGAGATCCTCCACAAGTACATTTAGCGCTTCACCCAAGTCCGCCTCAAGATCCCGAAGGCCTCGGACGAGGCCATCATCTTGGCGTTCACCGAAGGCGTCACGGACATCAGGATGAATGAGAAGCTCGCCATCAATGATGACCTGTGCACCGCGCTGGAGCTGTTCAACCTAGCCGACAAGTGCGCAAGGGCGGAGGAAGGCCGCCTCTCCCTCCTCAACAACTCTGATGTCGATACTGATGATAAGAAGGCCAAGGCCAAGGAGGCGAAACGCAAGGGCCCTGCTGTGCTGGCGGCGGATCCCGAGCTGAACCGTGGCAGTGATCACGACGAGCTCGCCAAGGATGGCCGCCCATTTTGTGTCTTCCACAACGTGTGCACCCACAACACCGATGACTGTCAGGAGCTTAGGGCGCTCCATGATGAGCATGTGGGCCCCCCCTGAGCGCAGCGACTGTGGCTTCGGCCGTGGAGGAGGCTGCGGTGGAGGACATTGGGACAATCGCAACCCCTGCCAGGGCTGGTGTGACCAGCCCGCGAGGATGCTTGGCGCGACCAGCCACGTGACGGCGCCTGGCGCGATCAGCCTCATGACGGCGCCTAGCGTGATCAGCCTCGTGAGGTCCGCCCTCAGGGTGACGTGGGCCTTCCGCCACTGCCACCTCCCAGGGGGAACGACAACAACCAGCAAGACGAGGGGGCTTGGGACTACCAGGAGCCTCGTACCATAGCTTGCATCCTCGGTGGAGCTCAGGCCCCTGCATCAAACCGCCTCTTCAAGCAGTTCTCTCGTGAGGTGAACGCAACCCTCCCAAGGCTTGAGGCTGTGTGTCCCCTCAAGTGGTCGCAGTACACCCTCACCTTTGATTCCAAGGACCACCTCAGGTGCTCAACCACTGTTGGTGTGCTCCCCATGTTGTGCACGCACACCATCAGCAATGTCTCAGTCACCTAAGACCCTCATCGATGGAGGCGCCGGCCTCAACGTGCTTTCTGTGGAGACCTTCGGGACGCCTCAAGTGCTTTATGATCAACTCATGCCCACCAGGCCATTCTCTGGAGTGACCGACGGCTCCACCACACCCCTGGGGCAGGTGCGCCTCCCCGTTACCTTCAGCACTCGCGACAACTACCACACCGAGCTCATCGACTTCGACGTGGCCCACATCGGCCTCCCGTACAATGCCATCTTAGGGTATCCAGCCCTTGCCAAGTTCATGGCGGCAACCCACCATGGCTACAACGTCCTCAAGATGCCAGGGTGCAGCGGCGTCATCATCATCGCCTGTGATGAAAAAGATGCGATCTACTCCCTCGAGCACACCTACCGGACTGCGGCGGCTGAGAACTCCGATGGCGGGGAAGACATCGTGCCCCCTGAGGTTGTTCCCGCTAAGAAGAAGCAGCTCCTCCCCAAGAACCATCCCGAGATGAAGAAGGCACCCGCTAGCAAGGCCTTAGGTGCCGTGCCTGCCGCCGGGGCATGCCTCCCTCTCGCATAGGAAGGTGTGCCCGGCGCCTCCCTCAGGACGGGCTCGAGGGCTCCCACCTGGAGAGCATCTGACCTTACCAGTGCAACGAGGGAGGTGCTCGGGCACCACTTGGAGGCATGCTTTGATGCGCCCCCCCACAAGCAAGGAACACGGCGTGAGGCGCCAGGAGCATGAGAATTCATCACCAAGGCGATCAACGAACTTCAGGAAGCGCGTGCCATGCGCGGTGAGCGCCGCCCCGCATGCCCCACTGGCTCGGCTGCCGCTCCCGATGCGGGCGGCGAGCTGCGCGTCTACGCGAACATCCCAGGCCTCAACAGGGCCGCTTCTCAGGACCTCTTCTGGCCGTCACGCGTCGGCCGGAGCGGGGGTTACCCCTGCAACTACATCTGCATGCCCTTCGGCCTGCTGAACGCGGGTGCCATGTACCAGCGGTTCGCCCAGCTCGCGTTGGCGTCTCACGAGGCCAGGCGCTCAGAGCTAGCACCTCATGAGGCCCCGACCCCTCGCGAGCCTCCCGAGCCTCAGGAGCCACCCGACACGTGAGGAGCGAACCTTCGTGACACGCTTCATTAGCTCCCTCGAAGCTACCACAGCAACATTGCTAGGTGACTTTTTGGTTTGTTCAATTGAGGGCGCCCCTCGGGCTGCATTATCCTCAGGCTAGTCAGGGTCCGCCCCTACAGCTGTGTCGCTTTTGCTCATGTATCGGATTCAGTTATGCTTTGATGAAATATTTCGGATGGTCTAAATTGCGTGCTCGGTGCCTCGTCACTATGAAAGTCGCTGCGCCCGCATGGACCTGCTCTTGACCGCCTCATGACTAAGGGCTGGCACGGCATCTATGCTCGGGTCCATCCCTGCAGCATTGTTAAATCCAAGCGACCGAGCTATGTCTCGCGGGCCAGCTCCCGTGCATGTCACCTCCTGGGGTCCTTGGTGTCTTGTCCTCTCATGAGCTCATCGCGAGCATACGAGTGGGGGCACGGCTCGGTTCGTACGGCCGTGATCATGGTGCTTCGCCACCGCGGGAACCTCGCGTCGGGTGCTCTTTCTCAGGCTGTTGCATGAGAAGGCATGGCACGACGTCTATGCTCAGGTCCATCCCTGCAGTGTCGATAAACCCAAGTGACCGAGCTTTGTCTGGCGGGCCGGACCCGTACACGTCACCTCCTATGGATCCTTGGTGTCTAGCCTTCTCATGCAATGACCTCCGGACGTTTGTTCGGTGCAGGTTGCTCTCTCAACCCAGGACTCACAAGCGCGCAATCACACCAGGAACTAGGCGCAACCCGCGTGAGGTAGGACCTCCTAAGCCCCGCGCTGGCTCACGAGTGTCTAAAACACCTCCACAAGTTCTATTGTGCCAGCAACGCGTACAAACTAGATAGGGCTGTACACGCCCGAGAGCCTCTTGAACAGAGCTCTTTCCCACGCCCAGTGGAAGCCCCATGCTCAGTGCTGGTGGAATGATCCACCAATGATCATGCCCACGCCCAGTGGAAGCCCCATGCTCAGTGCTGGCGGAACGATCCACCAATGATCATGCCCACGCCCAGTGGAAGCCCCATGCTCCGCACTGGTGGATAAGCAACTGATGGCACCCTATGGGTAGCATAAACCTCAGGATCGCGGCTCGATTCGTCAACAACACTGCTCGTGACCTCCCCCTGGGCCTCACGCGAGTGGGGGCTAGACACGGTGCCTGTGCTCGGGTCAGTTCCAGTAGGACTGAAAACCCCAAGGGACTGGGCTCTGGCTCGTGGGCCTGTCTCCGCGCATGTCACCCCACCAAGGCCCTTGGTGTCTAGTCTCCTCATGTAACACCCAGGTGCAGGCCGATAAGAGCTAGGTAAGAGAGGCCCCGGGGCAACCTCGCCGCCGCCAATGTTTCCTTCATGCGGGCCGCTTGCGCGTTAAAGGGGACCCCTGAGCATCGCGACTCAGGAGCCTTCACTAGTTCCGTAGCCCCTCGCCCCTTGGCCTTGTCCAGGCATCGCGACTTGACATCCCAACAGCGGCCGAGGTATGTGCGGGGCTGGGCCCTGCCGATGCAGAGCACAAAGGCAAGCAAGAACGAAACCAAGCACGAAAAGGAAACTGCGGAGTCAAACAGTTATTACAAGCATTAAGTATCTCAAGTTAAACCAAAGTCTCACGCCTCCGTGAGGCAGAACCAGTCTAATGCAGGGTGATAAAATGTTCTTAGGAAGAAGGACCGTCGCCGCCATCACCGTCGCTTGCTTCGGCTCCAACAGCCCCCCCCTGCGTCCTCGCTGCAGGTGAACTTTCCAAGCAGCGAGGCCACATGGCCCTCCACAACCTCTGCCATGGCGTCACCGGACTTACAAGGGACAGGGCCTATCACCGTGCTGAAGTCGAAGCCGGGGTCATGGAGGTAAAGGTGGCTGAAGACGTGTGTCGCTACCACAGAGAAGAGGTCGCGACATTCCTCCTCCAAGATGCCATCCACCTTCTCGGCAGCGCCTTTGAGCTCCGCGGTGAGTTTGGAGGAGAGCTTGGCGTAGCCGGTGTCGGGGGCGGCGAGCGGAGCCTCGAACCCCTCCGTGCATATGGAGCTCAGCGCTTGGCGGGTCCTAAGCTCAAGAGAAGAGAAGGCGGCATGGTCCGCCGCCGCCTGTGCTTCGGTGTTGGCCAGGATCTTCTTCTCCCTGGCGTCCAGCAGAGCACTTACCTCGAAGACATGCTCGGCGTGAGCCACTTGGGCTTCAGTCACCTCCTGCTGCAGCTTCTCGAGGCGCCCGCGCTCCGTGGCCTGCTCGACGCCCACCCTTGTCCGCTCGGAGTCACGGTCCAGAAGCTTTGCCTCGCGAGCCTTGAGCTCCTCCTCCCACTGCTGGAGTTGTCATGCACGCGCGGCATGTTCTTCCTGGAGCGCCTTCAGGCTAGCCTCCGCCTCACTACAGCACTTGGTGGCTGCTTCCGTGTCAGCTAGTGCGCAGTCGCGAGCTGCTCGTGCCTCGGCGGATTCCTTCACATTCTCCACGGCGGTGGCCTTCGCCTGGCTCTGGGCCTCTTGGGTTGCCGTCTCAAGCTGGAGCCACTGGGAGGCAAGCCTCTGGCGCTCCCTGTCAAGGCAGTCATCGGCGTCCCTGAGGTCTGCCCCAAACCGGTCGAGCATGGCTCGGGCGTCGGCCAAAGCCCCGCGCCTGATCAGGGTGTCGCAGTTCACAAGCATGAGAGCTCCTTGTGGCGCAGGGGGCTCCGGTTCCTTCCCCGCGATTGGCTCCCGCGGCGCAGCTGGGGTGACTACCGCCTCGGCTGGCTGAGCTTCGAGTGTGGGTGTCGCTTGAGGCTGCACCGCGGCACGCCCTGCGTCATCGCTGGCGGCGGGGGACAAGACGGCCGGTGAAGCGAGAGGTGCCGCCCCCTTGTCCGCAGCTAGAGCTGCCACAACCATGGCGAGGGGCGTCGCGTGCTGAGCCGCCGCATCTTCAATGATCGGCCCTCCCAGCGGGGCGGGCGGAGCCCCGTCAGGAGCCGAGGCGCCCGTGCTCCCAGGTACAGGGGAGACTGCGCACCCGAGCATGGCGTCGGGCCGGTGTTGCGCACCCCCGCGCCCACCAAGGTTGCGGCCGAGTGTCGAAGTCGCCCTTAGGACGAAGGGCACCTTTGACACGACGGCCACCTTCTTATTCTTCTTCTCTGCGCCGCCACTTCAGGTTCGGCATGTGAGGGAGATGGTATGAACATATGGACTACAGGCGCGCAATTAAAAGGCAAGGTAAGGGTACTTACTCGTCCGGCGCGGTCCACTTCCTCTTCTTCTCCTCCGCGGAGGCCGGCGCGCTATCTTTCTTCACTGGTGTTGCCCTGGCTCCGTCCCGGGGCTCCTCAGGGTGACCCTCGGCAAGACTCGCTGCGGCGTCGCCCCCCGCAAGGGCGCAAGGATTCCTTTGGGGAACCCCGGTTAGCGAGAGCTCGGTTACCCCAGCAGATGCCTCCGTGGTCATTGGCTGCGTGGCCAGCGGGGTAGAACCCACCTCGGCTGGGTGCGGGTAGCCTGTAGGAGGAGGCTCGGCCGCCCCCTCGCCTGGGGCCACTTCGCCCGACGCTCGAGCGGCCGGAGGAGAGGATTCCGCCCTCAAGACTGGGGAAACTGTGGGTGGAGGCTCGTCGGCATTATCATCGTCTTCAAGGCCGAGGAGGAGCTGGTGACACAATAGTGGTGTTGGTGCAATATCTGCCTACCTTATGTTTTGGAGATTGTTGACACAAGCAAGTATGGACTAATTTGTTTGCTAGTGCACACAGAGAGAAAAAGTCCATACACAACCGAAGAGAATGCTATCTCCGGTGCTGAGTTCAAGGAACTTCACCGAAGCATATCTATGTTGCAGAGAAGAATGAGCTATATCTGTTGAAGTGATAGAATTGAGAAGATTAATGTGAAGAAATCGGCCCCTCGAAAGTTTTCTACTATAGCGAAGCTTTCTGTTTCGATATTGTCGTCCGAAGGAAATGACTGCAGCGATTGAAGTCGAAGACTAAATAAAGACGTAGTATTCATTGAGTTTTTTCTTTGAGTCTTTTGAGTCATAGGACCTCCGTACTATTAAGAGGGGTATAGGTTCTCGATGCTTAGATCTACTGTGATGCTTTGCTATAACCTATGAAAGATGTGAGAGAAATCTCTTTGTGCTCTGAGTAAATACTTGCCAGCAAGAGACTGTGATCTTCTTCGCTGCGAGAGATTTTCCTCGGACCGAGGAGTTAGCATTTCTTGCTCTGCAAGAAATGTTACCGTTGTGCTCAAATCCAACCATTGGAATCATGTCGTTCAGCCATTGGCTGAGGCCGATGTCCAATTTGGTCATTTCCCATCTGGGAAGGCTGCGGCTATAAATAGCCACCCCTCTCGAACGTTATCCATTGGCTGCTCCGCTTGAGATTTCTTAGAAGATTGATTTGAGCAACCCCTCTCTGCGTGATTTGAGTTTAAGATCCACCAAGAGAAAACCAAGAGCCCAAACTTAGACAGTGGTTTAGCATCACAGCAGTTCTGAGTGAGAGTTCTTGTACCTGTTACTCTTGAGAGCTGCGCACTCTCTAGACGGATAGGTTTGGCTTCGAGTGTTGAAGAGTTGTTGTCCTCACCGAGCCTGATCTTCAGCAACCAAGAGTGATTGTGGTTCGTGAAGGTTGACCGAAGGTTTGGAGATCGCCGACAAGGATCTACCATGAGTGAAATCAACCTGAGTCTGATCAGCTCTGTGTTGAAGGAGAATAGGGTGAAGAGAGTTTATCTTCCGTGTTAAGTCACAGCCCCTCCAACCAGACATAGCCCTTTGGCAGAAGGGTGAACTGGTCTACCAAATCTCTTCTCGCCATCAAGCACCACTGGTTATATCTTCTCTACTGCAATTCATTCAGTAGTTTTCTTTCGTGCTCAGTGCCATTAGATTCTTGATCTTTGTTTTGTTCTGTGTCATTCATCTTGTGTTGTAATGTCAATTCCTTTCATTATCCTCGTCTTCTTTCCTTCGTCATTAGTCTGTATCCTTGTTATATTGTGTAACCTTGTTATTGCATTTCCTTCAGTATTCGTTATGTTTTGTTTCATTCTGTTACACCTGTTAGCTTGTTGCATAACTCTCATCATAGTTAAACCCGTTATCCATCAAGCTCACTCTGTTGTAAATGCTTTTTTGGATGAATGTGCCTCTGACGAAGAACTCTGATTCAGTGCGTTTCTCTCAATACTCTATTCCGCTGCGGTGTTTGGAATAAGTTTCAAAGCTTTCGAAAGAAAATTTGAATCTCCCATTCACCCCCCTCTGGTCGATATACTCCCGGTCCTAACAATTGGTATCAAAGTGGGTACTCCCTGTCTCTATTTATTAAAGGTCTAACGCCCTTGGAGTTTTGAGTATGTCGCTTGCAGGTAGATCCTCGCACTCTGAAAGGTTTCCCATCTTCGATAGAAATTACTATCTATACTGGAAGGAAAGAATGAGAATCAAAATTCAAGCCGTCAACTATGATCTGTGGCAGATTGTGGAAGAAGGCTACACCATTCAACAACAAAACAATTTGTCCTTCGATGATAAAGAAAATCTGCAGTTGGATGCTCAAGCGAAAGATATCATATGTGGCAGTCTATCAAAAGACATTTTTCTTCGGTTTCACAGGCTTAACACTGCAAAGCAAATGTGGGATGCTCTTAACAGTGCTCATGTAGATCTCGTTGCCTGCTCAGATCCTCACACCAAAATGCTTCGGGCTATGTTCACTGGATTTAGAAGCCTACGCAAGGAAAGCGTTATGGAACTCACTGATCGATTGACAAACATTTTTGAAAGGCTACATCAGCTAGGAGTAACTGATATCACTGATAGAGATGTAGTCAACAAGGTTCTGAGGCTCTTGACGAATCCTTTGATTTCATTGTGTCTGAAATCAAACAAAGACCTGACTATGAAGAGCTTCACTATGTTGAGGTCATGACATTGCTGTTAATCCATGAAGAAAAGATGGAGCTGGAAACGGCAAATCAAGAATCCTCTTCGGAAGAAGAAGGAGAAATTCTCTCGCATTTTGGCAGTTCTGAAGAAGAAGAAGAAGATGTCGAAAATCAACACTCCATCACTCAAGAACTTGAAATGCTCACACAACAACTGAGTGATCTAAAAAGACATAATATTTATCTTGTCAATGATGAAGAATTTCATGCACCAGAATCATCAAGAAGACGCCTGCCTCTGAAAGACATGAAGTGCTTCAAATTCAAACTATACGGCCATGTCATTGCTGATTGCCCTGGTTGGGAAGGAAAACTTAGCAGCAGATGGAAATATCTTCACTGCAGCGGTTTTATTCGAATGAATCATCATACTAAGCTCTCAAAGAAAATTACTACTTCATCTTCTTCGAAGAGACCAGTCACTGACATAAAAGCCAGAGCAGTCATCGAATCAAATATGAAGAGGATGTCACGGATAAACAAAGCATATGCAGACTTGACAGTAGAATCTGAAGATAAAGCCACGGATACTGAATCCGATGAAGAAGAATTCTACAAAAGGATTGGGGGAAGTAATGCCTACATTGCTATTTATCATTGAAGAAAGTCACCAAATCAGACACTGATGATGATGATTCAAGTGATGATGACTCAAGTGATGATGAACCAATCGCCTTTTGTCTCATGGCAAAATCCTCAAAGGATCAGGTATCTGCCAATCACCTAAGATCCATGAATAAATGCTCTCCTGAATACATATCTTATGCCAAGCTGGTCAAAATTGCTAAATCTCAATATGATGAACTTGAAATGCTTGAAAGAAATCTCAGAAAAACTAAAGGATTATTGGTCGAAGAGATGGAGAAGAATCAAAAGTTGATTGAAGAGCAAGATGCTGTTTCATCAACTATTGATAAACTTGCCATTCGATATGACTCACTTGCAGTTGACTATGAGAGTTTATCAAATGAACTCCTTAGCAGGAATCAAGAACTCGTGTCACTGAAAGAGCCTCATAACAAATTGGCTTTAGAAAAAGCTTCTCTCTTCGCCGAGCAATCTGTTCAACTTTCTGATGGTTTTGTACCCCCATGCTTAACTTGTCTAGAACGTAGCAATGCAGATTCTCATGCTAAAACTTCCAATGTTGTGAAAGAAAATAACGCTACTACACATGGTACCACTAACCCCTCTTCCGAGGATTTTGCTGCTCTTATTGAAGAAAATTGCAGGTTAAGAGGCTTACTTGAGACTGGAATGCTAAGGAGCCTGAAAGGGCATCAAACCTTATGTGATGTGCTCAAGAAGTCTATACTTCACAAAAATCCTCAGAAGGAAGAATTAGGTTTCGAAAAGAAACCGAATGTGGATGGTTCGTACTGGACTCCCGAACAATATCCTCGTACAACGTGGATTCGAGCAAATAGTAAAACCCTCGAACCTGAAACTCTATCTAGTTATCTTTCGCCCATTTCTGTTGACACTGATGAGTCAAATGACTCTAATTACAAACTCTTCAAGCAACAGAATGGTAAAGTTTTCGCTCGATATGTTGGAACTAACTGCAGGGCAGGCTCACCCACGAAGCAAATTTGGGTGAAGAAAAATACCGTTGAAAATCTATCTGTTACTGCTGATCTGACTGTGCAGTATTATCCTTGACGAGGAATAGGCTACCATTCACAGCCTAGTCGAAAGTCATCTTCAAATGATTATCACCCTCATCTGCGTCCGAAGGAGTACATGCGCATATCTTCTAATCATTATACTCATGCATCTGGAAACAACTTCAATGCCTATTCATATGATTACTATCATAGTGCTCAGGTATCACGCAGAACACGCTGAAGATATATCCCAAGCCAGGCGAAGCAAATGAGATCATCACCTCCCACACAGGTGTGGGTTGTGAAGAAGAACTAATCATTTCTTGCAGGAAATAATCTCAGGGATATCACACTCTCATCTTATGCCCTAAGTCAAATCATTGTTGGTGCTTTTGTTTTTCCCTGTTTTCATTCGTAGTGCTTTCACTTTCTCCTTTAGTTGAATTTGTGTTTTCGATTTGGTTCCTCTTTTGTTTTTTTTGTTCTTCGTGTCAGAAACATGCATTTGATCTAAATAAGATTTCCTTCCGACGTCCTTGGTCGCGAATTAAATCATCCTCAATATTCTCATCTGTTTTGGCGCTTGCCCTTCCTCAAACCCTTCGGCATCCAGTTCAGTTACCGAGAATTTCGCAGGAAACGGCTGACACGTGCCCACGGTCTCTTCATCATGATCAACTCCGTTGAATGTGGAACGTCCCGGTTTTCCCGTCCGTAGATTTCGGAGTGGGGGGTTTGTCCTTCAGGCTATATAAACCCCCTCTCTGGATCTCTTCTTCCTTAGCTCTTTCCCTGTTTGGCCTCAAACCCTACCTTCGCTCTCCGCCCGAGCCTGAGCTTGAAGCAGCGTCGACGTCAAGCATCGTCATGCAACTCCGGTGAAGCTCCATCACCGTTGATCGCACCAGTGCGGTAACTTCTCTTCCCGCGCTGCCGTAGTTGATCTATCTCACCAAATTAGGGCATTCAGATCCGGTTCTTGCTCTACTCAACTCCTGTTCTAGAGCAGTTCCTCTCGACGCGATTTATTCCATGTTATTTCCGTGTGTAGATCTTCTAGGCTCTATTAGTTTTGACTTGTATGGTTTGTAGTTGTTCCTCGTACCTGTCCATTGGATCTAGGGTTCATTTTGTATGCTCTTCGAAAGATTAGAGGATCGATTATGTCGTCGTTAGGCATACTGGAATTTACTCGATGATATCTTACCAGTGCATGACTTGAATCCATTGGCTCTTCCTGCAAAACCATCTGTTTTGAGTTAAAATTTCCTCTGGGCATGCTTGTGACCTTGTCTGTGCTTTCTTTCACACTTGTGTTTTTCCTCAGCAGTGGTCATGGCAAATAGTTCGGATGAGCATTCTGGTTCAGAGGAAGAAATCCCTCAGCAGCCAAGGGTGGCTGACAAAGCAAAGATGGTCGAACGAAAATCAGCAAAGCCACCTAGAGCACCAAAGAAGAAGGCCGAATCAGAATCTGCTGATGAAGTTGATGATGATATTCCCTCTGCTCACAGTCAGCCAGAAGATGAACTAGTCACAGATTCAAAGGCCATGTTCTCAGATGGAAATCCCAAGAAGGGTGGTCGAGGAAGAGAAAGAAATACTACAGCTGAGATGTCTGATCAGGAAACATATAGGACCCCACTAGGTGTGGAAACAGCTCAAGATAGGAACAACAGATTGCAAAAGATTCGCCGACACTGGGCGAAGAAATGGTTCAACTACGAGAACGTTCGACGGAAATACCAGATTCTGTTTGCATTCACTCCTTCCTAGAATGATTGCATTGCAGAAGGATGCCTAGGGCAAAAAGATGAGAAAGTAAGGCCAGCACCACCTCCCAATGCTCATGCCGATTCTTTGAAAACAATAGAAGATTTTCCCGAGGAAGTTGCAAAAAGGGAAAAGGCAAAGGCTAAGCGTGAGGCCAGACTTGCAAAGAAGAACCAAGTTGAACAGCGCAATGTTGAGCTGACTCAACATGATGTGATTGAGAAGAAGGAAATGGCGTCTGCCCGAAAAGAGAAGAAGAAGAGGAAGTCAGTCTCTCCTCGAGCTCCGAAGAAGAAGTCTACTGTGAGTAAGTCCAGAAAGGTTGCATCTGCCTTGTTTGATGAGGAATCTTCTGATGATAATGCTAGCGATGAAATTCCCATGTACGATCAACGATCGTTGCTCGATAAGCCATATCACACTCCACCTGCCAAGAAGTCACCGGTTGTGAGATCTTCACCAAGACTTGCACCTGTTCCCTCAGATAAACCTTCGGGTTCTGCTGCCCCAGCTGCCAAGAGAAAGTTGGTCACTGATGAAAAAGCTGTTGTTTCCGCCAAGAAGGCGAAGAAAATCATTCCTGCTTCCATAGAAGAGTATGATTTTGAGATGATATTCGACATCATTGAAGGTGCCTCCTATGATGCAAATCCATCTGAGTTGGGTAATTTGGGTCTGCCAGAAGATGTTAGCAAGATGGTAGCAAAGCACTTTACTCATCTGAAGGAAATCACCAAAGAACTCAATCAAGCTGTCGATGACAAGAAGCTTCTAGAGAAGATGAGAAGGGAAGCAAAGTCTGAAGCTGAAAGAAAAGATGTGAACAAGGCTTTTCTTGAAACCACCAAAGCCCTCACTACCATGAGGAATAACAAGATTGAGTGGCACTCCAGAATGAAGATGGATGTCTCTCAGCTTTGTGATCAAAGAATTGAAGAAATTTGGTGTCAGGTAAATCTTGCTCGACGCAGAGAAAAAGAAGAAAAATGTTAGAGAGCTCAGGCTAGAGCGAATAAGCCAAAAGAAGTCAAGGATAGTCATGTCCAATCTGCTTCAGCTGATGCTCCCATTGACACAAGTGCCCCACTACAGCAGATTCCACCATCCCCTCGTCCTGAGGAAGTAACCGAGCAACAAGTTAAAGCTGTGGTAGTTCCCACCTCAGTCGAACAAGAAGCTAATGTGGTGGACATTTATCTTGTCAATCCTGATGAAGTTCAGACTGTGCCCGAGCAAAATGCTCTCGAAGAAAAGATTGACGAAGAAATTGAGATGGAGAAGCAAATCCCGTCGTCTGCGAAGGATATTCAAGCTAGACCCCCCAGACCCACTGAGGAGGAAGAAAAGGTTGGGGGGGAGCAATTTGCTGCCCAAGGTACTGCCCCTACGGTCTCCTCGTCTAGTGCTCCTGCCCCGATGGAGGTTGACCCTGTTCCTGGTTCTTTGGCTTCACAGCCAGAACAGGAAGGAAAGAAGTTTGAAGAGCCCATGGCTCACGAAGAGAAAGATGAAGTAGTTTCCCCACAAGTTCTGTCCCACCAGGTCATGCCACCAGTGCTGCTGCAGCAGATTGAATAAGTTTTTGTGCCACCACCAACTGCAGAGTCACCAAAAGAAAAGGCCCTTGTGCCTGAGTCTGAGATAGCCGCTGAAGGAGTTCAAGTGAAGCAAAATGATTGTCAGTCCAATGATCCCGAGCCATCTGCTTTAGAGAAAGTCATTTTACCTCATGCCCCAGTGCAGCCCTCTGATGAGAACGCATCTGCAGCTGATGATGTTCAGCCGATGGAAATCAGCGAAGAAGTTTATCGGAAAAATCCTCAAGAATCCTTTCCGTTGTTTTCATCTGATTATGGCCCCCATGGCCCAGCTTTCAATGAGCAGCTTCATTCATCGAAGCTTGCATTTTTTGGGGTGAGCCCCTATGAAGGACAAAGAACATCTTTGTCTCCGAGGTTTTGGACAGAGGAGCAGGCAATATATTATGCTCGGATCTTGTTTGGCAAGCACAGGATTTTCAATCACAAGATGCTGAACTTTGCCAAGCTCGAAGAAATGCCCTGCTTCCACAACACCCTTGACCATATTGAGCATGCACTTCTGAAGAGTTTCATGCGCTTCAATCATGGCTGGAACAAAGAGATTATCCTTCAATTCTATGCCATGTTGTACATCACAGGGCAGATGGAAAATACTTCAACCTGGATGCTCGAATGGATGACAGGTAGAGAGAGAATCAAATGCTCAGCAGATCATTTTCTGGCCCTGATCAATTTGCCTCAGTGCGAATTTGAAAATGACAGAGAACACAGACTGCATTTCTGGAAAGTGTCTGATGAACAACTCCATATCCTGATGGATCCCACTTTGGTGGGTGATGAATGCATCGATGTTGACCCAAAGAAGTTAGCCTACGACAACAAAGTGCTATTCCACATTCTGTGTAATACCATTACGCCAACCAACCGGCCCAACTCCATCAAAGGCATCATGGGAAATGCTCTGGTGTCAATATCTCAGGGAATCAAATTTGACATTACTGACCTTTTCATTCGGAATTTGGCATGTGCTGCAGACAACCCTCAGTCGCTCAAGCCCTATGCTCCTTGGATCATATATGCCATTGAGCAGCTCACAAATGAAAATTTCTTCTGGGCCTATGCACCGAAAGTATTCATGCCACCTGTCCGTGACACTCTGCGCATCGTGAAGGAATACAGAAAGGGGAAGGAACCTGTTGATACGGATGCAAATGCTTCAGCATCCAAGAATGCACCGAAGGTCAAAGAAGCCAAGGTTGAAGTTCCTCGAGAGGAAAATCCATCACTGTATGAAATTTGCATTCGCACACAGCAGACTTTGGAAAGGCATATCAGGATGGATAGGAAGGAAAAGATGGAATTGCTGGCTGAGCTGAATTTGCTTCATAATCACACCAGGCAAATTCTTCTGCATGAGAAGGATGCAAGGAAGAGATCATGGACCTTGCTGAGAAGGCG
The DNA here is from genome assembly GCA_011799875.1 of Thinopyrum elongatum. Taxonomy (NCBI): domain Eukaryota; kingdom Viridiplantae; phylum Streptophyta; class Magnoliopsida; order Poales; family Poaceae; genus Thinopyrum; species Thinopyrum elongatum. Next base: position 499,278,794 of record CM022298.1, on the reverse strand, counting down.
TTTCTCTCGCAAGGATCTAGCCAAGAAGGGCCTCTTCAAAGATTATGATTATCTGGACTTGCTTGCTGTACCGTGTGTCCGAAGACAAACTCCAGAGCTCCCACAGCATTCTGCTTCAACAGATCTGCTGTTTGTCAACCATGATGATGAAATCAGAGACACAGCCGGCACCCACATCTACAAGCCAGATGCACATCCTTCGAAGCCCCTCCAAGCCAAGACTACTGCACCTGCTTCTGCCTCGACCATTCCACATTCTTCTGACTCTGGTTCTTCAAGTGGTTTTAATTCCGACTCAGAAGATACTCATTTGGAGTAACTCCTCGTGGTTACCCTCTATCCTTTTTGACACTTGTTGACAAAAAGGGGGAGAATAACATCGAGTGATAGTTTATCGGGGTTTGCAGGGTGTTTTGCTTCAAACTTTCTTTCATTTGGTTTCTCGTCGAACAGTTTGTTTCAAAGAACTTATCGCACCGCATTTGGTGTTAAAACTTTGGTCGTCATGTAATGATAATAACCCCCGCCTGCAATGCTATTTGCTTCGCATTATTTGTCCGCGGGTACATTAAATATGTTGTTGCTGTGAATGATTATCTATCTTATAGGGACACATAGATCCTCCTCGAAGAAAAACAAAGAATCATCAAATGATGATATTATTTTGGAGCATTATTTGTTTCATAGCTAATGGTTGGATATGCTCTTATTGCTTTTTATCATTATCTAACCTTGTAGGAAGATATAGTCAGTCGATGCACAAATGCCTTGTGAAGGCTATCTATGACTGACAAAGTGTGTTTCCTCTCAGATATCATATACTTCATCTTATTGCAAGGAAAAGCACTTTCGTAGCTTATCCACTCTGAGCAACGAATTATCATTCGATCCTGCTTTGATCATATCGATTATCTAACATGCAGGAAAATTATATATCGTGTGGATTCAAAATTGTGCTATGAGAAAACCTTCATGATTTATCCATGTCACAAAACTCACCATGTTTCACTTCTAACCCTTGTCGAAGTTTTTGTGACAGGAACTACCTCAGACACCGCCGAGTGCATTGAAAGAACTCTTGTGTGAAATCTTTATCACTGACACTCAAATGAAGAGAAATATTCTTCCCAAACCAAAGCATAACTTAAGGGGGAGAATATCTTATCTTCATAATCTTCTCTCGTATTTCATTGTTCTTCACATTACATTCCATTCATTATCTATCATTCGATGTGATCTGTTTTGTCAACAATCGTCCAAAAAGGGGGAGATTGTTGGTGCAATATCTGTCTACCTTATGTTTTGGAGATTGTTGACAGAAACAAGTATGGACTAATTTGTTTGCTAGTGCACACAGAGAGAAAAAGTCCATACACAACCGAAGAGAATGCTATCTCTGGTGCTGAGTTCAATGAACTTCACCGAAGCATATCTGCACTGCAGAGAAGAATGAGCTATATCTGTTGAAGTGATAGAATCGAGAAGATTAATGTGAAGAAACCGCCCCCTCGAAAGTTTTCTGCTATAGCGAAGCTTTCTGTTTCGATATTGTCGTCCGAAGGAAATGACTGCAGCGATTGAACTCGAAGACTAAATGAAGACGTAGTATTCATTGAATTTTTCTTCTTTGAGTCTTTTGAATCATAGGACCTCCGTACTATTAATAGGGGTATAGGTTCTCGATGCTTAGATCTACTGTGATGATTTGTTACAACCAATGAAATATGCGAGAGAAATATCTTTGTGCTCCGAGTAAATACTTTTCAGCAAGAGACTGTGATCTTCTTCGCTGCGAGAGATTTGCCTTGGACCGAGGAGTTAGCATTTCTTGCTCTGCAAGAAATGTTACCGTTGTGCTCAAATCTGACCGTTGGAATCGTGTCGTTCGGCCATTGGCTGAGGCCGATGTCCAATTTGGTCATTTCCCATCTGGGAAGGTTGCGGCTATAAATAGCCACCCCTCTCCAACGTTATCCGTTGGCTGCTCCGCTTGAGATTTCTGAGAAGATTGATTTGAGCAACCCCTCTCTGAGTGATTTGAGTTTAAGATCCACCAAGAGCCCAAACTTAGACAGTGGTTTAGCATCACAGCAGTTCTGAGTGAGAGTTCTTATACCTGTTACTCTTGAGAGCTGCGCACTCTCTAGACAGATAGGTTTGGCTTCGAGTGTTGAAGAGTTGTTGTCCTCACCGAGCCTGATCCTCAGCAACCAAGAGTGATTGTGGTTCGCGAAGGTCGACTAAAGGTTTGGAGATCGCTGACAAGGATCTACCATGAGTGAAATCAACCTGAGTCTGATCAGCTCTGTGTTGAAGGAGAATAGGGTGAAGAGAGTTTATCTTCCGTGTTAAGTCACAACCCCTCCAACCAGATGTAGCCCTTTGGCAGAAGGGTGAACTGGTCTACCAAATCTCTTGTCGCCATCGAGCACCACTGGTTATATCTTCTCTATTGCGATTCATTCAGTAGTTTTCTTTCGTGCTCAGTGCCATTAGATTCTTGATCTTTGTTTTGTTCTATGTCATTCATCCTATGTTGTAATATCAATTCCTTTCATTATCCTCATCTTCTTTCCTTCGTCATTAGTCTGTATCCTTGTTATATTGTGTAACCTTGTTATTACGTTTCCTTCAGTATTCATTATGTTTTGTTTCATTCTGTTACACCTGTTTGCTTGTTGCATAACTCTCATCGTAGTTAAACCCATTATCCATCAAGCTTGCTCTGTTGTAAATGCTTTTCTGGATGAATGTGCCTCTGACGAAGAACTCTGGTTCAGTGCATTTCTCTCAATACTCTATTTCGCTGCAGTGTTTGGAATAAGTTTCAAAGCTTTCAAAAGAAATTTTGAATCTCCCATTCACCCCCCTTTGGTCGATATACTCTCGGTCCTAACAAGTGGGGACACCCTCTCGAGGTCATCCTCCACTGTTTCTTTTGAGTCCTCGTCGATGTCACTATCGCCGGAGGACAGCACCACGGGCGAATCGGCGTGGTCGCTCGGCTCAAGCCCCAACTCGCCGAAGGTGAGCATGGCCGCGACCAACTCCTCCTTGTCGCCGTGGCTGTACAGCGGGGTGGTAGCCTCGGGGAGGTCCCCGGGGATGTATCCTAGCAGGGTGAACAAAGCCCTGTCCAGCTCCTCAATCGTCAAGCCGGCGGCTTGCAACCTCATTGTGTTCCCCGCGCCGTCGTACTCCCACAAGGGCTGCGAGCGCGCTTGGAGTGGCGCGATGCGGTGCGCTAGGAACTCCTTCATGATTGCCACCCCCGTTAGCTTCGCCTTCACGTGCGAAGCAATCCTCCTCAGGACAGGCTTTGCTCGAGGGTCAGCGAGCTTTGTGGAGCCCCAACCAGGGCCTGCTCGGGCGGCGGCACCGGAGTCATCAAGAGCGGGTCGGAGCCGCGAGCGTCCATGAAGACCCAGCGCTGCCGGAAGCCCTCCACCTTCTTCCTGGCTTTCAGGAGGGAATTCCCGCGGTGCACGTCAACGAAGAAGATGCACATGGATCGCTGGCCCCTGGCGGTGAACCGCACGCTGAAAAAGTGACGGAAGAGTGCCACCAAGGGCCTCACGCCCACAAATGCCTCGCAGTAGAAGGCAAAGACGGACAGGAGGAGAATGGAGTTGGGCTGAAGGTGGAGTGCGTGGATTTGGTAATGATCAAGGATGGCATAGAAGAACTCGGAGAAGGGCGGGACTAGCCCGGCATAAATGCTGTGGAGGAAGAAGGGGTAGACAGACTCCCCTAGGCTGCTCTGCACCTCCGAGCTGGGCCAAATCTAGGCCGCGCCCCATTCATTGTGGTCGTCGGCTATCAGGGGAAGTACCGGATTAAGGTCCTCCTTCGTGGCAATGGAGGAGGTCAGGAGTGCTGGTGAGAGGGAGGAGGAGGTCACGGCCAGAGTTGCGAGCTTTGCCTTCCCGACGACGCCATTTGCGAGGTTGCTGGCACCGGCAAGAAGGGAGGAAGAGCTACGCTCGGTTTGGATATGGAGAAACCTCGCGCGAGGGAAAGGGGATCTAAGTAGGATGAGGAAGACGTAGGACAAGGGAGCAATGATGGCTCCACGACAAGCGCCAGGCTTTATGTCAGCCTGGGCAGTTGCCGAGGTGACGTGGGGAAGTGGGGGCGTTCCGCGCCTGTTGTGCGCCACGCGTCGAGCCTGGCCCGCAGACGGTTGGGGCCCGCATTGCTTCGCCCTCCTCTTCTCTGCCTTCGCTTCCAAGTTGGGCCGTGTGCACCGCGGGCCTTGGGGCTACTATAGGGGCTCTGGGACTGGGGGTACCCAGGCCCGTCTGCCTGCGGCCCATCGTGCGGCATCGTCAAAGGGTCCGGCGCAGCCCGGCATCAAGACTCCCAAGCAAAGCCCTCACGAGGCCGCCGCCTCGCGAGGCGAGTGTCACCAAGATTCATCAGGCGCCCCAAGGGCTCCGTGAGGAGCGGCCTCCCGAGGCTGCCTCCCAAGGCCCCTCGCGGGGCGGACACTTCTATGCTCACCACCCCGCCTCGCAATGCACATGGGTGACGCGAGCCACGATGAGCGTTGCCAGGACCGGTGCCAGCGGGCGCGGACAGTGAGGCGTTCCTCTTTGGTGCTAAAGTAGCAAGGTCAGCACACGGGTTCCCAAAGGTAGCCCCAAAGGTTGCCTCTTTGGTGTAACGAGGCCAGAACGCTGGCTCGGTGGGATGGAGGTCATCGTCGAGCCCACCTGCGTGTCATGGACAGAGGCTTTGCAGGCGAAGACCACCTTTTGTCAGGATAGGGTGTACTCTTGTCCCCCTTCAAAATTGGCCGTTGTGGCATCCCTTCCCGCCTAGAGCTTTGGGGGAAGAGGACCGGGCCAGTATAAGTATAGGTTAGTCTCCACCATAGAGAGGGATCGAGTTCATCCACCCCTCAAGTCCGGAGCCGCTCCTGAAGCCTTCGAGAGCCACTTGTATTCACGTACTAATCCTCCTCGCGAGGCAATCCACCACAAAGCAGGAGTAGGGTCTTACACCGCAAGGTGGCCCGAACGTGGGTAAATCATCGTGTTCATCCTTCTTCCCTCTCACTCGAGCATGTCGGAGCATCACCGCGAGGCAGTGAGCAGCGAGTCATAGCCTAGCAAAGTTCCTCACGCACACCCCAGAGTTCAAACCTTTCTTTGGGTCTGCGGAGCCCTGATTCCGACAGTCCTCGAGGCTCCTGTTGACTGGAAACAGTCGGTAGGAGTCTTAGAACTTAATGCTTTTTTATGTTGTCACTTTCACTCGGAGCATTTTCGAGTGTTTGCGATCCAGTGGGGGCATGCCAAGTGCACCCACTGGGTGTAGTCCCCGAGGCTACCTTTGACTGGAGGCAGTCGGTGGTAGTCTTAGAACTGTGGCTCCTTCGCCCTAGGGCTATTTGCCATTTTTTTAGCTCAACACGAGTCACTTTCCAGTGGGGGCACGCTGAGTGCACCCACTGGGTGTAGTCCTCGAGACTGCTATAGATCATGGGCGATTGGCGGCGGTCTTTAGAACTGTCGCGTGGCACTCGGGGTGCTCGGCAACACTCGTACTCTGGTGAGACAATAGGTAGGATCTCCTTCATTGCTAACTCGAAAGTCAGCCGAATGAAAGTAGATCAGGGTGTTGTTGTCTTGAATCTTCTTCATAGCTGATTCAATGGTTGGCCTAGTGAAGTAGACAAGGGTGTTGTTGTCCTCAATCTTCTTCATAGCTGACTCGGTGGTCGGAGGGTACTTGAGGATCTGGTACTGGTCAAGCTTGTTCCTCCCGGGGGTGTATGGCGGACTCGGTTGTCAGAGGGTACTTGAGGATCTAGTACTGGTCAAGCTTGTTCCTCCCAAGGGTGTATGGCTGACTCAGTGGTCGGCCGAGTGATAGTAGATCAGAACTTCGGTTTTACCTTCACGCTTTTCGCTGACCATTTTTTGTATGACGCAGAGGGCCTGTGAGCTGGGATCCCACTACACTGCTCTGGAGAAGGAGGTGGTATCCCTCTGGGTGGACTTGGATGCAGAGAAACACAAGAGCGCCCCATTGGAGAAGGAGAAGAAGTCCCTGGGAGGTAAGACATTTCTTTCGGCTGGTTGTTGCACACCGTTTTTCCCCTCTGATCCGAGTCATTCCGCTCCGACAGATGTTCGTAGTGAGAACACCCAACTCATAAAGAGGCTCAGGACTTCTATTTCTTTAGAAACCATGAAGCAGGACCTGGAGAACAAAGACAAGGAGCTGGCGCTGGCCCAAAAGGAAGCCAAAACTAAGACCAAGCTTGCTGACGAGAAGCTGGCGTCAGTCGGCAAGCTGGAGGAGGAAATCAAGAACCTCAAAGCTGATGATGCTGCTGCTAAAGGCGAGTCTTTCGAATGGGAGAAGAAGTGCAAGGATCAAGCCGGCGCCTTTGAGCAGGAGAAGCAGACTCTGGGGGAGAAGGTCGCGCAGCTCGTTGAGAAGAAGAATGCCCTGGAGCAATACAATGAGGATTTCTGCACGGAGATGAACGAGAAGCTTATTGGTAAGTTCTTTCTTATCCGAATGGAATCCACGCGCTGTTAAGTTTCCCTCAATCATTCATTCGGGAATGGTTTCCTCTCAACAGGGCATTGCTATAACATGGAGTTGGAGACGGAGAGGATCGAGAGGTATCTGAACCCCTCAAGGTCACTCGTCGCCGACAAGGCGGCCCTCACCATCCTGCGACTGGAAGACCGTCTGGAGAATGCCCTGGGCTACATCACTCGGACGAGGAGTGCTGTGAGCTGGATTGACAAGGAGCTGCAGCCCAGCGAGAAGACCCAGACGGATCTGGAGTCAATTATGACGCAGCTGAACGAGATCCCCACTCGAGTGCAAGCTTGGAAGAAGTCGACTTCTCGGAATAGCGCTGATGTGGCCTAGTCGCTTGTCCGAGTCCACTGCAAGGACGTCAATGAGGAGAAGCTGAAGAACCTCCAAGTGATTAACACTAAGAAGCTCAAGTTCGAGGACTTCATGGAGACGTTCACTGAAGCTGCCATGCGCATCGCAGACGGAATCAACTTGGAGACCTTCGTCGAGCCAGCCAGCCCCCACGCCGATGCCTGAGAAACTTGATTAAATTTGCCCCAAAATGCCGGGTGGTTGATTTAACCATATACTTTGGCAAGCCTTGGGCTCGTTCTACTTTCGCTTTTGCTTGGAACACTCAAATGGATCAAACCCTTTGATTCACGAACTTTTGAGTTCTTAATTGTCTGACTTAGGCGAAAGCTGGTTCGCAGCTAAACCCCCGAGTGTGGAGCGGATCCTCACTCAGATTTTTTTTAACATAGGCGAAAGCTGGTTCACAGCGAAGCTCCCTAGTGTGGAGCAGATCCTCACCCGGATTATTTTTTAACTTAGGTGAAAGCTGGTTTGCGGCTAAGCCCCCGAGTGTTGTGCAGATCCTCACTTGGATTGTTTCTTAACTTAGGCGAAAGCTGGTTTGCGGCCAAGCCCCCGAGTGTGGAGCAGATCCTCACTCAGATTTTTTTTTACTTAGGCGAAAGCTGGTTCACGGCTAAGCCCCCGAGGGTGGAGCAGATCCTCACTCGGATTGTTTTTTAACTTATGCAAAAGCTGGTTCGCAGCTAAGCCCCCGAGCGTGGAGCAGATCCTCACCCAGATTATTTTTTAACTTAGGCGAAAGCTGGTTCGTAGCTAAGCCCCCGAGTGTGGAGGAGATCCTTACCCGGATTATTTTTTAACTTAGGCAAAAGCTAGTTCGCGGCTAAGCCCCCGAGTGTGGAGCAGATCGTCACTAGGATTATTTTTTAACTGATCCTCACTCAGATTGTTTTTTTAACTTAGGCAAAAGCTGGTTCGCAGCTAAGCCCTCGAGTGTGGAGAATATCCTCACTCGGATTATTTTTTAACTTAGGCGAAAGCTGGTTCGCGGCTAAGGCCCCGAGTGTGGAGCAGATCCTCACTCGGATTGTTTTTTAACTTAGGCAAAAGCTGGTTCATGGCCAAGCCCCTGAGTGTGGAGCAGATCCTCACTCGGATTGTTTTTTAACTTAGGCGAAAGCTGGTTCATGGCTAAGCCCCCGAGTGTGGAGCAGATCCTCACTCAGATTGTTTTTTAACTTAGGTGAAAGCTGGTTCGCGGCTAAGCCCCCAAGTGTGGAGCAGATCCTCACTCGGATTATTTTTTAACTTAGGCAAAAGCTGGTTCATGGCTAAGTTGGTTCACCCACTGAGGGTGTGTTAGTTTCCGAATGCAGTTAGTCACCTGAGTGAAGATGCGGCTCTAGGCCGAACTAGATGATATACAGGAAAAGTAAGACTTTTATTCATCTGAGTTCATTCGGAAAGCTATTACAACGGGATATTTTATTCTAAGTGTAAAACTTGCGTAGCAGGTCCGCATTCCAGGCCCTGGGCTCTTATATCTCTATGCTGAAGTTGTAGAGCCTATAGGCCCTGTTATGCAGTACCTTCGATATAGCGAATGGCCCTTCCCATGGGGGCGCCAGTTTGTGAGGCCTCTGCTGATCCACTCGGAGGACCAGATCTCCTTCCTGAAAGGCTCGCCATCTGATGTGTCTGTCGTGGTAACGACGCAAGTCTTGTTGATACATCGTTGACCTTATGAGCGCCAATTCACGTTCCTCCTCCAAGAGGTCGAGGCCGTCCTGTCTTGCTTCTTGGCCTCAGCTTCCGAATAAAGATCCACTCGGGGGGAGTTGTGAAGTAAATCACCCGGCAATACTGCTTCCGAGCAGTACACCATAAAGAATGGCTTGCACTTGGTGGACTGGTTCGGGGTCGTCCGCAAACCCTAGAGGACCGAGGGCAGCTCCGTGACCCAGGCTCTCGCCGAGTGTTTCAGGTCACGCATAAGGCGAGGTTTCAACCCTTGGAGTATCAGTCCATTCGCCCATTCCGCTTGCCCATTCGGCTGCGGGTGTGCCACGGAGGCATAATCGAGCCGAGTGCCTTGGGAATAGCAGAAATCGCGAAACTCATCCGAGTCAAAGTTAGACCGGTTGTCGGTGATGATGATGGGAGGGACCCCGAATCTGAAGATTATTTCCTTGATGAATTGAATGGCAGTTGCCAAATCCAGCTTTTTTATGGGCTTCGCTTCGATCCACTTGGTGAACTTGTCGAGTGCCACTAATAGGTGCGTAAAACCACTCGTCCCAGTTCGGAGAGGGCCAACCATGTCGAGCCCCCAGAAGGCGAATGGCCAAGTGAGCGGGATTGTCTTCAGGGCGGACGCCGTCTTGTGCGACTGATTTGTGTAGAATTGGCACCCGACGCATTGATCCACTATGTCTTGGGCGACTTCAGGCACGGGGCCAATAGAACCCGGCTCTGAACGCCTTGGCAGCCAACATCCGAGAGGATGCATGGTGCCCACAGGTTCCCAAGTGAACCTCTTGAAGAATCTGCTGCCCTTCCTCTGGTGATATGCAGCGTTGAGTGACCTTGGTAGTGCTTTTCTTATATAACTAATCTCCCATGACAGTGAAGGCTTTATACCGGCGGACGATCTAACGAGCCTTAGCTTCATCTTTTGGGAGTTCTTGCCTGAGCAGATAAGCCAGATATGGTTCAGTCCACTCGGGAGTGATAACAAGGACCTCTTGGACTAGGTCGATCACCGCAGGGATGTCCACTTTAGTCGGATTGGAGGGACCGATTGGTTGCGGGGGCTCCTCCACGAAAGGGTCTTCTTTGATCGTGGTCAAGTGCAAGTGTTCTAGGAACACATTCTTAGGTACTGCCTTCCGAGTGGAACCCATCTTGGCCATATCATCAGCTGCTTGATTCTTGAGTCATGGCACGTGATGGAGCTCCAGTCCTTCAAAGTGCTTCTCCAGCTTTCTGACATCAATGTAATAGCCTGTCATTGCCGGACTATGGATATCCCATTCCTTCATGACTTGGTTTACCACTAGGTCCGAGTCACCGTAGACCATCAGTCGATGAACTCCCAGAGAAATTGCCATTTGTAGCCCATACATGAGAGCTTCATACTCGGCTTCATTATTGGAGGAGTCGAAGTGAATCTGGAGCACATAGCTGAGTCAGTCGCCTTTAGGGGACACCAAGACCACTCCGTCCCCGGAGCCGTGGAGCATCTTGGAGCCATCGAAAAACATCGTCTAGTGCTCAGGGAGACTCGGGACGGGCTGCTCTTGTTCCATCCACTCGGCGAGGAAATCCACTAGGGCTTGCGACTTGATGGCTTTCTTAGCTTCGAACTTGATATCCAGCGGAAGGAGCTCGATGGCCCACTTCGCCACTCAACCCGTGGCGTCTCTGTTGTTCGTGATCTCAGACAGAGGGGTGTCACTTATCATCGTGACCGAGTGCTCTTGGAAGTAATGTGCCACCATCTTTGGAGTCAGATAGATCCCATATACTAACTTCTTGTAATGCATATACCTTTGCTTGGAAGGGGTCAGGACTTCGGAGATGTAGTAGACCGTTCGTTGCAGCTTGAAGGTTTTGCCGTGTTCTTCCTGCTCCACAGTGAGTACCGTGCTAACAACTTGGCTCGTGGCCCCGATGTATAAGAGCAATGGCTCTTTGCTGGTCCGAGCAGCTAGCACCGGCTGGGTCAAGGGCAGGGCTTTGAGTTCCTGGAACGCAACTTGCGCTTCAAAAGTCCATTCGAACCTGTCGAACTTCTTCATCAATCCGTAAAGCGGCAGGGCTTTTTCACGAAGTCTTGATATGAACCTACTCAGGGCTGCCAGACAGCCCGTGAGGCGTTGTACGTCATGGAGACGCTCTGGTTGTTTCATCCGGATGATTGCCCCGATCTTTTCGGGATTTGCGTCGATCCTGTGTTCGGAAACGAGGAAACCGAGCAACTTGCCGGCAGGGACCCCGAAAGTACACTTAGCCGGGTTGAGTTTTATGCCAAAAGTGGGCAAGTTCGCGAAGGTCTCGGCGAGGTCGGTCAGGAGGTCGGAACCTTTCCTAGACTTGACCACGATGTCATCCATATAGGCCTCCACATTCTGACTGATCTGCTTTTGCAAGCACTTTTGAATCATTCGTTGGAATGTGGCCCCAACATTTTTCAACCTGAATGGCATAGTGATATAGCAAAAACACTCAAATGGGGTGATGAAGGCTATTTTTATTTCATCGGGACCATACATTCGGATCTGATGGTACCCGGAGTACGCATCCAGAAATGATAACTGCTCACACCCGGCAGTAGAATCTACTATCTGACCTATGCGAGGGAGAGGGAAATGATCTTTCGGGCATGCCCGATTGATGTGCTTAAAATCGATGCACATTCAAAGAGAGTTATTCTTCTTCGGCACCATGACGACGTTGGCGAGCCACTCGGAGTGGTACACCTCTCGGATGAATTTGGCGGCTAAGAGCCGCGCGATCTCCTCGCCAATCGCCTTGCGCTTCTCGGTGGAATATCGTCGAAGATGCTCTTTGACAGGCTTCATTTTTGGGTCGACACGGAGTCTATGCTCAGCCAGCCTCCTGGGAACACCCGGCATGTCAGAAGGCTTCCATGCGAAGATGTCCCAGTTCTCACGGAGGAACTGGATGAGCTCGCCTTCCTATTTGCTGTCAAGGGTGGTGGAGATGTTGGTTAGGGCGGCATTCGGATCTTCGGGATGAATGTGTACCAGCTTCATCTCTCCGGCCAACTGGAAAGCAGATTCCACAATCGGTTTCTTGGATTTCAACAGATCACTCGAATCCACCGCTTTCTTGTACTCGTCTAACTCGGCCATCGCCATCTGCTCGTCAGCGATCTGGGATCTCTTCTAGAGGCACTCTTCGGCCAGCTTCCGCTTGCCTGTGATAGTGATCACACCACTTGGCCCTGGCATCTTAAGTTTAAGATACACATAACATGGACGGGCCATGAAATGTGCGTAGGCTAGCCTACCCAGGATGGCGTGGTAAGCACTCTGGAAGTCAACCACTTTGAAAGTTAGCCGCTCCTTTCTGAAGTTCTTCTTTTTGCCGAATATGACGTTGAGGGCAATTTGCACGAGTGACTTGGCCCTCTTCTCGGGGATTGCCCTGTGAAACTGCATGTTGCTCTTGCTGAGCCGGGACATCGGAATGCCCATTGCCTCCAGAGTGTCGGCGTAAATAATGTTGAGCCCGCTGCCGCCGTCCATTAGGACTTTGCGCAATCGGACCCCTCCAACGACCGGGTCAACCACCAAAGCCTGACACCCGGGGGTCGGTATGTGGGCCGGGTGATCCGACTGATCAAAGGTCACGGGCGTCTTGGCCCAATCGAGGTATTTGGTGGCAGTCGGAACCGCCGTGTTGACCTCTCGGTTTATAACCTTGAGGTGACTCTTGCTTTCGACGTCGGTGAAGATCATCAAGACTTTCTCGACGTTGGGGTAACCGGAAGTACCCTTGCCTCCATCATCGTCATCGTCCTTGTCCTTGTCCCCAGAGGAATCCTGCCGCATCTCTTGCTTTAGGAGTCAGCACTCCCGAGTGGTGTGCTTGGGCAAAATCAAATTGCCCTCCTCATCTTTCTTCGTATGGATCTGGCAGGGTTGATCGAGGATGTCACTTTTTAGGGTGACTTGCTTCTTCCCCTTCCAGTATTTCTTCGACTTTTGGGAGCCTTTGCCTTTGCCTTGGCCGGCCAGGGCTGCAGCCTCAGCACTCCCTCCAGCCTCAGCTTTCTGCTTGTGCTTCTTGCCCTTGTTGTTGTCCGACTGATGAGCGTCGCCTGCTCGGCTTTTGCCGCTTCTTAGTTGGTCTTCCTCTTCACCGTTGGCGTACCGATTGGCTATCTCCATAGCCTGACTGAGAGTCGGGGTCTCAGTTCGGCCGAACTTCATGTTCAGCTCTCGGTATCTGACTTCGGCCTTGAAGGCGCAGATCGCCTGGTGCTCGGTGATGTTCTCCACCGTGTTGTGTAGGGTGGTCCATCGCTGAATGTACTCACGGAGAGTCTCGTTTTGTCTCTGCACGCATTGCTGCAACTCAGCCAAACCACCCGGTTGCTTGTAAGTGCCTTCGAAGGTCTTGATGAACACTCTCGCCAAATCATCCCAACAATATATGCTACCAGGCGGGAGCTGTGTGAGCCATGCCCGAGCGGAGCCTTCGAGCATCAGCGGCTGGTGTTTCATGTCCACATTGTTGTTTCCACCGCAGATCTGGACTGCCACCCGGTAATATTCTTACCAGATCTCTGGCTTGGACTCGCCGGTGAACTTGCTGATCCCCGTGGCCAACCTGAGGTTGCTGGGGATCTCCGCCCATATGTACCGGCTGAAACACTCGGGACCCGAGGGTACGGAACCACTCGGAACGTCGGCATCTTGGCCTTCTCGCAAAGCCCGGCCACTGTCGACCAGGTTCTGAGCGAGAACGGATCTCGCGTTGAACTGCGGTCTCGGGTGTCCCTCGTGTGACAAGAAGGACTCGGCCTACGATCATCGCCGTGCGTCCATCTGTCGTCATAGGGCTGGCTCCCATATGCACCATCTCGCGGTGGAGGCTTCAGGGCGCGATCGTAATCGTCGTGGCGCCGGGGCGACGCAACCCGATCACGCCTCTGATCTTTGTAGTGACCTCTTGAGGAGGATGTGACTCAGCGCCTGCCGGAGCAGAGTGGGCTATGAGTCGACTGAACGGTCTCTGCACGCACTGACGCGCTATGGATGCGATCTCTGGACTGGGACACCGCCGCATTCTGTGATAGCGCCGTCTTCAGGAGCGCCTGGATTAGCCGAATTCCCTTTTCGGCTGTGGAGCCGGAGGGCTGTATGGAATCCGTGATCCGGGTGGCGGCTGCGAGGTTTTGCAGCGGAGTACTGAGAACTTGATACTTACGAGGCTGGTCACTCGACTAAAGCCAGAGCTTGTGCCGACTGGAGCTGGGTTGGCGGCGCACACGATCATCCAGCTCCCTCTGAAGCTGTTCGAGGCGATCGCGCTCGGCCAGGGTGGCCAGGCGAGTCGACTCCATGGCCAGCGCCTCAGGGGTCGTCCCGGTGATGGGGGTGTTCAAGAGCTACTCGTTCTTGCAGCGAATCTCGTCACGTAGCTCTCGGGTGAGAGCCTGGGGCACGTACGGCTCATGGCCTGCACCGCCGCCACTAGTGTAACCGTGTGAGGCACCTGCACGACCGTCCCGGGAATCCATGTACCCCAAGGGCGTGCGATGCTTGGAGTTGTCTGCCATGAGAACTTCAGTGGTTGACTCGACACTTTTGCACTTGAACTCCTCGGAGGAATCACAAAGTGACCCGTCAGAGAGGTCGAGGGCGAGCTCGTTGAATTCGAGAGCCGCCACATGCTCCACTGCGGCCTGGATGGCCATAGCATGCTTGATCCAACGCTGTAGCCATGAGCGCCCGGAACGCTTATGGCGGCCCGTGATGGGAGGGTGAGTAGCCACTCAGTACAGAGCCGAGGGCTGCTAAAGGAGGACTCCGTAGGAGGACGCACGGAAATGTGCCGCACCACGGACGGGCAGCGCCCCCACGTCCAGCGGGGCCTAGCAAAGCCACACTGAGTCGTCGGTGATGAAGGAGAGCGTCCCGAAACGGATTTTGCCGCTGACTAACATGATGATGAAGGAATCCACCTACGTCGTGAAACTTTGCTAGACGCCTAGCCCCACAGTGGGTGCCAACTATCAGGGTTACGATCCTGACAATGAGTACTGGGGGTATGAATAAGGGGCAGAACCTAGCTACAGCGCAGGTGTAATACTCGGTGTTTAACGAGTTCAGGCCCCTCTTGGCGGAGGTAGCAGCCCTACGTCTCGTGCCCTGAGGCTTGGTTTTGATTTGATGGGTATGGTTACAAAGGTTGCTTGACCCTAGCTCAGGAGGTGGAGTGCAGCTTATATAGAGTGCGCCGCAACCCCATGTCCTCCATGCCGCCAGGGCACTTAATGACATTGATTGTGTTAGTTACAGGTGCAAAGAGCCTCTACTACATCAGTTACAGGTAACGATAGTCTTGACTCCTCCTTAAGGGTGACTTAGGATTCCTCGGCCGTTGCAGCTCCCACGCCGTCCCTTCACCTCTTTAGTCCGAGTGGTGGTTGTCCAACCGAGTGATGGGTGATCGTCCGAGTGCTGTCGAGTTGTCCGAGTGGACTTCCTGATATAAGCATCCGAATGCTGGTATGGTCCAGGGACCTACCCATGGTGGTGATGGGCCCCATGTGGGCCCTATATGATGGGTCCTTGACCCTACCTGTAATAGGTGACCTCATCAATAAGGAGCATGGTGAATATCCTCCTGGGTCAATCCACATATATTACATATACCACTAGGGTTTGGTGACATTGTAGTGTAGAAGTTTGGAATGCGAGACTATTGGTCGACACTCTCTAGGAAAAATCTTTCACTTTTGAGGGGGGGGGGGCATTAACCATTGAGACGAGGCCCTAGATGCGCATTTTTAACCGAGAATATAACATTCTTTACGTAATGCCAAGCAATAAAATTATCCTCCACAACCCTGGGGATATGAATGCCCATAATAGCTTCACATCATGAGTAGAGAATAAATTTCTAACCGTAGCCTCATCTCACATTATTGTACATGTTACCAGGACATCAAAAAGCCATTTTAGCCATGATATGCTTTTCCCCCGATGATTTTGATTTCAGTTATTCTTGGGATCCGATTGCCACACCAAATGGAAGCAGTTACACATGAAGAGTAAGAAGAAACTCCCCTACCTCAACGTGGCAACGAATGCTTTCTCTTTACTAGGAAGTCATTGGGCCCCCAAGTGCTAAGGGTTTTTAGCAAGCAATAATTTTCCTTAAGTGACCTCAAGGTTTATCGAATCAACAGGATCTAAGCGACACAACCGATGACCAGTACCTGCACACACAAACACAACACTCCCTTGTGCCCCCAAGAGGAGTAGTGAGGTTGTCAATCTCACTAGATTTGCTAGTTACAAAGGATTAAAATATGTGGAAAGAGTTGATGGAAATAAAAAAATGTAAAAGGGAGAAATTAAAAGAGCGTTGATTAAGGTTGGAAGCTTTCTGGAAGAAAATGGATCAGGGTCCATAGATTCACTAGAGGTCTCTATCCAAAATAAAACATGACGTGGTAGACAAATCAGGCTTAGGCAGCGATTAAATTACATTTTGTGAGTTTGACTATTCATGGCATAATTAACATATGAGCATCACATATCTAAATCCATAGACCTAGTCGGCTATGTACGAGGAGGTTGATTCCTCCACGAATCCAACGTCTTATCTTGTATGACAAGCCTTTCGGAATCTTCCTTGTATTCGTCATGGCCTGCCCAATGCGGCCCAGGGCGGAACCAACAAGGGGTCCTCAACCCGGCCCACCAAGACCGGGAGTTGATGTGATGATAGGCCCCTTAGCCGGGACACCATTAGCGAGGTGACAACCAAAGTTCATGACAACGCCGTCTAGCGGGCTCTTCTGGAAGGGGCACCAGGAAGATAGGAGCAGGGTGGCTCCCTATTTCTTACCATGGTGACTGGGACTTGGACGGTGCAATGCCAGGATGAAAGGACGACCTAAGAGGCAATTAGACGATTGCGCGTTGGTCAATCACGTGGGTGGTATGTCTCGCTTACACCGAGATGGTAGATCCCATCGTCCGAATCTCTCTGCAACACCACACAATTAGGTCGGCCCAGTAGTGTGTTTTCTCAATTGTGCGTTCCTTCATTCTGATCGCTGCTTGTTTCGGATTTCTTTTTTTTTCTTTTCTTTTTTCTCTTTTTTTCTTCATCGCTTTTCTAATGTTTCTCCTTTTTTTCTTTGTCACACTTTGTTCTTTTTGTTTCTTCTTGGTTTTCTCTGGTTTCTTCTTTTGTTTCTTTTTCTTTTTTTATTACTTAATTTTCTTTTTTTTTAATATGAGTCTACATTTTTCGTACACACCAGGTATGTTTTTAATAAACATTTAATAGTTTTCAAATAGACGACTAATATTTTTCAAATATATGTTGTGTAGCCTATTTTATTGTTCACACACATTGTACACTTTTCGTATACATCGGTAACATTTTTATACACATAATTAATGTTTTAAATATGTTTTATGTCTACTTTTTTACATATACCTTCTACAATTTGTGTATACATCACGAACATTTTTTTACATCTTTATATTTTTAAAAACATAATTAACATATTTTTTCAAACTTATGTGTTGATTGTCTACTTTTTCTTACATGTCATACATTCTTAATAGTTAATACTGACTTCGTTCCTAAAATATGATGTTCTCGTAGTTCAATTTGAAATACAAAAACATCATATATTTAGGAACTGAGGGAGTACACTATACATTTTTATACATGTTTAACATTTTTTAAATACATGATTGCATTGTCCATTTTATTGTTTGATGTCTATTTTTTTCATACATAGTGTATATTTTACTACACCTTGTAATTTTTTTGTATGCATAAGGAACATTTGTTTCATACATGATTAACATTTTCTAAATACATGACTAACATTTTATCATATTTATGTTTTGATATCTACTTCTTTCATATATGTTGTATATTTTTCGTATACATTAAAATATTTTTCTCTACATGCTTAACATTTTTTTAAAGTCATTATTAACATTTATGAATTTTTTATGTAAATTTATTTTTGTAATATATATATATATATATATATATATATATATATATTTAGAATGTTTCCAAATATAAATAAAAGAAAAAATAAACCAAAAAACAAAAATAAAATACGAACAAAATGATTTTTTTTAGCAAAGAAAGCTAGGCTTTATTAATCAGACGCAATATTCGCGGGTATTACAAAAGCATCGTGAGATATGCCCAACCAAACATGTCTCCCCTGAGGGAGAGAAGAACCCAGCCTAGTTATCTTATGAGCTCAAAGTTCATGCACAAAGTTACATGAAATAAAGGACTCCTTCCTCTCTAGAATTTCCTTGATAATTACACCGAATGAGCCCCCAGTACCTTCATGGATCCCTTTTGCCACCTCGCTGCAATCTGAAGCTATATGTAAATGTTGAAGTCCCAGATCCTCAGCACGCGAGAAAGCTTCTCTGCAAGCTACTGCCTTTAATGTCGACGGATCAACCATCCCTTTGACTACCAGTACAGATGAGCCCAAGTATGCCCCATTTCTATTTCTACATATTGCAGGTGCTGCCTCCTTTTATGATCAATGAATACACCTGCATCAACATTTATTTTGGCGTAACCCCCCGGCGGCGGGATCCATCTCTATTGTCTTCGGACAGAATTTGTACAGGGATTACTGATAGGCTCCTTGAGCTATTCTAGTTCTAATATGTATCTGGTAATAAAAAAAGGTGAGTAGATAAACGGGATTTGGTGGATCCCTTCATGAATAAGTTTTCGTCTACCAGTCCATATCGCCCATAATCTCACTATCATTCGGGTGGTCTCATCATGAGAAAGGACTTTGAACATTGAAAACAGCCAGTTCCTCGCAACTGGTTCATGAGCAAAATGAATGGAAAAAACGAGCGCTTAAGGCCCCGCTAGATGGGCTGGCCATTGGAGCAGGCGCTTCATGCAATCACTCCTACTGCCTCGCTGGGAGCTCCTAACGGGCGTTGTTGGGGATATTTCCCAGCACTACGACCCGGCAGGAGAAATGACCCAGCCTAGAGCCCACCGGCTCGTGGGTCGCTTCGGCCTGGCGGATCATCACGTGGCGGAGGCTTGGAAGATTAAGTGAAGACCGGCTCACGGAGGCGCCCGGACGGGCCGGCTTGACGAAGGCCTATGTATGAAGATCATCCTTGTTTGGGGAACAAGTAGGAAACATAATACGACACGGGTTGTATTGCGACCCGGATACTGTTGAACCTAGTGACTCGACCTGTTATATAAAGGGGAGCCCCTAGGATGAAAAGGCTTAAGTTACAATCAAATAGGTTAGCAATTCCGCATCCTAGTAATCGAGATTTCCAGCAATATCAATCAAGCAGGAAGTAGGTCTTTACCTTCATTGTGAGGGGCCGAACCTGGGTAAACTTGTGTCCTTCGTTTCCTAATCAACCCCTCTCAAGCAACCTCCTAGTTGCGATGGCCTCTAGACTTAGTCCTTTTTCAAGGACATCTGCCATGACAAACCCATGACAGTTGGCGCCCATCATGGGGCCAGCGCACAGTGGTGTTGAGTTCTTGGAGGGAGCTCTCCCAGGGATCGAGGGATACACGATCGGCTGGATGACGAAGAGTCATCGTGCCAAGATCTACATCGATGATTCAGGCTGGGGCCCCGAGGCCGACTCAATCGAGTACGGAAGCCGGGTCCCCTTTGGCAAGATCCACGTCTTCATCGGCATGATGGGCGAATCAGGCCCCGAGCCGAACATCTGCTCCAACATCGTCCAGCCGGCTCGTCGCGCCAAACCCGGCCGACCTCAAGCCGCCCGGAATCACGTCTTCATCGGCTTCACTCAGGGAGTCGATCTCGCGGATAACTCCGCATCTGGCGAAGACACTCTTGTTTACTATAATGGCGAATCCTCGATCGATGACACCAAGTCGATCCTCTGGCTCTTTGACGGCAGGCTTGGGGGCTGTTCGGATGATGAGATTGCTCCAGACGCTTTTGAGCCACCACGTCGCACAGTTGTCTACATGGCAGGCACGACGGCCCAGAACTCTACGGCGGCTAGTACTATGGCAGGGACTGGCACTTTTGCGCCTGCTCCATAGGCAGCTGGCTTGAATAAAACGTTGGCAAAGGCCCTGGCGCAGCTGATGACTGCGCTGGGAACACACCTGGAGACTCCGGTGACTGCAGAGAATCTGGTTGAACGTAATGTGGAAGTGACAAAACTTCACGAGCAGATGGCCAAGGTCCAGGAAGATATCAACGCTGAAAATACTCGCATGGCAGAGGTACAAGCTTATATTCATGATGAGGCTGAGCGCTTAAGGGCCGAGGCTCTGCACCTCAGTTTCCGTCAAAACGCTTCAGACGTGGTCCATTAGAGGAGGCACATGAGTCGGCTGTCGTCCAGTTTCGAGCCTACATGTTGGTTCAACATGCCACAAGATGCGCCCATCCCAGGGGCCGGCATGGGTACACCCGGTGGACCGGTCACACCCCAATTGACCCAGACCACTCCTCTGAACCCGGCCCAGGTACAGCCACCACCAGCACAACCACACCAGCCGCCTCAGCAGCGCCAGTCTAAGCCGGCCCCATAGCTATCGCCAGTCCAGCTCCCCCCTCATCGTTTTTAGACCCCGGCGGGTCATTTTTCCAACCCGGTGGACAATGTGCTGGCAGCAACTAAAAATCTTCTGCAATCCCAATTACCGGGAACATCCCGATTTGAAATTGAGGCCAGGAACGCCATTGAGATGTTGAAGACCGCAGTTACTCAGTAGGCAAACTACTCTCACAGTCAGCACCGGCTTCATTCTACTCCACATCAGAGTCGCAAGAGGAGTCGACATGCTGAATCTCCGGCAGTGTCCAGCAGTAAGCGCCGACAGCGCGAGCAGAACCCTCAGCCCTGGCCCACGGTCCCGGAGGCACAGGCGATTGTGGACGCCGCTCGTGCCATGCGGAAAGTAGAAGCGGCAAACGTGGGAGCTATGTCCAGCCCCCACCCACCACAGCCCAATCGGCTTCTCGCGGTACAGGGCTGAGCACCAAGACTATCGGGATACCGTGCTTAGTGCCCGCCCTACGCAATGAGCGCATGCCCACCGATTTCAAAGGCCCTCGTAAAATCCCCAATTACATGGCTGATCAAGGGCCAGTTGCCTTGATTGAAAGCTACGAGTTAGCTATGGACATGTTGGATTTCAGTGACGCAGTTTGTGCCAAATATCTGACCGTGATGTTGGAAGGACCAGCTCGCACGTGGTTGAAGAACTTACCCCCCAACTCGATCAAGACTTGGGGAGAATTGAAGGATCGTTTCATCAAGAATTTCCAAGGAACTTGTAAAAGGCCAATGACGATTGTCGATCTTGAGCAGTGCGTTCAGCGCAACAATGAGTCGGCTCATCATTGATCATGTCGTGTTGAGGAAATTATCCATTCTTCCCATAGCACACGGCTGTCCAAGCCATCCTTGTCTTG
This sequence comes from Thinopyrum elongatum, assembly GCA_011799875.1. Taxonomy (NCBI): domain Eukaryota; kingdom Viridiplantae; phylum Streptophyta; class Magnoliopsida; order Poales; family Poaceae; genus Thinopyrum; species Thinopyrum elongatum. The sequence goes on along the minus strand of CM022298.1, from coordinate 499,257,712 downwards.
GAGAGAAATTGTCACTTTGAGCCCTTGGTCCAGAAGCTCGGGCGTCTCGAACAGAAGGTAAAAGACATGGGAGATCTCATGGACGCCCTTACCAGATATGTTGAGTCAGACAGCACAAAGGATCCCAGTTCAGATGATGAAAAATCCGGCAAGGGCAAGAAAAACGGTGGTGGCAAGGGTTACCAGCAGAACAATCCAGGGCATAATGGTAACCATGGTAACCAAGGCAATGGTGGCAAACATAAGAGTCCCGAGGGAGGATCGGATTTCGTCGCTAACACTAATACTGGCTTTAAGGGACAGAAACGGAGCAAAAATTCTAGGAGATCCTACAATGGGAACCAACCTCGTAACTACGAGGAAGCCCTCAAAGCACCGTGTCCCAAGCATAATTTTCCATACAAGCCGGCAAACCACTCATGGGAAAACTGCTTCATCATGAAGCAATTCTACAATCAGGCTTATCAGAATCACCACGGTGGTGGCGGCGATGGACATCGAGGACAGCTTGGAGCCGGTGGATCCGGCGCCGTCTTCTCTGGAGCTGGCTCATCCGGTGGTTTCCCCAATTCTGGATTCCAGGGGTCAGGCGGACAGGGTGCCGACTTTCAGGGATCAGGCAATAATGGAGGTGAAAATCAGCATGCTGGACAAGGAAATCAACAACAAGGCAATCAGTCCGGGTTTCAGAGCAATCCTAAACAATTGAATAGCGGGTAATATCATGTGTTCACGACCAGTACTTGCAAGTGTGACCGCAAACTTCACAAGCGAGCCGTCAACATGGTCAAGCCATCTGTCCCTGAGTACCTGAACTGGTCAGAGCAGCAGATTACCTGGAGCAGAGAGGATCATCCTCCCCGAGTTGAGAATCCGGGTTGTCTTGCTCTGGTAATAGCACCGCAATTTGAAGGTTACAAACTCACGAAAGTTTTGATGGATGGTGGCAGTAGCATCAACATTTTGTATGACGATACCTTTAAGCGGATGAATCTGTCCGTGAAACATCTTCAACCTTCCTCAACGATGAATTTGGAAGTTGCGTTTGGCACTGAGTTCAATTATAGGTCAGAATTCTTGACATTTGAGGTAGTCAAGATCAAAAGTCCATATCATGCCCTCTTTGGACGGTCGACTTGTGCTCATTTTATGGCGTGGCCCTGCTATGTCTAGCTGAAACTCAAGATGCCTAGACCAGAGGGCACCATCACAGTTGATGGTGATAGGAAAATTGCTCTGGAATGTGAGGAAGAGATGCAGCCTATGCTGAGTCGGCCTGTGCAACAAAGGAGTTGAAATTCTACACAACCAATGTTGACCCGGCCGACATGACGTCCCTAAAGAAGCCTACTATCGAGTCTGGTCCTCTGCTCAAATTCAAGTCGGCCGAGGACACAAAGCAGGTTGACTTCACCCCTGGTGATTTGTCCCAATAGTTTACTATTGGGACTGGCATGGACCCTAAATAGGAAAGCGCGCTCATCGAGTTATTTTTTGCATGGAAACCTTCTGACATGCCTGGTGTACCGAGAGAATCGTTGAGCACCACCTCAATGTGGATCCTAAGATGAAACATGTCAGACAATACCTCCGTCATTTTAACGAGGAGAGACGCAAGGCTATTGGTGAAGAAGTGGCTCGACTCCTAGCAGCCGGTTTCATTGTTGAAGTTTTTCACCCTAAGTGGTTGGCAAATCCAGTGCTTGTTCTGAAGAAAAATAGGACTTGGCGAATGTGTGTTGACTACACAGATCTCAACAAGGCTTGTCCCAAGGATATGTTTTCTCTGCCTCACATTGATCAGATCATTGATTCTACAATCGGCTGTGAGTGTTTATGTTTCCTGGATGCTTATTCTGGTTATCACCAGATCAAGATGGCTGTGGAGGATCAGGAGAAGACAACCTTTATCACATCCATTGGGGCTTTCTGTTATGTCCTTATGCCCTTTCGATTGAAAAGTGCTGGTGCTACTTATCAGCGGTGTGTGCAAAATTATTTTCACAAGCAGATCGGGCGCAATGTTCATGCTTATGTTGATGATATTGTGGTCAAGTCGCGGAAGAAAGAAACCATGTTGGCTGACCTCAAAGAGAAGTTCGATAATCTTCGAGACTACAAGATGAAGCTCAACCCAGCCAAATGTGTGTTCGGTGTTCTTGAAGGTAAACTGTTGAGTTTCCTTGTATCGGAGCGAGGCATCAAAGCCAACTCAGACAAGATCAAGGCTGTCAGGACGGTCGCCAAGCCGGCCAACATCAATGACATCTAGCGAGTGGCGGGTCGTATTGCAGCCTTGAGTTGGTTTATAAGCTGGCTCAGGGAGAAGGCCATTCCTCTGCACGAGTTGCCGAAGAAGACAAACAACTTCACTTGGAATGATGCTGCAGATAAATCTTTCGAGTCTCTCAAGCAATAGTTGGCCACTGCGCCGATCCTTCCTGCTCTGCTCGACAAAGGGCCTATGCTCCTGTATATCGCCGTTAACAACAAAGTGGTGAGCGTGGTAGTTGTCATGGAACGCAAGGAGGAAGGGAAAGAATATCTAGTCCAGAGGCTAGTTTACTATGTTAGTGAGGTTCTGACAGAGTCAAAACAGTGGTACCCACATTGGCAGAAACTAGTGTTTGGTGTTTTCATGGCTAGTCGCAAGCTGAAGCACTATTTCAGGAACACCCTATCACCGTGGCCAGCTTAGCTCCTTTAGGAGATATCATCCAAAAGAGGGAGGGCACAGGTCGGGTCGCCAAGTGGGCAATTGAGCTTGGCCCGCATCATCTGAAGTATGTGCCTCGAACAGCTATCAAGTCCCAACCCTTGGTAGATTTCATCAATGACTGAACTGAATTACAAGTTAATGAGGAGAAGCCAGATAATACGTACTGGACGATACACTTCGACAGTTCTAGGCAATTGGAGGGCTCGGGGGCTGGAGTCATCATATCTTTCCCACGAAGTGATAAATTTTGTTATGTCTTGAGGCTCATGTTTCCCTGTACTAACAATGCAACTGGGTATGAAGCTCTCCTTCATGGGCTTTGTATGGCTAAGGAGATGAACCTCAACCAGGTTAGGTGTTTCGCTGACTCAGACTTGGTCGCTCAGCAGGTCTCTAGGACTAATTCCAAAGACCCTCTCATGGCGGCTTATAGACGTGCGGTGACTGTCATTGCAGGGCACTTCAAGGGTTACCAGGTTGATCATATTGATTGCCGGCTCAATGAGGCTGCTAACGCCTTATCACGTCTGGGTTCTCAACATAAGCCGGTGCCTCCAAATGTTTTTCTTGGTGTTCTCCAAAATCCTTTGGTCAATTTTCCTTCAGAGGAATATATTGCTATTCCTGGCCCAGAAGCGCAGTTGGTTGCTGCTCTTCATGCTATACCAAATTGGACAGTCCCTTATTTAGCTTATCTCACTCCTGGTGAGCTCCCTAAAGAGGAAATCATTGCCCAACAGATTGTCAAACGGCCCAAATCCATGACTATTGTTAATGGTGAGCTACACAGGAGGAGTAGCACATGTGTTTTTCAGCGTTGCGTTTCTCCTAATGAGGGTAGCCAAATCCTCAACGAGATTCATTCCGGCGACTGTGGACATCATGCCGGCTCAAGATCCTTAGTGGCTAAAGCTTTTCGACATGGGTTTTATTAGCTCACAACTCATGCAGATGCCGAGGATATCATGCGCAAGTGTGATGGTTGCCAGAAATTTGCGCGTCAAGCTCATGTGCAATCTCAAGAGTTACGGATGATTCCAAAAACTTGGCCGTTCACCGTCTGGGGCCTAGATATGGTTGGTCTGTTCAAGTCGTCCAAATACAAAAAGATGCATCTCTTGGTTGAAGTTGATAAATTCACCAAATGGGTTGAAGCAAAACCAATTAGCAATTGTGATGCAGTAACAACAGTTAAATTCTTGAAGAAGCTGATTTTCCGTTTGGGTTATCATCACAACATCATCACAGAAAATGGCACTAACCTGCCCAAGGGAGCTATGGAACAATTTTGCTAGGAAGAACACATCCAGCTTGATGTGGCTTCAGTAGCACATCCGCAGTCCAATGGTCAGGCTAAGCGTGCTAATCAGGAGATATTGCGAGGGATCAAACCAAGACTCATGTTTCCTCTTGAATGCACTCCGGGATGTTGGGTCGAAGAACTCCCTATAGTCCTTTGGAGCATCCGGACTACTCCCAATAGGTCAACAGGCTATACGCCATTTTTCATGGTCTATACAGCAGAAGCTGTATTGCCAAGTGATATCCATCATGACTCCCCCAGAGTTGCAGCATATGTCGAAGAAGATAATGAGCGAGCTCGTCAGGATTCTTTGGATGCCATGGAAGAAGAACGCGATTTTGCAACATCACGATCCGCGATATATCAGCAAGACCTATGTTGCTATCATAGCCGTAGAGTTTGCAGTCGTACTTTCCAGGAAGGTGACTTAGTGCTCCGTCTGATACAAGAACAAAGAGGTATGCATAAGCTTTCGCCGCCATGGGAAGGACCCTTTGTCGTCATCAAGAACTTTAACAATGGGTCATATTATCTCGTCGACATACGTGAACCCAATAAGTCGTGTACCTCTGAAGAGGAGACCAACAGGCCTTGGAATATTACACATCTTCGGCCTTATTATACTTAGAGCCACTGGTTCCACTTCATTACCTATCTTATGTATATATTTATTATGATCAATACAATAAAGTCGGTATCACCGAAACTCGGGGTATCTGTCGTTTCGTCTCATAAATTTTTTTTTGACTAGAAACTGTGGGGCAACATCCCCACAGCATATCAAAAGCTTTATTAAATAAAAGGAATTACAAATACAAGTACAAGGATTACAAGTAGTAACCAGGAGGACTAACCTATGAAACTAGAAAAGAAAAATAAACAACAAAGAACCTCAAGGAGGCAGAAAAGATATCCATCTCAAGAGTTCATCCTTGATAGCAGACTTAATTCTGTACTGCATAAGGGTGATTGTGGCACCCCGGCTCAGAGTAAACCGGAACGCCCCGTATTCCAGCCCAGGAACAAGTCCTCTGGAATACGGCACTGTTGGCATAGAACAAATCAGCTCTTTATTACAATGGATATGTTTACAAAGGGTACATGGATTACATCGGCACGGAGACACTACGCCTGCCCAGGGTAGCTCTATGCTAACAGCGGAGTAACTCTCTCGGCAGCGGAACAGCAACAGCGGTGATGGACTCCACTCCGCAGGGACTCTGGCTAGAACGTGTATCCTATGTCGCAAACTCAGGATCCTCGACAAGCAAGTAATCATGGCATGACCTGCAAACTGGCATGACACGCCAGGTGAGTACTTTGAATGTACTCGCAAGCTCACAACAAACATCAGCATTAAAGCAAGACAATATCATAGGAAAATAGCTACTGAAGTAAATGTAGTAAGGTAGAGCATATTAAGTAGTTAAATCCATACTCCGAATAATCTCAGGATCCAATCCTGAATCTGCTCCAAGTCCAATCCAAATCATGTGGTCATCCGACCACTCATCCCATAGCCATCCCATGGCTAACATATCATAAACCTGATACCAACTGTACCACAAGTCTGACAAACTTACTATCTTTCGGGCTGTCTCACAACCCTCAGAATACTCATGATCCATCGAGTACTTCCGATCTTACGACTAGTTCTTTCATCATTATCATCGCTACCATGGTTGACCACCTAGTGAGGTCTGGACGGACTGTCCAATACCGTGGACACGGCTATTCAAATAGATTTTACACTCTGCAGAGGTTGCGCACTTTACCCACACTATGGAGCACTGACCTCGTGATCCCATTTGGGTGGACCAGTGTTGCTCCAACGAAACCTGCCTGACCCGTGACTCTCCCATCGTACCACCGGCAATCATCCTTCCCCGGAGTCAAGCCCTGGGTGGCCCCTATGTCACCTCGTGACACCTGCCACAGTCGTGGCCAAACTAAACTGTCCCAAACAGGGACCTGGATCCAAATAACTCAACTGGGCTCACAAGGTTATCGCCGCCTACCGGGCCAGGGTAGCACGCACGCATAACCTTCCCTGTCGGGCGGTACCGGTGAAAGAGCACGCGATCAGACCAAGTCAAGGCCGTCCCATACCGGCAAATGTGGCTGCACGGATAAGTCCGGACAGGTGACTCAAGATCAACCATGAAATATCTAATCCTCGAAGGATATTACTGTCACGGCTGACACTCCGATAACCCGTATACTTAAGCCACTGCTATTACTCATATGCACATACTACCAGATGAAATCCAAAATCATCATAGACAGTGATCTCAACATCATGGCATCAACGAGAGGGTAAACTACTAGTCATTAATAATCCGGTACTCAACATGGTAGTCACCTATCCGAGAATTAACTCAAGCATTGCATAATCCAATCCACTTCACAAATAACTCATACTTGCTGTTAAAGTAAATAGTTAAACTATGACATTGCAATGCGATGATGCAGATGAGAGTTGTGGCTTGCCTGGGGATAAAGGAACCATCGGGAAGGAGTGCGGAATGGTCGCGGGAGGAGTTGCCGGAAACAGTTCTCTCTCGGAGGGGCTGTTTACGGGCAAGGGTAAAATGGTCATTTTCACAATTGATACCAACACGACGGGCTCGACGAGACGAAGAAGTGGGCTTTGGATTCACCTCGATCGGAGTTTTGGTTGAAAAGATACGGCCGTTTAAAGCTCAGGGACTAATTTGCAAAATAACTTCTACAAACAGGTCCCTAGCAGTTTAAACAGAACGTGCTTTTATGAAAATACGTTTTCCAGAGAGGAAAACGTATTCTGGGCCGAAGAAGAGCAGGATGCGCTTTCGATAAGGGAAAGCGTACTCCCAGGAGTACGTCTCCACTTATCCACGCTGGCAGTGGCGGGGCCGGGGCTTGGGTCGCTGACGTGTGGGTCCCACGGGGCTTCTCTCTCCTCCTTCCTTCTCTTCTTCTAGCTCCCGACACGAGGGGCAGAGGAGCTCGGGGCCGAGCGAGCACCGGCGCGCTCAGGCGACTCAGGCCGTCTTCGACCGAGCTTCGGCCACCGGAAGATGCGGGAGGGAGCACCGCACCCAACCAGGGCGCTACGAGCATCGGGGAGAGGTTGCAGCGGCAGCAGTTCGGGCACCCGCGGCGGAACAGAGGCGAATTCCGACGAAGGGCTCGGGCGGCTCCGGTCACCTCTGGCCGTGGTGAGGATACTGGTGGCCTCGGGGAGATGCACCGTGTCCAACCAGGGGTAGAACCAGCGCCGGGGAGAGGTAGAATGACGGAGGATCAAGGTGGCCGAGGAGCCGATGACGGCCATGCTCGGGCACGCGGCAACACTGGCTCCGGCGATGGGGCGAGGACATGGGGGGGATCGCCGGGGTCTAGGTGAGCTCCTGGTGGTGGAATGAGGGAGAGGGGGGCTCGGCAAGGTGCCAATTTAAGCGAGCCGAGGCGGCGGCCTGGGCGGCAATGGACGGTGAGGAAGAGCTCTGGGGCTCGGGCGAGAGGCTGGGCGGGGTCCTGGGAGTGAGGTGGTGACGATGGTGAGCTCAGGAGAGCTCGGGGTAGCCTATAAATAGGCGCGGCGACGCGGTTGGATGAGGATGGCCGCGGTGGTGATCTTAGCCGCGCACTGGCGCTCTGGGGTGACGTGACTGGCTGCATATGGCCTCGGGGAGCTTCGCGGAGGAGCAGAGAGGGTTCAGGCGTGCTCCGGAAGGCTCGAGGGAGAGGGAAACGACAACGGTATCACGTGTCGAACAGCGGCAGCGATCGCCGTGGCGTGAGGAGGAAGAAACTGGAGGGGGAGAGGCTTCCAGATCGAAGACGAGACCAAGGGGAAGCTGCTGGACATGTTTAAGTGGCGAGGGAGAGAAGGAACGGATGGAACCGAGTGGTTAAATCACCAGAGCGCGCTGGCTGGCATGCCAAACGCATGGTCACCGCGTGCACTGGTGCACGGGGTGCACCCTGGCGTGACAAGTCATGTCCAGTGTATAGTCCCTCCAAGGCACAGTCTCAGGGAGGTGATGGCTCAGTGAAAATCACTGTGGTTGAATGTGAATGATCAACTAAAGTTTACTGCAGCAAACTGTTGCCTGAAACTGTGATCAACAGGAAAGGGATAAGAGCCAAGTGTGATGTCTGGGAGGTTTAGGGTAGGAAGGACTATGATCCTGTGAAGTTTGTAAATAAACGGACCAAGATTTAATATAGTTGCTTTGCAACTAACCAATCTGGTCCAGAAGCTTGATCTTGATGTGCCACTCACATGGAGTAGCCAAATGAGCTAAAATTTGGTAGAACATGATGATTTGGTCATATGAGAGTGCCATAAAAATTTCATGCCATTTGGACAAGCCAAAATGGTACTTCCTTCACCAGGAACCTCTCTGACCAGAATCTTAGAAAAATTCTAGAGAATTATTGGGAATATGAAATGAGCCCAAATTTTCTGGAGATATGTTATATGGGTAGGGGAATGCTCTGGTAAATGTTCAGCAATTATGGAGCAATATAAAATATAGTTGCTTCACAATGTGAAAATCTGACCAGAAACCAAGATTTAATGCTGTGGTCACATAGATGATTGGATAGGGTTGAAACTTGGTGGAGAGTCATGATTTGAGAATATTAAGATGCATGCAAAATTTCAACTCATTTGGATACTCCTAGCTGGCACTTGCTTCACAAAGATTCCAGTTGACCAGAAACTTTGGAAATTAGCCAAGAGAGATTTAATATCCAAATAAAGTTGAATTTTGGCATCTGGAAATGATATGGATAGGAAAGAGTGCACAAAAAGTTTGAGAGCAAGCAAGCAAATATAAAGGGTACTTGCTTCTCAATCTGACGGATAGGGCAGAATCAGAAAAGGAATATTTGGGAAATATTTTTGAACATGTCAAGGAAGGGTTTGACATATTTGTGGAAGATCTGACCCAAACAATTTATGAGAATTATCTGGGAATTTTGGGAATGATGGAAATGTGGGTTACTTCACAACCCAGGACAACCAGGGTTATTCCTTTAATAGAAAAAGGAATATTCCCAAGAAAAAGAATATTGGGATTGGTCCAAGATGGAAATGGCAAGGTCTTGGGATGGTTTTGAGGTTGGCAAGCCACTTGGGAAGATGAATCAAGGGTGATCCCTCAAGTTGCGAGACTACTAAGCCACACAAAAAAATCAGACCAAAATCAAAAGAAAAAGAAATGGGCAAAATCCAGGGTGTTACAAACCTACCCCCCTTAAAGAAATCTCGTCCTCGAGATTTGGTTGCTCAGGGATCAAGCATGAATATTCCACTTGAGGAAACCGTTTCCAACTCGGGTTTCTTTTTTTACTTTTGTATAATGCTCCCACTGAGTTTCATATGACTGACTGCCTTGCTTCGTGGTGGTTTGCTTCACTGGACCCTTTTTCTGGCAAATCTTTTTGTGTCTGCTGACCTGTCTGGGGCAATAAATTATTCTGACCAAACTATGTGCCCTGCTTGTAAGTCCGAGGGTGGCTCCTCATGGACGTGTCGTGACAGAGTCTAATACGAATGACCATTCACTGAGTTGTGAACAGATTCTCTTGGTGGACATGAAATCTTTTACTCATTGCATTGGGTGACTTCAAATGGCTATGTGTCCTCCTGATTCAAAATAGTACTGTGAATCGTACCATTCCCCTGGCGGAATCTGACTTCTCACACGGATTGTTGAGTCATCTTGGGTATCTTCACTGTCTTGGGTATAAGGCTCCTACCAAATATTTGACTGTCACCTGTCGTGACCAGCATAAAGGTGTACGGTGATATTATCCATAGACTTGACTGACAGTGGTCCTGGCAGCAGAATCTTGTTCACGGCAGGTTAGTCTTTAACTGATTCCCATCTATGAGGACACATGCTTCGAGACTGTTGTTCATCCTTCTGTTTACTTAGTCTGTCAATATCTCCATATGGATGGTAGGCCGTATAATGCTTTTACATGGTTGCTGAATTTGAACTGCTGAGTTAATCTTTCGGCTGACCTGACCAGCTTGGTTGCCCTCTTCTGACAATTCTGAGCATATCTGGTTGGCTGGGCGGGTTGTCTCGGTATGGGGTCCTTGCAAAGGGAATAGACCCTGTGGGTGTGTACCCATGGTGGTCGGTACCGAACCAGTCTGTCTGGAGTATTTGTACCATGGACAACCTTGCTCCTTCATTATGGTTCTCTTTGCCTGGATCCTTTGCTGAAGGAACTTGGCCTTATGTGTTCTTGATTCTCCATGTGACCATAGGTGTTGTCAGGTGCAATATTGCGGCAGGCATATTACTTTACAAGTTGTAGTTGTAGGGTAACGATCGTCTGAACCCTTGAATAAAACCGACAAATAAACCAGTAACCACCAGAACGGTCTTTACAACTCAGATCTGGGACATTACTGGAATAACTCAACCCCGACTCAAGACGGCTGAAAAGCAGCTCAGAGCATGAGACGGTGTCGATAAGAAGAAAGTAGCAACTCCCTAAGACGGCCGAAAAACAGCTCAGAGCATAGGGTCATTGCTACGAAGAGAAATTCAACAGCTGCCCGAGACGGCTGAAAAGCAGCTCAGAACACGGGCCAGTTGCTGGCAAGAGAAATAAAAATCGGCATCCACCCCGGACGGCAGGAAACAACTCAGAACACAGGCGTGGTGCCGTCACCAAAGAAAGATGGGCAAGGGTTCATCTGTGTCCCATATAGCTCACTATTATGCATACAAGTATGAGCATAATAATTTGAACATACCGGAATAACACAGAGCAATGCTATAAGACATATATCAGATGGTCGGCTTACTCCATAGGTTGTTGGTCATCACACCGAAGTGTATAACTGGCGTTCTCTTCTTCTTACATAGCTCATGCAATAGTCAGATCCTCTTCGGGCTAGCATCATTGTATGAGTAAACCATATGACCTTGGCAGCATGTCCACCATTTGTATGAAAACATGTGTGGCTGGCCACTTGATTCCCGAGGCAAGTTTGTGTCCTGACTGATTTTTGCCTTCGGACCAACTGTTGCGGATCTGACCCTGGGGATGCATTGTCATATGCTGCTAACTGTCGATAGATCCACTTGTACTGGTGAGGATGTGACGCCTTACTTGCGAAGGTTGCTTAGCTTGTGTTGGAAGCCATCGGGGTATCTTACTGAAGAAGCCTGAGTTCCTTACATCGGAAGATGTCCATGCGTCGTATCAAGGAAGACACAGGAATCCTTGCGTCATACGCTTCTCAAGTAGCTTGTAGGGAAAGACTGGGTTGCTTACACCCGAGGCTTCTCTTTATTACATGTGGACTGAGTGTAGATATATATATATATCCCTTAATGTTTCTGCTGCCAGTTACTCGTTGTATGCAACAGGGTATTCGGCTATCCTTACATTCATAACACATGTTGGCTTGATTCCAGGGCATGGCAGGGTTCAAATTGTACTCATAGCAGACTCAAACCTTGTATATATGAATCATACCTTTGGCACGGAATGCACTGTGGATCATGTACACAATTTGCCTTCTTGCTGATGCGATCATTACTACTGTGAAAGTTGCACTGATGTATGCTTGATGCTGACAACCAATCCAGCTAGGATATCATTTGTATTCGGACCCGATATTCGAAATATAACACAGTCTGCTGAAAATTCCATATTGCTGAGCTGAGCTTCCAAATGGCTGTCTCTTCACTGACTCTTTGGGTTCAGGGTCGGTGAGCAACTTCCTTAAGGGGAAAATAAGGTAACACCAAGGGCCCAAATAAAAGAAGCAAAAGAAACAACTAAAACAAAAGCACACAAAGTAGCAAGATCACACACACAAGCAATATCACATTCTACAGCTATTCACAGCAATAATATGCATTCCTACTTAAGCACACAAATCCCGCAAGAACTCCGGTATTACGGTCTAACATGCTGTGGCGATGTGCACGAAAGTAAATCAATGCGTGGAAGAAAATTGGTGTAAACAAGGCTACACCAAACAAGAGCTTAACACCGATTCCATCTGGACGAACACGATGGCGAGGACGAACTTTGTGATCGGGGGTCGAAACACGAGGGTCACGACCACATCATCATCAAGCGTACGGAAGAAAACCGTACACGTCCAAAGAATGGATGGCAGAATGAGATAGTGGTGGAGAGAAAGGCTTGCCGGCATTGCCCTTTTCTGATAGCAAGGATCAGTAAGGGTTGCCGAAGCGGCTAGTGGAATGGCACAATCCGGGATAGAACTTGTCTATCACCGAAACGATAGGGGTAGCTGAAGAGAATATATTGGTGTGGTACCGGTGCATCAATCTTGCTAGTGATCGACACCACCAAGCACCTTGGCATCACTCCGCAGGGACGAAGATGACACCACACCAAGGAACAAATATACAAACTAGAGAGCGCAGGTAAGGAATCGAAACTGATGCCACCTACACTCACCAGATCCATCGTTAGGGATAAGATAACTAGTCTATATGCATGCTATGCACAAACAAATGCAACAAACAAGTGCAGCAAACCAACTGGATCCTATACTACCGGTTACTAACGCTCGCACCTAGACCACGCGTCCTATAGCCAGACCTGCTCTAATACCAACGCCTATGGCACCCCGGCTCAGAGTAAACCGGAACGCCCCGTATTCCAGCCCAGGGACAAGTCCTCTGGAATACGGCACTGTTGGTATAGAACAAATCAGCTCTTTATCACAATGGATATGTTCACAAATGGTACATGGATTACATCGGCACGACGACACTACGCCTACCCGGGGTAGCTCTATGCTAACAGCGGAGTAACTCTCTCGGCAGCGGAACAGCAACAGCGGTGATAGACTCCACTCCGCAGGGACTCTGGCTAGAACATGTATCCTAGGTCGCAAACTCAGGATCCTCGACAAGCAAGTAATCATGGCATGACCTGCAAACTGGCATGACACGCCAGGTGAGTACTTTGAATGTACTCGCAAGCTCACAACAAACATCAACATTAAAGCAAGACAACGTCATAGCAAAATAGCTACTGAAGTAAATGTAGTAAGGTAGAGCATATTAAGTAGTTAAATCCATACTCCGAATAATCTCAGGATCCAATCCTGAATCTGCTCCAAGTCCAATCCAAATCATGTGGTCATCCGACCACTCATCCCATAGCCATCCCATGGCTAACATATCATAAACCTGATACCAACTGTACCACAAGTCTGACAAACTTACTCTCTTTCGGGCTGTCTCACAACCCTCAGAATACTCATGATCCATCGAGTACTTCCGATCTTACGACTAGTTCTTTCATCATTATCATCGCTACCATGGTTGACCACCTAGTGAGGTCTGGACGGACTGTCCAATACCGTGGACACGGCTATTCGAATAGATTTTACACTCTGCAGAGGTTGCGCACTTTACCCACACTATGGAGCACTGACCTCGTGATCCCATTCGGGTGGACCAGTGTTGCTCCAACGAAACCTGCCTGACCCGTGACTCTCCCATCGTACCACCGGCAATCATCCTTCCCCGGAGTCAAGCCCTGGGTGGCCCCTGTGTCACCTCGTGACACCTTCCACCATCGTGGCCAAACTAAACTGTCCCAAACGGGGACCTGGATCCAAATAACTCAACTGGGCTCACAAGGTTATCGCCGCCTACCGGGCCAGGGTAGCACGCACGCATAACCTTCCCTGTCGAGCGGTACCGGTGAAAGAGCACGCGATCAGACCAAGTCAAGGCCGTCCCATACCGGCAAATGTGGCTGCACGGATAAGTCCGGACAGGTGACTCAAGATCAATCATGAAATATCTAATCCTCGAAGGATATTACTGTCACGGCTGACACTCTGATAACCCGTATACTTAAGCCACTGCTATTACTCATATGCACATACTACCAGATGAAATCCAAAATCATCATAGACAGTGATCTCAACATCATGGCATCAACGAGAGGGTAAACTACTAGTCATTAATAATCCGGTACTCAACATGGTAGTCACCTATCCGAGAATTAACTCAAGCATTGCATAATCCAATCCACTTCACAAATAACTCATACTTGCTGTTAAAGTAAATAGTTAAACTATGACATTGCAATGCGATGATGCAGATGAGAGTTGTGGCTTGCCTGTGGATAAAGGAACCATCGGGAAGGAGTGAGGAATGGTCGCGGGAGGAGTTGCCGAAAAGAGTTCTCTCTCGGAGGGGCTGTTTACGGGGAAGGGTAAAATGGCCATTTTCAAAGTGGGACCACATAGTGAGAATGATACCAACACGACGGGCTCGACGAGACGAAGAAGTGGGCTTTGGATTCACCTCGATCGGAGTTTCGGTTGAAAAGATATGGCCGTTTAAAGCTCAGGGACTAATCTGCAAAATAACTTCTACAAACAGGTCCCTGGCAGTTTAAACAGAACGTGATTTTCTGAAAATATGTTTTCCAGAGAGGAAAACGTATTCTGGACCGAAGAAGAGCAGGATGCGCTTTCGATAAGGGAAAGCGTACTCCCAGGAGTACGTCTCCACTTATCCACGCTGGCAGTGGCGGGGCCGGGCCTTGGGTCGCTGACGTGATGGTCCCGTGGGGCTTCTCTCTCCTCCTTCCTTCTCTTCTTCTAGCTCGCGACGCGAGGAGCATAGGAGCTCGGGGCCGAGCGAGCGCCGGCGTGCTCCGGCGACTCAGGCCGTCTTCGACCGAGCTCTTGCCACCGGAAGATGCGGGAGGGAGCACCACACCCAACCAGGGCGCTACGAGCGTCGGGGAGAGGTCGCAGCGGCAGCAGTTCGGGCTCCCGTGGCGGAACAGAGGCGAATTCCGACGAAGCGCTCGTGCGGCTTCGGTCACCTCTGGCCGTGGTGAGGATACTGGTGGCCTCGGGGAGATGCACCGCGTCCAACCAGGGGTAGAACCAGCGCCGGGGAGAGGTAGAATGACGGAGGCTCAAGGTGGCCGAGGAGTCGATGACGGCCATGCTCGGGCACGTGGCAACAGTGGCTTCGGCGATGGGGCAAGGACACGGGGGGGATCGCCGGGGTCTAGGTGAGCTCCTGGTGGTGGAATGAGGGAGAGGGGGGCTCGGCAAGGTGCCAATTTAGGCGAGCCGAGGCGGCGGCCTGGGCGGCAATGGATGGCGAGGAAGAGCTCCGGGGCTCGGGCGAGAGGCTGGGCGGGGTCCTGGGAGTGAGGTGGTGACGATGGTGAGCTCGGGAGAGCTCGGGGTAGCCTATAAATAGGTGCGGCGACGCGGGTGGATGAGGATGGCCGCGGTGGTGATCTTAGCCACGCACTGGCGCTCCGGGGTGACGTGGCTGGCTGTATACGACGTCGGGGAGCTTCGCGGAGGAGCAGAGAGGGTTCAGGCGTGCTCCGGAAGGCTCGAGGGAGAGGGAAACAACAACGGTATCACGTGCCGAACAGCGGCGGCGGTCGCCGTGGCGTGAGGAGGAAGAAACTGGAGGGGGAGAGGCTTCCAGATCGAAGACGAGGCCAAGGGGAAGCTGCTGGACATGTTTAAGTGGCGAGGGAGAGAAGGAATGGACGGAACCGAGTGGTTAAATCACCAGAGCGCGCTGGCTGGCATGCCAAACGCGTGGTCACCGCGTGCACTGGCGCATGGGGTGCACCCTGGCGTGACAAGTCATGTCCAGTGTATAGTCCCTCCAAGGCACAGTCTCAGGGAGGTGATGGCTCGGTGAAAATCACTGTGGTTGAATGTGAATGATCAACTGTAGTTTACTGCAGCAAACTGTTGCCTGAAACTGTGATCAACAGGAAAGGGATAAGAGCCAAGTGTGATGTGTGGGAGGTTTAGGGTAAGAAGGACTACGATCCTGTGAAGTTTGGAAATAAATGGACCAAGATTTAATATAGTTGCTTTGCAACTGACCAATCTGGTCCAGAAGCTTGATCTTGATGTGCCACTCACATGGAGTAGCCAATTGAGCTAAAATTTGGTAGAACATGATGATTTGGTCATATGAGAGTGCCATAAAAATTTCATGCCATTTGGACAAGCCAAAATGGTACTTCCTTCACAAGGAACCTCTCTGACCAGAATCTTAGAAAAATTCTAGAGAATTATTGGGAAGATGAAATGAGCCCAAATTTTGTGGAGATATGTTATATGGGTAGGGGAATGCTCTGGTAAATTTTCAGTAATTATGGAGCAATATAAAATATAGTTGCTTCACAATGTGAAAATCTGACTAGAAACCAAGATTTAATGCTGTGGTCATATAGATGATTGGATAGGGTTGAAACTTGGTGGAGAGTCATGATTTGAGCATATTAAGATGCTTGCAAAATTTCAACTCATTTGGATACTCCTAGCTGGCACTTGCTTCACAAAGATTCCAGTTGACCAGAAACTTTGGAAATTAGCCAAGAGAGATTTAATATCCAAATAAAGTTGAATTTTGGCATGTGGAAATGATATGGATTGGAAAGAGTGCACAAAAAGTTTTAGATCAAGCAAGCAAATATAAAGGGTACTTGCTTCTCAATCTGACAGATAGGGCAGAATCAGAAAAGGAATATTTGGGAAATATTTTTGAACATGTCAAGGAAGGGTTTGACATATTTGTGGAAGATCTGACCCAAAAAATTTATGAGAATTATCTGGGAATTTTGGGAATGATGGAAATGTGGGTTACTTCACAACCCAGGACAACCAGGGTTATTCCTTTAATAGAAAAAGGAATATTCCCAAGAAAAAGAATATTGGGATTGGTCCAAGATGGAAATGGCAAGGTCTTGGGATGGTTTTGAGGTTGGCAAGCCACTTGGCAGGATGAATCAAGGGTGATCCCTCAGGTTGCGAGACTACTAAGCCACACAAAAAATCCAGACCAAAATTAAAAGAAAAAGAAATGGGCAAAATCCAGGGTGTTACAGTGATATCATGAATGAAGGCACTTCTCCACTTATTGAACCTAGCCCTTTCATTCCTGAACACTCTGCCATTTCTAATAATCCAGATATTCCAGCAAGCAATAAAAACCACTTCAGTGAAGAAAGGCTTGCCAAAACTTCTCCTGGCCTGAATAACCAGCTCATTCATTGAATCACCAGATGACCAATCTATCTGAAGATAGTTCCACACCCTCACACTGAAATTGCAGTTGAAGAATTGATGGTCCCTTGTCTCTCTAGTCTGTAGAGGGCAGAGCACACAATTCACACCATCTTCCATATGCCAATGCCTCCTATCCACCATATCTTTAGTGTTTAATCTATCCATAATGAGCATCCAAGCAAACACTTTTATTTTCATGGTGCAGGAAGATTTCCATATCCAAGTGAGCAGGGGATTAAAGGATTCAGAAAGATAAGTGTGAGAGTAAAACATCTTGGGTTTGTACTCCCTTGTAGACCCTTGCCAAGACCAAACATCCTTTAATCCAGGCACTCTACTATGACTCTCCATCAGAGACTGCAAACTGATAAGGTCCTCATAAGCCTGTTCTGACAGTGGAAGGTGGAAATTTCCAAAAAGATCGTGAGTCTCAGAAACCTCTTTGACAGTGATCCAAGGATCCTTGGCATATGAAAATAGCCTAGGATACCTGGTCTGCAGGGTAGTAACCTCCTCACCAATTTTCCAGTGATCAGACCAAAAAAGAGCAGTATCCCCCTCATTAATCTGTACCCATGAAGTATCCCTGAAGTTTTGCATTACCTTGCAAATATCCCTCCACCAGAAAGATCCACAATCACTTGTTGCCTGTGGCACCCTGCCATGGTAGTATGAATCCCATATTAGAGCCACCCATGGAAGGTCTTTCTTGTTCAAGAAATTGTTTGCATGCTTGAGAAGAAGAGTAATGTTCTGCACCCCCATGTTGAGGATACCAAGCCCCCCCCCCCCCCCCATTCTTAGGCCTACAAATAAGCTCCTAAGCAGCCAAAGATGGAGCTGGCTCATCCCTATGTTTCCTCCAAAGGCACTGCCTTTGAATTATTTCTAGCTGTTCCAGAATCCCAGCAAGAATAGCCAAACTACAAAGGAAGAAAATAGGCATGGAAGACAAGGCAGAATTTAGAAACTGCAATCTTTCTCCTTGATTCAAGAAAGAAGAGATGGCTGACATTCTTCTCTCCATACAGTCCACCATAGGCATAAAGTCAATCATATTTGGCCTGGTAGTTCCTACTCGCAGACCAAGATATGTGAATGGCATTTTCCCAATTTGACAACCAAAAGCAACAACAAGCTCAGACATATAGGCAGGATCAACATTGATTGGGAAGATAAAGGATTTATGATAATTCACATCTAATCCAGTGGATTGAGAGAAGACCTTAAGCATGTCCTTCAAAGCAATGAGCTGGGCCTTGTCAGTAGGCAGAATGATTAAAGTATCATCTGCATATTGAATAACTGGATAATCCTGGTCATGACAGGGGATAGGTAGCAGCAGGATGCCTCTTCTATACATATCATTGATTACTGTTTGCAGAAGATCAGCAACCAGTACAAAGAGCAGTGGAGAAACTGGATCACCTTGCCTAACCCCCTTTTTGCAGAGAAACTTTCTCCTAGGAACTCCATTGAGCAAAACTGAGGAAGTACCAGTAGATAGCAGCTGTTTCAGTCGTAGAATCCACTTCTCATTGAAACCTTTGTGCCTCAAAATTTGAACAATAGTGCATGAGTCTTTATTCTTTGATCATAGGTCACTTGGGGGCTTCCAACTCATTGAGTTTAGCTATTAACATCCCTCTTGACCCAGTGTCGGGGGGATGACGCCCGGGTAGGCCCAAGATGGCGAAGCGACGCTTCAAAACATCGGGGCGGCCGACGCCCCTCGGTCTGGCTACTCCAGCCGGCTCGCCACCCAGCCGCCCTAGACGGCTCCCTGTCCGGCTGCCCCGGCCGGCTCGCCACCCGGCTGCTCCAACCTGCTCCCCAACCGGCTGCTCCAGCCGACCTGCTGCGCGGAGTCAACCGTAGCTCCAACCCGACACCGACAAGATGGCCGTACCGCGGACACTATTGCTGATAAAGCGGACACTGTAGCCAATAGTCAGGCGCTGTTGACTAATAGTGACGCACTGTAGCTGGCGTAATGCGTCATGTCGCTCTCTTCCAAATAGTATAGTTGGTCATGCGGGCCATTCCTTGTCCCCTGGGCTCCCTTTATAAGGAGCACCAGGGGAGGCTCACGGCGACAAGCTCCACCATGGCCTCTTGGCCACACACACTCACGCATGCATACATCCATGCTACACTGTTACTAGTTCCAAGAGCACTCACGCACACACCTGTGCTCACACACATATACGAGGCCAGATGCCCACTGCACTGATCTCAGATACAGCTCCAGGAGCACTCTGTACTACTACATATACTCCACATATATCATCAGACATGCAGGAGTAGGGGTATTATCTCTCCGGAGAGCCCCGAACCTGGGTAAACCACCGCGTGTTGTTTGCCTAATCCCGTCCCCGGATCTCCACCGCAGCCTTGCCCTCACCTCAAGCCACCCCATGGCATCTGTCGTCTCACGAACCCACCCGCGAGATAACCACGACAGTTGGCGCCCACCGTGGGGCGAGCTGATGCTGGAATCGCGGTCCGGGCGGGACCCTTTTCGTCATCATCTGTCGCGGCATCGCCATCATCTCTCCGGTAGTGCTCGGGGGGCTCGACATCGACATGCCCTCGGGGCGATCGCGCGTCCTCGTCATCGGCCTCGCCCTCTTCGTCACCTCCGCTGCGACGCCGGCCGTCCGTCCGCGCGCCGCTCCGGCCTCCTCCGGCCCCACCCCGTCCGGCATCCCGCCCGCCGGCTGCCGCCGCGCGCCACCCACCTCGCCAACCTCCGGTCACCT
Organism: Thinopyrum elongatum; assembly: GCA_011799875.1. Classification (NCBI taxonomy): domain Eukaryota; kingdom Viridiplantae; phylum Streptophyta; class Magnoliopsida; order Poales; family Poaceae; genus Thinopyrum; species Thinopyrum elongatum. The sequence continues at coordinate 499,237,841 of CM022298.1, read as the reverse complement.
ACGCCCGTGCTCGAGGAGCACTGCGCCCGAGCCCCAGCTGCTAGGATCCTGAGCTCCTGCTCCCTTGCCTCCACGCTCGCGTCGCCGAGTCCCTCGCCGGCCAGCAGCAGCAGCAGCCAGCCGTGCGCCCATGCTCGGTGCCATCGCTCCTCCAGCATCCTTGTTTTCCAACCATACAATCCGTCGATCCAACCACCAGCTTCTCCAATGCTTGGCCGCGTCCACGCTGGACACAAGTCAGACCATGGCCATACACTTCCCAGACAATGCATCTATACATTTGCAAGTTGGACAATGCCTGCACACCGGTCAGATAATGGCCATACACTCGTCCGCCTCACTCTCCGCCTGTGTTGGCCCTGCCTTTGCTCCACCGTGGCCGGCTCCGGCTCGGCCGCCCAGCCTCCTACCTTGTCCCTGCGCGCCGGCCTTGCCCCGCAGCGAGCTCCTGGTTGCTCCGTCCTCGGCCACGCTCGACGCTGCCCAAGACATCCGTCGCTGCTCCCGTGCTGCGCCCCCGCACCAGGCCGTGTCGCAGCTCCTACGCCGCCTCCACATCGCCTCTGCTCCGCCGGGCCTACCCTCTACGGCACCGGCTCCACCATCGTTCGCCCCGGCGACGTCCTTGCCGCGCCCCGCCTGGCTGCTCCGGCCCCGCGCACGCCGGCTGTAGCCACGGCCCGCCTGGCGTCTGCTCCGGCCGGCTCCGCCTGCTCCACCCCTCGGCCGCCTCCGACCGTGGCCGGCTCTCTGCTCCGCTTGCCGGCTCCGGCCCGCGCCTCCCGCCCTGGCCGCCGGCTCCGCCCTCGCCGGGTCGCCTCCGCCCGTGGCCGGGTGCTCCGCCCCCGTCGTTGCCGCCTCCTGCAAGCCGGCCCCGGCCTCCCGCATCGCCTCCGCTTGGCTGCGCCGCCCCCGACGCCAGCGCTAGCCTCCTTCCCCGCCGGGTCCGCCCTGCGTCGCCCAAACCGGGCCTCGTCCGGCTTCGCCTGCGCCTGGCTGCCGGGTCGCCACGCCTGGCTCTCTCCGGCTCTGCGTCCCGCGCCGGCCGGGTCGCCGCTGCCGCCTCCCGCGCGCTGGCTCCGGGTCCCACGCCGGCCGGGTTGCCGCTGCCGCCTCCCGCGCACGTCCTCTATGACGCGCCTGCCGGCTCCGGGTTGCCTCCGCCTGCCCGCTTGGGTCTGCCAGCGCGGCCGGTCGCTACGGCGCCCCTCGCCGGCTCCGGCCCCGCTCTGCCCTAGTCGCTACCTCGCGTGCTCGCGCGCTCCTCCACCGCGCCCAATTGCACTGCCGCCCGCGCCGTCCGCGTCGGCTGCTTGGCCGCATGCCCGCACGCCGGCCCGGCCGCTCGCACCCACGTCACCTCCCTGTGCCGCCTCCAGCTCGCCGCTCCGCCCAGGCCGGCTCCCACGCGCCGGCTCCCCGCGTCGGCCCGGCCGCTCCGCGCCATCTGGCCTTGTCCGCGCCTCGCCGGCATCTCCTCCGACTCGCCGGCTCCGCCCGCCACCCGGCCGGCCCTGCCGCCTGCAGGCTCCGCGCCCCTGCCGGCTCCTACCATGTTCGCGCCGACCCGCGCTGCTCACCTGTCGTGGCCGACTGCCGCAAGAAGTGGGTCGGCTGCCCTAGAAAAGTCAAGGCTCGGGCCACACAAAAAAATGACGGCTCTGTTCGTTCGCCCGCGCTTGGCCGACTGGCCTGCCTGCCCGTGCTCGCATTGACGCCTGGCCGGCTCGGGAGCCGTCCCGGCTGCCTGTCTCCTTTGATGCCTGGCTGGTCGGGCTCGACCCGCTGGGCCCCCTTCGAGCGCCCGGAGGCTCGAAGGCTACCCCCAGTGGGTGTGCCGGTGCGCTCCGCGAGCACCAAGCCGCGCCGGCTACACGAAAATCAATGTGAGCTCCTCACCCGCATAATTTTGCACCACGCAAACAAACCCGGATAACCCCGAGCGACCTCGTGGGCTATCTTCGCATTTTTATCAGTTGCATTACTGTTCGCCCCGGCGCCAGCTAGTCTCGGCCCGGTGGCTGGCCGCTCGGCCCCATCCGTTCATTCCCGCAGACGGCTTAGTAGCGCACACAGTACCGAAGGCCCACTCTCAGCCACAGACCGCCACGCGGCTGTTCGGCTAGCGAGAGCAAAAGCTTGAGGTCACCCCACGCGAAAAACGTCCGGGGAGAAGACGGCTTGGATGACTCGGTCGTTTCCTTTATGAGTATCTGCTCGGTCGAGCCCGCTCCCAGAGTCTGAGTACTATACACTCCACTCCGCGGCCCACTCTCAGCCATAGACCGCCACGCGGCTGTCCGGCTAGCGAGAGCAAGAGCCAAAGAGCGAAGAGGACATGAAAAAGATTAATGGGGGTTCGGACAAAACCGAGTCGGCACCCTCCGCATAAAACTTGCACTGCTAAAAGCAAACATTTGATATATCTGCGTAGACTAATCTTGTCTTTTGCACGATCGTCTCCGTGGGGAACCCCCTCCTCGCTCGGAGGCTCGGAGGCTGGTTGCAGGTCCGACGCCAGCTTCAACCGGCATTTCCGACGCCACCATCTGCTTCAACAATGGCAAGACCCTCCGCCCAACTTTTCCAAGTTGCCCGGAGGCTACACCCAGTGGGTGCGCTCGCGTGCCCCCACTTAGCCGGCGGACTCCGCGTCCGCGCCCGGCAGGGCCCCGCGCCCATCAGCCGGTGGACTCCGTGTCCGCGCCCGGCAGGGCCCCGCGCCCATCAGCCGGCAGACTCCGCTTCCGCACCCGGCAGGGCCCTGATACGTCTCCAACGTATCTATAATTTTTTATTGTTCCATGCTATTATATTATCTATTTTGGATGTATTATATGCATTAATATGCTATTTTATATTATTTTTGGGACTAACCTATTAACCTAGAGCCCAGTGCCAGTTTCTGTTTTTTTCTTGTTTTTTAGCTTCATGGAGAAGGAATATCAAACGGAGTCCAAACGGAATAAAATCTTCGCGATGATTTTTCTTGGACCAGAAGACACCCAGGAGACTTGGAGATGAAGTCAGAGGAGCCACGAGACTGCCACAAGGGTAGAGGGCACGCCCAGGGGGGGTAGGGTGCGCCCCCTGCCTTGTGGGTCCCCCGTGACTCCCCTGACCTAATTCTTTCGTCTATATATTCACATATGTTCCCAAACCACAGAAGCATCCACAAAAACACATTTCCACCGTCGAAACCTTCTGTACCTGTGAAATCCCATCTAGGGACCTTTTCCGGCACCCTGTCAGAGGGGGATTCGATCACAGAGGGCTTCTACATCAACACTATTGCCCTTCCGATGAAGCGTGAGTAGTTTATCTCAAACCTACGGGTCCATAGCTAGTAGCTAGATGGCTTCTTCTCTCTTTGATTCTCAATACCATGTTCTCCTCGATGTTCTTGGAGATCTATTCGATGTAATACTTTTTTGCGGTGTGTTTACCGAGATCCGATGAATTGTGGATTTATGATCAGATTGTCTATGAATATTATTTGAATCTTCTCTGAATTCTTTTATGCATGATTTGATATCTTTGTAATTCTCTTCGAACTATCGGTTTGGTTTGGCCAACTAGATTGGTTTTTCTTGCAATGGGAGAAGTGCTTAGCTTTGGGTTCAATCTTGCGGTGTCCTTTCCTAGTGACAGTAGGGGCAGCAAGGCACGTATTGTATTGTTGCCATCAAGGATAAAAAGATGGGGTTTACATCATATTGCTTGAGTTTATTCCTCTACATCGTGTCATCTTACTTAATGCGTTACTCTGTTCTTCATGAACTTAATACTCTAGATGCAGGCAGGAGTCGGTCGATGTGTGGAGTAATAGTAGTAGATGAAGAATCGTTTCGGTCTACTTGACACGGACGTGATGCCTATATTCGTGATCATTGCCTTAGATATCGTCATAACTTTGCGCTTTTCTATCAATTGCTCGGCAGTAATTTGTTCACCCACCGTATTATTTGCTATCTTGAGAGAAGCCTGTAGTGAAACCTATGGCCCCCGGGTCTATTTTCCATCATATAAGTTTTCGATCTACTATTTTCCATCATATTAGTTTCCGATCTACTATTTTGCAATCTTTTACTTTCCGATCTATAAACCAAAAATACCAAAAATATTTACTTTACCTTTTATTTAGTTTGATCTTTATCTATCAGATCTCACTTTTGCAAGTAACCGTGAAGGGATTGACAACCCCTTTATCTCGTTGGGTGCAAGTTGTTTGATTGTTTGTGCAGGTATCCAGTGATTTGTGCGTTGTCTCCTACTGGATTGATACCTTGGTTCTCAAACTAAGGGAAATACTTATCTCTACTTTGATTCATCACCCTTTCCTCTTCAAGGGAAAAACCAACGCAAGCTCAAGAAGTAGCAGAAAGAATTTCTGGCGCCGTTGCCGGGGAGATCTAAGCCAAGTCAAGACATACCAAGTACCCATCATAAAACTCTCATCTCTTGCATTACATTATTCGCCATTTGCCTCTCGTTTTCCTCTCCCCCACTTCTAAAACGATTTTTGAAAAGATTTGCCTTTTTATTCGCCCCTCTTCGGTTCGTCTTTTTCGTTTGCTTTTTGTGTGCTCTTGTGTTGGCTTGCTTGCTTTGTCACGATGGCTCAAGAGAATACCAAATTGTGTGATTTTTCCAACACTAATAACAATGATTTTATTAGTACTCCGATTGCTCCTGCCACTAGTGCGGAATCTTATGAAATTAATGCCGCTTTGCTGAATCTTGTTATGAAAGATCAATTTTCCGGCCTTCCTAGTGAAGATGCCGCATCCCATCTAAACAATTTCTTTGATTTGTGTGATATGCAAAAGAAAAAAGATGTGGATAATGATATTGTTAAATTGAAGCTATTTCCGTTCTCACTTCGAGATCGTGCTAAAACTTGGTTTTCATCTTTGCCTAAAAATAGTATTGATTCATGGAATAAGTGTAAAGATGCTTTTATTTCCAAGTATTTTCCTCCCGCTGAGATCATCTTCCTTAGGAACGATATTATGAATTTTAAGCAACTTGATCATGAGCATGTTTCACAATCTTGGGAGAGGATGAAATTGATGATACGAAATTGCCCTACTCATGGTTTGAATTTGTGGATGATTATACAAAAAATTTATGACGGGTTGAATTTTGCTTCTAGAAATCTTTTAGATTCGGCCGCTGGAGGCACTTTTATGGAAATTACTTTAGGAGAAGCTACTAAACTCCTAGATAATATTATGGTTAATTATTCTCAATGGCACACCGAAAGATCTTCCACTAGTAAAAAAGTGCATGCAATTGAAGAGATTAATGTTTTGAGTGGAAAGATGGATGAACTTATGAATTTTTTTGCTAGCAAGAGTGCTTCTTTTGATACTAATGATATGCCTTTGTCTACTCTGATTGAGAATAATAACGAATCTATGGATGTGAATTTTGTTGGTAGGAACAATTTTGGTAATAATGCGTATAGAGGTAATTTTAATCCTAGGCCGTTTCCTAGTAATTCCTCTAATAATTATGGTAATTCCTACAACAATTCTTATGGAAATTACAATAAGAAGTCCTCTGATTTTGAGAATAGTGTTAAAGAATTTATGATTTCGCGAAAGAGTTTCAATGCTTTGATTGAAGAAAAATTGCTTAAGATTGATGATTTGGCTAGGAACGTGGATAGAATTTCTCTTGATGTTGATTCTTTGAAACATAGATCTATTCCACCCAAGCATGATATTAATGGAACTCTAAAAGCTATGAGAACCTTCATTGATGAGTGCAAAGAAAGAACCGCTAAGATGCATGCTAAAAAAAGATTGGTTTGTAAGAACATGTTCTTCTAGTTTCCGTGAAAATAATGATGAAGATCTTAAAGTGATTGATGTGACTCCTATTGAATCTTTGTTTTCCAATATAAATCTTGATAAAGATGGGACTAGAGATGAGTCAACTTTAGTTAAAAGGCGTCCCAATGATTCGGAGTTTTTAGGTCTTGATCAAAAATTGATAAAAGTGGGATTGGAGAGGTCAAAACTTTAAGTAGCAATGAACCCACTCTTTTGGATTTCAAGGAATTTAATTATAATAATTGTTCTTTAATAGATTGTATTTCCTTGTTGCAATCCATGTTGAATTCTCCTCATGCTTATAATCAAAACAAAGCTTTTACTAAACATATCGTTGATGCTATGATGCAATCTTTTGAAGAAAAGCTTGAATTGGAAGTTTCTATCCCTAGAAAACTTTATGATGAGTGGGAACCTACTATTAAGATTAATATTAAAGATTATGAGTGCCATGCTTTGTGTGATTTTGGTGCTAGTGTTTCCACGATTCCAAAAACTTTATGTGATGTGTTAGGTTTCCGTGAATTTGATGATTGTTCCTTAAATTTGCATCTTGCATATTCCACTATTAAGAAACCTATGGGAAGGATTGATGATGTTCTTATTGTTGCAAATATGAATTATGTGCTCGTAGATTTCATTGTTCTTGATATAGATTGCAATCCTACATGTCCTATTATTCTTGGTAGACCTTTCCTTAGAACGATTGGTGCAATTATTGATATGAAAGAAGGAAACATTAGATTTCAATTTCCGTTAAGGAAGGGCATGGAACACTTTCCTAGAAAGAAAATTAAATTGCCATATGAATCTATTATGGGAGCTACTTATGGATTGCATACCAAAGATGACAATACCTAGATCTATTCATATTTTTATGCCTAGCTAAGGGCGTTAAACAATAACGCTTGTTGGGAGGCAACCCAATTTTATTTTTGTTTTTGTTTTTTGTTCCTGTTTTGCTTTGAATAATTCATCTAGCCTCTGGTTTAATGTGGTTTTGTTTTTTAATTAGTGTTTGTGCCAAGTAAAACCTTTGGGATGGCTTACGGTGATAGTTGATTTGATCTTGCTGAAAAACAGAAACTTTTGCGTCCAGTCACAGAAGTTTAGTAATTCACTGGAGCATTGAAAAACCCTGAATTTTTTATAAAAGATTTATATACAAATTTCATATGTTGTACTTATTTGTCAGAGTTTTTGGAGTTACATAAGTATTAGAACAATTCGGATCTTCGCAGACTATTCTGTTTTTGACAGATTCTGTTTTCTTTGTGTTGTTTGCTTATTTTGATGAATCTATGGGTAGTATCGGGGGGGTATGAACAATGGAAAAGTTGGAATACAGTAGATATTACAGCAATATAAATAAATAATGAGTTCACAACAGTACCAAAAGTGGTGATTTATTTTCTTATACTAACGGAGCTTATGAGATTTTCTGTTGAGTTTTGTGTTGTGAAGTTTTCAAGTTTTGGGTAAGGATTTGATGGACTATGGAATAAGGAGTGGCAAGAGCCTAAGCTTGGGGATTCCCAAGGCACGCAAAGGTAATATTCAAGGACAACCAAGAGCCTAAGCTTGGGGATGCCCCGGAAGGCATCCCCTCTTTCGTCTTCGTCTATCGGTAACTTTACTTGAGGCTATATTTTTATTCACCACATGATATGTGTTTTGCTTGGAGCGTCTTGTATGATTTGAGTCTTTGCTTTTTAGTTTTACACAATCATCCTTGCTGTACACACCTTTTGAGAGGGACACGCATGAATCGTGATTTATTAGAATACTCTATGTGCTTCACTTATATCTTTTGAGCTAGGCAATTTTGCTTTAGCGCTTCACTTATATCTTTTTAGAGCACGGGGGTGGTTTTATTTTATAGAAATTGTTGAACTCTCATGCTTCACTTATATTATTTTGAGAGTCTTTAAACAGCATGGTAATTTGCTTTGGTTATAAATTTAGTCCTAATATGATAGGCATCCAAGAGGGATATAATAAAATCTTTCATATAAAGTGCATTGAATACTATGAGAAGTTTGATTCCTTATGCTTGTTTTGAGATATAGAGATGGTAATATTAGAGTCATGCTAGTGAGTAATTGTGAATTTGAGAAATACTTGTGTTAAAGTTTGTGATTCCCGTAGCATGCACATATGGTGAACCGTTATGTGATGAAGTCGGAGCATGATTTATTTATTGATTGTCTTCCTTATGAGTGGCGGTCGGGGACGAGCGATGGTCTTTTCCTACCAATCTATCCCCCTAGGAGCATGCGCGTAGTACTTCGTTTCGATAACTAATAGATTTTTGCAATAAGTATGTGAGTTCTTTATGACTAATGTTGAGTCCATGGATTATATGCACTCTCACCCTTCCACCATATACCTTCCTCAAAACAGCCACCATACCTACCTATTATGGCATTTCCATAGCCATTCTGAGATATATTGCCATGCAACTTTCCACCGTTCCGTTTATTATGACACGCTTCATCATTGTCATATTGCTTTGCATGATCATGTAGTTGACATCGTATTTGTGGCAAAGCCTGCCACCGTTCATAATTCTTTCATACATGTCACTCTTGATTCATTAAACATCCAAGTACACCGCCGGAGGCATTCATATAGAGTCATTTTGTCCTAAGTATCGAGTTGTAATTTTTGAGTTGTAAGTAAATAAAAGTGTGATGATCTTCATTATTAGAGCATTGTCCTATGTGAGGAAAGGATGATAGAGACTATGATTCCCCCACAAGTAGGGATGAGACTCCGGACGAAAAATAAAAAAAAAGAGGCAAAAAAAATGAGAAGGCCCATAAAAAAATGAGAGAAAAGAGAGAAGGGACAATGTTACTATCCTTTTACCACACTTGTGCTTCAAAGTAGGACCATGATCTTCATGATAGAGAGTCTTCTATGTTGTCACTTTCATATACTAGTGGGAATTTTTCATTATAGAACTTGGCTTGTATATTCCAATGATGGGCTTCCTCAAATTGCCCTAGGTCTTCGTGAGCAAGCGAGTTGGATGCACACCCACTTAGTTTTCTTTTGAGCTTTCATAAACTTATAGCTCTAGTGCATCCGTTGCATGGCAATCCCTACTCACTCACATTGATATCTATTGATGGGCATCTCCATAGCCCGTTGATACACCTAGTTGATGTGAGACTATCTCCTTTTTGTCTTCTCCACAACCACCATATTCTATTCCACCTATAGTGCTATGTCCATGGCTCACGCTCATGTATTGCGTGAAATTTGAAGAAGTTTGAGAACATCAAAAGTATGAAACAATTGCTTGGCTTGTCATCGGGGTTGTGCATGATTTGAATATTTTGTGTGACGAAGATGGAGCATAGCCAGACTATATGATTTTGTAGGGATAAGCTTTCTTTGGCCATGTTATTTTGAGAAGACATAATTGCCTTGTTAGTATGCTTGAAGTATTATTGTTTTTATGTCAATATTAAACTTTTGTTTTGAATCTTATGGATCTGAACATTCATGCCACAATAAAGAAAATTACATGGATAAGTATGTTAGGTAGCATTCCACATCAAAAATTCTGTTTTTATCATTTACCTACTCGAGGACGAGCAGGAATTAAGCTTGGGGATGCTTGGTACGTCTCCAACGTATCTATAATTTTTTATTGTTCCATGCTATTATATTATCTGTTTTGGATGTTTTATATGCATTAATATGCTATTTTATATTATTTTTGGGACTAACCTATTAACCTAGAGCCCAGTGCCAGTTTCTGTTTTTTCCTTGTTTTTTAGCTTCGTGGAGAAGGAATACCAAACGTAGTCCAAACGGAATAAAATCTTCACGGTGATTTTTCTTGGACCAGAAGACACCCAGGAGACTTGGATATGAAGTCGGAGGAGCCACGAGGCGGCCACAAGGGTGGAGGGCGTGCCCAGGGGGGTAGGGCGCGCCCCCCTGCCTTGTGGGCCCCCCGTGACTCCCCTGACCTAATTCTTTCGCCTATATATTCACATATGTTCCCAAACCACCAGAAGCATCCACGAAAACACTTTTCCACCGCCGCAACCTTCTCTACCTGTGAGATCGCATCTAGGGACCTTTTCCGGCACCCTACCGGAGGGGGATTCGATCACGGAGGGCTTCTACATCAACCCTATTGCCCTTTCGATGAAGCGTGAGTAGTTTATCTCAGACCTATGGGTCCATAGCTAGTAGCTAGATGGCTTCTTCACTCTCTTTGATTCTCAATACCATGTTCTCCTTGATGTTCTTGGAGATCTGTTTGATGTAATACTTTTTTGTGGTGTGTTTACCGAGATCTGATGAATTGTGGATTTATGATCAGATTATCTATGAATATTATTTGAATCTTCTCTGAATTCTTTTATGCATGATTTGATATCTTTGTAATTCTCTTCGAACTATCGGTTTGGTTTGGCCAACTAGATTGGTTTTTCTTGCAATGGGAGAAGTGCTTAGCTTTGGGTTCAATCTTGCGGTGTCCTTTCCCAGTCACAGTAGGGGCAGCAAGGCATGTATTGTATTGTTGCCATCGAGGATAAAAAGATGGGGTTTACATCATATTGCTTGAGTTTATTCCTCTACATCATGTCATCTTACTTAATGCGTTACTCTGTTCTTCATGAACTTAATACTCTAGATGCAGGCAGGAGTCGGTCGATGTGTGGAGTAATAGTAGTAGATGCAGAATCCTTTCGGTTTACTTGACACAGACGTGATGCCTATATTCATGATCATTGCCTTAGATATCGTCATAACTTTGCGCTTTTCTATCAATCGCTCGACAGTAATTTGTTCACCCACCGTATTATTTGCTATCTTGAGAGAAGCCTCTAGTGAAACCTATGGCCCCCGGGTCTATTTTCCATCATATAAATTTCCGATCTACTATTTTCCATCATATTAGTTTCCGATCTACTATTTTGCAATCTTTTACTTTCCGATCTATAAACCAAAAATACCAAAAATATTTACTTTATCTTTTATTTAGTTTCATCTTTATCTATCAGATCTCACTTTTGCAAGTAACCGTGATGGGATTGACAACCCCTTTATCGCGTTGGGTGCAAGTTGTTTGATCATTTGTGTAGGTATTCGGTGATTTGTGCATTGTCTCCAACTGGATTGATACCTTGGTTCTCAAACTGAGGGAAATACTAATCTCTACTTTGCTGCTTCACCCTTTCCTCTTCAAGGGAAAAACCAATGCAAGCTCAAGAAGTAGCAGGCCCCGCGCCCATCATCCGGCGGACTCCGTGTCCGCGCCCGGCAGGGCCCCGCGCCCATCAGCCAGCAGACTCCGCGTCCGCGCCCAGCAGGGCCCCGCGCCCATCAGCCGGTGGACTACGCGTCCGCGCCCGGCAGGGCCCCACGCCCATCAGCCGGCGGACACCGCGTCCCCGCCCGGCAGGGCCCCGCGCCCATCAGCCGGCAGACTCCGCGTCCGCGCCCGGCAGGGCCCCGCGCCCATCAGCCGGCGGACTCCGCGTCCGCGCCAGGTAGGGCCCTGCGCCCACCAGCCGGTGAACTCCGCGTTCGCGCCTGGCAGGGCCCCGCGCCCACCAGCCGGTGGACTCCGTGTCCGCGCCCGGCACCCTCGACGTCGCCGTTGGCTTCATCATCACCAGCGAGACCCTCCGCCCAACTTTTCCAAGTTGCCCGGAGGCTCGGAGGCTACACCCAGTGGGTGCGCTTGTGCTCCCCCACTCGGAACATGCCGCGCCTGTTGCATGCTCGCCGCCAGCTGCAACCGGCATCCCTGACACCATCGTCTGCACCAACAACCGCGAAGACCCTCCACCCAGCTTTTCCAAAGTTGCCCAGAGGCTCGGAGGCTACACCCAGCCGGTGCGCTCGCGCGCCCCCGCCGGAAGCAAGCCGTGCCGGCTGCGGTCCGCAGCCGGCCGTCATCGACATCTTCTGCTTCATCGACGCCCGCTAAAAAACCTCCGCCCAACTTTTCCAAGTTGCCCGGAGGCTCGAAGGCTACTGTCGGGGGGGATGATCCCCGGGTAGGCCCAAGAAGGTGAAGCGACACTTCAAAACATCGGGGCGGCTGACGCCCCTCGGTCCGGCTACTCCGGCCGGCTCATCACCCGGCCGCCCCAAACGGCTCCCTGTCCGGCTACCCCGGCCGGCTCGCCACCCGGCGCTCCAACCTGCTCCCTGTTCGGCTGCTCCAGCCGTCCTGCTGCGCTGAGTCAACCGCAGCTTCGACCCGACACTGACAAGACGGCCATACCGCGGACATCATTGCTGATAAAGCGGACACTGTAGCCAATAGTCAGGCGCTGTTGACTAATAGTGACGCACTATAGCAGGCGTAATGCGTCACGTCGATGTCTTCCAAATAGTATAGTTGGTCATGCGGGCCATTCCTTGTCCCCTGGGCTCCCTTTATAAGGAGCACCAGGGGAGGCTCACGGCGACAAGCTCCACCATGGCCTCTTGGCCACACAGACTCACGCATGCATACATCCATGCTACACTGTTACTAGTGCCAAGAGCACTCACGCACACACCTGTGCTCAAACACATATACGAGGCCAGATGCCCACTGCACTGATCTCAGATACAGCTCCAGGAGTGCTCTGTACTGCTACATATACTCCACATATATCATCAGACATGCAGGAGTAGGGGTATTATCTCTCCGGAGAGCCCTGAACCTGGGTAAACCACCGCGTGCTGTTTACCTAATCCCGTCCCCGGATCTCCACTGCAGCCTTACCCTCACCTCAAGCCACCCCATGGCATCTGTCGTCTCACGAACCCACCCATGAGATAACCACGTCACCCAGAATGTGCCATTATGAAACTTGGTTAAACCTGCCTGTCAGCTTGATGCTACTCCGAAAAGTTAACTGATACGTCCATTTTGAACCATGATTTCCTACTATTATTTATAATGTTTTTGTGCATAATAATGCTTTATGGAGTAATTCTAATGCCTTTTCTCTCATAAAATGCAAGGTTTATACAAAGAGGGAAAATACCGGCAGCTGGAATTCTGGACCTGAAAAAGCTACGTCAGAGATACCTATTCTGCACAACTCCAAATAAGCTGAAACTTCACGGAGAATTATTTTGGAATATATGAAAATACTGGAGCAAATAACTACCGAAGGGGGGCCACCTGGTGACCACAAGACACCAGGGTGCGCCAGGCCCCCCAGGCGCGCCCTGGTGGGTTGTGGTCAGCCCGGCCCACCTCCGGTGCCCATCTTCTGGTATATAAGTCATTTTGACCTAGAAAAAATAATGAGAGGACTTTTGGGATGGAGCGCCGCCGTTTCGAGGCGGAACTTGGGCAGGAGTACTTTTACCCTCCGGTGGAGCGATTCCACCGGGGGAACTTCCCTCCCGGAGGGGGAAATCGAAGCCATCGTCATCACCAACAACCCTCTCATCTTTGGGAGGCCAATCTCCATCAATATCTTCAACAGCACCATCTCCTCTCAAACCCTAGTTCATCTCTTGTGTTCAATCTTTGTACCAAAACCTCATATTGGTACCTGTGGGTGACTAGTAGTGTTGATTACATCTTGTAGTTGATTACTATATGGTTTATTTGGTGGAATATTATATGTTCAGATCCATTATGCTATTTAATACCCCTCTGATCTTGAGGATGATTATCATATGTGAGTAGTTACTTTAGTTCTTGAGGTCACGGGAGAAGTCATGTTGCAAGTAATCACGTGAACTTGATATGTGTTCGATATTTTGATGATATGTATGTTGTGATTCCCGTAGTGGTGTCATGTGAACGTTGACTACATGGCACTTCACCATATTTGGGCCTAAGGGAATGCATTGTGGAGTAGTTATTAGATGATGGGTTGCTAGACTGACAGAAGCTTAAACCCTAGTTTATGCGCTACTTCGTAAGGGACCGATTTGGATCCAAATGTTTAATGCTATGGTTAGATTTTATCTTAATACTTTTCTCGTAGTTGCGGATGCTTGCGAGGGGGTTAATCATAAGTGGGAGGTTTGTTCAAGTAAGAACAACACCCAAGAACCGGTCCACTCACATATCAAATTATCAAAGTAGCGAACGCAAATCAAACCAACATGCTGAAACGTGAAAGTGACTAGATGAAATTCCCGTGTACCCTCAAGAACACTTTGCTTATTATAAGAGACTGTTTTGGCCTGTCCTTTGCCACAAATGGATTGGGCTACCTTGCTGCACTTTATTTACCATTACAGTTACTTGTCCGTTACAAATTATCTTGCTATCAAACTACCTGTTACCGACTATTTCAGTGCTTGCAGAAATTACCTTGCTGAAAACCACTTGTCATTTCCTTCTTCTTCTCGTTGGGTTCGACACTCTTACTTATCGAAAGGACTACGATTGATCCACTATAATTGTGGGTCATCAAGGCTCTTTTCTGGCACCGTTGCCGGGGAGTGAAGCGCTCTTGGTAAGTGGAAATTGGTATTACTACGTGCTGAAATTTATTGTCACTTGTTACTATGGAAAACCATCCTTTGAGGGGTTTGTTCGGGGTATCTTCACCTCAACCGAAAGCACAATTAGTTGCCCCTCAACCTATTGCACCTACTAAAAATATTGGTGTCGGCATTCTGGGAACCAGGGCACCCAGACTTGCCTGCCTGCGGCCCATGGCGTGGCTTCATCGACGGCCTGGTACGGCCCATCTACAAGACTACCAAGACAAGACCCTCGCGAGGGGCCAAGGCTCGTGAGGCAGACGACGCCAAGACCTCCCGAGGGAGCGGCCTCCCCAGGCTGCCTCTTGAGGAGCGGAGATTCCTATGCAGGATCCCAAACCTCATGAGGTTGCGGTGACACAAGCCATGACGACCAAGGCCAGGCGGGCGCCAGCGGGCGCAGAGAAGACAGTTTCCTCTTTGGTGCTAAGGAGGCAAGCACAGGCGTGGGTTCCCGAGGACTCAGGCAAAGGTTTCCATTCCTATGCAACGAGACCAAGACCACTAGGATGGCAAGACAGATGTCATCACCGAGCCCACCGCAGCGTCATGCCAGAAGCTTTGCATGCGAAGACCACCTTTCGTCAGGATAAGATGTACTACTTGTCCCCTTTCAAATTGGCCGTTGTGGGATCCCTTCCCGACTAAGTTTCGAGGGAAGAGGACCAAGGCCACTATAAAAATAGGTTAGCCACCACCATAGAAGGGGTCGACTCATTATCACCCCCGAGCCCTCACGAGGTTGTTCATCCTCTGTACTTGTTCATCCTCAGCCCCTCGTGAGGCCAATCCACCACAAAGCAGGAGTAGGGTATTACACTGCAAGGTGGCCCGAACCTAGGTAAACTGCCGTGTTCATCTTCTTCCTTGTTCCTCGAGCTAGGCCGTAGGGCAATGAGTTGGCAGGCTTGAGAGGTTGAGTTCTTCGCACACGCCCCAGAGTTCGAACATTCTTGGGTCCGCGGAGCCCTGAATCCGACATTTGGCGCGCCAGGTAGGGGCGTGTCAAAGCCTCTCTTCCACCGTTCGCTCCGCCACCGTTCCGTCGTTCCTATGGCCGGCGCTCACCGTGTCTGTGCCGAGCGCCGGGCCGCTCGCGTCGCCCAGACGGCTCCCGCGGGCAACGGCGCTCCTCGCCGCTCTGCCTCCCCGGTGGCTAATGCCGCCACCGACCCTGCTACTCGCGAACAACAGGACTCGTCGCTGCCACCGTTCATGCGGCGTGATGGCCGTATCGCGACCCCATCACCAACTCCGGCCGCGGCATCGTCTTCTCATGTTTGTCGCAAGCCAGTGAATGCGTAGGCTGCGCTGCTCATGGCGCGTGAGCTTCTGCGCTATCATCCGGCCAACGACCTCTACGACGACTGGCTCGCCCGCATCCCCGAGCTCGTCAATGCCGCCGGCGAGGCCCCTGCACTGTCCCGTTCACCTCGTCCTCCGCCGTCCCTGGCGGGCGACGTGGCTCACGGCGCGCCTCCCCCTCCTCCTCTGCACGGCGCGGACCCCGAGCCCAGGCGTGAGGCACCCCAGCGTGACCCGCCGCGCAGAGCGCCGGCGTGCGATGAAGAAAGCTACCAGGTGGTGCAGCGGCCCCAAGGAAAGGCGCGCACACTCCCAGCGCCGCCACGTCAAGACCGCGCTCCGCCAGAGGCGGTGGCACGCGGGCGCCAAGACCAAGCTCCTCCCATGCGACCGACCCCTGTGAGTGCGGCAGTCTGCCGTGCTTTCACCCCGGAGCTGCGCCGTCTCGTCTGGCCCGGCAAGTTCAAGCTGGATCTGCCTCCACGCTGCGACGGCACCCCCGACCCCACTGAGTTCCTCCAGCTCTATGAGCTGAGCATCGAGGCGGCAAATGGCAATGCGAAGGTCATGGCGAACTGGTTCCCCATGGCCCTCAAGGACGGCGTGCGCTCTTGGCTCCTGAACCTCCCGGTGGGCTCGATCTCCTCCTGGGACGAGCTCCGCGAGCGCTTCATCGCCAATTTCCAGGGCACTCGCAACCGCGCTCCTGCAGCAGGGACCTGCGGCGCATAAAGCAGCAGCTGGGCAAGACCTTGCACAAGTACATACAGCGCTTCACAAACATTCGCCTCAAGATCCCGAAGGTGTCGGACGAGGCCATCATTTCGACGTTCTCCGAGGGCGTCCGGGATGTCAAGATGAAGGAGGAGCTCGCCATACACGAGGACTTGTGCTCGGCTCTGGAGATGTTCAACATGGTCGCCAGGTGCGTGAGGGTAGAGGAAGGTCGCCTCTCCCTGCTGGAGCTTCCGGAGGTTGATCCTGAAGACAAGAAGGGCAAGGCTAAGAGGTAAAGCGCAAGGCCCCACTGTGCTCGCGGCTGAACCTGAGATGAAGTGCAGCTACAACTGTGCCGAATCCTCCAAGGGCAGCCGCCCGTTTTGCATCTTCCACAATGTCCATAGCCACAAACACCAATGACTGCCAGGAGCTCAGGGCAATCGGAGACGGGGGCCTTGGCCACCGTCCCGAGCGCAACGATCGTGACTACGACCGCGGAGGAGGCCGCGGTTGAGGCCACTGGGACAACCGTGACCCCCGCCAGGACTGGCACGATCAGCCTCATGAGGACCACTGGCAGGGCCAACCTCGCGACGGCCCCTGGCGTGACAAGCCCCGCGAGGACTGTCCTCAGGGTAATGCTGGCCTTCCTCCGCTGCCGCCGCCTCCAAGGAGAAACGATGACAACCGCCAAGATGACGGGGCTGGGGGCTTCCAGGAGCCACGCGCGATCGCTTGCATCCTGGGTGGTGCTCAGGCCCCGCCTCTCATCGCATCTTCAAGCAGTTCGCTCACGAGGTGAACGCGACCCTTCCCAAGCTTGAGGCGTCGCGTTCCCTCAGGTGGTCCAAGTACGCCATCACCTTCAACTCTACGGACCAGCTCAAGTGCTCAGCCACCGCTGGCGCGCTCCTGATGCTCTGCGCGTCGACCATCAGCAACGTCCTCGTCACCAAAACCCTCATCGACGGTGGCGCAGGGCTCAATGTTCTTTCCGTCGAGACATTGGAGACGCTCCAAGTGCCCTACGATCAGCTTCTGCCCACCAAGCCCTTCTCAGGGGTGATCGATGGCTCCACCGTCCCCATAGGGCAGATTCACCTCCCTGTCACCTTCGGCAAGCGCAACAACTACCACATCGAGCTCATCGACTTCGACGTTGCCCACATTCACCTCCCGTACAATTCCATCCTCGGGTATCCGGCCCTCGCTAAGCTCATGACGGCAACTCACCACGGCTACAACGTCCTCAAGATGCCAGGAAGTGGTGGTGTCATCACAGTCACTTGCGACGAAAAGGATGTGGTGTGCTCCCTCGAGCGCGCCGACCAAGCTGCGGCGGTCAAGAACTCAGATGGCGAGGGTGCCATCCTGCCCCTGAGGCAATCCCCAAGAAGAAGAAGCAGCTCCTCCCAAAGGGCCGTCAGGAGGCTGGGGCGCCTAGCAATCGTGCCTCAGGCCCCACGCCCACTGCTGGGGCGCCTTTCCCTCTCGCATAGGAAGGCGCACCGCGCCTCTCTCAGGAAGGGCTCGGGGGCACTCGTCTGGAGGACCTCTGACCTAACCAGCATCATGAGGGAGGCGTTCGGGCACCACGTGGGGGCGTGCTTCGACGCACACCCCGGTGAGCAAGGCGCGAGGCGCCAGGCGCTCAGGAGTTCATCACCAAGGCAATCAAGGAGCTTCAGGAGGCGCGAGCCATGCGTGGCGAGCGTCGCCTCGCGTCATCCAGTGCGGTTGCCGCCCCCGACATGGGTAGCGAGCTGCGCGTCTGCGTCAACATCTCAGGCCTCAACAGGGCTGCTTCTTAGGAGCTCTTCTGGCCGGCGTCGGCTGGAGTAGGGGCTACCCCTGCAGCTACGTCCGCATGCCGTTCGGCCTGCTGAACGTGGCCGCCTCATACCAGCGCCTCATGCAGGGAGCCTTGGCGGCTCAAGAGGCCAGGCGCCAGGCGGTCCTGACAGAGGATGTGCTGGAGCCTCGCGAGCCCCCAGATCTCCGGAGCCTCCCGGGCCTCAGGAGCCGACTGGCCTATGAGGAGTGACCTCTGCAGCACATGTCTTCAGCTACTCCAACACTTCTACAACGATGGTGCCAGGTGACTTTTTGGTTTGTTCAACTGAGGGCGCCCCTCGGGCTGCATCATCCTTAGGCTGCTAGGGCCCGCCCCCACAGCCGCGTCATTTTGATTCATGTACTTCGGACCAGTTATGCATGCTTAAATTGTTATGATGATTAACGTTATACCTGTCGACCCGTCATCTATGGAGTCGCCCTTCGCGGTCTCCGCGCGTTGTTAGCTCGCCTTTTGCTCATCCCGCGACAATGGCTATTGGCACGGCGCCTGTGCTCGGGTCCGTCCCTGCAGCGCTGACAAACCTAAGAGACCGAGCTCTAGCTCGCGGCTGGCCCCACGCATGTCACCTCACTAGGTCCTTAGTGCCTTCGTCTTCTCGCAGAAAGATCGCGGGCGGGATAGCAAGCACGGCTGCTTGTTTTGTTTTATGGCTAACTCGCAGGAACCCCTCCCAGAGGAAGGACCGCGGGTGGCCTCACCAGCACCGCGCCGCATGCCAAGGGGCTCGGCCCGTCTCAGGCGCCCTCGCGGGGCATGCCGCTCCTCTCTCATGCAGATCGCTTGCACATTAAAGGGGGGCCCTTGAGCACCGTGCCTCAGGGGCTCCTACCGGCCCGCGAGCCCTTGCCCCCTAGCCTTGACCACGGCATCGCGACCTGGCATACCAGCGGTGGCCGAGCCTCGCTCGAGAGCCGGGTCCCGAGGACGTAGAGCACCTTGACGAGCGAGGGAGATGGAGTCGGTAGGGGCCCTGCAAAAGAAAGGGGGGCACCATCGGGAGAAAGGTGCGGCCTACGTTGCACGAGAAGCTCGCCCTCGTGGCAAGGAGACTGAGTAGGCTTGCCAAGATAAGTCGCCGCACACGCATAGGCGTGGACCCCATTACCAGCATTTTTGCCTCATGCGATTTCGCTCGAGCAAGGAAAACTTCCCTCTTAGTCTTTCGGGAGCTGCTTGCACCCTAAAGGGGACCTCCTGAGCACCGCGCCTCGGGGGCTCTTACCGGACCTTGGGCCGCTCACCTCTTAGCCTTGACCACGGCATCGCGACCTGGCATACCAGCAACGGCTGAAGCTTGCCTAGGGACTGGATCCTGTCGGCGTAGAGCACTAAGCTACCGCTAGAGTAAAAGGGGGGAACCGAGCCCGAGCGAGAGACGCAAGCACAACATAAGTTGGGAGCACAAGCACTAAGGCAAAGGTGTCATGATTTTTATACACCCCCTCGGGGTCTTTCGTAATCTCTACGCAGGAATGAACAAAAGGAAAAAAGAAGCCTCCTAGGGATCGCGGCTTGGGCAGCGCCGCCCACGACGCCGGGCTAGCACCGCTCCTCCCCTAGGCCCGGGTGCTGCGACGCGGTGGCTCGTAGCTATCGTCATCGCTCGAGCTTGGTCCAGAGGAAGCGCTGTTGCTGCTGGAGGAATCGCGGACAAGGCCAAGGGCAAGTTCGCCACCAGAGGCCTCGCCGCCTTGCCGGCCTGAAAGGGGGCCGCCGTCTTGTTCGCCTCCCCTGGGGCAGCACTCCAGGCATCGGCCATCCTCCCCGAAGACCTTGAAGAAGATCGTCGACACCCCATCGTTCTCGAAGTGGAAGGTGTGCCTCCCCTCCGAGCTATAGGCGCGGGCGATCGCGCCCCATCCCCGGGTCATGAAGACGTCGCCGGAGTCGACGACCTCGACCTCCTCCTCTGAGGCTTGGCTGCAGCAGCCGTTGTGCTACAACCATAGCTTGACGGCCCCCCTCGGCGGTATCTCCCTCGCTAGGGACCATGGGAGCCGGATCCACATGCGCGGCGGCATTGCCGCCCACACCACAAACTTGCAGGCCGTGCCGTTGGCATGGGCCTGCGGGCAGGGTGGCCGCACGACCATCGCTTGCTCTTCCCTGTGACTCCGTCCTCCGCGACTTCCATGGCTGCTCCCATCGATGAGGCTGCGCGCGCGAGCATGCGTGCTAACGGGGAAACCCGGCGGTGCGCGTTTGTGCCAAGGCCGCGCTTCCATGGGCCCTGCAGAGGGCTCACGGGGGCGGTCATGCCTCTTCTTCAGCGGGAGTAGCACCGGTTCTACCTGCGGGGCCTTTCCCTTCTCGACAACTGAGAACCTCCTCACTGGCGCCATGGATGCTCTGGCAAGATGGCGGGATGAAGAAGAAGAAGGAGCGAGCGGCGAGAAGATGAAGATGAGCTGGGGGCTCTGCCCCCTCTCCCATTTATAGGCGAAGGAAGGCTAACCGCCGGCCTCTCACGCCCCAAGCAATGATGGCCTTTTTGCATGCACCAGGCAGTTGTCAAGTTGAGCAGTTGCCGAGGCAGTGTGGGGAAGTGGAGATGCCCATGTCCCATCAAGTGCCATGCGCGAGCCTGGTCCGCAGGTGATTGGGGCACGTGGCGCTTCGCCCTTGCCCTTTGGCTTCGCCTCGAAGCCAAGTCCGAGCGCGCCTTGGGCACGGGGGCTACTGTCGGCGTTCTGGGAACCAGGGTAGCCAGACTTGCCTGCCAGCGGCCCATGGCGTGGCTTCATCGATGGCCTGGTACGGCCCATCTACAAGGCTACCAAGACAAGACCCTCGCGAGGGGCCAAGCCTCGCGAGGCAGGCGACGCCAAGACCTCCCGAGGGAGCGGCCTCCCCATGCTGCCTCCTGAGGAGCGGAGATTCCTATGCAGGTGCCTAAACCTCATGAGGTTGCGGTGATGCAAGCCATGATGACCAAGGCCAGGCGGGCACCAGCGGGCGCAGAGAAGGCAGTTTCCTCTTTGGTGCTAAGGAGGCAAGCACAGGCATGGGTTCCCGAGGACTCAGGCAAAGGTTTCCATTCCTGTGGAACGAGACCAAGACCACCAGGACGGCAGGACGGATGTCATCACCGAGCCCACCGCAGCGTCACGCCAGAAGCTTTGCAGGCGAAGACCACCTTTCGTCAGGATAAGATGTACTACTTGTCCCCTTTCAAATTGGTCGTTGTGGGATCCCTTCCCGCCTAAGTTTCGAGGGAAGAGGACCAAGGCCACTATAAAAATAGGTTAGCCACCACCGTAGAAGGGGTCGACTCATTCTCACCCCCAAGCCCTCACGAGGTTGTTCATCCTCTGTACTTGTTCATCCTCAGCCCCTCATGAGGCCAATCCACCACAAAGCAGGAGTAGGGTATTACACCGCAAGGTGGCCCGAACCTGGGTAAACTGTCGTGTTCATCTTCTTCCTTGTTCCTCGAGCTAGGCCGTAGGGCGACGAGTTGGCAGGCTTGAGAGGTTGAGTTCTTTGCACACGCCCCAGAGTTCGAACCTTCTTGGGTCTGCGGAGCCCTGAATCCGACAATTGGTTATGAAATTCCTTCGGGTATGATAGAACAACTGCTAGCTAATCCTTATGCAGGAGACGAAACCAAACATCCTGATATGCATTTGATATATGTGGATGAAATTTGTGGATTATTTAAGCTTGCAGGTTTATCAGGAGATGAAGCTAAGAAGAAGGTTTTCCCTTTATCTTTGAAGGGAAAAGCATTGACTTGGTATAGGCTAGCGATGATATTGCATCTTGGAACTGGAATCGATTGAAATTGGAATTTCACCAAAAAATATATCCTATGCATCTAGTTCATCGTGATCGGAATTATATAAATAATTTTTGGCCTCGTGAAGGAGAAAGTATCGCTCTAGCTTGGGGGAGGCTTAAGTTAATGTTATATTCATGCCCCAATCATGAGCTCTCTAGAGAAATTATCATTCAGAATTTTTATGCTCAGCTTTCTCATGATGATCAATCCATGCTCGATACTTCTTGTACTGGTTCTTTTATAAAGAAGACTATTGAATTTAGGTGGGATCCTTTAGAAAGAATTAAACGCAACTCTGAAGATTGGGAACTCGATGAAGGTAAAGAGTCAGGTATTAAACTTGAGTTTGATTGTGTTAAATCTTTTATGAATACCGATGCTTTTCACAAGTTTAGCACTAAATATGGACTTGACTCTGAGATAGTAGCCTCTTTCTCTGAATCATTTTCTACTCATGTTGATCTCCCTAAGGAGAAGTGGTTTAAATATCATCCCCCTATTAAAGAAGAAATCAAACAACCCGACATAGCTAAAGATGAAACTATTATTTACAATGTTGATCTAGTTGTGCCTACTGCTTATATTGAAAAAACACCTTTCCCTGTTATGATAAAGGAGCATGCTAAGGTATCGACTATGGTTCGCAGAAGTAATATTAAAGAACATAAACCTCCTGAGCAAATTTAATTAGAACCTAGTGTTGCTATGGTTAAAGATCTCTTGGTAGAAAATATTGATGGGCATGTTATTTACTTCTGTGATGAAGCTGCTAGAATTGCCAAACCCGATAAAAAAGATAAACATAGACCTGTTGTTGGCATGCCTGTTGTCTCAGTTAAAATAGGAGATCATTGTTATCATGGTTTATGTGACTTAGGTGCTAGTGTGAGTGCTATCCCTTTTACCTTATACCAAGAAATCATGAATGATATATCACCTGCTGAAATAGAAGACATAGATGTTACTATTAAACTTGCTAATAGAGACACCATCACACCACTTGGGATTGTTAGAGATGTTGAAGTCTTGTGTGGGAAAATAAAATATCCTACTGATTTTCTAGTTCTTGGTTCCCCGCAAGATTACTTTTGTCCCATTATCTTTGGTAGACCTTTCAGAACACTATCAAGGTTACTATAGATTGCCATAAACAAACTGTCAGTGTTAGCTTTGGTGATGAGTCTCATGAATTTAATTTCTCCAAGTTTAGTAGACAAACCCGTAATAAAGAATTACCTAGTAAGGATGAAATAATTGGTCTTGCTTCTATTGCCATGCCTCCTACTGATCCACTAGACCATGAACATGATATGAACTTGCGAGAAAGAAATGAAATAGATAAAATATTCTTTGAACAACAACCTCTGCTTAAACACAATTTGCCTATTGAAACTCTAGGAGGTCCTCCTCCACCTAAAGGTGATCCTGTGTTTGAATTAAAGCAATTGCCAGACACTTTGAAATGTGCTTATCTTGATGAGAAGAAGATATATCCTGTTATTATTAGTGTTAACCTTTCAGAACATGAAGAAGAAAGATTATTGAAAATTTTGAAGAAGCACCATGCTGCTATTGAATATAATCTTGATGATCTTAAGGGCATTAGTCCCACTCTATGTCAGCAAAAAATTAATATGGAACCTGATGCTAAACCCGTTGTTGATCACCAACGCTGATTAAATCCTAAGATGAAAGAAGTGGTAAGAACTGAAATATTAAAACTTCTAGAAGCAGGTATAATCTATCCCATAGCTGATAGTAGATGGGTAAGTCCTGTTCATTGTGTCCCTAAGAAGGGAGGTATTGCTGTTGTTCCTAATGATAAAAATGAACTTATTCCACAAAGAATTGTCACTAGCTATAGAATGGTAATTGATTTTAGAAAATTAAATAAAGCAACTAGAAAAGATCATTACCCTCTGCCTTTTATTGATCAAATGTTGGAAAGATTACCTAAGCACACACACTTTTGCTTTCTTGATGGATATTCTGGTTTTTCTCAAATACCTGTTTCACAACCTGATCAAGAGAAAACCACATTTACTTGCCCTTTTGGAACTTATGCTTATAGACGTATGACTTTTTGTTTATGTAATGCACCTACTACCTTTCAAAGATGTATGACTGCTATATTCTCTGATTTTTGTGAAAAGATTGTTGAGGTTTTCATGGATGAATTTTCCGTTTACAGAACTTCTTTTGATGATTGCTTAAGCAACCTTGATCGAGTTTTGCAGAGATGTGAGCAAACTAATCTTGTCTTGAATTGGGAGAAGTGTCACTTTATGGTTAATGAAGGTATTGTCTTGGGGCATAAAATTTCTGAACGAGGTATTGAGGTGGATAAAGCTAAAGTTGATGCAATTGAGAAAATGCCATGTCCTAAAGATATTAAAGGTATTTGTAGTTTCCTTGGTCACGCTGGTTTCTATAGGAGGTTTATTAAAGACTTCTCTAAAATTTCTAGGCCTCTTACTAATCTTTTACAAAAGGATGTTCCCTTTGTTTTTTATGATGATTGTGTAGAAGCCTTTGAAACGCTTAAGAAAGCCTTAACTTCTGCACCTATTGTTCAACCATCTGATTGGAACTTGCCTTTTGAAATTATGTGTGATGCTAGTGATTATGTTGTTGGTGATGTTCAAGGACAAATAGTTGATAAGAAATTAAACGTTATCCATTATGCTAGCAAAACTCTAGACAGTGCCCAAAGAAATTATGCTACTACTGAAAAAGAATTTTTAGCAATTGTGTTTGCTTGTGATAAATTCAGATCTTACATTGTTGATTCCAAAGTAATTGTTCACACTGATCATGCTGCTATAAAATATCTTATGGAAAATAAAGATTCTAAACCTAGACTCATTGGGTGGGTTCTCTTGCTACAAGAATTTGATTTACATATCACTGATAGGAAAGGAGCCGAGAACCCTGTAGCAGATAACTTGTCTAGGCTAGAAAATATTCTTGATGACCCACTACCTATTGATGATAGTTTTTCTGATGAACAACTAGCTGCAATAAATGTTTCTCATAATACTCCTTGGTATGCTGACCATGCTAATTATATTGTTGCTAAATATATACCACCTAGTTTCACATACCAACAAAAGAAAAAATTCTTCTATGATTTCAGACATTACTTTTGGGATGACCCACATCTTTATAAAGAAGGACTATATGGTATTATTAGACGTTGTGTACCTGAGCATGAACAGGAACAAATCCTACGGAAATGTCACTCTGAAGCCTATGGAGGACATCATGCGGGAGATAGAACTGCTCACAAGGTATTGCCATTTGGTTTTTGTTGGCCTACTCTCTTCAAGGATGCCCGTAAGTTTGTTTTATGTTGTGATGAATGTCAAAGAATTGGTAATATCGGTAAGCGTCGGGAAATGCCTATGAATTATTCACTTGCTGTTGAACCATTTGATGTTTGGGGTTTTGATTATATGGGACCTTTTCCTTCCTCTAATGGGTATACACATATTTTGGTTGCTGTTGATTATGTTACTAAGTGGGTAGAAGCTATTCCAACTAGTAGTGCTGATCATAACACTTCCATTAAAATGCTTAAAGAAGTTATTTTCCCAAGGTTTGGAGTCCCTAGATATTTAATGACTGATGGTGGTTCACACTTTATTCATGGTGCTTTCCGTAAAATGCTTGCTAAATATGATGTTACCATAGAATTGCTTCACCCTATCATCCTCAATCTAGTGGCCAAGTTGAACTTAGCAATAGAGAAATAAAGTTAATATTACAAAAAACTGTCAATAGGTCCCAAAAGAATTGGTCTAAGAAATTAGATGATGCACTTTGGGCCTACAGAACAGCATATAAAAATCCTATGGGTATGTCTCCATATAAAATGGTTTATGGAAAAGCTTGTCATTTGCCTCTTGAGTTAGAACATAAAGCATATTGGGAAATTAAAGAACTCAACTATGATTTCAAACTTGCCGGTGAAAAGAGGTTATTTGATATTAGCTCACTAGATGAATGGAGAACCCAAGCTTATGAAAATGCCAAATTATTCAAAGAAAAGGTTAAAAGATGGCATGACAAAAGAATCCAAAAGTGGGAATTCATAGTTGGGGAATATGTTCTTTTGTACAACTCTCGTTTTAGATTCGCTGCAGGAAAATTTCTCTCCAAATGGGAAGGACCATATATTATCGAGGAGGTTTATCGTTCTGGAGCTATTAAGATTAATAATGCCGAAGGTACTAACCCGAAGGTAGTCAATGGACAAAGAATTAAACACTATATCTCAGGTACGCCTATTAATGTTGAAAGTAATATTATGCAAACCATGACACTGGAGGAACACATAAAAGAAACGTTCCGGAACACTCCAGAATCCTGAAAAAGAGGAGGTACGTGATACGGTAAGTAAACGGACTCCGAAAAATCCGCAAAAATATTTTCTGTCAGTTTTGGAATATTATAAAAATTAGGAAAATAAGAAATAACCAGGAAGGCAACCAAGGAGGGCAAGATACACCAGGGCGCGCCTGCCCTCCCTGGCGCGCCCAAGTGGGTTGTGCCCACCTCAGGAACCTTCCCGACTCTGTTTTCCTCCCGTTTGCTTGTTTCCTAAGATAAAAAATATTTATATACCCCCCGAACGTATTAGCCACCGTATCATGGAGAAATCTTATGTTCTTGCTTATTGCTATTTTTCTGACAGATCTAAAAATATGTCATCTCAAGATTCGAAGGGAGAGAGCTATGTAGCAGACTATATTGTGGACCCTAAGGTTTATGGGGATGTAGAGCATTACGGCTGGACCACTGAGGAAGAAGAAGATTATGACTTGAAGGGAATGGAAGAGACGAGTTCAGATGAAGATGAAGCCCCACTACCTCAACCTGGGGACATGCATGTGGATTTCAAGAAGTCAAGTCTCCCTAATAAAGCAAAGAAACCTAAGATCCAGTTTATCCCTTTTCATCTTCTGCAATAAAACAAGCAAGCATTATGTGAAAAGATACTTAAGCTGGAGCAGGAGATCGAGGGCTTGAAGGAGATTTTTTTTATCCTCAAGCGTAAACTAAGGAAGAGGAACTCATCACCATCACCATCACCATCATCATCTTCCCCACCAAAGGAGACTTGAGTACATGGTATGGGCACTCCCCTTGGCTTGTGCCAAGCTTGGGGGAGGTGCTCCAGTATCGTATCACCATCACTTTAATTGCCTTTACCTATCTTAGTTCGATCTTTAGTTTTATCATGAAATAGTTGAAATAAAGTTTAGCATGATCTCCTTTTGAGTATTAGTTTCGTGATCCATCTATCTATGTAATCGAGTGAGAGCTATATAATAAAATTTAGTTTGAGCCTTTGCTTCTTTACTTTTATGTTGCAATCAAATAAAAGGAAATAAATGAAAAAGGTCATATGCTAATCTTATGGTAAGTAATGACATCACATAAGGAAAAGTATAAGTGGTAAAATTTATTGGAGATTGACAAACATAGCATTGGTCAATGATGCAACTCATGAAAGAATTAATAAGGGAAGACAAGATTCACATGCAAATACACTATCTTGGACATCTTTTATGATTGTGAGCCCCCATTAAATATTATATGTCAAAATTGTTGAAGTTGGACAAGGAACACAACGTAATGATTTATGTTTGTTCATATTCACATAGAAGTTATATTGTCATAGATCCTTGAACATGTGGTTCTTGCTCAATATCTTTGCTAGCCAAAATTTCGCACTAAGTAGAGATACTACTTGCGCATCCAAAAACCCTAAACCCAAACTCATGTTTTGAGAGTCCACCATGCCTACCTATGGATTGAGTAAGATCCTTCAAGTAAGTTGTCATCGATGCAATAAGGCAATAAAAATTGCTTCTAAATGTGTTGGATCATTTAGTGTAAGAGAAAATTGAGCATTGTACAAACTTGTGATGGCAAAGTAATAAAAGCGACAGACTGCATAATAATGGTTGCTATCATAAGGGGCAATATAACATGACGTTCTTTTGCATTAAGGGATTTGGCATACAAACCAAAAAGCGCATGACAACGTCTGCTTCCCTCTGCAAAGGGCTGATACGTCTCCAACGTATCTATAATTTTTGCTTGTTCCATGCTGTTATATTATCATTCTTGGATGTTTTACAATCATTTTATAGCAACTTTATATCATTTTTTGGGACTAACGTATTGACATAGTGCCCAGTGCCAGTTGCTGTTTTTTGCTTGTTTTTTACTTCACAGAATATCAGTACCAAACGGAGTCCAAACGCAGCAAAACTTTTTGGAGAATTTTTTTGGACCAGAAGACACAACATGGGCCAAAGAAGTTCCAGAGGGGAGGCCCGAGGTGGGCACAACCCACTTGGGCGCGCCCGGGGGGTTGTGCTCCCTCGGTGGCCTCCCGCACCGCCTCTTTCCTACAAATCCCCAAATATTCCAGAAACCCTAGGGGAGTCGACGAAACACAATTCCAGCCGTCGCAAGTTCCAGAACCACGAGATCCAATCTAGACACCATCACGGAGGGGTTCATCATCCTCATTGGTGCCTCTCCGATGATGTGTGAGTAGTTCATCATAGACCTACGGATCCGTAGGCAGTAGCTAGATGGCTTCCTCTCTCTCTTTTGATTCTCAATACAATTGTCTCTTGGAGATCTATTTGATGTAACTCTTTTTTGCGGTGTGTTTGTTGGGATCCGATGAACTTTGAGTTTATGATTAGATCTATATCCATGAATATTATTTGAGTCTTCTTTTGATCTCTTATATGCATGATTATTTATAGCCTCGTATTTCTTCTTTGAATCTTTGGTTTAGTTAGGCCAACTAGATCGATTTTTCTTGCCATGGGAAGAGGTGCTTTGTGATGGGTTCGATCGTGCGGTGTTCTTTCCCAGTGACAGAAGGGGCAGCAAGACACGCATGTATCATTGCTATTAAGGATAACAATATGGGGGCTATTCCTACATGAATAGATCTCATCTACATGATGTCATCGTTCTTATTGCATTACTCTATTTCTCCATGAACTTAATACACTAGATGCATGCTGGATAGCGGTCGATGTGTGGAGTAATAGTAGTAGATGCATGCAGGAGTCAGTCTACTAATCTTGGATGTGATGCCTATATATTGATCATTGCCTTGGATATCGTCATAATTATTCAATCTTCTATCAATTACCCAACAGTAATTTGTTTACCCACCGTGTGCTATTTTCTCGAGAGAAGCCACTAGTGAAATCTACGGCCCCCGGGTCTATTCTTTATCATATTTGCTTTGAGATCTATTTTTATTCGCTTTTATTTTCAGATCTATTATTCCAAAAGAAATACCTTGCTGCACCTTTTTGCTATTTATTTTATTTTGTGTTTTATCGAGATCTATTTATTCAATCTACACAAATTTTATCCCGTTAACTTGACAATTTCTGGCGCCATTACCCGTAGAGGGATTGACAACCCCTCATAAGCATCGGGTTGCAAGTATTTGTTCTTTGTGTGCAGGTACCGTTTACATAGTGTTGCCTGGTTCTCCTACTGGATTGATACCTTGGCTTCATAACTGAGGGAAATACCTACCGTAGCTGTGCTGCATCATCCCTTCCTCTTTGGGGAAATACCGACGTAGTTCAAGCGACATCAAAAGGAATTTCTGGCGCCGTTGCCGGGGAGACATCATCAACATCTATCAGGTTCCTAATCACAAATCTCATCTCCTTGCAATTTACATTATTTGCCATTTGCCTCTCATTTTCATCTCCCCCACTTCACAAAAATTTGTCGTTTTATTCGCCCTCTTTTTCGTTTGCCTTTTTCTTGTCAGATCTCTTATTTGCTTGAACTTGTCATCATGAGTGACTTTGGTATGGCAGAAGCAGATGATGGTCTAACTCCTAAAATTGGATGATCTGGCAATTTGGATGCTAAAACTATTTATTTTGGGGCAAGGGAACGTTATGGAAAAAGAACATATCCAAGAATTCTTCAATAGTGTTGGAAATTTGACTCTTGATGATACTCCTATACTTAAAAGAACTAAATCTTATGCGGAAGCTATTTCAACACTAGTTCTGAAACTTGAAAATAGATTTATCTGTACCCACCCTACCTTGCAAAGATTGTTTTATGAGCTACCCGTTATAAAGGATCCTAAAGCTAAAAAGTTAGCTACCCTTGTTCTTATGAATAAATTTGACTACATAGTACGGGAAGCTAGGGAATTTTCTGATTTTTATGGTATGAACCGTGAAAAACCCGGTGGTAAATGAGATCCTTTATAATAGTGATTATATGTTGAGACATTTGCTTGGAAATAATCATTTTTTTATGAGAATCTTAAAAAGGAAATCCCTTTTTTAGATATAATCCAACAAGTTTTCAATGATGTTAATCAACAATATTCTTGGATTGTTGCCGGAAATCAAAGCGGATACGTAGATGGGCAACTCGATAATGCTAAAATTTATATGGATAATGTGTTTCAAGTTATTTTTGCAAAACCTCCTGACAAGAACACATCTACCGAAAATAAGAAGAAATATGACAATACTTGAATCTATGCATTATGCCTAGCTAGGGGTGTAAAACGATAGCGCTTGTTGGGAGCCAACCCAATGAATAAAATTTATTTTTGCCTTTTTCTTTCTGTTCTTGAGTGTTAAAACAATTATGCCTTTGTTATGATTGTGTTTTTTTATGTTTTAATTAGTGTTTGTTCCAAGTAAAGCCTTTGGGATAGCTTTGGTGATAGTTGATTTGATCCTGTTGAAAAACAGAAACTTTGCGTCCAGTAACACAATTGTTTGAATTCGTATAAACAGAAACTTTGCGTCCAGTAACACAATTTCTGGAGTTACATAAGTATGATAATAATTCGCATCTTTATAGACTGCTCTGTTTTTGACAGATTCTGTTTTCTTTGCATTGTGTGCTTATTTTGATGAATCTATGGATTATATCGGGGGTATAAGCCATGGTAAAGTTAGAATACAGTAGATATAATGCAATAACAAAATTTGAATGGGTTTTCTACCGTACTTAAAGTAAATATTGGTTTTCTTATACTAACAGATCTCACGAAGTTTTTGTTAAGTTTTGTGTGATTGAAGTTTTGAAGTTTTGGGTGAGATCATGATGGATGAAGGAATAAGGAGCGAAAAGAGCCTAAGCTTGGGGATGCCCCATCGCACCCCAAGTTAATATTCAAGGAGAACCAAGCAACTAAGCTTGGGGATGCCCCGGAAAGCATCCCCTCTTTCTTCTAACGACCATCGGTATTTTACTTGGAGCTTTATTTTTATTCGTCACATATCATGAGTTTTGCTTGGAGCGTCTTGTATTATATGAGTCTTTGCTTGTTTTACTTTCTATTTTTTCACAAGTATCCTTGCTGGACACACCTATTTGATAGAGCCAAAATTATGCTATGATTTGTTAGAATTGCTCTATATGCTTCACTTAAATTTTTTGAGCTATGGAATTGCTCTAGTGCTTCACTTATATCTTTTTGAGCACGGTGTGCTTTAATATATTTTTGAAGAAATGCTCTCATGGTTCACTTAGATTAATTTGAGAGTTAGTAGATTTTTTAAGAAATTCTCTCATGCTTCACTTATATTATTTTGAGAGACAAAAATCTTTTATGCTCATGTTCTTCACTTAGATTTGTTTGAGCTTGTCAAAAGCAATTGCAATATATGAAAGTAGTCCCAAAGTGATAGATATTCAAGAGGGATATAATAAAAACTTTCATAAAGATCATTGAACAAAATAAGTTTCATTCTTTGTAATAGTTTTGAGATATGATGATAGTGATATGTGAGTCATGTTGGTGAGTAATTATGCTTTAGTAAGAATATTGGTGTTAAGGTTTGTGATTCCCTATGCAAGCACGAAAGTCAATAGTTGTGCAATGAAATTACATCCTACTTGTGGTGCATTATTCGGTGTTAGTTATGCTTAATGCTCGCTCATGTGATTTTTCATTTCTTGATTGGTTGCTTCTCAATCTATTTGCTAGCCTCCACTTGTACTAAGTAGAAATACTACTTGTGCATCCAAAATCTTTAAACCCAGTTTTGCCATATGAGTCCACCATACCTACCTATACGCGGTATTTTCGTGCCATTCTAAGCAAATTTGTATGTGCCATCTCTAATTTTCAAAATAAATTTCCTTTTTGTGTGCTCGTACCGCTCATGAAGCGGCAGGGGGTGGCCAATATTTTCCATGCTAGATGTGTTATTCTCAAGATGAGTGTTTATTCACTTGTCATTGCACGAGAGTGCGGCGGTAATAGGGATGCTCAGTCCTGAAATGAAAAAGAAATTTACTTTATGTTGTCAAATAATAAATTCCTTGGAAAGTGTTGGTATGGAAGGCACCCGTGGATACGGCTAGCCATGGATTGTGAAAGAATGGTGGAAAAAGGAATAAACTTTATTTTCTGTTTGGGAACCACCTATGATATATCTAGCATGGAAAGTATTGGGAATTACTCGGTTGTTTTCGTTGATGGGAAAAGTATGCCTCTCAAAAAAAATTATCTCTCAATTTAAGCTTTGAGCTCTGGCACCTCTACAAATCCCTACTTCCCTCTGCGAAGGGCCTATCTATTTACTTTATGCAATTTTTATTTTTATTTGAGTCTCCATCTTCTCTTATAAAGCACCAACTAAGGGGCACTATGATTGTACTTGAGCATTGGATGTAGCTAATATGCGAGTGTGTTTCATGAATGGATCAATGATTGAGCATGATGGGCTAGGGATAACTTTCTTTAGTGTTGATATTTTGAAAGACATGGTTGCTTGTTGATATGCTTGAGTATTGAAATCTTCATGTCAAAACTAGACTATTGCTTTGAACCATATAAGATTCCAAATGTCCATGCTACAAAAGAAAACAATATGTGATGAACATGTTAGGCAGCATTCCACATCCAAAATTCTGTTTTTATCATTTACCTACTCGAGGACGAGTAGGAATTAAGCTTGGGGATGCTGATACGTCTCCAACATATCTATATATTTTGCTTGTTCC
Organism: Thinopyrum elongatum; assembly: GCA_011799875.1. Lineage (NCBI taxonomy): Eukaryota > Viridiplantae > Streptophyta > Magnoliopsida > Poales > Poaceae > Thinopyrum > Thinopyrum elongatum. Next base: position 499,204,804 of record CM022298.1, on the reverse strand, counting down.
ATGCTATTATATTATCATTCTTGGATGTTTTACAATCATTTTATAGCAACTATATATCATTTTTTGGGACTAACCTATTGACATAGTGCCCAGTGCCAGTTGCTATTTTTTGCTTGTTTTTTACTTCATAGAATATCAGTACCAAACGGAGACCAAACGCAGCGAAACATTTTGGAGAATTTTTTTGGACCAGAAGACACAACATGGGCCAAAGAAGTACCAGAGGGGAGGCCCGAGGTGGGCACAACCCACCTGGGCGCGCCCAGGGGGGTTGTTGTGATGCCCCGACTTAATCGTGCACTAATCATACAAGCAAATGCATAGGATCAAGCCTAAGGACTCACTTGAAGGAATCACAACACAACTCTAAAACATAAATAAAGGCATACAAGCATTATATTACAAGCCAGGGCCTCGAGGGCTCGAATACATAAGCTTGATGTCAACAAGCATCAGCGGAAGCGTTAGATATCTAAGTATAGATATAAAAGAGAAACAGATAAGCCTTTAAAAGGCGGGGCAAAAGAAAACACTACGATCGAAAAGGCGCAGGCCTCCTACCGGGATTCCTCCAAACCTACTCCTGGTCGTCAGCCAACTCGTAGCAGTAGCCATCCTCGGGGGTAGTAGTAGTGATCATCGACAGGGCAGCTGGCTCCGGGGCTCCGTCATTTGGTTGCATCAAACGGGTATGGGGAAAAAGAGGAAGCAAAGCAACCATGAGTACTCATCCGAAGTACTCAACAAGCATGGATCTACACTACATATGCAACATTATCAAAGAAAGGTTGTATATGTGGACTGGGCTGCAAAAATGCCAGAATAGAGAGGGGGCCTAGACCTATCGAAGACTAGCATCTTCAACGGTCTTGCAGCATTAGAAGAGTGTAGATTAGTACAGTATAAAGTAGTAGTAGCAATAAGTATCATCCTCGCCCAGAGATCCTTTCTCGACTCCCTACGAGAAAGCAATCCCAGAGCCCTAATATCCAAGTATCAACCTCGGCCAAAGATCCTTTCTCGACTCCCTGCGAGAAAGCAATCCCAGAGCCCTAATATCCAAGTATCAACCTCGGCCAGAGATCCTTTCTCGACTCCCTGCGAGAAAGCAATCCCAGAGCCCTAATATCCATATCTCATCTCATCATTAGGTTCTAGTTGTATCGATCGGGATACAACTCCGAGCGTCCGTTACCGAGGATCCGGCTATGCATAGATTAGTTCTTCCCTGCAGGGGTGCACCAACTTACCCACCACGCTCGATTAACTCTGGCCGAACACACTTTTCTGGGTCATGCCCGGCCTCGGCCAAACGACATGCCGCAGCCCTACCTAAAGCTCAGCAGAGAGGTCCCCGTCGGTCTATATCCTAAGCGCTCAGGGGTCTTGGGCCATCACACTGTGCACTCTGGGTCGTTGCGTGCAGGGTGGATACCAGCACCATCGGCACGATCCGACCCAGCCGCCATGCTGAACTGGACGTCTGACAGAGCTTTCGGCTGATGCATACGACGCAGAGTACCTATATTTATTCCCGCATGATGGTTAGTGCTATCGGGCCAGAGGCCTACCCGGATCAAATATCCAAATCGTTAGTGTATTGGGGGTGTGCGGTAACGAGCAGAGACTCACGATCGATGTGACCCCATCGCCCTGTCTCGAGGACTTGCGGCAAGGGCTAAGAATGCCAGGCCACGCCTCGTAATTATCTCACGGGCACCCTCCAGGTCAACCCGTCTCCACATCACTCGCATCTTATGCTCGCTCGGGTACCCCTCAGGGTCGACCCGACTTTCCAAGTAACAGTTGTAAAGTCCAAGTAACCGTGTGTCCAAACACCAGGGGAAAACCAAGGAATCACCCTCGATGGATTCCACCTGATGTAGTCATCAAGGTGAACTTACGAGGAATCACCGTCGAGGTTCACACTTGAGGTGTTGCACGACGACGTCGTTATCGGAAGTGGTAAAGGAGGAATCACCCTCGATGACCATGTCCGAATAGCTACTCTACAGAATTAACATCAGAAGTGCTAAACGAGGTATCACCCTCGGCACTCAATAGTAACGCTGCAGTGTCGTACAACTAAGGGGGTGATGTGCGGTGCCGGGGTCTGGTCGTCGAGTCTTCCGATGATCCAGCGGGGGCAACTGGGACAAGTGGGGTCACTAGGGTTCACTAACTAGCCTATTCTAAGCAGTTTAGGATAAGCAGGTAATTATCAAAAGCAGGTTACAAAATCAGGTCATGCATCAGAATAGGTAAAGCAGTAACAGCAGCAATTCTAATGCAAGCACAAGAGAGAAGAGAATAGGCGATATAGGCATGTTCAAAGGGGGGTGCTTGCCTGGAAGCTCTGCAGCAAGAGAAGGCTCGTCAGCAGTGTAGTCGGTCTCCGGAGCTGCATCAGTCTCGAGGTCTATCGAAAGAGGAGGGGGAAGAAACAATAAATAAAGGCAGACAAAAGCAATCACAGAAGCATGGCATGGCTACACGTTATTCGAGGGATGCCCTAATGCAGTACTACGAAAGTTAGTGGGAGTGGGAACTATTCGGGAGTGTTCTCCCAGCTCCGGGTGATTATCGGACAGATGAAACAGAGGGGAAAGTTCCATGTTCATCATGCTAGAGGCATGTGACAGGTATGAGGAAGGCATATTCGGATTCGTCTCGTCGTTCTGAGCAACTTTCATGTAGAAAGTTTTTTGATCCGAGCTACGGTTTAATTTCTATGAATTTTCAAAGTTTTATTAAATTTATGGAATTATTTTAATTAATTAATTCGCATTATCCAGAATAGTAGCATGATGACGTCAGCATGAGGTCAGTGTGATGTCAGCAGTCAACTAACCAGTTGACTGGTCAACCTGACAGGTGGGACCCATCTGTTATAGACTAGACCAGTTAAACAGAGGATTAATTTAACTAATTAACCTAATTATCTAGTGGGACCCACTGTCAGTGACTGTTTAGCTAACTGAATTAATTAACAGATTAATTTGATTTCAAATTAGTTTTAAAAAGTGCGGGGCCTGCATGTCAGTGACACGGGGTGCCCAGTCAGCAGGGTACCCAGTCAACCGGGCTCCACGGGCCCACAGTCAGTGGCACAGAGGTGGGGTCCACGCGTCCACATCAGCGAGCGGCGCCGGAGCAACGCCGGCGACCATTTCCGCGGCGGAGCGTCGCCTGACTTGGCCGGAAAAACGCTACGGTGGTCCGTTCGGGGCGTGCTTAGGCTTGTTCGATTGGGCGTTCAACGCCGCATCCATCTATGGTGGCGGTGCGACCGTAAACGGCCGGAAACTACGGCGGTGAGCGGCGGAGAGGACGCCGGAGTTCGGCCATCACGCGAACTACGGCTGGAGGGCACGACGGGCGATGGGATCTAGCGCGTTGGACTCACGCGAGAGTGCTGAGCACGGCCATGAGCTTGGTGGAGTTCCACGGGCAGCGCGGCCACGGCGAGGAGCTCACCGGCGGCGAGGGCTTCGGTCGTCTCAAATGTGGCCTCTACGGCAATGAAAACGCACGGGGAAGAGAGGGGAAAGACGGCGACTGCTCACCGGGCCCTGCAGGTGTGCTCAAGTGAGCTCGGGGTAGCGCATCGTCGCCAGAATCGCTGCCGGAGTCAAGGTGGCCGAAGGTTGAAGAAGATATCGTAGGGCTCGATTTGGTGGCTCCCTGCTTGAACGGCTGGGCGCAGTCGACGGAGAAGACGATGGCGGAGCGATCGGACACGGCGGCACGGCATGGGGATGACAGTGGCCGCGGGATCGACGCGGCGACGGCGGCGACCACGCTCGGCTGGGGGAGGAAGAGAAGGGGAAAGCGAGGGAGAGCGAGGGGGAAGTGGATGAGGATGGCCAGGGGAAGGGAATGAGGCCTCGGCCTTATCCCCTCGCGTCGGTGGGCATCGCGCTGTCGCCGTTTCGCCGGTGCCCGCCGACGCGGCCAGACGCGTGCTGACAGCGCAAGGGAGAGAGAAGAGAGGAGAGAGGAGTGGGCCGGCTAGGCTGGGCTGAGTGCACTGTGCACTTAGGCCCAGCCAGTTAGGCCTTTTTCATTTTTATCTTCTGTTTTCTTTTTATAGTAGAATTTTGCAGATAAATGAGCTTCCAAATGCATTTTGTAAAATGTGAAACTTGGCCACAAAATAAAATGCATTATTCAGCACTGCCACAAAAAGTTTGGGGCCAATTGGAGAAGTCTAAGCATTTTTGGAAATTGGAAAGGCCAAAATAAATGTTGCTAGACCTCTAAATTAATTCACAGGGGCATTTTGGGAATTCAAAGAAGGCTGGTTTCAACATGACAATTATTTAGGGATTATTTGCCATATGATGAACTATTTTGATTGCATGACAGGAAAAAGTAAATATTTAACATGCAATTTGAATTTGAATTTGGCTTTGATTATTGGACAAGTGGCAGAATGGCATGGTGATCATGATGACATGGCCTCCATTAAGGAGAGATTGCTGTAGTGTGAGGCTGGGGATGTTACAAATCTCCTCCACTACAAGAAATCTCGTCCCGAGATTTAAGTGGGGAAGTAAAGGGTAACTTCGGGAGATCTGACCCTAATAGGGTCGATTATCTGGTGGGCATTTCAGGGAATGTGGCAGAAATATCTCTCGAGTTGAAACTTAAGAAAACACCGAGAGCAAAGTATGAAGGTACAATAAGAAGTTTCAAGCGAATGGACAAACGATCGATACCTGAACAGAGTGTGAGAAGGGGGTTCAGAGCATCGGGAATAGATCATCTCTGAGAGGGTGGCTCGTGACATGATACGAAGCCAAATGCAAGAATATTTTGGAATCAAGGTTTTTTGGGAGAGTCAGGTTCCGATCCTGTGGAACTGTGATGAGGGTCGATCGAGAGTAGGGAGAACGGTGTCATCTTACCGGTCACGACAACAAAGTATGTCAGAGGATAGTCTGTTAGTTATGTCGGTGACAACATCGGTACCAAGGGCGAGGGACGAAGAGAACCATTTTCCTGCTCATTAAAACAAGGCGGACCAATAGGCAAAGTTCTCGTCCATCGGTGGTTTCTAGAATGTCATCAACAATAGTAACAAGGTCTCGCTGACAAGGTTGTACATCGGGGTGTTTTATAAGCAGTGAATTATTTCTGCTTATATCATATAGATCACAAGAAAAGTTAAACAAACCAATGGAAAGGAAAATGTGTTTATACACAAGAATTAGGTGTATATCCTTCCCAAGGAAAAGTAGAGCATGATATAAATGTCAGATCAACAAGTACACCACCATTTAAATAAAGGGGCATGGGAATTCATGATGTTATCCATACAACGGTGTCTGGATAATAGATCAAGAAGCATTTGGCAATGTGCCTCCAATGTTCTTGTTGAAATTCGGAATACCACAGTCATGCTTCGAGGTAGCATTAACATGGTGTTTTAAGCAAAGATTGAATCTGAAGATCTCAAGAAGTACAAAGGAACAATTCCAAGAATGTCAAGGAACGTAAGATATAACCAAAACATGATCAAGTCTGTACTGGCAGGAAGTCAAGGATGGTGTCGATGATAAGACAAATCATCGAGGGGCAAGGATGGTATTTCTCCTCAAGAATTCGATTGATATCCTAGAACAAGTCAGTATATTGATGGTGATCACGACTAATTTGTCGAGAGGCTCTGTGAAGATGCCATCGAGCAGCAACGACATCAAGCAAAAGGAATGATGAAGCGAAAGGTTATTGGAACCATGGATACGACGCAAGCTCAAAATCAAGCTTGTTGTTCGAGGTGAAATGATAAGATAAGTAAGATTGACGTAAGCTTCGTTCATCGTCGGAAGTTGCTCCGGGCATAAGGACCAGGTAGCATAATTAAAAATCGATACGATAATGATATAGCCGATCGGGTTAGGAATGATGTGATGGAGTATCATTCCAATAAGAATTCACGAGAGGTAGTGCAATGACACGATATCCATGAGATAACATGGTGCAATACTTGAAGGTAGATCAGAATTAGAGGTTGGACAGGTGAAATGATCTACAAAAGACAAGTAATTTTATCTTGTCCGAGAAATGGAATCAAAGAAGAACAATCATGGTCAGGACCATGGTTGCAAGGGGCATAACACAGATACGAGATGGTATTATATCAAGGGGATAACTATTATTACAAGGAGCTTCCATGATAGGATCTACATCGTGTCCATGGGCATGAACACAAAGGTTCAAGGTCGACTCCCACTTCTTCAATGCATAACCTTTCATTCACTCCTCGTTTTTGAAGAAATGGTAGTGCTGAAGATTTATCTGGTGAAGCACCAGAAGAGTATGACTCGCATAACTTTCGAGTTCACACGAATTAGGGAAAGCATAGGTTCAACCCATCGGGACATTTTTACGAAGCTATACAACACAATAATAGGAGCGACGGATACATGCTTGAAAGCAAAGGGCTAGCGATACGGAGTAGATGATGCAATTCGCCAGAGGCATTTTGTATCAGGGGAAAGTCATCAATGATTTAAAATATGAAGGAGCTGCCGGATAGTAATCCACCAAAAGAACAGGTGGTCCACAAAGGATCTGATGTGAGTATCGGTACTCAACCAGAAGAAGAAGGGATGCAAAGGAATCGGTTTATGGAAACATCTGAATAGTCTGACACTTAAATTCAAAGGAATTATGATTTCCAAAGCAAAGGATCAGAAGCAGAGGCTATGATCAACAGATGTGTAAGTAGAATAGAACTAGATGGACAATCAGTTGTAACTTGACTAGCCGAGAACCAACTTATGTCCAAAATGACGTCTGAGCCGGAAGGACGAATTCTAGGAATCGACGGATGATAGGGATTATTCTCATTCATATTGAATCAATAGACTCGGAATGACAATGACAAATAATTCTAATGAATATTGTGAGACATATGGATTTAACCATAATGCAGGCAGATAAGACTTTCGGGAGCAATAGACTGCAGAGGATCTTCGGGAGATCGAATAGCATTTCGAAGAATTTTGGAAAGCACATGAACAACTGGGATGAACAAATCCCGGGTAAATGATTTATCAGCAGTGCGAGAAGAAGCTGCAAAGCAGAAGCACAAAGGATTCTCGGAACAACGAAGAGTATTGGGGTAACTCGTACATAAAGGAGTAACTGGGAATGAAGATACAAACGGCAAAGATGTATAGCTGTTCACGGTGATTATCGGTAGTAGGGAACTTGCAAAAGCAGTGGCATAATGGTCTCGGGAAACATCGAGGAGTATCTGCAGAATCTTCTGGCGAAGCAAGCGATCATCTGTGGTGAAGGAGCTCTCCGGGATGAAGTGGTTACGAGAACCTAATGTCAGAGTTAGTAAAATGTTTAACCCGAGTAGACGAGAGATCAGAATCCCAGAGTATAGACGAGGAATAAAAGATCCTAATACCACCCAATGGCGACGTGGGCCCGTAAGCCACACAGCCATGTTAGTAAAACAATTTTGACAACTAGACTCAACTTTGGCCAAGGAGTTGGAAAGGGGGTTCCTACAGGCAGTCGGCTCTGATACCAACCTGTGATGCCCCGGCTTAATCGTGCACTAATCATACACGCAAATGCACACGATCAAGCCTAAGGACTCACTTGAAGGAATCACAACACAACTCTAAAACATAAATAAAGGCATACAAGCATTATATTACAAGCCAGGGCCTCGAGGGCTCGAATACATAAGCTTGATGTCAACAAGCATCAGCGGAAGCATCATATATCTGAGTACAGATATAAAAGAGAAACAGATAAGCCTTTAAAAGGCGGGGCAAAAGAAAACACTACGATCGAAAAGGCGCAGGCCTCCTGCCTGGGTTCCTCCGAACCTACTCCTGGTCATCAGCCAACTCATAGCAGTAGCCATCCTCAGGGGTAGTAGTAGTGATCGTCAACAGGGCAGCTGGCTCCGGGGCTCCATCATCTGGTTGCATCAAACGGGTATGGGGAAAAAGAGGAAGCAAAGCAACCGTGAGTACTCATTCGAAGTACTCAGCAAGCACGGATCTACACTACATATGCAACATTATCAAAGAAAGGCTGTATATGTGGACTGGGCTGCAGAAATGCCAGAATAGAGAGGGGGCCTAGTCCTATCGAAGACTAGCATCTTTAACGGTCTTGCAGCATTAGAAGAGTGTAGATTAGTATAGTATAAAGTAGTAGTAGCAATAAGTATCAACCTCGCCCAGAGATCCTTTCTCGACTCCCTGCGAGAAAGCAATCCCAGAGCCCTAATATCCAAGTATCAACCTCGGCCAGAGATCCTTTCTCGATTCCCTGCGAGAAAGCAATCCCAGAGCCCTAATATCCAAGTATCAACCTCGGCCAGAGATCCTTTCTCGACTCCCTGCGAGAAAGCAATCCCAGAGCCCTAATATCCATATCTCATCTCATCATTAGGTTCTAGTTGTATCGATCGGGATACAACTCCGAGCGTCCGTTACCGAGGATCCGGCTATGCATAGATTAGTTCCTCCCTACAGGGGTGCACCAACTTACCCACCACGCTCGATTAACTCCGGCCGGACACACTTTTCTGGGTTATGCCCGGCCTCGGCCAAACGGCACGCCGCAGCCCTACCTAAAGCTCAGCAGAGAGGTCCCTGTCGGTCTATATCCTAAGCGCTCAGGGGTCTTGGGCCATCGCCCTATGCACTCCGGGTCGTTGCATGCAGGATGGATACCAGCGCCATCGGCACGATTCGACCCGGCCGCCATGCTGAACTGGACGTCTGACAGAGCTTTCGGCTGATGCATACGACGCAGAGTACCCATATTTATTCCCGTGTGATGGTTAGTGCTATCGGGCCAGAGGCCCACCCGGATCAGATATCCAAATCGTTAGTGTATTGGGGGTGTGCGGTAACGAGCAGAGACTCACGATCGATGTGACCCCGTCGCCCCGTCTCGAGGACTTGCGGCAAGGGCTAAGAATGTCCGGCCACACCTCGTAATTATCTCACGGGCACCCTCCAGGTCAACCTGTCTCCACATCACTCGCATCTTATGCTCGCTCGGGTACCCCTCAGGGTCGACCCGACTTTCCAAGTAACAGTTGTAAAGTCCAAGTAACCGTGTGTCCAAACACCAGGGGAAAACCAAGGAATCACCCTTGATGGATTCCACCTGATGTAGTCATCAAGGTGAACTTAGGAGGAATCACCGTCGAGGTTCACACTTGAGGTGTTGCACGACGGCGTCGTTATCGGAAGTGGTGAAGGAGGAATCACCTTCGATGACCACGTCCGAATAGCTACTCTATAGAGTTAACATCAGAAGTGCTAAACGAGGTATCACCCTCGGCACTCGATAGTAACGCTGCAGTGTCGTACAACTAAGTGGGTGATGTGCAGTGCCGGGGCCTGGTCGTCGAGTCTTCCGATGATCCAGCGGGGGCAACTGGGACAAGTGGGGTCACTAGGGTTCACTAACCAGCCTATTCTAAGCAGTTTAGGATAAGCAGGTAATTATCAAAAGCAGGTTACAAAATCAGGTCATGCATCAAAATAGGTAAAGCAATAACAACAGCAATTCTAATGCAAGCACAAGAGAGAAATAATAGGCGATATAGGCATGTTCAAAGGGGGGGTGCTTGCCTGGAAGCTCTACGGCAAGAGAAGGATCGTCAGCAGTGTAGTCGGTCTCCAGAGCTGCGTCGGCCTCCGGGAAGAAACAATAAATAAAGGTAGACAAAAGCAATCACAGAAGCATGGCATGGCAGCATGTTATTCGAGGGATGCCCTAATGCAGTACTACGCAAGTTAGTGGGAGTGGGAACTATTCGGGAGTGTTCTCCCAGCTCCGGGTGATTATCGGACAGATGAAATTGAGGGGAAAGTTCCATGTTCATCATTCTAAAGGCATGTGATAGGTATGAGAAAGGCATATTCGGATTCGTCTCGTCGTTCTAAGCAAGTTTCATGTAGAAAGTTTTTCGATCCGAGCTACGGTTTAATTTCTATGAATTTTCAAAGTTTTATTAAATTTATGGAATTATTTTAATTAATTAATTCGCATTATCCAGAACAGTAGCATGATGATGTCAGCATGAGGTCAGTGTGATGTCAGCAGTCAACTGACCAGTTGACTGGTCAACCTGACAGGTGGGACCCATCTGACAGGTGGGATTAATTTAACTAATTAACCTAATTATCTAGTGGGACCCACTGTCAGTGACTGTTTAGCTAACTGATTTAATTAACAGATTAATTTGATTTCAAATTAGTTTTAAAAAGTGCGGGGCCCGCATGTGAGTGACACGGGGTGCCCAGTCAATAGAGTTGACTGGGTCAACCCAGTCAACTGGGCTCCACGGGCCCACAGTCAGTGGCACAGAGGTGGGGTCCACGCGTCCACATCAGCGAGCGGCGCCGGAGCAACGCCGGCGACCATTTCCGCTGCGGAGAGTCGCCGGACTTGGCCAGAAAAATGCTACAGTGGTCTATTTGGGGCGTGCTTAGGCTCGTCCGATCGGGCGTTCAACGCCGCATCCATCTACGGTGGCGGTGCGACCGTAAACGACCAGAAACTACGGTGGCGAGCGGCGGAGCGGACGCCGGAGTTCGGCCATCACGCGAACTACGGCTAGAGGGCACGACGAGCGACGGGATCTAGCGCGTTGGACTCGCGCGGGAGCGCTGAGCATGGCCATGAGCTTGGCGGAGTTCCACGGGCAACGCGGCCACGACGAGGAGCTCACCGGCGGCGAGGGCTTCGGTCGTCTCAAATGTGGCCTCTACGGCAACGAAAACGCACGGGGAAGAGAGGGGAAAGATGGCAACTGCTCATCGGGCCCTGCAGGTGTGCTCAAGTGGGCTCGGGGTACCGCGTCGTCGCCGGAATCGCTGCCGGAGTCGAGGTGGCCGAAGGTTTAAGAAGAGATCGCAGGGCTCGATTTGGTGGCTCCCTGCTTGAACGGCTGGGCGCAGTCGACGGAGAAGACGATGGCGGAGTGATCGGACACGGCGGCACGACATGGGGACGACGGTGGCCACGGGATCGACGCGGCGACGGCGGCGACCACGCTCGGCTGGGGGAGGAAGAGAAGGGGAAAGCGAGGGAGAGCGAGGGGGAAGTGGATGAGGATGGCCAGGGGAAGGAACGAGGCCTCGGCCTTATCCCCTCGCGTCGGTGGGCGTCGCGCTGTCGCCGTTTCACCGGTGCCCGCCGGCGCGGCCGACGCGCGCTGACAGCGCGAGGGAGAGAGAAGAGAGGAGAAAGGAGTGGGCCGGCTGGGCTTGGCTGAGTGCACTGTGCACTTAGGCCCAGCCAGTTAGGCCTTTTTCATTTTATCTTCTGTTTTCTTTTTACAATAGAATTTTGCAGATAAATGAGCTGCCAAATGCATTTTGTAAAATGTGAAATTTGGCCACAAAATAAAATTCATTATTCAGCACTGCCACAAAAAGTATGGGGCCAACTGGAGAAGTCTAAGCATTTTTGGAAATTGGAAAGGCCAAAATAAATGCTCCTGGACCTCTAAATTAATTCACAGGGGCATTTTGGGAATTCAAAGAAGGTTGGTTTCAACATGACAATTATTTAGGGATTATTTGCCATATGATGAACTATTTTGATTGCATGACAGGAAAAATTAAATATTTGACATGCAATTTGAATTTGAATTTGGCTTTGATTATTGGACAAGTGGCAGAATGGCATGGTGATCATGATGACATGGCCTCCATTAAGGAGAGATTGCTGTAGTGTGAGGCTGGGGATGTTACAGTTGTGATGTCTACTACACAACTTGTTCTTGTAGACTCGTGTTGGGCTTCCAAGCGCAGAGTTTTGTAGGACAGTAGCAAATTTCCCTCAAGTGGATGACCTAAGGTTTATCAATCCGTGGGAGGCGTAGGATGAAGATGGTCTCTCTCAAACAACCCTGCAACCAAATAATAAAAAGTCTCTTGTGTCCCCAACACACCCAATACAATGGAAAATTGTATAGGTGCACTAGTTCGGCGAAGAGATGGTGATAAAAGTGTAATATGGATGGTAGAAATATATTTTTGTAATCTGAAAATAAAAAAAAGTAAGGTAGCAATTGGTAAAATGGAGCACAAACGGTATTGCAATACTTGAAAATGAGGCCTAGGGTCCGTACTTTCGCTAGTGCAATCTCTCAACAATGCTAATATAATTGGATCATATAACTACCCCTCAACGTGCGTTGAAGAATCATTCCCAAGTTCTTATCTAGCAGAGAACATAAGAAGAAATTGTTTGTAGGGTCTGAAACCACCTCAAAGCTATTCTTTCCAATCAATCTATCCTAGAGTTCGTACTAAAATAACACCAAGCTATTCTTTCTGATCGATCTAACCAAGAGTTCGTACTAAAATAACACCATATGATACACATCAACCAACTCTAATGTCACCTAGATACTCCAATGTCACCGCGAGTATCCGTGAGTTGATTATATGATATGCATCAAACAATTTCAGATTCATAATACTCAATCCAACACAAATAACCTCAAAGAGTGCCCCAAGATTTCTACCGGAGAAACAAAGACAAGAACATGCATCAACCCCTATGCATAGATTACCCCAATGTCACCTCGGGAATCCGCAAGTTGAGTGCCAAAACATATATCAAGTGAATCAATATGATACCCCATTGTCACCACGGGTATTCATAGCAAGACATACATAAAGTGTTCTCAAATCCATAAAAGTATTCAATCTGATAAAACGAAATCTCAAAGGGAAAACTCAATTCATCACAAGATAGAGAGGGGAAAACACCATATGATCCGACTATATTAACAAAGCCTGCGATACATCAAGATCGTGACATCTCAAGAACACGAGAGAGAGAGAGAGATTAAACACATAGCTACTGGTACAAACCCTCAGCCCCGAAGGTGGACTACTCCCTCCTCATCATGGTGGTCGTCGGGATGATGAAGATGGCCACCGGTGATGATTTCCCCCTTCGGCAGGGTGCCGGAACGGGGTCTAGATTGGTTTTTCGTGGCTACAGAGGCTTGCGGCGGCGGAACTTCTGATCTAGGGTTACCCCTGATGGTTTCTCTATTTATAGGAATTTTTGGCGTTGGTTTCACGCTAAGATGGGCCTCGAGGTGAGCACAGCCCACCGGGGCACGGGCAAGGGCCCAGGCGCGCCCCGGTGTCTTGTGCCCTACTCCTTCACCTTCTGGTCCTTCCACGAAGCTTCGGGGGTCTCTTTTGTTCCAAAAAAATCGTCAAAAAGTTTCAGCTCATTTTGAGAACTTTCATTTCTGCACAAAAAACAACATCACGGTAGTTCTACTAAAAACAGCGTCAGTCCGGGTTAGTTCCATGCAAATCATACCAAAACCATATAAAAATGTTGTAAACATGGCGTGAATACTTCATAAATTATAGATACGTTGGAGACGTATCAGCATCCCCAAGCTTAATTCCTACTCGTCCTCGAGTAGGTAAATGATAAAAGAAATAATTTATGAAGTGTGAATGCTAGCAAAGTGCATAAGTTTGATCAATGATAATTTCAATCACTTTTCCTAGCATCATAACAGCAACTCTTTCTCATAAAACTTATTATGATAAAGTAGCAATTGAAAATGGAATTTTTGTTGTGGAAAGCTACCTATCATATTCATCATATAATCTTTCTTTTGTAGCATGGACATTTGGACTTGAATGATTCAAAGCAATAGTCTATAATTTGACATGAGGACATCAATCCTCAAGCATATCAACAAGCAACCATGTCTTTCAAAATATCAACACTAAAGAAAGTTATCCCTAGCCCATCATGCTCAATCATTGATCCATTCATGAGACACACTCGAATATTAGCTACATCCAATACCCAAGTATGATCATAGTGCTCCCTAGTTGGTGCTTTATAAGAGAAGATGGAGACTCAAATAAAAATAAAAATTGCATAAAGTAAATAGATAGGCCCTTCCCAGAGGGAAGTAGAGATTTGTAGAGGTGCCAGAGCTCAAAGCGAAATTTGAGAGATAAAATTATTTTGGGTGGCATGCTTTTCCCGTCAACGAAAACAATCGAGTAGTTCCCAAGACTTTCCATGCTAGATATATCATAGGCGGTTCCCAAACAGAAAATAAAGTTTATTCCTTTTTCCACCATTCTTTCACAATCCATGGCTAGCCGTATCCACGGGTGCCCTCCATACCAACACTTTCCAAGGAATTTATTATTTGACAACATAAAGTAAATTCATTTTTCATTTCGGGACTGGGCATCCCTAATACCTTTGTCGTACTCTCTTGCAATGACAAGTGAATAAACAATCATCTTGAGAATAACACATCTAGCGTGGAAAGTATTGGCCGCCCCCTGCCGCTTCATGAGTGGTACGAGCACACAAAAAGGAAATCATTTTGAAAATTTAGAGATGGCACATACAAATTTGCTTAGAACGGCATGGAAATACCGCATATAGGTAGGTATGGTGGACTCATTTGGCACAACTTTGGGTTTAAGAATTTGGATGCACAAGTAGTATTCCCACTTAGTACAAATGGAAGCTAGCAAATAGATTGAGAAGCAACCAACCAAGAAATGAAAATTCACATAAACGAGCATTGAGCATAACTAACACCGAATAATGCACCACAAGTAGGATGTAATTTCATTGCATAACTATTGACTTTTGTGCTTGCATAGGGAATCACAAACCTTAACACCAATATTCTTACAAAATCATAATTACTCTCCAACATGACTCACATATTATTATCTCCATATCGCATAACTATTGCAAGGAATCAAACTTATCATATCCAATGATCTTCATGAAAGTTTTTATTATATCCCTCTTGAATATCCATTACTTTGGGACTAAATTTATGTATTACCATTGCTACTAACAAGCTCTCAAATAAATTTAAGTGAAGCATGAGAGCATAAGTATTTCTTCAAAATTTTCAACTCTCAAAATAATCTAAGTGAAGCATGAGAGTAAATGACAAACTACTCCAAAAAGATGCAAGTGAAGATCAAAAGAGTAGTTAAGTAAATGGGTAGCTAATTGAGGACTCTCTCTTATTTAAAAAACTTTCAGATCTAAGTATTTTATTAAAACAACAAGCAAAGCAAAATAAAATGACATTCTAAGAATATCACATATCATGTGAAGAAGCTAAAACTTAGGCTCAACCGAGGCTAACCGATAATTGTTGATGGAGAAAGGTGGGATGCCTACCGGGGCATCCCCAAGCTTAGATGCTTGAGACTTCTTGGATTATTAACTTGGGATGCCTTGGGAATCCCCAAGCTTGAGATTTTGTGTCTCCTTAATTCCTTTTATATCACGGTTTCCCTAAATCTTAAAAACTTCATCCATACAAAACTCAACAAGAACTCGTGAGATAAGTTAGTATAAATCAATGCAAAAACCTTATCATTCTCAACTGTAGAAAATCACTAAAATTATTATTCAACATTGCATACTAAATGCCTCTGCATATTTAATACTTCTATCCTCAAATAGGATCATTAAACAAGAAAACATATGCAAACAATGCGAACATAACAGCAATCTGTCTAAACAAGACAGTCTGTAAAGAGTGCAATTGTACACATACTTACCTAACTCCAAAAATTCTGAAAATATTCCAAACTGTAGAAAATTTATCAGAGCTTATTGTGCAAAAAGTTTCAACATTTTATCACATTCTGACTTTTCTAGAGAATTTTTGCAACAGCGATAAACTTTCTGTTTTGAAACAGCAACAAATAGACTTGCAAAATAAGCATGGTAAAGGATATCCTTGACATTTTTATTGAAATGAAAGATGCAAAACATTATTATAAATATCAGCAAGCAAATACAAATGAAATAAAATGACGCTCCAAGCAAAACACATACCATGTGACGAATAAAATTATAGCTCCAAGTGAGGTTACCGATAATGTCGGAGACGAAAGAGGGGATGCCTTCCGGGGCATCCCAAGCTTAGTTGCTTGGATCTTCCTTGAATATTACATTGGGGGTGACTTGGGAATCCCCAAGCTTAGGGTATTGTCACTCCTTATTCTCCTCATATCGATGTCTCACCCAAAACATGAAAACTTCAATCACACAAAACTTAACGGAACTTCGTGAGATGGGTTAGTATGATAAAGACAAATCATTCACTTTGGTACTGTCAAAGACAAGATCCATAAATGTTCTCACACAATTCCTACTGTACTCTACAATTTCCACAATTTATATTAAGCAATATAAGCCATAGAAACCATAAAACAAGCAAACTATGCATTGAAAACAGAATCTGTCAAAAACAGAACAGCACGTAAAGATCTGAATTAAAGTCATACTTATATACCTCCAAAATATATAAAAATTTAAGAAACTTAGACCATTTGTACAAACAATAACCTTAAAAAAATAAGAGTTTTTAGACGCTCCAGTGAATTTAAACAATTCTGTTACTGGGTGCAAAAGTTTCTGTTTTTGCACAGAATCAAGTCAACTATCATCCACACTATCCCAAAGGCTTTACTTGGCACTTTATTGAAACAAAAGCTATAAAACATGATTACTACAGTAGATTAATAATGTGAACACACAAAAATAGTAGGTAAAAGTGTTGGATTGTCTCCCAACAAGCGCTTTTCTTTAATGCCTTTTAGCTAGGCATGATGATTTCATTGATGCTCGCATAAAAGATAAGAATTGAAACATAACAAGAGCATCATGAATCATAAGTTCCTCTCTCATAATAATTTTCAGTAGCATCATGAATATATTCATCAATATAACCATCACATAAAGCATTCTTTTCATGATCCAAAAGCATAGAAAATTTATTACTCTCCATATAAGCAATTTTATTCTCATTCACAATAGTGGGAGTATCATATGAAACTCGAATACTAAAAATTGCTTCCACATTAAAAGAGTAATGTTCAGTAAAAGGATATTCAAAATTATGACAATAATTATCACTACTTTTTATAACATAAGTATCATCACAATAATCATCATAAGTAGCAACTTTGTTCTCATCATAGATAGGAGGCATGCAATCATCATAGCAAATTTGATCATTCAAAGTAGGGGGACTAAAAAGATCATCTTCATTGAGCATATCATCCGCAAGCTTGGGACAAACATTAATTGCAGCAAATAAATTCTCAAACATGTCATTCTCATCAAACATAGCATCCCCAAGCTTGTGGCTTGGCATATCATACGCATAATCACTCTCATCATTAATAGTATGAATAGCACCAATGGTATAGCAATTGCTATCATCATAATTTCCCAAGTTGGTGCCAAAAAGATTTCCAAGATTATAAGAAGTATCATTATCTTCCCAATCATAATTATCACAACAAGCAATAGGCATAACGAAATCATCATCAATAGTGCTCTCGGACATTGTGCCATAAGACAAAGAAGCAATATCATCATCAAGTGTACCATCTTCCACGATTATTTTTGATTCATTTTCATGAGGCACAACAATAATAGGAGCAACATTATTTGGGAGAGATACCTTTTTACCTCTATTCTTTCTTATTTTCTTCTTCTTCACCACATCATGTGTGGGTTTAATTAATTTTTTTGAGCTTCTTATTGATGAGATTGGTTGAATAGGGAACTCCTCCTCGTCACCTATTTCATCATGAGAGAAAATAGGAGGGAAAGTGGAAATCTTTACCCTTTCATTAGTATTCCTTTTATATTCTATTGGTTTCCCCATCTTTCTATAGTTGGCAATATAAGCATTCTCATTGCAATTTACCATGCAAAACATATAGATATTTTTTAGATTAGTTTCAATGTCGTCCGTGAGAATGAATACTTCAAACCAACTATTTTTATGTGTCAATTCTTCACTCCCCAAAAATAGACAAAACTCATTATAAAGTTCAAGGGTGATCAAATCATTACAATATTTGGCCATGATTCGATCATGAAAAAGTTTGCATTGGAAATTAAGATGACCAACCTTATTGCAAAGTTCACAAGTAATAGGACAAAGAGAACATAATTTTGTAGCAAATTCATCTATCACTTTGAGCAAAAAAGTGGTTCTATCATGTTTATGCTTCTTACAAAATCTATCTTCCCTATAAGGCACGTCTTCACAAAGTCTTTCCACTCCACAAAAATTGACATGCTGATAAGAAACATTTTTGTCATGACTTGTGCAATCATCATTAGCATTTTGGATATTCAAAGAATTCATACTAACAACATTGCAATCATGCTCATCATTTATGCCAAACATTTTATTGAATTCCTCTTCTATCAATTGAGCACAATTTTCCTTTCCATCATTTTCACGAAAGACATTATAAAGATGAATAATATGAGACCACCTCATTTCCATTTTTTTTGTAGTTTTCTTTTACGAACCAAACTAGTGATAAAAGAAGAAACTAAAAGATTCCATTGCAAGATCTAAAGATATACCTTCAAGCACTCACCTCCACGGCAACGGCGCCAGAAAAAAGCTTGATGTCTACTACACAACTTGTTCATGTAGACTCGTGTTGGGCCGCCAAGCGCAGAGTTTTGTAGGACAGTAGCAAATTTCCCTCAAGAGGATGACCTAAGGTTTATCAATCCGTGGGAGGCATAGGATGAAGATGGTCTCTCTCAAACAACCCTGCAACCAAATAATAAAAAGTCTCTTGTGTCCCCAACACACCCAATACAATGGAAAATTGTATAGGTGCACTAGTTCGGCAAAGAGATGGTGATAAAAGTGTAATATGGATGGTAGAAATATATTTTTGTAATCTGAAAATAAAAAAAGCAAGGTAGCAATTGGTAAAATGGAGCACAAACGGTATTGCAATACTTGAAAATGAGGCCTAGGGTCCGTACTTTCGCTAGTGCAATCTCTCAACAATGCTAATATAATTGGATCATATAACTACCCCTCAACGTGTGTTGAAGAATCATTCCCAAGTTCTTATCTAGCAGAGAACATAAGAAGAAATTGTTTGTAGGGTCCGAAACCACCTCAAAGCTATTCTTTCCGATCAATCTATCCTAGAGTTCATACTAAAATAACACCAAGCTATTCTTTCTGATCGATCTAACCAAGAGTTCATACTAAAATAACACCATATGATACACATCAACCAACTCTAATGTCACCTAGATACTCCAATGTCACTGCGAGTATCCGTGAGTTGATTATACGATATGCATCAAACAATTTCAGATTCATAATACTCAATCCAACACAAAGAACCTCAAAGAGTGCCCCAAGATTTCTACCGGAGAAACAAAGACAAGAACATGCATCAACCCCTATGCATAGATTACCCCAATGTCACCTCGGGAATCCGCAAGTTGAGTGCCAAAACATATATCAAGTGAATCAATATGATACCCCATTGTCACCACGGGTATTCATAGCAAGACATACATAAAGTGTTCTCAAATCCATAAAAGTATTCAATCTGATAAAACAAAATCTCAAAGGGAAAACTCAATTCATCACAAGATAGAGAGGGGAAAACACCATATGATCCGACTATATTAACAAAGCCCGCGATACATCAAGATCGTGACATCTCAAGAACACGAGAGAGAGAGATTAAACACATAGCTACTGGTACAAACCCTCAGCCCCGAAGGTGGACTACTCCCTCCTCATCATGGTGGTCGTCGGGATGATGAAGATGGCCACCGGTGATGATTTCCCCCTTCGGCAGGGTGCCGGAACGGGGTCTAGATTGGTTTTTCGTGGCTACATAGGCTTGCAGTGGTGGAACTTCTGATTTAGGGTTACCCCCGATGGTTTCTCTATTTATAGGAATTTTTGGCGTTGGTTTCACGCTAAGATGGGCCTCAAGGTGAGCACAACCCACCGGGGCACGGGCAAGGGCCCAGGCGTGCCCCGGTGTCTTGTGCCCTACTCCTTCACCTTCTGGTCCTTCCATGAAGCTTCGGGGGTCTCTTTTGTTCCAAAAAAAATCGTCAAAAAGTTTTAGCTCATTTGAAGAACTTTCATTTCTGCACAAAAAACAACACCACGGTAGTTCTGCTGAAAACAGCGTTAGTCCGGGTTAGTTCCATGCAAATCATACCAAAACCATATAAAATTATTGTAAACATGGCATGAATACTTCATAAATTATAGATACGTTGGACACGTATCAGGTTGTGCCCCCCTCGGTGGCCTCCCGCACCGCCTCTTCGCCCTGTAAATCCCCAAATATTACAGAAACCCTAGGGGAGTCGATGAAACACAATTCCAGCCGCCGCAAGTTCCAGAACCACGAGATCCAATCTAGACACCATTACGGAGGGGTTCATCATCCTCATTGGTGCATCTCCCATGATGCGTGAGTAGTTCATCATAGACCTACGGGTCCATAGGCAGTAGCTAGATGGCTTCCTCTCTCTCTCTTTTGATTCTCAATACAATGGTCTCTTGGAGATCTATTTGATGTAACTCTTTTTTGCGGTGTGTTTGTTGGGATCCGATGAACTTTGAATTTGTGATCAGATCTATATCCATGAATATTATTTGAGTCTTCTTTTGATCTCTTATATGCATGATTATTTATAACCTCATATTTCTTCTTCGAATCTTTGGTTTAGTTAGGCCAACTAGATCGTTTTTTCTTGCCATGGGAAGAGGTGCTTTGTGATGGGTTCGATCGTGCGGTGTTCTTTCCCAGTGACAAAAGGGGCAGCAAGACACGCATGTATCGTTGCTATTAAGGATAACAAGATGGGGGCTATTCCTACATGAATAGATCTTGTCTACATCATGTCATCGTTCTTATTGCATTACTCCATTTCTCCATGAACTTAATACACTAGATGCATGCTGGATAGCGGTCGATGTGTGGAGTAATAGTAGTAGATGCAGGCAGGAGTCAGTCTACTAATCTTGGACATGATGCCTATATATTGATCATTGCCTTGGATATCGTCATAATTATTCGATCTTCTAACAATTACCCAACAGTAATTTGTTTACCCACTGTGTGCTATTTTCTCGAGAGAAGCCACTAGTGAAATCTACGGCCCCCGGGTCTATTCTTTATCATATTTGCTTTGAGATATATTTTTATTCGCTTTTATTTTCAGATCTATTATTCCAAAAAATCCAAAAATACCTTGCTGCACCTTTTTGCTATTTATTTTATTTCACGTTTTCTCGAGATCTATTTATCCAATCTACACAATTTTTATCCTGTCAACTTGACAATTTCTAGCGCCGTTACCCGTAGAGGGATTGACAACCCCTCATAAGCGTCGGGTTGCAAATATTTGTTCTTTGTGTGCAGGTACCGTTTACATAGTGTTTTTTTACAGAAAGACTGTAAGGGAACCCCCTACAGTATAATTGGTGCAACAAACCCAAATTGCAAGTACCATGCCTTGAACCTGGGTGGGTGGGAAGGCATCAGCCCCTTCCCACCACTAGGCTATTGATACGTCTCCATCGTATCTATAATTTTTTATTGTTTCATGCCAATATTATACAACTTTCACATATTTTTGGCAACTTTTTATATGATTTATTGGACTAACCTATTGATCCAGTGCCAGTTCCTATTTTTTGCATGTTTTTTGTTTTGTAGAAAATCCATATCAAACAAAGTCCAAATGCAATAAAATTTTACGGAGAATTATTTTGGAATATTTGTGATTTTTGGGAGTTGGAATCATCACAAGAGGGGGCCCACAGTGACCACAACCCACCAGGGCGCGCCCAGGTGCCTTATGCCCACCTCGTACGTCGGTTGGAGCTCTACTTAGGGTGCAAGGAAGCTTATATCCAGAAAAAAAATCGTGTTAAAATTTCAGCGCAATCGGAGTTACGGATCTCTGGGAATTTATGAAACCGTGAAGGGACAGATCTGGGGAACGCGAAACAGAAGAGAATCGAGAGGGAGATCCAATCTCGGAGGGGTTCCCGCCCCTTCGCCGCCATGGAGGCCATGGACCAGAGGGGGAACTCTCCTCCCATCTAGGGGAGAGGCCAAGGAAGAAGAAGAAGGAGGGGGGCTCTCTCCCCCTCTCTCCCGGTGGCGCCGGAGTGCCGCCGGGGCAAGGATGGTGACGGCGATCTACATCAACAATCTTGCTACCGTCAACACCAACTCTCTCCCCCTCTATGCAGCGGTGTAACCTCCCTTTTCCCCGCCGTAATCTCTACTTAAACATGGAGCTCAACTCCATATATTATTTCCCAATGATCTATGGTTATCCTATGATGTTTGAGTAGATCCGTATTATCCTGTGGGTTAATCGTGATCTTGGTTGGTATGATTGTATATTTTATTTATGGTGCTGTCCGATGGTGCCCTCTGTCTCGCACAAACATGAGGGGCCCCCGCTGTAGGGTGTTGCAATATGTTCATGGTTTGCTTATTGTCGGTGTTGCGGGGGTGACAGCAGCCTAAACGAGGATGAGTGGGTTATGGCGTATGGGAGTAAAGAGGACTTGATACTTAATGCTATGGTTGGGTTTCACGACCTTAATGATCTTTAGTAGTTGCGGATGCTTGCTAGGGGTCCAATCATAAGTGCATATGATCCATGTAGAGAAAGTATGTAGCTCATGCCTCTCCCTCATATAAAATTACAAGAATGATTACCGGTACTTGTTATCGATTGCCTAGGGACAAATGACTTTCTTATTGACAAAAGCTATCCACTTTTATTACCTTGCCATTTATTCATAGTTTTATTCTCGCAAAGTACTCATAGTTTTATTCTTGCAAAATAGTTTCATACTTGTTTTAGGTAAAGCAAACATTAAGTGTGCGTAGAGTTGTATCGGTGGTCGATAGAACTTGAGGGAATATTTGTTCTGCCTTTAGCTCCTCGTTGGGTTCGACACTCTTATTTATCGAAGAAGGCTACAAATAATCCCCTATACTTGTGGGTTATCAAGACCATTTTCTGGCACCGTTGCCGGGGAGCAATAGTGTGGGGTGAATATACTCGTGTGTGCTTGTTTGCTTTACCACTAAGTAGTTTTTATTTTCTGTTCTAAGTTGTTCTCTATCTTTAGTTATGGATATGGAACACGAAACACCAAAAAATTTAGTTGTACTTGCTACTCATGGAGATGGGGAACCTCCTAAAACCCTCGATGCTCGTTATGTGAAAAATATTATGCACTACTTTGATAATCCTGAGAAAACCCCATTCAACATGATAATGGGAGACACGTTGGATCAACGTGAGTACTTTAGGGATTATCGCTTGACACAAAAAGGGAAACTATTATGGGATCAAATTGATATGTTGCATTGGTATGCTTGGAATTTATGCCAGAGATATGATTTTACTTGTTGCTCTAGGATGAATGCTCCACACCTTCCCTTTTCATGCAAATTTAATGATAATGAAACCTTAGCTTCTTATGCTAATGCCAGATATGATTACTATGATGTGGAACGAATAGAAGAATTTGTTGCTTTTAAGGGTGCTTATGAAATTGAATCTTTGTTTGAAAAGTATGAAGCTTTTGATGATGATGTTTATAGACCTAAATTTTTTGCTATACTTAAATATTGCTATGAGAATTATAAATGCAATTTCGATATTGATGTATTTATTGAGAAAGTCTCCGTTGTCCAAGAAGAGACTAATATTTTGTAGGAGTCTATGGAAGAAGAAATTGATGAAACTGTGAGCTCATTGGATGAAAAAGATGATGAGGAGAGCGAAGAACAAAAGGAGGAAGAGCGGATTAGCTACCCGTGCCCACCTTCTAATGAGAGTAACCCTCCAACTCATACATTGTTTAATTTCCCTTTGTGCTTACCGAAGGATGAATGCTATGATAATTGCTATGATCCCTTGGATTCTTTTGAAATATCCCTTTTTGATGAACTTGATGCTTGCTATGCTTGTGGCCAAGATGCCAATATGAATTATGCTTATGGAGATGAACTTGCTATAGTTCCTTATGTTAAGAATGAAATTATTTCTATTGCACCCACACATGATAGTCCTATTATCCTTTTGAATTCTCCAAACTACACTATATCGGAGAAGTTTGCTCTTATTAAGGATTACATTGATGGGTTGCCTTTTATCATTGCACATGATGATTTTGATGATTATAATATGCATGTGCTTGGTGCTCCTACTTGCAATTATTATGAGAGAGGAACTACATCTCCTCCTCTATATGTTTCCAACACGATAAAATTGCAAGAAACTGCTTATGCTATGTATTGGCCTTTACTTGATGTGCATGAATTGTTCTTGTATGACATGCCGATGCATAGGAAGAGAGTTAGACTTCATCATTGCATGATATATGTTGCTTTGTGCTCACTACTAAATGCCAAATCATTGTTAATTAAAATTAGCTTTGATATACCTTGGGATCCGGGTGGATCCATTACTTGAGCACTTTATGCCTAGCTTATTGGTTTTAAAGAAAGCGCTGCCAGGGAGACAACCCGGAAGTTTTAGAGAGTCATTTATTTCTGTTGAGTGCTTTTATAAAGTTTAAAAACAAAAAAATATAGAGGGGAACTTAAAACTTTTTCAAAAAGAGAAGCGATTGAAAGGTGATGCATTGGAGAAGTGAGGGTCGACCTTGAACACTTGTGTTCATGCTCATGGAAACAATGTAAATTTTTCATGAAGATTCTCACAAAAATAATTGTCCCCTTCTACAAATCCATTGTATTATAAAAATAATGTGCCAAGATTTGCCTTTAGGATGATTAGATTGTTTGTTGGTATGTGCGGTGCAAAACAGCAAACTTTGGCTGTAGTGCGCGATTTTACCTTTTTTACTCGAACGTCGAAAGGTTCTGAAACTTTTTGCATGGTATTTATATACAAATCCTTTATTTTTTTTCCTAATTTTTCAGAATTCTTAGAGTTACAGAAGTATGGTGAACGTTCAGATCTTTACAGACTCTTGTTTTCACAGACTGCTGTTATAGCTTCATTATTTGCGTATGTTTGAAATCTTGTTGAGCCTCCTTTGACTTGGGGCCATAGAATTGTGATAGCATACAGTGGGTAATGTTTGATTATAATTATGCAATAATGTTATAGCAGTACATGATGGGATTTGACTGCCATATTCACTAACCCCGCCACTAAAAGTTCGGTTAAGAAGACACCAAGGCTGGGATGGAGGGCTCTGGCGACTCCGCGGGCGACTCGGCCCTTCCGCCCCCGCCGCCCCCGGCCCTTCTCATGGACGTGCCCGCCTCGCCTGACGCGCTGCCGGCACGCCCGGCCACCGCCCTCGTGCCGCCGACCCCGACCCCGACTGCTGCCTCCTCCCCGTCCGGATCCGTTGCCCCGCGCTTCCGCTGGTCCGACCTCGCTGACGATGAGCCGACCTCCCTCGTTGGCATCCGCGGTGGTGACCCATCCCCCTCCCGTGCCCCTGCACTCGGTGCTCTACTGCATGTGGCTACTGGTCCGGCCTTCCTCGGGAGAGCCCGGTCCTCTGGCTCGCGGCGGGCGTCGCAGCCGCGACCGGCGAACTCTGCTCGCCCGTCCGGGGCCCAAGGTGCCGCCTTGCGGAGGGGTGGCGGTCGCCGCCGCCATGCCTGGGGCATGGCTGGTCGCTCCGAGCTGGGTCCGACCTGCTTGTCATGGCGCTCCTCGCCGGGTCTGTCGCGCTCGCCCTCTTGGCCGGCGCTCGTAGTCACCCCGCCGACCCCGGTCCCCCTCGCGCGGTCCTCTCCGTTCCGCCCCTTCATCGCTTCGTTCGGGTCTTCTCAACTCCAGTTCCGAGCCCCCCTCTCTCCCCTGAGGCGCCGACCTGCCCCCTGCAGCACCCCCTCTCCGGCGGTGGCGGCGGCGGCCGCTAGTAGAGGGGAAACCCTCCGTGCGGGCACGCCTCCCCGCCCCCCGGGCCGTGCGCTGTTGGGCCGGGGTCTGCTGGGTCCTGGGCCGGCTCCTAGCCTGCCTGGCCCTCGCCCCCTTGGGCTGGCTGTGGTGGACCGGGCCGCTGCTCTTGGGCCGCCTGGTTGCCCTAGGCCCAGCTACCCTGCGAGGTGGATTTGGCCTCCAGGGGGTTCCCTGTGCCCCCCTCCCCCCCGCAGCCGCCACCCCATCCTCCCCGCGCCATTGCTCCTCCGACCCATGCTCCCCACCCGGCTCACACTCTCCCGCTGTCACAACTCGCTCCCCGGCCGGTCTGCCCCCCTCCGGTCCCTCCCCCGGCCATGACCCGGGAATGGGACGACGGCGAAGCTCGCCGCAAACGGCAATACGACAACCGGAGGGACCCCCCGCCCGCCCATCCCCCGACGCCCTCCACCGGGAGCTCCGGGACCGGGAGAGCCGCCGGGACGAGCGCCACTCCCCAGGCCGCCCCGATCGCCGTGATGATTCCCGCTCTCCTCCCCCTGCGTCGGGCGATTGGAGGTCGTCGCGGCGTCGCTCTCCGTCCCTTGCACATCGTCGGGGCGCAGTCCCTCGCCTCCCCGCTCCTCCCCCCCGCGCCCCCTGGCTCCCCCAGCCCCTGCCCCACCCCGCAAGTACATTCCTCCCCACTCCGTGACCGCTGCCCAACAACCCAGCGCGCCTGCCGGCGGTGGGCAGAACCGGGGCCGGCAGGGGCAGAACCGCAAGAAGAAGCGCTGCCAGGGTCGGGCGCCTGCTCCCTCGGCCGCGGCTGCTCCCGGTTCCGCCGCGCCGCGGGGCCCCATCTCCGACCTACCCCCTCCCCCCTGCCTCAACTGTGGGGAGGCCGGCCATGTGCAAGTAAACTACTCCAATGCTCTGTGTTGCTACATCTGCAAGGACCCGGGCCACCCCGCCCTTCTTTGCCCGAATCGACCTTTGCCTGACGAGCTTCGGATGTACGGCCATAGGATCGAGGGTTTGGGCTTCTTCCATATCGAGATCCCCGACATCGCCCCGCCCACCCCCTCCCTCCAAGCGATCGTGACGGTGGTGGATGGAGTGGCCTCGCCCGAGATGATCGAGGCCGAGCTCAACCACCTATATCGCCGCCAGTGGGATTGGTAGGTCGCCCCGACATCCGGGGCCGAGTTCACCATGATCTTCCCCGACGCCCTCAGTCACAGCTACGCTACGCGCAGTGATCAGATCACCCTCGCCCTCAACAAGATCGTCGTCGACATCTCCGAGCCGATTCTCGACCCCAAGGCGGTGGCTGTCCTCGACACGGCCTGGATTCTCATTGTTGGCCTCCCCGACGTCGCGAGATCCAAGCACGTCATCTGCCAGATGTCTCGGATCCTTGGCAAGGTCGTGGTCGTGGACGAGCTCTCCCTCAGCAAGGAGGAGGAGGTCCGGGTCAAGGTCAAGTGCCTGGACTCCTCCAAGCTCCGCGCCACCATCTGGGTGTTCGTCAACGATGAGGGCTTCGACCTCCGGATTGCTCCTGAGCCTCCCAACCACGTGGGACGCCCTTGCTTCACCAACGACAGCCACCCTGGTGGCAACCCGGGTGCCGGCGAGGACTACCACGGCCACCACCACCCCCGCCCCTCCCGCTCTGAGGATGATCCCTCCGATGACAGCCGCTCCCATTCTCCATCGCCGGACCCCCAAGCTCCTTCTTCCGGCCGTGGTGGCCGGCAGGTTGGGCTGGCTTCCCTGCCTCCCCTGCAGGCTTCCATGGCCCTCTCGGGTGCGTCCCTGACTGAGTTATCTATGGCGAGCAACACCTCCAGCGTGGGGATGATAGTCCTCCCAGCTTCCTCCCCCCGCTCCCCGCTGAGCCCGCTTGCGGGCCCCTCTCTCCCCGCCTTGGTGGTCTTGGCGCCCCCGGCCCCCCTCTCCGGCGCGTCGCCCGGTGCGGATATGCCTCCACCTCCGGACGCACGGCCCCCTGTGACGGCCCCCGTGGGCGTCCCCCCACCTCCGGCCGCGGACACCCCCCCTGCTGCCGGTGGTGGTCCTGGACCACCCCGTCCCCGGCTCTGCCCTGACGTCTCCACCGCCAGCCTCCCTTCTCGGCAAGGCCGGATTGGAGATCCCGCTCGTCCCCGACACTGCGCCGCCAGCTCCACCCCTGGCCCCCCTGCTCTTCGGCTGCGCTGGGCTGGAGGTCTAGCTCGTCCCCGTGGCGGCCCCCAACGTGGATGGGGAGACCTGGGTGACCACCCTGGTGGCATCCCAACCTCCCCCTCTGCGTTCCGCGGCCTACTCCCGGTGCGGCAGGTCCTCCTCCTCCCCGGTGACGGCCTCCCGCCGCAACGCTCGGCTCGACGCCGCCCGGCCGGACGATAGCCCGGCTCTGCCCATCCCCGAGCGGGCAGAGCTCCGGGCCGCTGCTCGAAATCTGGAGCCAGGTACCCCTGATGTCCCTCCCTCTACTGCTACTTGCTTGTTTTCTGCGCTTGAGTCGGTTCCGCTCGGTCACCTTGCGAAGGTTGCGACTGACTCCGCAATCGTCTTCATCCGGGAGGCGGCTCCCCCCTTAGTCCTGCTCGAGGCCATCCGAGATCGCGAGATTCTCGACGGTCGACTGGCGGAGGCCCGTGTAGCCCTGCTCACCCCCACTGCTCCACCGGCTCCTGATACGGGTACTTCTACCGCCCAGCCCCATAGGACCGGTGGCCTCCTCCCGTTGGCGGCGCCAGAGCTCCGTGGCCACACACGGTCTCGGACTCCCGCTCTCCATGCCCAAAGCGCGTCTCGTGTCTTGGGGTCAAGCAGCCCCCCAATGGCTCCATAATGAGTGCCCTTTTTTGGAACATCCGAGGCTTCGGCCATGATGGCCGACGCCGCCAACTCATCGAATACATGAGAGACGAACACATCGACATAATCGCCATCCAAGAAACCATGCGCACTGAATTCTCTCTGCCTGAGCTAGATCGGCTGGGCTCCCACCTCTTTGCATGGCACTGGCTCCCTTCTAGTGGGATTGCCGGCCATTCGGGTGGCATCCTTTTAGGTGTGAAGGATGCCACCTTTGAGGTGGGCAGTATGGACCGGGGACAGTTCTTTGTTAGCATGGAGCTCTATGATCGGGCTCTTAACTTCAAGTGGGAGGTTATCATCGTCTACGGCCCTGCAGACCATAGTAGGTCTGCCACCTTCCTTGAGGAGCTCCACCGGAAGGTGTCGGCCGCCACCCTCCCCGTGGTGGTCGGGGGAGATTTTAACCTCCTCCGCTTCGCGGAGGACAAGAGCAATTCGCATGTCAACTTTGCACGCATGCAAATGTTTAATGACTGCATTGCTGATCTTGGCCTCCATGAGATAGATAGGATCGGTGCCAGGTTTACCTGGACCAATCGCCAGGCTGCCCCGACCCAGTCGATTCTGGATCGGGTCCTAGTCTCCCCGGAGTGGGACCTTCGCTGCCCCCTGGCTTCCCTCCAGGCCATCACCCGGATTGGCTTCGACCACGTCCCCCTCCTCTTGTCCTCCGCCGACGAGCACCCCCAGATCCCCCCTCGCTTCCGGTTTGAGACATTTTGGTTGTCCCAAACCGGCTTCATGGTGGCCGTCGGTGCACGCTGGGTGGAGGCCCGTTCCCACCCCCACCTCCGCCCTCCCTTGGCCATCGACTCTTGGCAGTTCTGTGCCAAGCATGGCCGTCAGTTCATGAAGGGTTGGGGCGCCAACCTTGGTCGGGATCTCCGAGAGCGCAAAAAGGCCCTGCTGACCGCCATCCAGGCCCTTGACCTCCGGGCCGATGCTTCTGGCCTCTCCCCCAATGAATGGCTCTCCCGATACAATCTGGAAGATCAGCTCTCCGTCATCTACACCGATGAGAAGGCCTATTGGCGTCTACATGGCTCCCAGAAATGGGTCTTGAAGGGCGACGCCAACACGGCCTACTTTCAGGCCATAACTAACGGTCGTCGTAGACGCAACACCATCCCTCTTCTCTGGGATGGCGAGACGCTCTTGCAATCCCCTGGTGACATTCGTGCGCACGTCGACGGATTCTACAAGAACCTCTTCTCTCCCCCCCCCCGGAGTGGGCTGTCGCTGGCCCATGACTGCTAGACCGGCCCCCAGCAGGTTTCCGCCGAGGAGAATGCGGCCCTCACGGCTCCATTCTCCGAGGGCGAGGTCTGGGCGGCCATTCAAGGTATGAACCCCTCCTCGGCCCCGGGTCCCGATGGTCTCCCGGTTAAATTCTTTCAGACCTTCTGGAATGTAATCAAACCGGAGATCATGGCCATCTTCAACGAGTTCTATGTAGGCTCCATTGACCTCAGCCGGCTTAACTATGGGATCATTTAGCTCATCCCCAAAGTGCCTGGGGCTTACGACATCCGCCAGTTCCGCCCAATCACGGTGATCAATGTGATCTTCCGGATCCTGGCGAAGGGGTACGCCAATAGGGTGACCCTGCTTGCGGATCACGTTACTCACCCCAACCAGTCTGCCTTCATTCAAGGGCGGTATATCCTGGATGGGGTGCTAGTCCTCCATGAGGTCCGCTCTAAGCACCTCAAGGCGGTCTTCCTGAAGCTCGATTTCCATAAGGCTTACGATACAGTCAGTTGGTCCTTCCTTCGGGAAGTTTTGCTCCGGAAGGGCTTCGACGACCGTTGGATCACCCGAGTGATGCAGATGGTCTCCTGCGGTCTCATGGCCGTGAACATCAATGGGGAGATTGGTCCCTACTTCCCCACCCTTTGTGGGGTTAGACAGGGTGACCCCTTCTCCCCATTCTTGTTCAACATGGTGTTGGACGCTCTTGCCGCCATCCTTGACAAGGCCAAGGCGGCTGGCCATATTCGTGGGATTACTCCCCACTTGGCCGGCGGTGCTGGGATGTCCCTCCTCCAATACGCCGACGACACCATCATTATGGTGGAAGGCTCGGAGACCGACGTCTCGAATCTGAAGTTCCTCCTCCTCTGCTTCCAACAAATGTCTGGCCTCAAGATCAACTTCGATAAGAGCGATGTGATGGTGATGGGCTACTCCCCGGACGAATGCCTGGGCATCACCAACCGGCTTAACTGCCGCTTGGGCACCTTCCCCATGACCTACCTGGGGACTCCCATTAGTGACTCTAGGCTCACCGTGGCTGACTTGTGCCCGACCGTGGCAAAGCTGCAGACACGTATTGAGCCTTGGTAGGGGAGGTGGTTGTCTAAGGCGGCCCGGACGATTCTCATAAACTCATCCCTTTCCAGTCTCCTCTTGTTCCTCATGAGCTTCTATATCCTGCATGAAACTCTGCATCATGAGATCACCAAAGTCCAGTCTCGTTTCTACTGGGCAGGCGACAACAATAAACAGAAATACCATATGGTCAGCTGGCCTGACATCTGCAAGCCTCGGGAGCAAGGGGGCCTTGGGATCATGTGCTCTAAGCGCATGAACATCGCCCTATTATCCCGCTGGCTTTGGCGGATTGCTCAAGGGCAAGGTGGCCTCTGGTTAGACATTATCCGGAACAAATACCTACGTGGGCAGCCCCTCGCCTTCTGCCAGAGATCTGGCGGCTCCCAGTTCTGGCAGTCGGTCATCCAACTGCTCCCGGTGCTTCGCATTGGGAAATCCATCTCGGTTGGTTCTGGGGCTGCGACTCTGTTCTGGTTCGACCGTTGGGCGGGCGACTCCCCCTTCGCTGCGTGCTTCCCCGACCTCTTCTCCATCGCCGTTGATCCTAGGATCTCGGTTGAGAGGGCCCTTATTGACTTAGGGCGCCTCGCCTTCCGGAGACCATTTGGGCCTCCGGATGCTGCCGCCTGGCAGGAGCTTCTTGACTGCATTGCCCTCCACGAGCCTCTGGTTGACGCTGGCCCGGATCTTGTTCGGTGGCGCCTAGAGCCGTCGGGCGGTTCTCCACCAAGTCCCTTTACCGGGCCATTGCACCCTCCTCCGCCCCCCTCCCCTTACGGCGGTTTGGCCTGTTCGCCTCCCCTTCAAGATCTGGATCTTCATGTGGCAATGGATTCACGGACGGATTCCGTCTGGTGTGGAGGTCCGTAAGCGCAATGGCCCGGGTAGTGGCCTTTGTCCGCTCTGTGGTGTCCCCGAAGACTCGAATCACATCTTCTTCTCTTGTGTGTCCGCCCAATTTCTTTGGGGCTGTTTTAGAGAGGTGGTTGGTGGCAATTGGTGCCACACCAATTTCCCCGACATGTTCGCCTGAACTCCAGCCTCCCCCCCCCCCCCCCCCCCGCCCACAACAAACAAAAATTCCTTGTCCCCCCTCGGTCCACATTAGGTGGCTGGAGATTGGGACCCTCGCTTAGACCCTCTGGACGATTCGCAATAGGCTTGTGATTCAGCGCATTCCGCTTCGACGTGCTACTGACGCCCTCTTCAAACTATCTGGTTACTTGCAGCTTTGGCGGCCGCTTAGCCGCCCCCAGGACCGTGATGCCATCTCTGCCTTCATCGCCGACCTCCACTCGATGGCTGTCCGTTTGTCGCCGCCGCTCCCTCCGCCACCTCCCGAGCCGGATTAGGGGCCGGGCTCCCTCTCCAGCTCCCTTTTTTTGGGGCTTGTTGAGTTGTGCCCTCAGCAGAACCTCTTGTACTCTGTGTTGTGAGACTTGTGTGGGTGTGGTGTGAACCTTCTCGTGTACTGATGCTTTGTGGCGGTTTGCTTTATTTATAAAGCGGGGTGAAAGCCTTTTTCGGTAAAGTTCGGTTAAGTTTTGTGTGGATGAAGTGATCAAAGATCGAGGAGGTCTCGATATGCGGAGAAGGAGGAGAGGCAAGAGCTCAAGCTTGGGGATGCCCAAGGCACCCCAAGTAAATATTCAAGGAGACTCAAGCGTCTAAGCTTGGGGATGCCCCGGAAGGCATCCCATCTTTCTTCAACAAGTATCGATATGTTTTCATCTTCGTTTCGTTCATGTGATATGTGTGAATCTTGGAGCGTCTTTTGTGTTTATTTTTCATTTTTATTTTATGCACCATGCTGGTATGAGATAGTCCATGGTTGATTTATAGGATGCCCATTGCACTTCACTTATATCTTTTGAGTGTGGCTTTATAGAATGCTTCATGTGCTTCACTTATATCATTTGAAGTTTTGATTGCCTGTTTCTCTTCACATAGAAAACCGTTATTTGTAGAATGCTCTTTTGCTTCACTTATACTTATTAGAGCATGGTCTTTTGTAGAAAGAAATAAACTCTCTTGCTTCACTTATACCTATTTAAAGAGTCAACAGGAATTGGTAAATTGCATGGTTAGTCATAAAATCCTACATAAAACTTATGGATCACTGAATATGATATGTTTGATTCCTTGCAATAGTTTTGCGATATAGAGATGGAATATGTGGGAGGTACTAGTAAACGGTTGTGGTTAGTAAGAATATTGGTGTTAAGGTTTGTGATTCCCGAAGCATGCACGTATAGTCTCTCGTTATGCTATGAAGTTGGAGCATGATTTATTATTGATTGTCTTCCTTATGAGTGGCGGTCAGGGACGAGCGATGGTCTTTTCCTACCAATCTATCCCCCAAGGGGCATGCGTAGTAATACTTTGATTCGAGGGCTAATAAACTTTTGCAATAAGTATATGAGTTCTTTATGACTAATGTGAGTCCATGGATTATACGCACTCTTACCTTTCCGCAATTTGCTAGCCTCTACGGTACCGTGCATTGCCCTTTCTCACCTCGAGAGTCGGTGCAAACTTCGCAAGTGCATCCAAACCCCGTGATATGATATGCTCTATCACACATAAGCCTTATTATATCTTCCTCAAAGCAGCCACCATACCTACCTATTATGGCCTTTCCATAGCCATTCCGAGATATATTGCCATGCAACTTCCACCATTTCCGTTTTGATGACTTGAGCATTCATTGTCATATTGCTTTGCATGATCGTAAGATAGCTAGCATGATATTTTCATGGCTTGTCTGTTTTTTTGATATCGTTGTTATGCTATATCATTGCGCATCCTGGTATACTGCCAGAGGCATTCATATAGAGTCATATTTTGTCATAGGTATCGAGTTGTAATTTTTATTTCTTTTGAGTTATAAGTAAATAGAAGTGTGATGATCATCATTATTCATTATTAGAGCATGTCCCAGTGAGGAAAGGATGATGGAGACTATGATTCCCCCACAAGTCGGGATGAGACTCCGGACAATGAGAGAAAAAAAGAAAAAAAAAGGAAAAAGAAAAAAAAGAAAAAAAAGAGAGAGAAGGGGCATTGCTACTATATTTTACCACACTTGTGCTTCAAAGTAGCACCATGTTTTTCATATAGAGAGTCTCCTATGTAGTCACTTTCATATACTAGTGGGAATTTTTCATTATAGAACTTGGCTTGTATATTCCGATGATGGGCTTCCTCAAATGCCCGAGGTCTTCATGAGCAAGCAAGTTGGATGCACACCCACTTAGTTTTCATATTGAGCTTTCATACACTTATAGCTCTTAGTGCATCCGTTGCATGGCAATCCCTACTCCTCACGTTGATATCAATTGATGGGCATCTCCATAGCCCGTTGGTTAGCCGCGTCGATGTGAGACTTTCTTACCTTTTTGTCTTCTTTATATTTACCCCTATCACCATACTCTATTCCACCTATAGTGCTATATCCATGGCTTGCGCTCATGTATTGCGTGAGGGTTGAAAAAGCTGAAGCGCGTTAAAAAGTATGAACCAATTGCTCGGCTTGTCATCATGGTTGTGCATGATAAATACTTTGTGTTAAGAAAACAGAGCATGACAAGATTATATGATTTTGTAGGGATAGCTTTCTTTAGCATTGATATTTTGAAAGACATGATTGTTTGTTGGGATGCCTGAGTATTGATGTCTTTATGTCAAATTATAGACTATTGCTTTGAATCACTTATGTCTTAATATTCATGCCATGACTAGACATATGATCAAGTTTATGTTAGGTAGCATTCCACATCAAAAATTATCTTTTTTCTCATTTACCTACTCGAGGACGAGTAGGAATTAAGCTTGGGGATGCTGATACGTCTCCATCGTATCTATAATTTTTTATTGTTTCATGCCAATATTATACAACTTTCACATATTTTTGGCAACTTTTTATATGATTTACTGGACTAACCTATTGATCCAGTGCCCAGTTCCAGTTCCTATTTTTTGCCTATTTTTTGTTTCGCAGAAAATCCATATCAAACAAAGTCCAAATGCAATAAAATTTTACGGAGAATTATTTTGGAATATTTGTGATTTTTGGGAGTTGGAATCATCAGAAGAGGGGGTCCACAGTGACCACAACCCACCAGGGCGCGTCTGGGGGCCCAGGCGCGCCCAGGTGTCTTATGCCCACCTCGTACATCGGTTGGAGCTCTACTTTGGGCCCAAGGAAGCTTATATTCGGAAAAAATCGTGTTAAAATTTCAGCGCAATCGGAGTTACGGATCTCCGGGAATATAAGAAACCATGAAGGGCCAGATCTGGGGAACAAGAAACAGAACAGAACAGAGAGGGAGATCCAATCTCGGAGGGGCTCCCGCCCCTCCGCCACCATGGAGGCCATGGACCAGAGGGGGAACTCTCCTCCCATCTAGGGGAGAGGCCAAGGAAGAAGAAGAAGGAGGGGGGCTCTCTCCCCCTCTCTCCCGGTGGCGCCGGAGTGCCGCCGGGGCAAGGATCGTGACGGCGATCTACATCAACAATCTTGCTACCATCAACACCAACTCTCTCCCCCTCTATGCAGCAGTGTAACCTCCCTTTTCCCCACTGTAATCTCTACTTAAACATGGTGCTCAACTCCATATATTATTTCCCAATGATCTATGGTTATCCTATGATGTTTGAGTAGATCCGTTTTGTCCTGTGGGTTAATCATGATCTTGGTTGGTATGATTGTATATTTTATTTATGGTGCTGTCCTATGGTGCCCTCCGTCTCACGCAAACGTGAGGGCCCCCCGCTGTAGGGTGTTGCAATATGTTCATGGTTTGCTTATTGTCGGTGTTTCGGGGGTGACAGCAGCCTAAACGCGGAGAGGTGGGTTATGGCGTATGGGAGTAAAGAGGACTTGATACTTAATGCTATGGTTGGGTTTCATGACCTTAATGATCTTTAGTAGTTGCGGATGCTTGCTAGGAGTCCAATCATAAGTGCATATGATCCAAGTAGAGAAAGTATGTTAGCTCATGCCTCTCCCTCATATAAATTACAAGAATGATTACCGGTACTTGTTATCAATTGCCTAGGGACAAATGACTTTCTTATTGAAAAAAGCTATCCACTTTTATTACCTTGCAATTTATTCGTAGTTTTATTCTCGCAAAGTACTCATAGTTTTATTCTTGCAAAATAGTTTCATACTTTTTTTAGGTAAAGCAAACGTTAAGTATGCGTAGAGTTGTATCGGTGGTCGATAGAACTTGCGGGAATATTTGTTCTGCCTTTAGCTCCTCGTTGAGTTCGACACTCTTATTTATCGAAGAAGGCTACAAACGATCCCCTATACTTGTGGGTTATCAGCTATGCCTTAGTCTGCACATTTATATAGTGTTGCTTGGTTCTCCTACTGGATTGATACCTTGGTTTCATAACTGAGGGAAATACCTACCGTAGTTGTGTTGCATCATCCCTTCCTCTTTGGGGAAATACCGACGTAGTTCAAGCGACATCAAGGGCCTATCTTTTACTTTTATGTATTTAGTTTTATGCAAGAGTCAAAGTATTCTTCCCAATTCCTTCTCTTTTTGCAAGCATCATGTGGTGAGGAAAGATCTAGGCACATATATCCAGTTGGATATGAGTGAGCATTAGTTATTATTGTTGACATCACCCTTGAGGTGAATACGTTGGGAGGCGAAACTATAAGCCCCTATCTTTCTATGTGTCCGGTTGAAACTTTTTGCTCATGGGTATGCTATGAGTGTTAGCAATCATAGAAGATTAAATAATGGTTGAGTATGTGGACTTGCCAAAAGGCTCCGATATGAGACCCTTCTTGAAAATATGATGAATTATAGTTGCAAAGTTGACTGAGAACATAGTTTGTTGGTTTTCAATAGAGTTTATGCTTTTTACTTCGATGTTGTGATGAATTGTTACTTGTTCATGAGAAGCTATATGATAAAAGTTATACAATAAGAGCTTTATGATAAAGTTTGTTGCTGTTATTGTAATAAGCATGATGCTACTATGTCCGTATTTTGTTTTTATCACACCTCTCTCTCTAAGCATGTGGGCGTATTTTTTATATCGGTTCTCGCTTGAGGACAAGCGAGGTCTAAGCTTGGGGGAGTTGATACGTCCATTTTCCATCATGATTTCCTACTGTTATTTGTAATGTTTTTATGCATAAAAATGCTTTATTGAGTAATTCTAATGCCTTTTCTCTCATAAAATGCAAGGTTTGCACAAAGAGGGAGAATACCGGCGGCTGGAATTCTGGACCTGAAAAAGCTACGTTAGAGATACCTATTCTGCACAACTCCAAATAAGCTGAAACTTCACGGAGAATTATTTTGTTATATATGAAAAATACCGAAGCAAATAACTACCAGAGGGGGGGCCACCTGGTGACCACAAGACACCAGGGCACGCCAGGCCCCCCCAGGCGCGCTCTGGTGGGTTGTGGTCAGCCCGGCCCACCTCCGGTGCCCATCTTCTAGTATATAAGTCATTTTGACCTAGAAAAAATAAGGAGAGGACTTTCGGGATAGAGCGCCTCCGTCTCGAGGCGGAACTTGGGCAGGAGCACTTTTGCCCTCCGGTGGAGTGATTCCGCCTGGGGAACTTCCCTCCCGGAGGGGGAAATCGAAGCCATCATCATCACCAACAACCTTCTCATCTTTGGGAGGCTAATATCCATCAACATCTTCAACAACACCATCTCCTCTCAAACCCTAGTTCATCTCTTGTGTTCAATCTTTGTACCGAAACCTCAGATTGGTACCTCTGGTGACTAGTAGTGTTGATTACATCTCGTAGTTGATTACTATATGGTTTATTTGGTGGAAGATTATATGTTCAGATCCATTATGCTATTTAATACCCCACTGATCTTGAGCATGATTATCATTTGTGAGTAGTTACTTTAGTTCTTGAGGTCACGGGAGAAGTCATGTTGCAATTAATCATGTGAACTTGATATGTGTTCGATATTTTGATGATATGTATGTTGTGATTCCCTTAGTGGAGTCATGTGAACGTCAACTACATGGCACTTCACCATATTTGGGCCTAAGGGAATGCATTGTGGAGTAGTTATTAGATGATGGGTTGCTAGAGTGACAAAAGCTTAAACCCTAGTTTATGCGCTACTTCGTAAGGGACCGATTTGGATCCAAATGCTTAATGCTATGGTTAGATTTTATCTTAATACTTTTCTCGTAGTTGCGGATGCTTGCGAGGGGGTTAATCATAAGTGGGAGGTTTTTTCAAGTAAGAACAGCACCCAAGCACCGGTCCACCCACATATCAAATTATCAAAGTAGCGAACGCAAATCAAACCAACATGATGAAAGTGACTAGATGAAATTCCCGTGTACCCTCAAGAACACTTTGCTTATTATAAGAGACCGTTTTGGCCGGTCCTTTGCCACAAAGGGATTGGGCTACCTTGCTGCACTTTATTTACCGTTACTGTTACTTGTCCGTTACAAATTATCTTGCTATCAAACTACTTGTTACCGACTATTTCAGTGCTTGCAGAAATTACCTTGCTGAAAACCACTTGTCATTTCCTTCTGCTTCTCGTTGGGTTTGACACTCTTACTTATCGAAAGGACTATGATTGATCCCCTATACTTTTGGGTCATCAGTGACCTGGTGTACCCTTGATAAGTCAATCAAAATTGACCCTGAACTTGTCAAGGTTAAAACACTGGCTTAAGTCACGTGAGAGCCGGCTTTCAGACAGCTAGGATAAACCAAAAGAGGCTAC
This sequence comes from Thinopyrum elongatum, assembly GCA_011799875.1. Lineage (NCBI taxonomy): Eukaryota > Viridiplantae > Streptophyta > Magnoliopsida > Poales > Poaceae > Thinopyrum > Thinopyrum elongatum. The sequence continues at coordinate 499,166,037 of CM022298.1, read as the reverse complement.
AAGTTCTGCTTCACAGAAGCAAATCAGACTCGAGCCTCGAAAGCCGGCTTATTATTTCATAAATTGTTTTATTCCAATTTTTTTTCTCTATATATATTCATTTATTTTGAAAAAAAATTGTGAACAAATGTACCGGGTTATATACAACACCGGGGTATTTTTACTGCCGGGTTGCCAAATTGACCCGGCCCTAGGACTTTTTCTGCACCAGTAGTCTCATAATTCCTATCGAGCCATTTCTATCAGGCAAATAAAGCATTCAAATAGAGCCATGCCAAGGACATCTTGGCGGGTCGAGCAAATAATAGGATACAAATGACCTCGCCATATCAGCAAAGATCAAGCATTTAAAAAAAATAAGTCAATGCACGAAGGCACTACAGATCACCGAGTCTTTTCGCTACCCTATTACAAGCCACCAATGGGCTAAATATTATCAAAGTTTTTTCCTACAAGCAGGAGTCGGCTGTGAAGTTACTGAGCACCGGCATTGGAGCTTTCCAGATTGGCGTGGCGTTCTTCGGGACCAGTCACAGTCGGGTTATCCTTTGCCGTCTCTTCTTGGTATTTTTGGGATGCTTTGTCGTCCCTGGCCGCCACTGGATGGATCTCAAAGCTTCAAAAACTAAATCATTTCTCATCACGGATGCAGTATTGAGGTCAGGAGCGAAATGTTGCTTACGTGGTGGATTCAGCTCAAAGGGGTGTGGCATTGGAGGACTCAGGCGCTTGCCGACTTTCTAGTAGGAGGCTTGAAATTTGGTCATATCATTTTCCTCTACAATTTGAGTCGCCGCTACTCGGTTGTCCCTCACACTGCGAAGATAGTCTTCATTCCCAAATGGTGTCCCATCCAATTTAAACTCTGGGAAGCCATCCACTAGTTGAGTCGGCACGAGCTCTGATGTCTACTATGCAACTTTATTCTTGTAGACTCGTGTTGGGCCTCCAAGCGCAGAGTTTTGTAGGACAGTAGCAATTTTCCCTCAAGTGGATGACCTAAGGTTTATCAATCCGTGGGAGGTGTAGGATGAAGATAGTCTCTCTCAAACAACCCTGCAACCAAATAACAAAAAGTCTCTTGTGTCCCCAACACACCAAATACAATGGTAATTTGTATAGGTGCACTAGTTCGGCGAAGAGAGGGTGATATAAGTGTAGTAATGATAGTAGATATTGATTTTTGTAATAGGAACAATAAAAAACAACAAGGTAGCAATTGATAAAACGGAGCACAAACAGTATTGCAATGCTTGAAAATGAGGCCTAGGGTCCGTACTTTCACTAGTGCAACCTCTCAACAATGCTAATATAATTGGATCATATAACCATCCTTCAAAGTCCGATGAAGAATCACTCCAAAGTTCCTATCTAGCGGAGAACATAAGAGAAATTGTTTGTAGGGTACGAAACCACCTCGAAGCTATTCTTTCCGATCGATCTATCCAAGAGTTCATACTAAAATAACACCAAATAATTTCAGATTCATAATACTCAATCCAACACAAAGAACCTCAAAGAGTGCCCCAAGATTTCTACCGGAGAAACAAAGACAAGAACATGCATCAACCCCTATGCATAGATTACCCCAATGTCACCTCAGGAATCCGCGAGTTGAGTGCCAAAACATATATCAAGTGAATCAATATGATACCCCATTGTCACCACGGGTATTCATAGCAAGACATACATAAAGTGTTCTCAAATCCATAAAAGTATTCAATCTGATAAAACGAAATCTCAAAGGGAAAACTCAATTCATCACAAGATAGAGAGGGGAAACACCATATGATCCGACTATATTAACAAAGCCCGCGATACATCAAGATCGTGACATCTCAAGAACACGAGAGAGAGAGATTAAACACATAGCTACTGGTACAAACCCTCAGCCCGGAGGGTGGACTACTCCCTCCTCATCATGGTGGCCGCCGGGATGATGAAGATGGCCACCGGTGATGATTTCCCCCTCTGGCAGGGTGCCGGAACGGGGTCTAGATTGGTTTCTCATGGCTACAGAGGCTTGCGGTGGCGGAACTTCTGATCTAGGGTCTCCGCGAGGGTTTTTGGAATATTTGGCAATTTATAGGGCGAAGAGGCGGTGCGGGGGGGCACCGAGGTGGGCACAACCCATCGGGGCGCGCCGGGGGGCCCAGGCGCGCCCTGGTGGGTTGTGCCCCCCTCGGGGCACCCCCCCCAAGTGCTGCTCTGGCCCATTGGATGTCTTCTGGTCCATAAAAAATCCACAAAAAGTTTCGCTGCGTTTGGACTCCGTTTGATATTCATTTTCTACAATGTAAAAAACAAGCAAAAAATAGCAACTGGCACTAGGCACTATGTCAATAAGTTAGTCCCAAAAAATGGTATAAAGTTGCTATAAAATGATCGTAAAACATCCAAGAATGATAATATAGGAGCATGAATACTTCATAAATTATAGATACGTTGGAGACGTATCAGCATCCCCAAGCTTAATTCCTACTCGTCCTCGAGTAGGTAAATGATAAAAGAAATAATTTATGAAGTGTGAATGCTAGCAAAGTGCATAAGTTTGATCAATAGTAATTTCAATCACTTTTCCTAGCATCATAACAGCAACTCTTTCTCATAAAACTCATCATGTTAAAGTAGCAACCAATTCACATGTTAAGGTTCAAACAATGAATTCTCTTGAAACTCAACAACCTATATTCTTAGTCACCAAACAATTGCAATTCAACTTATTCAACAGAGTCTAAGTAAGAGCTCCACATACTCAACCATCATATAGTCTTCTATGATTGCTAACACTCACCGCATACACATGAGCAAAACGTTTCAACCGGACACATAGAAAGATATGGGCTTATAATTTCGCCTCCCAACGTATTCACCTCAAGGGTGATGTCAACAATAATAACTCATGCTACCCATATCCAACAGGATATATGTGCCTAGATCTTTCCTCACCACATGATGCTTGCCAAAAGAGAAAACTAAAAAGGAATAGAGAGAAAAACTTTGACCCTTGCATGAAAGTAAATACATAAAATTAAAAGGTAGGCCCTTCGCAGAGGGAAGCAGAGGTTGCCATGCGCTTTTTGTTTGTATGCTCAATCCCTTAGTGCAAAAGAATGTCATGTTATATTGCCCCTTATGATAGCAACCTTTATTATGCAGTCTGTCGCTTTTATTCTTTGCCATCACAAGTTCGTACAACACTCAATTTTCTCTTACACTAAATGATCTAACACTTTTAGAAGCAATTTTTATAGCCTTATTGCACCGATGACAACTTACTTGAAGGATCTTACTCAATCCTTAGGTAGGTATGGTGGACTCTTGAAAATAAGATTTGGGTTTAAGGGTTTTTGGATGCACAAGTAGTATCTCTACTTGGTGCGGAAGTTTTGGCTAGCAAAGATGGGGGGCAAGCACCACATGTTGAAGGATCTATGACAATATAACTTATATGTGAATATGAATAAACATAAATCATTACGTTGTCTTCCTTGTCCAACGTCAACAATTTTGGCATATAATATTTTGATGGGGGCTCACAATCACAAAAGATTTCCAAGATAGTGTATTTGCATGTGAAAGTTCTCTTCCTTATAGTAATCATTCATGAATTGCTTGTATGACCAATATTGTGATTGTCAAGCTTCAAAAGATTTCACTTCCTAAACCCAATGTGAAGCTACCACTGGGCATGATATGAACATATAATTTCAACTTCATGATATTCAATTCATTCAACAATTTACTCATAGGATATAAGTGAAGCACGAGAGTAAATGACAAACTACTCCAAAAAGATATAAGTGAAGATCAAGCGAGTAGTTAAGTAAAGGGGTAGCTAATTGAGGACTCTCTCTTATTTAAAAACTTTCAGATCTAAGTATTTTATTAAAACAGCAAGTAAAACAAAACAAAATGACATTCGAAGAATAGCACAACTCAAGTGAAGAAGCAAAAACTTAGGCTCAACCGATACTAACCGATAATTGTTGATGAAGAAAGGTGGGATGCCTACCGGGGCATCCCCAAGCTTAGATGCTTGAGACTTCTTGAAATATTATCTTGGGATGCCTTGGGCATCCCCAATCTTGAGATTTTGTGTCTCCTTAATTCCTTTTATATCACGGTTTCCCTAAATCTTAAAAACTTCATACACACAAAACTCAACAAGAACTCGTGAGATAAGTTAGTATAAACCAATGCAAAAACCTAATCATTCTCTACTGTAGCAAATCACAAAAATTATTATTCAACATTGCATACTAAATGCCTCTGCATATTTAATACTCCTATCCTCAAATAGAATCATTAAACAAGCAAACATATGCAAACAATGCAAACATAACAGCAATCTGCCAAAACAGTACAGTCTGTAAAGAATGCAAAAGTATCAATACTTATTTAACTCCAAAAATTATGAAAATTTACCACACTGTATAAAATTTATCAGAGCTTACTTTGCAAAAAGTTTCAACATTTTATCACATTCTGCCTTTTCTCGAGAATTTTTGCAACATTGATAAACTTTCTGTTTTGAAACGGCAACTCATATACTTGCAAAATGAGCATGGTAAAGGCTATCCTTGACATTTTTATTGAAAATAAAGATGCAAAACATTATTATAAATAACAGAAAGCAAATCCTAACAATAAAATGATGCTCCAAGCAAAACACATATCATGTGACGAAAAAACGTAGCTCCATGTGAGGTTACCGATAATGTTGAAGACGAAAGAGGGGATGCCTTCCGGGGCATCCCCAAGCTTAGTTGCTTGGATCTTCATTGAATATTACCTTGGGGTGCCTTGGGCATCCCCAATCTTAGGGTCTTTTCACTCCTTATTCTCCTCATATCGACATCTCACCCAAAACTTGAAACTTCAATCACACAAGACTTAACGGAATTTCGTGAGATAGGTTAGTATGATAAAGAGCAAACCATTTCACTTTGGTACTGTCAAAGACAAGATTCGTAATTGTTTACACACAATGCCTACTGTAGCATATCATTTCCACAATTTATATTGATCAATATAAGCCATAGAAACTAGAAAACAAGCAAACTATGCACTGAAAACAGAATCTGTCAAAAACAGAACAGTCTGTAGTAATCTGTACTCCAACCATACTTATGCTACTCCAAAAATTCTGAAAATTAGGAAAACGTAGAGAATTTGTATATGTATTACCTGTAAAAAATTCAGATCAAAAGAACGTTCCAGTGAATTTTCAAAATTCTTGTACTGAGCGCAAAAGTTTCTGTTTTTCCACAGATTCGAGTCAACTATCATCCACACTATCCCAAAGGCTTTACTTGGCACTTTATTGAAACAACAGCAATAAAACATGATTACTAAAGTAGCATAATCATGTGAACACATAAAAACAGTAGGGGTAAATGTTGGGTTGTCTCCCAACAAGCGCTTTTCTTTAATGCCTTTTAGCTAGGCATGATGATTTCAATGATGCTCGCATAAAAGATAAGAATTGAAACATAAAGAGAGCATCATGAATCATAAGTTCCTCTCTCATAATAATTTTCAGTAGCATCATGAATAGATTCATCAATATAACCATCACATAAAGCATTCTCTTCATGATCCACAAGCATGGAAATTTTATTACTCTCCACATAAGAAAATTTCTTCTCATTCACAATGGTGGGAGTATCATATGAAACTCGAATACTATAAATTGTTTCCACATTAAAATAGTAATGTTCTGGAAAAGGGTAATCATAACTATGACAAGTTTTATAAATATAATCATCACTACTTTTTATAACATAAGTATCATCACAATAATCATCATAAGTAGCAACTTTGTTCTCATCATAGATAGGAGGCATGCAATCATCATAGCAAATTTGATCATTCAAAATAGGGGGACTGAAAAGATCATCTTCATTAAGCATATCATCCCCAAGCTTGGGACAAACATTAATTGCAGCAAATAAATTCTCAAACATGTCATTCTCATCAAACATAGCATCCCCAAGCTTGTGACTTGGCATATCATAAGCATAATCACTCTCATCATTAATAGTATGAATAGCACCAACGGTATAGCAATTGCTATCATCATAATTTGCCAAGTTGGTGCCAAAAATATTTCCAAGATTATAAGAAGTATCATTATCTTCCCAATCATAATCATTACAACAAGTAGTAGGCATCACAAAATCATACTCAATATCATCATCCTCCATCAACATATTTGATTCACTTTCATGAGGCACAATGGTGATAGGAGCAATATTACTTGGGAGAGTTACCTTTTTACCTATACTTCTCCTTCTTTTCCTTTTCTTCTTCACCACCTCATGTATGGGTTTAATCAATTTTTTCGAGCTTCTTGTTGAAGAGATTGATTGGATAGGAAGCTCCTCCTCGTTACCTGATTCATCATAATAAACACTAGGAGGGTATTGGGAAATATTTTCCCTTTCATTAGTACTCTCTTCCTATTCTATTTGTTTTCTTGTCTTTAGATAGTTGGCAATATAAGGATTCTCAATGCAATTTACCGCACAAAACATATAAATTTCCTCTAGATCAAAATCAAGAAATCTCTTGAGATTAAATTTTGGAATACCCTCAGTTATACGTTTCATTTCTTCATACCCCAAAAGAAGACTAAGCTCTTTATGATGCTCAAGGGTAATCAAGTTATCACAATTTTTGGAGACGATTTGATCATGAAACAATTTGCATTGGAGATTTAAATGACCACGTTCATTGCAAAGTTCACAAGGATGGCGAGAAAAATTAAATCTTTCAGCACAATCATCTAGCCTCTCTTGCAACTTTTTTGTTTCTAAATATTTATGCTTCTTACAAAATCTACCTTCCCTTTTTGGTGTGCATTTGCACTCCCAATTCACTCCGCAAATATTGACATTCTTATAGGAGACATCATTATCATGACTAATGCAATCATCATTAACATCATGGATATTCAAAGAATTCATACTAGCAATATTGAAATCATGCCCATCATCCAACATTTTTATGCCATAAATTTTGTTGAATTATTTTTCTAGCAATTGAGCACAATTATCGGAATCCCTATTCTCAAGATAGGCATTATAAAGATAAAGAACAACTTGAGGTAACCCAATCTCCATTTTTTTGTAGTTTTCTTTTATAAACCAAACTAGTGTTAAAACAAGAAACTAAAAGATTCAATTGCAAGATCTAAAGATATACCTTCATGCACTCACCTCCCCGGCAACGGCGCCAGAAAAGAGCTTGATTTCTACTACGCAACTTTATTCTTGTAGACTCGTGTTGGGCCTCCAAGCGCAGAGTTTTGTAGGACAGTAGCAATTTTCCCTCAAGTGGATGACCTAAGGTTTATCAATCCGTGGGAGGTGTAGGATGAAGATGGTCTCTCTCAAACAACCCTGCAACCAAATAACAAAAAGTCTCTTGTGTCCCCAACACACCAAATACAATGGTAATTTGTATAGGTGCACTAGTTCGGCGAAGAGATGGTGATATAAGTGTAGTAATGATAGTAGATATTGATTTTTGTAATAGGAACAATAAAAAAATAGCAAGGTAGCAATTGATAAAATGATTGTAAAACATCCAAGTATGATAATATAGCAGCATGAATACTTCATAAATTATAGATACGTTGGAGATGTATCAAGCTCTAGGAAATATGCCTTAGCACGCGTCAGTGCATGCAGTGCCCCCTGACGGCAAGCAGACCTCTTGAGTTCTTTAATCCATTCTGGCACTGTGGAAAACTCCTTCAGCATCTCCATGATATAATGAGGTGGCGCTTTGGTATTTTTGACTGCCATAATGTAGTATGAGCCGCCCACATACAATTGTTCTAGGAATTTATAGATGGCCTTCAGCTTCATCAATGGGAGCTCTACAATGTTGTGGTCTTTCCTACCTGTCAACATACTCAAGAGTTATTAGTGACCCGGACAATGCAATTGTAACACCCTCATTTTTGGCCCTTTCTTTTTCTTTTGGATTTCTTTGAATTTTTATTCGGAGTTCCTTTTCTATGGTTCTGTGGCCCTGAAACCTGGGAAGATCATCTTTTCTTCCTCTTCCAAGTGGTTTGTCACTCTCAAATCTTTCCCAAGGCCATGTCATTTTCATATTAGCCCAACCCCAATATTTATCTCTCGGGAATATTCCTTTTTCTATTAAAGGAATAACCCTGTTTGCCCTAGGTTGTGAAGCAACCTATATTTCTACCTTGCCATTAATTCCCACAAAATTCTCAAAATTCCTTTGCACCATATGAACCTTGGATATGTAAAAATATTCAAGATTCTATGCTCATGGTGAGGACACCATCTAATCTTTGCTTCTGGTCATATTTTCGGTTTGTGAAGCAACTATATTTTATGTTGATCCATAATTTCTGAAAATTTACCATAACCTTCTCCTACCTATATAACCTTCCTCCACCAAATTTGGGCTCATTTCATTCATCCAATATGTCTCCAAATTTATCCTAAGATTCTGTCCAGAGAGGACCACTTTGAAGGAAGTACCATTTTTATTTATCCAAATGGTATGATATTTTTACAGTGTCTTCATATGCCCAAATTATCACTCTCAACAAAATTTCAGCTCAATCCATTCACCCATGTGAGCACAGCTTCAACTTTTATATTTCTGTCGAGTAGGGCACATTGTGAAGCAAGTGGTAGTTATCTTCATCCATTTGAACTGGAATTTTGCATAGATGATCACATTAGTGTGTGATCACACTTAGCAAAAGATCAGCATCTATCACCAAGTGATCCTTCCCCAGTACACAACAAACACTTGTTGTCCAGAAGTAGTGTTAGCTCATATCAGCCAGCCTTTGCCTCCCTTATCTCTTCTAATGTTCATAAGTCACTTTATTGACCTTTACAGACACGGTTTGGATGACCAGAGTGCATGGCATCACCATGGTCATGCGATGACCATGCGGTTGGCATGCCAATGCACGCGCTCTATGCATTGGGGCCCTCGGCCTCGTCTGTTTCCTCGAGCTCTCGACACCTAGCCATGTCCAGTAGCTGCCCCATGGCCACGTGCTCGCTCTCCAGCCCTCTCCCCTCCTCTTTCTTGCCCTACGGGCCATGGCGGCCGCGTCCGAGGGTAGACCGCATCTGCTCCACCATTGCTTATCGGTCGCGACCTCGCCCCGGCTATTTAAGCCGTTCCCAAGCTCTCTTGACCTCACCAGCAGCCTCTCCACTTTCCTCCAGCGCTCCCAGACCTCTCCACCGAGCCCTGGAACCTCTCCTCCTTGCCCACGGCTGCCATGGCCACCGCTCGGCTCCTCTCAAATTGGCACAATGCCGAGCCCCTTCCTCCTTCTCTCCACCACCAGAAGAACCCCACGAGCTCCCTGGAGGTTCCCCGCCCTGCTCCACCTTCTCTGGTGACCCGTGGCGATGTGCCCATCTCCACCCGAGGTCATTGTCCACCGTGGTCGACGCCCCGCTTAACTCAGAACTCTCTAATGGTCGTATCATGCATTGGCGGATGCGGCATTTTGTCCCGAGTCCGTCGGTGGCCAGAGCATCACTTGAGACGGCCCTCAGCACTGACGATCGCCGCCGGAGCCCACCCCTGCCGTCTGCCACGGCCGGCACCTCGACCCTCCCCCGCAACCCCTGCTGGGCTTCCCCGACGCGGCGCTCCACGGCGAGCACTCTGGTGGTCCAAGCTCCACGGGAGGTGGCCAGAGGTGGCCGGAGTCGCCGGGGCCATCGCCGGCCGCGCCCGGCATCGCCCTCTCTCTGTCCCGATGCGAGGAAGAAGAAGGAAGCCAGGAGATAGCGAGAGAAGTCAACACGGGACCCACTCGTCAGCGAACTAATACCCGGGCCCGCGATTTAAGTGGAAACGTCTTTTCTGAAAATATGCTTTTAGCTAGAGAAGGCGTATTTTGGTATAGCTTCGGTTGAAAATACATTTTCCCGGTACGAAGGCGTATTCCTGGAGAAGGTGCTTTCTGTTTAAACCCCGCCGACCGAAATCCTTACATAGCGGGCATTCGTTAGTTAGCAGCAGAAAAACTCACTTTTTATTTGTTTTTCTGCCTAACGAACGAATGGTCATATCTCCGCAACCGTAACTCCGATTCAGGTGATTCAAAAGCCCACGTTCTCTATTCGTCGAGCCCGTTCTATTGGTACTCCCTCCATCCAGAAATACTTGTCCTAGAAATGGATAAAATGGATGTATCTATAACTAAAATAAGTCTAGATACAACCATTTCTAGGACAAGTATTTCCGGACGGAGGGAGTACCATTTTCATGATTTTCTCACATTCTGAAAATGACAATTTTGCCCCTCCCTCAAATCAGCTCCGCCGAGAAAGAAAATTTTCCGCGAGCTCCTCACACTTCTTCCCGATAAATCCTTCATCCTCTCGCAAGCCACAACAGCCACTTGCATGATGGCCTTGCAATAGTCATGGTTTTCACTTAAATGTGTGAATAACTGATTGCTCATTTAATTATTTTGTTAATGCTATATATGTATATGCTTGTGAATCCATGTCCCTGCATATGCCATGATCTTGTGCATCTATGAATATTTGTCATTAGTATTATTATTCTCATGATCAATTTTTGTAATCATTTTACATGCTAGTGTTATTATCATGTTTCATTCTAGTAATCATTTTCGTTAATGATATGCTCACATGTGTAGTTATTGTTTGCTATGAAAATACTTGTGATATTCATGATCATCGCTATGCCATGCTCATTTGCATCTAGTAGGTTAAACGATTTATTGTTGTTGATGTTATGATTCATATGTTAAATAGTTATGCATCCCATCCATGCTTATGTTGATGACATGCTCTTATGCATTGTCATGTCATCATGCTATTTTGGTATGGCTCAACTCATCACCATTCAAGTTAAACCTGACACTAATCAAATTTGAACCAATCTGTTAGCTGAGTCATAGTGCCATCGAATCGAGCTGACCAGTGCAGCCACACTTGCCTTATGGGGGGCCCTAATTCGGTCTATTGTCATGCCTCTCGCCGGTGCCTCCAACTAGGGAAGGTTATGCGCTTGCACTACCCTAGCCCAGTAGGCAGGCATAACCTTGTGTGCCCATAGTTGTATGGATATCCATTGTCCCCGTTTGGGACTGTTTGTTTTTGTTTTGCCATGATGGTGGCCGGCCACGTAGGTGGCAGATGTCAAGTGTTGGCATCCGGGGCCACCCGGGACATAGCCCAAAGGGGAGTTTGTCGGAGTGGCCGGGAGAGTATCATGCAATAGATCGGTTTTGTCGGAATGTCATTGGTCAACCCGAATGGGACCACGAGGCCATGACTTCTATGGTGTGGGTACAATGTACTAACCTCTGCAGAGTGTATAATCTATCAATAGTCGTGCCCTTGGTTATGGGTCCAATTCTTAGTAGGTCACACTATGGGTCAACAGTAATAATAACCTGACTAATAAACAACCCCGGTTCGATGAGGAAAGAAGTTGGTTGGTCTTTATGTGGTCATGCAATGATCACGATGGTATCATGGATACCGAAGTTGGTTAATTTGTATGGGGACATGCAATGATCATGGGTAAAGATCGAGCTCCTTGTGGTCATGTGATGATCACTATGGTATTGTTAATACCAAGCTTTGTTGATCCTGAGGTGATCGTGCGGTGTTCATGATGGTAAGTTGATATCTATGGTGGTTACGAGGTAACCTCCAAGCAGAGTAAGTTGGTCCGTAAGACCTTAAACATCGATGCCCCCCCTTGCATACTAGTTCTAGTATCAGCATGTTCATATCTTGTGTAACATGTTCATGCCATGCTCATCTTATATTGTTCTAGTTGTATCATGCTCCTCATTATTAACCTGTAAATGCCATGTTATTGTTTGTCTTGATTGCTTTGGTTGCTGTGAGCTTGTGAGTACATTCAAAGTACTCACCTGGCGTGTCATGCTAGATTGCAGGTCATGCCGTGATTGATTACTTGTCGAGGATCCTGAGTTTGCGAGCTAGGATTGCGTCCCATCCAGAGTCCCTACGGAGTGGAGTTCATCACGATCGTCATTGTTCTGCTGCTAGAAGTTAATCCACTTCCTTGAGTTGTTCCGCTGCTAGCATAGAGCCGCCTTAGCAGGCGTAGTGTCGTTGTGCCAACGAGACTTTGTAATATCAGGACCCTTGTATCCATATCATTTGTAATAAAGAGCTGATTTGTTCTATGCCAAGCAGTGTCGTATTCCAGAAGACTTGATCTCTGGGCTGGAATACGGTGTGTTCCGGTTCCTCTGAGCCAGGGTGCCACATGCTTTGGTATCAGGGCAGGTCTGGTTGTAGGGCACCCTAGTTCGCGCTAGTATTATAAATCGGTAGTATAGAGTCTAGTCGGTCCGCTGCATTTGTTTGCTGCATAGCATGCATATAGACATATTATCTTGTCACTAACGGTTGATCTTGTGAGTGTAGGTGGCATCAGTTTTGATCCACTACCTACACCCTTAAGCTTTGCATCCCCGCTTTTTGGTGATTAGCGTCATCTCTGTCCCAGCGGAGTGATGCCGAGGTACCCAATGGTGCCGAGCATTTATAGGATTTGTGCTCAGGTATCGCGACAATATCTTTCCGCCAGCCACACCTATCATTTCGGTGATAGACATGTTTCTATCCTGAATCGTGCCTTCTGACTCGCCGCCTTTGCAACCCTTACTGATCCTTGCTATCAGAAAAGGGCAATGCCAGGAAGCCCTGTTTTTCACCGCTATCCTACCCTGCCACCCATTCCCAGGATGAGTGCGGTTTTCTTCCATCCACTTGATGGTAATGTGTCCGTGACATCCATGTCTTGCTGCATGATCACCAAGTACGTCCTCACCTCTAAGCCCGTTCAGATGCAACAAGTGTTAAGCCAGCGCTTGGTCTAGCTCTATTTACACCAACCCCTCCACACGTGGATTCACTTTTGTGCACACCGCCACAACATATTAGACCGTAGAACCGGAGTTTTCGTGAGATTTGTGTGCTTAAGTAGGCATGCATATTGTTGTGAATAGCAGTAAAATGTGATGATGCTTTTATGTAATCTTGATGCCTTGTGTGCTTTTGTTCAGTCGTTTCTTTTGTTTCTTCCTTTGGGCCTTTGGTGTTACCTTACTTCCCCTTTTGAAAGATTGCTCATAAACCGACACCAGACCCGAAGAATCATTGAGGAGTTCAAATATTTGGAAGCTCGGCTAAACATTATGGAATATTTAGTGGACTGCATTGTATTGGGAATATCTTGTTTGAATACAAATGATATTCTGGATCGACTATCAGCATCAATTGTACATCAGTGTGCAATTTTCATAGCAGCAATGATTACACCAGCTGGAAGAAAAGTTGTGTGAATGACCAATAGTATATTTCCTGTTAAAGGTATGGTTCACATACAAGGTTTGGTTCTGCTATGAGTAAAATTTGAAAGATGTTATACCCGGAAGCAAGCGAGAATGTGCCATGTATCCAGTACTCAGCAAGAATGATAGTCTGACATATTCTTTTCATGCAAGTAATCAACAACGGGAATATCAAGGGTATATAAATATGGCATTTAGTTAGCATGTCACAGGGAGAAGCTTATGGTATAAGCAATCTAGTCTCTGTATGCACACTACCAGAAAAGCTTATGATGCAAGGCTCCTTCATCTTCCTCGGTACGATATGTGGATGACTTCCCGTGCAAGATAATCAATCTTCTTCAATAAGCTACCACAGAAATCTTTCAGCATAAAGCATTCAATCGTCCTCAGTAAGCAACCAGAGGAAAAGCTTCTAAGGTACGATACCCAGTCTTCTTCAGCAAGCTACCCTGGCAAAAGCTTCAAGCATAAGCTATTGAGTCTTCTTCAACAAGATACTCTCGATAGTTTACATCCCCAGCCATCCAATCTTCCTCAGTACGGCACTACAAACAGCCATCATAATTGGTGCAAAATATTTCACAGTGAATTGGCAGTGCATCTCAATAGTCAAGCCCACAATGGATTAGTCATAAACACGAGGTAGTCAGGACACAAGACTACCTCAGGCATCAAATATTCATCTATACACACTTCCATATATAGTGTGAGCATCCTACCAAGGTCATGCAAGTCAGTCGTATGAGGATGCAAGTATGTTCACGCGGATCTACCAAGTAAGGTGAAAATTCAACAACTATATGAGATATGCAAGAGGAAGAAAGCCAGTATACACCTCAGTGTGACGCAAGGACCGACAAGGTATGAAGTAAGACAACCTTGGAACAACAATCTTGGCAGTGGTTATCAAGGCCAGCCTCCTCACACCCGACAAGGCGATATAATTAACCCTTGTCACCACCTTGTATGATTGCCGACAACAATGAGCTCTATGCAAGTACATGTGAACCTGGTATATTTCCTATAACACAAGTCATGAACAAGGCTAAGGTATGATTGCCGGAATATGGCACCTGATAGTACCCATGGTCACACGAAGAATTAAGGATATGTATATGGCCAAGCTTTTTCAGCAAAAGATTCAGAAAAAGAGAACACTAATGAAGGAGCAAGACCGACAATTCGGGTATGATGATGATTACATGAACAACATGGTACGGATACCCAATACAGTCTGGTTCCGTATCAATCACCATGAATATACACCCAAGGGGTCTACCCTGTTTGTAAGGACTTCATAACAAGGTAACCCGCTTGTCCAACTGCATATGCTCAGAATTGTCAGAATGCTATATCTAAGTCTGTCATGTTAGACCCAAAGGCCAGCTCAGTCGTCTGATTTTAGCGACCATATTAAAGCATCACATGGCCTACTAGCCCATATGGGTATACCGACAGAATGAGTAATCGAAAGGCTGAACAACCAACTCCAGTCATGTGTACTCACACATGGTACCCAGAAAAATGATAGGCTGTCCTGAACAAGATTCTTCCACCAGAGCAACAGCTAATTAGTTGTCGAGATGCTATTTTTTTGAAGCATACTATAGCTCCCAAGGCCATACTCCTTTATACCGGTCACGACAGGCGACAGTTGAATCTTTGGTACGAATTTGCTACTCGAGACAGTGAAGCCAGCCAAGATGACTCAGAACTCCCCACTAAAAGTCAGATCCCGCCAAGAGAATGGTTATGGTTATCAGCATTTTTTTGAACCCGAAGGGCATGCATCGATGTGAGTAAACTGATGCAAGGAGTAAGAGGTTTCATGTCCACCGAGGAAATTTGTTCATAACTCCATGGAATAGTATCAGTGCTGATACCAGAATGGCACATCCATTGGAAATCACTCTCGAACTTGTGAGAAGGGCAAATATTTCAGCCATGATAATCTACCGCACCCCAGCTAAGCCGACAGATATAAAGGAATTGGAGTCAGGATAACATATGGGGTAAGACCTGTCAGAATATGGATACGGTGAAGCAAACCACCCCAGAGCGAGGCACTCAGGTCATATGAAATTCAGTGGGAACAACATATAAAGGAAAAGGGTACCCGAGTTGGAAACGATTTTCTTAAGTTATATTTGTACTTGTTCCCTGAGCAACCAAATCTTGAGGATGAGATTTTTCGTAAGGGGGGTAGAGTTGTAACACCCCGATTTTTGGACCTTTCTTTTTCTTTTGGATTTTTTTGAATTTTTATTCGGAGTTCCTTTTCTGTGGTTCTGTGGCCCTGAAACCTGGGAAGATCATCTTTTCTTCCACTTCCAAGTGTCTTGTCACGCTCAAATCTTTCCCAAGGTCATGTCATTTTCATATTAGCCCAACCCCAATATTTATTTCTTGGGAATATTCATTTTTCTATTAAAGGAATAACCCTGTTTGCCCTAGGTTGTGAAGCAACCTATATTTCTGCCTTGCCATTAATTCCCAAAAAAGTCTCAAAATTCCTTTGGACCATATGAACCTTGCATATGTAAAAATATTCAAGATTCTATGCTCATGGTGAGCACACCATCTAATCTTTGCTTCTGGTCATATTTTCAGTTTGTGAAGCAACTACATTTTGTGTTGCTCCATAATTTCTATAAATTTACCAGAACCTTCTCCTACCTATATAACCTCCCTCCGCCAAATTTGGTCTCATTTCATTCATCCAATATGTCTCAAGATTTATCCTAAGATTGTGTCCAGAGAGGACCACTGTGAAGGAAGTATCATTTTTATTTATCCAAATGGTATGAAATCTTTACAGTGTCTTCATATGCCCAAATGATCACTCTCAACCAAATTTCAGCTCAACCCATTCACCCATGTGAGCACAGCTTCAACTTTTATATTTCTGTCGAGTAGGGCACATTGTGAAGCAAGTGCTAGTTATCTTCATCCATTTGAGCTGAAAATTTGCATAGATGATCACCTTAGTGTGTGATCACAATTAGCAAAAGATCAGCATCTATCACCAAGTGAGCCTTCCCCAGTACACAACAAACACTTGCTGTCCAGAAGCAGTGTTAGCTCATATCAGCAAGCCTTTTCCTCCCTAATCTCTTCTAAAGTTCACAGGTCACTTCATTGACCTTTACAGACGCGATTTGGATGACCAGAGTGTGTGGCATCGCCACGGTCATGCGGTGACTACGCGGTTGGCATGCCAATGGACGTGCTCGGTGCGTTGGGGCCCTCGACCTCGTCCATTTCCTCGAGCTCTCGACACCTAGCCATGTCTAGCAGCTTCTACATGGCCACGTGCTCGCTCCCCAGCCCTCTCTGCCTCCTCTTTCTTGCCCTACATGCCATGGTGACCGCGTCCGAGGGCAGACCGCGTCTGCTCCACCATTGCTTGTCGGTCGCGACCTCGCCCTGGCTATTTAAGCCATTCCCGAGCTCCATCGACCTCACCAGCAGCCTCTCCACTCTCCTCTAGCCATCTCAGACCTCTCCACCGAGCCCCGAAGCCTCTCCTCCTCTCCCACGACCGCCATGGCCATCGCTCGGCTCCGCTCAGATTGGCGCAATGCCGAGCCCCTCCCTCCTTCTCTCCACCACCAGAAGAACCCCACAAGCTCCCTGGAGCTTCCCCGCCCTTCTCCGATGACCCGTGGTGCCGTGTCCATTTCCACCCGAGGCCGCCATCCGCCGCGGCCGACGCCCCACTCGACTCAACGCTCTCCCACAGTCGTATCATGCACTGGCGGATGCGGCATTCCATCTCGAGTCCGCCAGTAGCCAGAGCGTCGCTTGAGACGGCCCTCAGTGCCGGCGGTCGCCGCCGGAGCCCACCCCTAACATCTGCCATGACCGGCACCTCGACCCTCCCCCGCAACCCCTGATGGGCTTCCCCGACACGACGCTCCACCGCTAGCACTCCGGTGATCCAAGCTCCACCGGAGGTGGCCGGAGTCGCCGGGGCCATCGCCTGCCGCGCTCGGCCTCGCCCTCTCTCTGTCCTAACGCGAGGAAGAAGAAGGAAGCTAGGAGAGAGAGAGAGAACTCAATGCAGGACCCACTCGTCAGTGACCTAATACTCAGGCCCGCGAGTTTAAGTGGAAATGTCTTTTCTGAAAATACGCTTTCAGCTGGAGAAAGCGTATTCTGGTACAACTTCGGTTGAAAATATGTTTCCCTGCTAGAAGGCGTATTCCCGGAGAAGGTGCTTTCTGTTTAAACCCCGCCGGCTGAAATCCTTACATAGTGGGCATTCGTCAGTTAGCAACAGAAAAGCACACTTTTTATTTGTTTTTCTGCCTAATGAACGAATGGTCGTATCTCGGCAACCGTAACTCCAATTCAGGTGATTCAAAAGCCCAAGTTCTCTATTCATAGATCTTGTTCTGTTGGTAACATTTTCATGATGTTCTAACATTTTGAAAATGATCATTTTTCCCTTGCCCTCAAATTAGCTCCGCCGAGAGAGAAACTATTCCGGCAAAATTTTCCGCGAGCTCCTCGCACTTCTTCCCGATGAATCCTTCATCCCCAGGCAAGCCACAATAACCACTTGCAGGATGGCCTTGCAATAGTCATGGTTTTCACTTAAATGTTTGAATAATTGTTTTCTCATTTAATTATTTTGTTAATGCTATATATGTATATGCTTGTGAATCCATGTCCCTGTGTATGCCATGATCTCGTGCATCTGTGATTATTTGTCATTAGTATTATTATTCTCATGATCAATTCTTATAATCATTTTACATGCTAGTGTTATTATCATGTTTCATTCTAGTAATCATTTTCGATAATGATACGCTCACATGTGTAGTTATTGTTTGCTATGAAAATACTTGTGATATTCATGATCATCGCTATGCCATGCTCATTTGCATCTAGTAGGTTAAACGATTTATTATTGTTGATGTTATGATTCATATGTTAAATAGTTATGCATATCATCCATGCTTATGTTGATGCCATGCTCTTATGCATTGTCATTTCATCATGCTATTTTGTTATGGCTCAGCTCATCACCATTCAAGTTAAACCTGACACTAATCAAACTTGAACCAATCTGTTGGCTAAGTCATAGTGCCATCGAATAAAGTTGACTAGTGCAGCCACACTTGCGTTATGGAGGGCCCTAATTATGTCTATTGTCATGCCTCTCGCCGGTGCCTCCAACTAGGGAAGGTTATGCGCTTGCGCTACCCTAGCCCGGTAGGCAGGCATAACCTTGTGTGCCCATAGTTGTATGGATATCCATTGTCCCCGTTTGGGACCGTTTGTTTTTGTTTTGCCACGACGGTGGCCGGCCGCGTAGGTAGCAGATGTCAAGAGTTGGAATCCAGGGCCACCCAGGACATAGCCCAAAGTGGAGTTTATCGGAGTGGCCAGGAGAGTGTCATGCAATAGATCGGTTTTGCCGGAATGTCGTTGGTCCACCCGAATGGGAGCATGAGGCCATGAATTCCGTGGTGTGGGTATAGTGTACTAACCTCTGCAGAGTGTATAATCTATCAATAGCCGCGCCCTCGGTTATGGGCTCAGTTCATAGTAGGTCACACTATGGGTCAACAGTAATAATAACCTGACTAATAAACAACCCCTATTCGATGAGGAAAGAAGTTGTTTGATCTTTATGTGGTTGTGTGATGATCATGATGGTATCATGGATATCGAAGTTGGTTAATTTGTATGGGGACATGCGATGATCACGGGTAAAGATCGAGCTCCTTGTGGTCATGTGATGATCACTATGGTATTGTTAATACCAAGCTTGGTTGATCCTGAGGTGATTGTGCGATGTTCCTGATGGTAAGTTGATATCTATGGTGGTTACAAGATAACCTCCGAGCAGAGTAAGTTGGTTCATAAGACCTTAAACATCGACCCCCCCCTTGCATACTAGTTCTAATATCAGCATGTTCATATCTTGAGTAACATGTTCATGCCATGCTCATCTTATATTGTTCTAGTTGTATCATGCTCCTCATAATTAATCTGTAAATGCCATGTTATTGTTTGTCTTGATTGCTTTGGTTGTTGTGAGCTTGCGAGTACATTCAAAGTACTCACCTGGCATGTCATGCCAGATTGTAGCTCATGTCGTGGTTGATTGCTTATCGAGGATCCCGAGTTTGCGAGCTAGGATTATGTCACATCCAGAGTCCTGTGGAGTGGAGTTCATCACCAATGTCGTTGTTCCGCTGCTAAAGTTAATGCGCTTCCTCGAGTTGTTCTACTACTGACATAGAGCCACCTTAGCAGGCGTAGTGTCATCGTGCCAACAAGACTTTGTAATATCAGGACCCTTGTATCCATATCATTTGTAATAAAGAGTTGATTTGTTCTATGTCAAGTAGTGCCGTATTCCAGAAGACTTGATCTCTGGGCTGGAATACGGGGTGTTCCGGTTCCTCTGAGCCGAGGTGCCACATCAATGAGCCGGTGTGGTTTTGGTGGCTTGAACTGATTTTTACTTACCAAAGACAGCCACACACATATCTTTGAATTGGCTTTTTAATGTTGCCAACTCTTGTGTCACCGTCTAAAGCTTTGCCTCAGCATCTTCTGCTCTCTTCAACAAGATGGCTCTCTCCTTCTCAAAGTTGGCCTTGGCATCTGAAGTGCATTAGTAGGTTGTAGCAAGGACTTGTGAAGATCTGAAGATAAGCTTTCTATGTTTTCTTTCAGCCTTCTTCCCTTCTTCAGCTCTTTTTGTAGGCCGACAGTAGACGACTCGGCGTAGTCCAACATCTCCTTCATATCAGAAACATATAAGTCGGCATTACTACATCAAGCAGTCCCGAGCCACTGCAGGCAGGCGACCCCGCACTTGGGGGCTATAACAGACAAAATTTGACATGCTCAAGTCCAAGGCAGTTGCAAGCATTCTACATGGCACTTGGGGGCTAATGCATCCTTAGTTTTTCCTACCACTATGACATAAGACCCGACCCATCACATGATGATGAGCCGGCCCTTGGGGGCTACCAATCGCCAAAATCTTACTAAAGTGTACAAGTCCTAGATCATTATTTCATAATGACCCGGCCCTTGGGGGCTATACAAGTATGCAACTATCAGATGCATGTTGCGGGCGGGTCAAGGTTCATGCAAGTTTCAAGTATTGTCATAATTCTCAGTCCTTAAAACATGGGGGCTATATAAAGGTATGTAAGGAAGAGGAAACAAGGAAGTATACCTCATATTTCTGATGGAAATATGCCCTAGAGGCAATAATAAAGTTATTATTATTATATTTTCTTATTCATGATAAAGGTTTATTATTCATGCTAGAATTGTATTGACCGGAAACTTAAATACATGTGTGAATACATAAACAAATACCGTGTCCCTAGTGAGCCTCTACTAGACTAGCTCGTTGATCAAAGATGGTTAAGGTTTCCTAACCATATACATGAGTTGTCATTTGATAACGGGATCACATCATTAGGAGAATGATGTGATGGACAAGACCCAACCGTTAGCATAGCATATGATCGTTCAGTTTATTGCTACTGCTTTCTTAATGTCAAATACATGTTTCTTCGACCATGAGATCATGCAACTCCCGGATACCGGAGGAATACCTTGTGTGCTATCAAACGTCATAACATAACTGGGTGATCATAAAAATGCTCTACAGGTATCTCCGAAGGTATCTCTTGAGTTGGCATGAATCGAGATTGGGATTTGTCACTCCGTGTATCGGAGAGGTATCTCTGGGCCCTCTAGGTAATACAGCATCACAAGAAGCTTGCAAGCAAAGTGACTAAGGAGTTAGTTACGAGATGATGTATTATGGAACGAGTAAAGAGACTTGCCAATAACGATATTGAACTAGGTATGAAGATACCGACAATCGAATCTCGGGCAAGTAACATACCGACAGACAAAGGGAATTACGTATGTTGTCATAAAGGTTTGACTGATAAAGATCTTCGTAGAATATGTAGGAACCCATATGGGCATCCAGGTCCCGCTATTGGTTATTGAACGGAGAGGTGTCTCGGTCATGTCTACATCATTCTCGAACCCGTAGGGTCCGCACGCTTAACGTTCGTTGACGATATAGTATTATATGAGTTATGTGAGTTGATGACCGAATGTTGTTCGGAGTCCCGGATGAGATCACGAACATGACGAGGAGCTCCGGAGGTAAATATTGATGTATAGGACAATAGTATTTGGTCATCGGAAAGGTTTCGAAAGTACCGGGTATTTATCGGAGTGCCGGAAGGGGTTCCGGGAGGCCATCGGTAAGCGGTGGGCCTTATGGGCCAAGGGGGAAGCACACCAGCCCACAAGGGGGCTGGCACGCCCCTCCACCCCTGCCCACGCGCCAAGGAAGGGGGAGGCATCCTAAAGCAGCCAGCCCCCCTTTCCTTTCCCCCCATGTCCAAATATGGAAGGGGGGCGTGGCTAGGCAGGCCTCTAGGGCAGTCGCCGGCCACTTGGGGGCGCCCTAGGGCTGACTTCTCTCCCCCCTCCACCTATATATATGAGAGGAGGGAGAGGGGCAACACACACCATGATTCCCTAGCCGTGTGTGGTGCCCCTCTCCCTCTAGTTCATCCTCGGTCATATTTTCGTAGTGCTCGGCGAAGCCATGCGGAGATAGTTGCATCACCACAGTCACCAAGCCTTCGTGCTGCCAGAACTCATCTACTACTTCGCCCGTGTTGCTGGATCAAGGAGGCGAGGACGTCATCGAGCTGAACATGTGCTGAACGCGGAGGTTCCGTACGTTCGGTACTTGATCGGGCGGATCATGAAGGTGTACGACTACATCAACCGCGTTGATAAACGCTTCCGCTTAACGGTCTATGAGGGTACGTAGACATACTCTCCCCTCTCGTAGCTATGCATCTCCATGGATAGATCTTGCGTGTGGGTAGATTTTTTTTTGTTTTTCATGCAACGTTCCCCAACAGTGGTATCAGAGCCAGGTCTATGCGTAGATGAGATGCATGAGTAGAACACAAAGAAGTTGTGGGCAGTGATGGTCATACTGCTTACTACCAAAATCTTTTTTTGATTTGGCGGCATTGTGGGATGAAGCGGCCCAGACCAACCTTACATGTCCACACACATGAGACCAGTTCCACCGACTGACATGCAACTTGTTTTGCATAAAGGTGGCTGGCCGGTGTCTGTTTCTCCGACTTTAGTTGAATTGAATTTGACTACAGCCGGTCCTTGAAGAAGGTTAAAATAGCAAACTTGATAATCACCGTTGTGGTTTTGCATAGTTAAGAACGGTTCTTGCTAGTTGCCCGTAGCAGCCATGTAAAACTTGCAACAACAAAGTAGATGACGTCTAACTTGTTTTTGCAGGGCATGTTGTGATGTGATATGGTCAAGATATGATGTGATATATGTTGATGTATGAGATGATCATGTTTTGTAATAAGTTCACAACTTGCATGTCGAGTACGACAACTGGCAGGAGCCTTTGGGTTGTCTTTAATTATTGTATGACATGCGTGTCAATCACTACGCGCCATGTCATTGCTTTACTTTATCGCTATGCGTTAGCAATTGTTGTAGAAGCAATAGTTGGCGAGACGACCCCGACGCAATAATGGAGATCAAGGTGTCATGCCGGTGACGATGGAGATCACGACGATGCTTTGGAGATGGAGCTCAAAAGCACAAGATGATGATGGCCATATCATGTCACATATTTTGATTGCATGTGATGTTTATCCTTTATGCATCTTATTTTGCTTAGAATGATGGTAGCATTATAAGATGATCTCTTCACTAAATTTCAAGATAAAATCGTTCTCCCCGAGTATGCACCGTTGCTAAAGTTGTCATTTCGAAGCACCTCGTGATGATCGGGTGTGATAGACTCTACGTTCACATACAACGGGTGTAAGCTAGTTTTGCACAAGCAGAATACTTGGGTTAAACTTGATGGGCCTAGCATGTACAGACATGGTCTCGGAACACTGGAGACCGAAAGGTTAAACGTGAGTCATATAGTAGATATGATCAACATAGATATGTTCACCATTGATGACTACCCCCTCTCACGTGATGATCGGACATGGGTTAGTTGATTTGGATCATGTATCACTTAGATAACTTGAGGGATGTTAATTTAAGTGGGAGTTCATTAGTAATTTGATTAATTGAACTTAATTTATCATGAACATAGTCTTAATAATTTTTGCATATCTATGTTGTAGATCAATGGCCCGTGCTACCGTTCCCCTGAATTTTAATGCGTTCCTAGAGAAAGCTAAGTTGAAAGATGATGGTAGCAACTACATGGACTGGCTCCGTAACTTGAGGATTATCCTCATTGTTGCACAGAAGAATTATGTCCTTGATGCACCACTAGGTGACAGAGCTGCTGCAGGAGCTACTGCAGATGTTATGAACGTCTGGCAGGCTCGATCTGATGACTACTCAATAGTTCAGTGTGCCATGCTTTACGGCTTAGAATCGGGACTTCAAAGATGTTTTGAATGCCACGGAGCATATGAGACGTTCCAAGAGCTGAAATCGATATTTTAAGCTAATGCCCGGGTTGAGAGATATGAAGTCTCTAACAAGTTCTATAGCTGCAAGATGGAGGAGAATAGTTTTGTCAGTGAACACATACTCAAAATGTCTGGGTATCATAACCACTTGACTCAGCTGGGAATTAATCTTCCAGTTGAGAGTGTTATTGATAGAGTTCTTCAGTAACTGCCACCAAGCTACAAAGGCTTCGTGATGAACTATAATATGCAAGGGATGACGAAAACAATTCTCGAGTTCTTCGCAATGCTTAAGGCCGCGGAGGTAGAAATCAAGAAGGAGCATCAAGTGTTGATGGTTAACAAGACCACTAGTTTCAAGAAAAAGGGCAAGGGAAAGAAAGGGAACTTCAAAAAGAATGGCAAGCAAGTTGCCGCTCTTGTGAAGAAGCCCAAAGCTGGACCCAAGCCTGAAACTGAGTGCTTCTACTGCAAAGGGAATGGTCACTGGAAGCGGAACTGCCCCAAATACTTGGCGGATAAGAAGGATGGCCAAGTGAACAAAGGTATATTTGATATACATGTTATTGATGTGTTCCTTACTAATGCTCGTAGTAGCGCCTGGGTATTTGATACTGGTTCGGTTGTTCATATTTGCAACTCGAAACAGGAGCTACGGAATAAACAAAGATTGGCTAATGACGAGGTGACGATGCGCGTCGGGAATGGTTCCAAGGTCGATGTGATCGTCATCGGCATGCTACCTCTACATCTACCTTCGGGATTAGTTTTAGACCTCAATAATTATTATTTGGTGCCAGCGTTGAGCATGAACATTATATCTGGATCTTGTTTATTGCGAGACGGTTATTCATTTAAGTCAGAGAATAATGGTTGTTCTATTTATATGAATAATATTTTTATGGTCATGCACCTTTGATGAATGGTCTATTCTTGTTGAATCTCGATCGTAGTGATACACATATTCATAATATTGATGCCAAAAGATGCAAAGTTGATAATGATAGTGCAACATACTTGTGGCAATGCCGTTTAGGTCATATTGGTGTAAAGCGCATGTAGAAACTCCATACGATGGACTTTTGGAATCACTTGATTATGAATCATTTGATACTTGCGAACCATGCCTCATGGGTAAGATGACTAAAACTCCGTTCTCCGAAACAATGGAGTGAGCTAATGACTTATTGGAAATAATACATACCGATGTATGCGGTCCAATGAGTGTTGAGGCATGCAGCGGGTATCATTAGTTTCTAACCTTTACAGATGATTTGAGTAGGTATGGGTATATCTACTTAATGAAATACAAATCTGAAACATTTGAAAAGTTCAAAGAATTTCAGAGTGAAATAGAGAATCATCGTAACAAGAAAATAAAGTTTCTACGAACTGATCATGGAGGTGTATATTTGAGTTACGAGTTAGGCCTTCATTTAAAACAATGTGGAATTGTTTCACAACTCACGCCACCTGGAACACCACAACGTAATGGTGTGTCTGAACATTGTAACCATACTTTATTAGATATGGTGCGTTCTATGATGTCTCTTACCGATTTGCCTTTATCATTTTGGGGTTATGCATTAGAGACAGCCGCATTCACGTTAAATAGGGCACCATCTAAATCCGTTGAGATGACACCATATGAACTATGGTTTGGCAAAAAACCTTAGTTGTCATTTCTTAAAGTTTGGGGATGCGACGCTTATGTCAAAAGGCTTCGGCCTTATAAGCTCGAACCCAAATCGAAGAAGTGCGTCTTCATAGGATACCCTAAGGAAACTATTGGGTACACCTTCTACCACAGATCCGACGGCAAGATCTTTGTTGCCAAGAATGGGTCCTTTCTAGAGAAGGAGTTTCTCTCGAAAGAAGTGAGTGGGAGGAAAGTAGAACTTGATGAGGTAATTGTACCTTCTCTCGAATTGGAAAGTAGCACATCAGAGAAAACCGTTCCCGTGATGCCTACACCAACTAGAGAGGAAGCTAATGATGATGATCATGAAACTTCGGATCAAGTTACTACTGAACCTCGTAGGTCGACCAGAACATGTTCCGCACCAGAGTGGTATGGTAGTCCTATCCTGGAAGTCATGTTGTTAGACAACGGCGAACCTACGAACTATGAAGAAGCTATGATGAGCCCAGATTCTGACAAATGGCTTGAGGCCATGAAATCTGAGATAGGATCCATGTATGAGAACAAAGTATGGACTTTGGAGGACTTGCCCGATTTTCGGCAGGCCATTGAAAATAAATGGATCTTCAAGAGGAAGACGGACGATGATGGTAAAATCACTGTCTATAAAGCTCGACTTGTCGCGAAAGGTTTTCGACAAGTTCAAGGAGTTGACTACAATGAGACTTTATCACCCGTAGCGATGCTTAAGTCTGTCCGAATCATGTTAGCAATTATTGCATTTTATGATTATGAAATCTGGCAAATGGACGTCAAAACTGCATTCCTTAATGGATTTCTTAAAGAAGAGTTGTATATGATGCAGCCAGAAGGTTTTGTCGATCCTAAAGGTGCTGACAAAGTGTGCAAGCTCCAGTGATCCATCTATGGAATGGTGCAAGCATCTCGGAGTTGGAATATACGCTTTGATGAGGTGATCAAAGCATATGGTTTTATACAGACTTATGGTGAAGCGTGTATTTACAAGAAAGTGAGTGGGAGCTCTAGAGCATTTCTGATATTATATGTGGATGACATATTGTTGATTGGAAACGATATAGAATTTCTGGATAGCATAAAAGGATACTGGAATAAGAATTTTTCAATGAAAGACCTCGGTGAAGTGATAACCCACAAGTATAGGTGATCGCAACAGTTTTCGAGGGTAGAGTATTCAACCCAAATTTATAGATTCGACACAAGGGGAGCCAAAGAATATTTGTAAGTATTAGCAGCTGAGTTGTCAATTCAACCACACCTGGAGATTAATTATCTGTAGCAAGATAATCAGTAGCATAGTAATATGATAGTTTTGATAGCAGTGATAATAGTAACAGTAACAGTAACAATGATAGCAATGATTTTGTAGCAAGTGTAATAGTAGCAGCAACAGTAGTAACTTAGCAAGAACAATAAGTGGAAAATTCGTAGGCATTGGATCGATGAATTCGTTGGATGATATTCCTCATATAACAGTCATAACCTAGGGCGATACAAAACTAGCTCCAGTTCATAAATATAATGTAGGCATGTATTCCGTAAATAGTCATACGTGCTTATGGAAAGAATTTGCATGACATCTTTTGTCCTACCCTCCCTTGGCAGCGGGGTCCATAAGGAAACTAAGGGATATTAAGGCCTCCTTTTAATAGAGAGCTGGAACAAAGCATTAACACATAGTGAATACATGAACTCCTCAAACTACGGTCATCACCGGAAAGTATCCCGACTATTGTCACTCGGGGTTTCTGGATCACAACACATAATAGGTGAATATGACTTGCAAGGTCGGATCTAGAATATAGATATAATGGTGAAAACATAAACGGTTCAGATCTGAAATCATGACACCCGGGCCCAAAGTGACAAGCATTATGCATGGCAAAGTCATAACAACATCAATCTCGGAACATAGTGGATACTAGGGATCAAGCCCTAACAAAACTAACTCGATTACATGATGAATCTCATCCAACTCCTCACCGACCAGCGAGCCTACGAAGGAATTACTCACTCCCGGTGGGGAGCATCATGGAATTGGCGATGGAGAAGGGTTGGTGATGACGAAGACCGAAGATCCCCCTCTCCGGAGCCCCAAATGGGCTCCAGATCTGGCCTCCCGATGAAGAACAGGAGGTGGCTGATGGCTCGTGTCCGCGTCAGTTTTTTCCCCGAAGAGGAAGGGATGATGCAACACAGCTACGGTAGGTATTTCCCTCAGTGATGAAACCAAGGTTATCGAACCAGTAGGAGAATTAAGCAACACTATGTAAACGATACCTGCACACAAAGAACAAATACTTGCAACCTGACGCGTAAGAGGGGTTGTCAATCCCTCCCGGGTAAAAGATTGGTAAAGATATAATTTGGTAAATGCAAATAGAATAACGGCAAATAAAATTCAGCGAGGTATTTTTGGGTTTTTGATAATATAGATCTGAAAATAAAAGATGCAAATAAATAAAAAGGCAAATAGCAATATAGATCTGAAGATATATGATGAGAAAATAGACCCGGGGGTCGTAGATTTCACTAGTGGCTTCTCTCGAGAAAATAGCATACGGTGGGTAGACAAATTACTATTGGGCAATTGATAGAACTTCAAATAATTAAGACGATATCCAGGCAATGATCATTATACAGGCATCACGTCCAAGATTAGTAGACCGACCCTTGCCTGCATCTACTACTATTACTCCACACATCGACCGCTATCCAGCATGCATCTAGTGTATTAAGTTCATGGAGAAATGGAGTAATGCAAGAAGAACGATGACATGACGTAGACAAGATCTATTCACGTAGGAATAGACCCCATCTTGTTATCCTTAATAGCAACGATACATATGTGTCATGTCCCCTTCTGTCACTGGGATTGAGCACCGTAAGATCGAACCCATCACAAAGCACCTCTTCCCATGGCAAGAAAAATTGATCTAGTCGGCCTAATTAAACCAAAGATTCGAAGAAGAAATACGAGGCTATATGCAATCATGCATATAAGAGATCAAAACTCAAATAACTTTCATGGATAAAATAGATCTGATCATAAACTCAAAGCTCATCGGATCCAAAGAAACACACCGCAAAAAGAGTTACATCAAATAGATCTCCAAGAGACCATTGTATTGAGAATCAAAAGAGAGAGAGGAAGACATCTAGCTACTAACTACGGACCCGTAGGTCTACAATGAACTACTCACGCATCATCGGAACGGCGCCAATGAGGATGATGAACCCCTCCATGATAGTGTCTAGATTGGATCTGGTGGTTCTGGAACTTGCGGCGGCTGGAATTGTTTTTCATCGACTCCCCTAGGGTTTCTGGAATATTTGGGTATTTATAGAGCAAAGAGGTGGTGCGGGAGGCCACCGAGGTGGGCAGAACCCACCAGGGCACGCCTGGGCCCCTAGGCGCGCCCAGGTGGGTTGTGCCCCACTCGGGGCACCCCTCTGGTACTTCTTTGGCCCATCCTGTGTCTTCTGGCCCAGAAAAATTCTCCAAAAAGTTTCGCTGCGTTTGGACTCTGTTTGGTATTGATTTTCTATGAAGTAAAAAACAAGCAAAAAACAGCAACTGGCACTGGGCACTATTTCAATAGGTTAGTCCCAAAAATGATATAAAGTTGCTATAAAATGATTGTAAAACATCCAAGAATGATAATATAACAGCATGGAACAATCAAAAATTATAGATACGTTGGAGACGTATCTGCATCCCCAAGCTTAATTCCTGCTCGTCCTTGAGTAGGTAAATGATAAAAACTGAATTTTTGATGTGGAATGCTGCCCAACATGTTCATCACATTCTTTTCTTTTGTAGCATGGACATATGGACTTTTATATGGTTCCAAGCAATAGTCTAGTTTTGACATGAAGATTTCAATACTCAAGCATATCAACAAGCAACCATGACTTTCAAAATATCAACACTAAAGCAAGTTATCCCTAGCCCATCATGCTCAATCATTGATCCATTCATGAAACACACTCGCATATTAGCTACATCCAATGCTCAAGTACGATCATAGTGCCCCTTAGTTGGTGCTTTATAAGAGAAGATGGAGACTCAAATAAAAATAAAAATTGCATAGTAAATAGAAAGGCCCTTCGCAGAGGGAAGTAGGGATTTGTAGAGGTGCCAGAGCTCAAAGCGAAAATCAAGAGATAAAACATTTTGAGAGGTATACTTTTCCCGTCAACGAAAACGACCGAGTAATTCCCAACACTTTCCATGCTAGATATATCATAGGTGGTTCCCAAACAGAAAATAAAGTTTATTCCTTTTTCCACCATACTTTCACATTCCACGGCTAGCCATATCCACGGATGCCGTCCATACCAACACTTTCCAAGGAATTTATTATTTGACAACATAAAGTAAATTTCTTTTTCAATTTGGGACTGGGCATCCCTAGTACCTTTGCCGTACTCTCGTGCAATAACAAGTGAATAAACACTCATCTTGAGAATAACACATCTAGCATGGAAAATATTGGCCACTCCCTGCCTCTTCATGAGCGGTACGAGCACACAAAAAGGAAATTAATTTTGAAATTGGAGATGGCACATACAAATTTGCTTAGAACGGCACGGAAATACCGCATATAGGTAGGTATGGTGGACTCATATGGCAAAACTGGGTTTAAGGTTTTTGGATGCACAAGTAGTATCCCTACTTAGTACAAGTGAAGGCTAGCAAAAAGATTGAGAAGCATCCAACCAAGAAACAAAGAATCTCATAAACGAGCATTAAGCATAACTAACACCGAATAGTGCACCACAAGTAGGATGTAATTTCATTGCATAACCATTGACTTTCATGCTTGCATAGGGAATCACAAACCTTAACACCAATATTCTTACTAAAGTATAATTACTCACCAACATGACTCATATATTAAATCATCATATCGCAAAACTATTACAAAGAATCAACTTTAATTTGTCCAATGATCTTCATGAAAGTTTTTATTATATCCCTCTTGAATATCTATCACTTTGGGACTAGTTTCATATGTTGCTTTTGATTGCTCAAACAAATCTAAGTGAAGAACATGAGCATAAAAAAATTTGTCTCTCAAAATAATATAAGTGAAGCATGAGAGAATTTCTTCAAAAATTTACTAAGGTTATGGGAACGATTCCGACAATAATAAGGGATAGGGTAAAGGAGCATGATCTATCGAGATGCAAATGGGTTACATGGTGGTTTTAGCAAGTTCGGGCCTCTCACGGTGGAGATAACAACCCTATGTCTCATGCTCCGGAGAGGCTTTGTTTTATCTGAGTATGTATCCGGAGATTACAATGTATGTGTGGGAGAGAGAAGAACGGATCTTCATGCCTGAACAAGTCCTGAGACTAATGGCGAGAGAGAGAGAGCTAGGAGGAGAAGAATGAGGGCCTGCCCCCAGTCTAGTGGTGGGGGTGGCTTATATAGAGTGCGCCACCCCCTCACCCCTTATGTTACAAGGTGGATCATTAATGCCATAATATCTGCTCACTACGAAACCGTCATGCTGACTATTGGTCTTCGTATGTCCGAGTGAAATCAGGTATTCCGAGTGGAATGAGTTCATCGAGTGGAGTGCTATGCTCCGAGTGGTTTGTTGCCTTCCGAGTGAATGTCACTCTGCAGAACATCTGACTGCTGATCTGGCCCTGGGGCCAAGTATAAGGTGTGTGGTGTCCTAGGGTAGGGTCTTTAGGTCAGGCCTGTTACCCTACCCCCAATACATGTCCTCGTCATTTGCCCCCGAATCGGTCGAGGTTGAGCAGGTCGAGTCGAGGTGAATTCCCAGATGAGTCGAGTGCTACGGAGGCGCTCATGAACTCCCTCTGGTCACCCGGCGGTCTCATCTCCGCGTGTTGTCTTGACGGATTCCGGACTACATGGTGTCCGAGTGAAATTATCCCCAACATTAGAGGCTCCGAATCGGTTGAGATTTTGCAGAAAGAGTTTGTGGAGTACACAATTTGGCCCGAGTGATTACGGAAATACTCGGTACCCGTCATCGTGCTTCCAAACAACCAAGGTTGAACAAAATCTCAAAGGATTCTAGCACTGTGCCTCCCGACTGATCTGGGGTAAGTGGCCGCAAGGAGAAACTTGGTGATAGTCGTTCATCTCTCGGAAGAGGCTGACTTGTGATCCTATAGCAATTTTTTTGAGTGATTTGGACCTGGTCCTGCATCGAGTACCTGATTACTTGGAATTTCTTCGCTGCAGACAGTCGGCGGGAGTCTTAGAACTTGTCTTTTTTTTGTTGTTTGGCCGTCACTCGGACCGAGCGGACCGTTCCGAGTGGACACTATTCTAGTGGGGGCACGCTGAGCGCACCCACTGGGTGTAGTCCCCGAGACTGCCGTCGACTGCGGGCAGCCGGCGGGAGTCTTAGAGCCTGTCTTTTTTTTGTTGTTTGGCTGTCACTCGGACCGGGCGGACCGTTCTGAGTGGATACCATTCCAGTGGGGGCACGCTGAGTGCACCCATTGGGTGTAGTCCCCGAGACCTCCGTCGACTGCGGGCAGTCGGCGGGGGTCTTGGAGCCTGTCTTTTTTGTTGTTTGGTCGTCACTCGGACCGGGCGGACCGTTCCGAGTGGGTACCATTCCAGTGGGGGCACGCTGAGTGCACCCACTGGGTGTAGTCTCCGAGACCGTTGTCGACTGCGAGCAGTCGATGGGGGTCTTAGAGCCTGTCTTCTGATCTGGAACTGAATTAAACAGGTGAACCCTCATGCGCTCGACATGGTAAATGACTTCAGCGTAGAACTGTGACGGGTCTTCATGCATTCGGAATGGATCTTCGTGGGCTCGGCACGGTAAATAACTGCAATCTGGAGCTGAGTCAATCTGATGGATCTTCCTGCGCTTGGCATGGTAAATAAGCTCAGCCTGGAGCTGAGTCAGTCGGACTGATCTTCGTGCACTTGGCATGGTAAATAAATTCAACCTGGAACTGGACCAATCAAGCGAATCTTCATGCACTCGGCCCGATGAATGAATTCGGCCTTGAAACTGCTGACTGTAGAAAAAGGCTGGACACTCCAGGGAGTAATCATTCGAGTAGTACTTCTTACATTGACCGTTA
This sequence comes from Thinopyrum elongatum, assembly GCA_011799875.1. Classification (NCBI taxonomy): domain Eukaryota; kingdom Viridiplantae; phylum Streptophyta; class Magnoliopsida; order Poales; family Poaceae; genus Thinopyrum; species Thinopyrum elongatum. The sequence goes on along the minus strand of CM022298.1, from coordinate 499,133,363 downwards.
GCTTTTGCATGAAAGGGGTATTTGTAAGAGTACATTGTATCCGTAGAGGAACTTCGGTTTCACCCTTTTGCATGAAAGGGGTATTTGTCCGAGTGGACGTGCTTCCTGACTGATCGGGGTATGTTGACTGCAAGGAAAAACTTGGTGGCACTCATATGTCTCCCGGAGGAGATAGACTAGTGGTCCGACGTGGACGTGCCATGAAACCCGAGTGTCGAGGCTAGTGTGTGGGCTGACTCTCCGGAGAGAGGCCACTCATTATCCCGGGGGAACACCAGCACATGCCATCTCTGAGTCCAAGTTTGTGAAACTGACGCCTTGGAGCCTAGAATAAGGGCCAAGTGTATCCGTAGAGAAGCGTCGTTTTCACCCTTTTGCAGTCCTGAAGATGACTCCAGGTAATGATTTGGGAGATCGTCCGAGTGGACGGTGCTACCCTTATAGATCTTCGGCGGACCGAGCATGTATGATCAGAAAAATATTCCTGATGTAATCAACAGGTTGATCAAATGGGCGTAACCCCTGAGGGCGGAATGGCCCACTGCTGTTCGCAGGCCCCGAGTGATGCTCGAAAGAGGTAAGCTTGCTACAGAGTGCGATATGAGGTTTGATCATATGAGTAACTTAGTCTCTCCCGTGTTGGGGGTGTAGTGGTGAAGACATGTCTAACTGATGGTGACGCGCGAGGCGGCCGAGGGGCGAGGATGTGTACAATTGAGTGGCGATGCGCGGAGCAGCCGAGTTGTGAAGACGTGCACAACCGAGTGGCGACGCGCGGGGCGGCCGAGTGATGAAGACGTGCACAACCGAGTGGCGACGCACGGAGCGGCTGAGTGGTGAAGACGTGCACAACCGAGTGGCGACGCGTGGGGCGGCCAAGTGATGATGTGTGAGGTGGTCGAATGATGAAGACGTGCACAACCGAGTGGCAACACGCGGGGCGGCCGAATGGTGAATACATGCACAATCGAGTGGGGACGCGCGGGGCGGCCAAGTGGTGACACGCGGGGCAGCCGAGTGAATGACTACGTGTCTAGCCAAGTGGCGAAACATGGGGTGGCCGAGTGACGACGTGTGAGGCAGCCGAGTGGCAAAAATGGTCCTCGAAGGAGTTAGCCATATGCTTTCGAAGCTGATGTAGCGACGAGGTCGGTGTAGTGTGGTTGTGACGCAACTAGATCGGTGTGACAACTGAGTCTGAGTAGGAATGAAGATGGCGCGCAAAGTGTCTGAGTGATTATGTAACTTGTCAAACTGGCGGATCGAATGCACTTGTTGAAGTGAAGGATCTGACTGGTGATGAAGTACTCGACCACTCAGGAGAGTATCATTCCGAATGAGCTGCAGCCCCCGAGTGCGGCGTAGCCCCCGAGCGTACTACAGGCTTCGACAACGGACATGTCGGAATACAAGAGATATAGTTTTGAATGGATAATTTGTAATTCACCAAGTCGGACTCGGGTAAAGGTGAGGAGCAGCTTCCGAGTGATTCTCGAAAGAGGTAAACTCGCAAAGGAGTGATGTATGCAGTTAAAAAGGGACTTATCTGTCTCATGCCCAATGAGACGACGAGGTCTATGTCGTCGACACGATGAAGATGATACCACTGAGGGGTTGGCCGGATGTGTTTGAAGTCAACAGAGCGGCAAGGTCGGTGTTGCAGTGCCCTAGGATCGGTACGGTGACCGAGTCCGAGTAGCGATGAAGTTGGCGCATAGGGCCGTCGAGTGATCGCGTAACTTGTGTAAAAAATATCAAGAGGAAATTTGATGTGTGCTGAAATGATTTGTGTAAAAAAACACCCATAGACACCCGCTGGGACTGCAAGGGGCTTGCTGGTTAACCAACAAGAGTCTGAAAGAGCGAAGGGTCCGTTCGAACTTGTTGGAGTACTGCCTCAAATAAAATGGAACAGTAGTGTTTCGACTGAGTTGCAGCCCCTGAGGACCAATGCAAACTCAAAATGAAGAACACATGGTGTCCGTGAACGATGTATGTGAAAAAAATGGAAGTTGGACTCTGGAGTCAAAAAGCCAGTACTAAGCAAGTATGTGAAAATAAGCAACCGAGCATAAAGGTACACTCAGTGGCGTGGCCTCCGAGTGAACGTGATGTGTGAATTACGAGATACTCGGGAATGCGGAAATAACAGAATGTAGTGCATGTAGGATGACTTAGCTGTCTGAGGGCGTGCGAGTGGCCGAATGGTGAAGATGTGTTCAACCGATGGCGAGGCGCGGGGCAGCCGATTGATGTAGATGTGTCTCACCGAGTGGCGACGCGCGGGACGGCCGAGTGGTGAGGATGTGTCCAACCAATGGCGACGCGCGGGGCGGTCGATAGATGTAGATGACCAACCAAGTGGCGACGCGCGGGGCGGCCGAGTGGTGATGAGGTGACCAACCGAGTGGCGACGCGCGGGGCGGCCGAGTGGTGATGACGTGACCAACCGAGTGGCGGCGCGCGGGGCGGCCGAGTGGTGATGAGGTGACCAATCGAGTGGCGACGCCGGCGGCCGAGTGGTGACGAGGGACCAACCGAGTGGCGACGCGCGGGGCGGCCGAGTGGTGATGAGGTGACCAACTGACGGCAACGTGCGGGGCGGCCGAGTGTGATGAGGGACCAACCGAGTGGCGACGCGCGGGCGGCCGAGTGGTGATGAGGTGACCACCGAGGGGCGACGCGCGGGCGGGCCGAGTGGTGATAGGTGCACCATCCAAGGGCGACGCGTGGGTCGTCTGAGTGGTGATGAGGTGACCAACCGAGTTGCGACGCGCGGGGCGGCCGAGTGGTGATGAGGTGACCAACCGAGTGGCGACGCGCGGGGCGGCCGAGTGGGATGAGGTGACCAACTAAGAAGCGACGCGCCGGCATCTGAGTGGTGATGAGGCGACCAACCGAGAGGCGACGCCGGGCGTCTGAGTGGTGATGAGGTGACCAACCGAGTGGCGACGCGCGGGGCGGCCGAGTGGTGATGGGTGACCAACAAGAGGTGACGTGCAGGGCGTCTGAGTGGTGATGAGGTGACCAACCGAGTGCGACGCGCGGGGGGGCCGAGTGGTGATGAGGTGACCAACCAGGAGCGGCCCGCGGGGCTCTGAGTGGTGATGAGGTGACCAACCGAGTGGCGACGCGCGGGGCGGCCGATTGTGTGATGACGTGACCAACCGAGTGGCGACGCGCGGGTGGCCGAGTGGTGATGAGGTGACCACCGAATGACGACGCGCGGGCGGCCGAGTGGTGAGGAGGTGACCAACCAAGAGGCGCACGCGCGGGGCGTCTGAGTGTGTGATGAGGTGACCAACCAAGAGGCACGCCGGGGCGTCTGAGTGGTGATGAGGTGACCAACCGAGTGGCGACGCGCGGGGGCGGCCGAGTGGTGATGAGGTGACCAACCAAAGGCGATGCCGGGGCGTCTGAGTGGTGATGAGGTGACCACCGAGTGGCGACGCGCGGGCGGCCGAGTGGTGATGAGGTGACCAACCAAGAGGCGACGCGCGGGGCGTCTGAGTGGTGATGAGGTGACCAACCGAGTGGGCGACCCGGGCGGCCAGTGGTGATGAGGTGACCACCAAGAGGCGACGCCGGGGCGGCCGAGTGGTGATGAGGTGACCAACCGAGGGGCGACACGCGGGCGGCCGAGTGGTGATGAGATGACCAACCAAGAGGCGACGCGCGGGGCGTCTGAGTGGTGATGAGGTGACCAACCAGTGGCGATGCGCGGGGCGGCCGAGTGGTGATGAGGTGACCAACCGAGTGGCGACGCGGGGCGGCCGAGTGGTGTTGAGGTGACCAACCGAGAGGCGACGCGCGGGGCGTCGAGTGGTGATGAGGTGACCAACCGAGAGGCGACGCACCGGGCGTCTGAGTGGTGATGAGGTGACCAACCGAGTGGCGACGCACGGGGCGGCCGAGTGGTGATGAGCTGACCAACCAAGAGGCGACGCGCGGGGCGTCTGAGTGGTGATGAGGTGACCAACCGAGTGCCGACGCGTGGGGCGGCCGAGTGGTGATGAGGTGACTAACCAAGAGGCGACGCGCGGGCGTCTGAGTGGTGATGAGGTGACCAACCGAGGGCGATGCGCGGGGCGGCCGAGTGGTGAGATGAGGTGACCACACCGAGTGGCGACGCGCGGGTGGGCCGAGTGGTGGAGGGTGACCAACCGAGTGACGACGCGCGGGGCGGCCGAGTGGTGATGAGGGTGACCAACCAAGAGGCGACGCCGGGGCGTGTGAGTGGTGATGAGGTGACCAACCGAGAGGCGACGCGCGGCTCTGAGTGGTGATAAGTTACCACCGAGTGGCGACGCGCGGGGCAGCCGAGTGGTGATGAGGTGACACCAACAGGCGACGCGCGGGGCCTCTGAGTGGTGATGAGGTGACCACCGAGTGGCGATGCACGGGACGCCGAGTGGTGATGAGGTGACCAACCAGAGGCGACGCGCGGGGTGTCTGAGTGGTGATGAGGTGACCAACCGGTGGCGACCGCGGTGCGGCCGAGTGGTGATGAGGTGACCAACCAGAGGCGACGCGCGGGCGTCTGAGTGGTGATGATGTGACCAACCGAGTGGCGACGCGCGGGGGGGGCGGTGGGTGGGGGGGCACGGGGCGGGGCTGGGGGCGGCGAGTGGTGATGAGTGACCAACCGAGTGGCGACGCGCGGGGCGGCCGAGTGGTGATGAGGACAACCGAGGTGACGACGCGCGGGGCGGCCGATGGTGATGGAGGTGACCAACCGAGTGGCGACGCGCGGGGCGGCCGAGTGTTGATGAGGTGACCAACCAAGTGGCGACACACGGGGCGGCCGATTGGTGATGAGGTGACCAACCAAGTGGCGACGCGCGGGGCGGCCGAGTGAAGGAGACGCGTCCCGCGGAGTGACAATGCGCAGGGCGTGATGAAGACACATCCAGCTTCGTGACCGCGTGCAGGGCGGCCGAGTGGTGAGGACATGTCCAGTCGAGCGATGACACACGGGCGGCCGAGCGCCAATCATCCGGTTTGGTCCGAGTGAGCTTGTCCCATCCGAGTTGCCATGCCGACTGAAGGGAGTTGCTGCCGAGTTGATGATGCCGAAGGGAATATGCGCCCGCGCCGCGCCGGGCACACGATACATGAGGAATGCCGCCGAACCAACGACGTCGGAGGGAGAAGTTGCTGAGCATGGTCGGCATGGCCAACTCCTGGTCCCCACGCCGCGTCGGGTTTGTGCCTCCAGCGTGGGATACGCTGTCGTGTGTGAGGGCGGAGCCAGCTTCCGGTTGCGGTGGTGTGGTGTTGGCTCCATTGTACAGGTTATCGGCGAGCGCTTGGAGTCGAACGGAGGAACCGTCGGGGATTCACCAACGCCTGTCGCTTCAGATGCCGTTACCATGCATTGATGGAGTTGACCACGTCCAAAACCTGTACCATGCAAGAGGCTTAATTAGCGGTAATTAAGCAAGAGTATAAGACGGGACTGCATGCAATGGAAGTTTCCTTCTTCCACGGGGCATTTATCTCCCTGCATGCAGTTTACTCCCTGGGAAGGAATTGCGATTTAATGGAGAGTGGTTCTCGATGGGTGCTGAGTAGCTGATGCTGGTGGGGCTCGCCGACGTGTAGTTGGTGTCGGAGGAGGAAACGCCGCATGCCAGCAACGTGCCGAACCTGCACCTCGCCGCTTGGGGGAACAGACCGCCAGTTGGGTCGGCAGTTCCGTCGCGGAGGCTACGGCCAAGCAGCCAATTGGAGTGAAGAGCTCCGTGTCGCCGGATGCTGCGATCCGTCACCCAGGGAGGACAGCAAGCCTCAGATCGGAGGAAGGAGTCGAACCGCCGGTCGGACCTGCGCTTCTCCGGAGGCTGTGCGCGGGGGCGTGTCGTCAGCGTCACACGCATGGCTGGAGACGACGACGTGCGAATGGCGCCGGTGGCCGTGCGCCCTAGGGCGTGCCCGGCCCCGTCATCTGTGTCGCGTAGAGGCCGTGCCATCACCATGGGGTTTGTCGTCGCATGTCAAGCCAACAAATCCATGGTGGAGGCTGCAGCCGTGCAGTCGACTAGATTGAAGGGTGACCTCCTGAGATTTGCCTGAGGATAGATAAATGTAAAACCCATTTGCATCATGGCTCGATAGACGCCATGCCCCAAGGTGGGCGCCAACTGTCGCGGGAACGATTCTGACAATAATAAGGGATAGGGTAAAGGAGCATGATCTATCGAGATGCAAATGGGTGAGACGGTGGTTTTAGCGAGTTCGGGCCTCTCATGGTGGAGATAACAACCCTACGTCTCGTGCTCCGGAGAGGCTTTGTTTTATCTGAGTATGTATCCGGAGATTACAATGTATGTGTGGGAGAGAGAAGAACTGATCTTCATGCCTGAACAAGTCCTGAGACTAATGGCGAGAGAGAGAGAGCTAGGAGGAGAAGAATGAGGGCCTGCCCCCAGTCTAGTGGTGGGGGTGGCTTATATAGAGTGCGCCACCCCCTCACCCCTTATGTTACAAGGTGGATCATTAATGCCATAATATCTGCTCACTACGAAACCGTCATACTGACTATTGGTCTTCGTATGTCCGAGTGAAATCAGGTATTCCGAGTGGAATGAGTTCGTCGAGTGGAGTGCTATGCTCCGAGTGGTCTGTTGCCTTCCGAGTGAATGTCACTCTGCAGAACATCTGACTGCTGATCTGGCCCTGGGGCCTAGTATAAGGTGTGTGGTGTCCTAGGGTAGGGTCTTTAGGTCAGGCATGTTACTCTGGGGCCTAGTATAAGGTGTGTGGTGTCCCAGGGTAGGGTCTTTAGGTCAGGCCTAGTATAAGTGAAGCATGAGAGCATTTCTTTAATAATATTAAAGCACATCATGCTCAAAAAGATATAAGTGAAGCACTAGAGCAATTCCATAGCTCAAAAAATTTAAGTGAAGCACATAGAGTAATTCTAACAAATCATAGCATAATTTTGGTTCTCTCAAATAGGTGTGTCCAGCAAGGATACTTGTGACAGACTAAAAAGCAAAACAAGCAAAGACTCATATCATACAAGACGCTCCAAGCAAAACTCATGATATGTGACGAATAAAAATATAGCTCCAAGTAAAATACCGATGGTCGTTAGAAGAAAGAGGGGATGCCACTCGGGGGCATCCCCAAGCTTAGTTGCTTGTTTCTCTTTGTATAATAGCTTGGGGTGCCATGGGGCATCCCCAAGCTTAGGCTCTTCTTACTCCTTATTCCTTCATCCATCGTGATCTCACCCAAAACTTAAAAACTTCAATCACACAAAACTTAACAAAACCTTCGTGAGATCGGTTAGTATAAGAAAACCAATCTTTACTTTAAGTACTGTAGAAAACTGTGGAGTACAGATAACTAAGCTACAGTGAACGTCTGCTGATGATGCCATGTCACCTCGGTTACTGTTGTTAATCTCGCATTGGTTCGAAACCCAGTTCAAATTTCAAATTTAAAATAAAGGCAAACATCAAAAGTTTTTAAACATTAAAACTAAAATGTTCGAGAGGTGAAAAATAATGCATAGGTAATTATGGTGGAGAATCCACATTTTTATAAAATATTTAAATGCACTAAAATGATTTAAGCAGCAACTAAAACATTAATTAAATGTCTTTTATAAATTATAAAATATTAAAACATTTTATTTAGGGGTCAAACTTTTTGTGCCAGTGGGTTAAAAGATAATACTAATTTAGAAGTTGTTTTGTATTTTAATTAAACTAAAATACATTAAAGGCTTACAGAAAAGAAATTAACAGAAAAGAAAAAAAGGCAAAAGAGAAAAAAAAAAAAGGGGAAACCCCCTACCCCCCTGGGCCTAGCCAGCCGAATCGGCCCAGCTAGCTCAGCCCAGTGGCCCACCCCTACCTGGTCGCTCGTCCTGTTCCTCAGGCGCGTCGCTACAGGGGAGGAGCCCCGCCGGACCAGCTCGCCGGCGCCGGCGAGTGGATAAGAGCCCCCCAGCTCCCACTTTCCTTCCCCTGGAACCCTAGCCGCCCGCTACCCCTCCTCTCGCCTCGCCCAGATCTGCCTCGCCCTCTCCCACTCTCCCTGCTCCTCCCCGCTCGCCGGACGCCCAAGCCGGAGCTCGCCGACGCGAAGCACCGCCGCCCCCCCCCCCCCCCCCCCCCCCCGGACAGCCTCCAGCTGCATCGGCCTGTCTAGGAGGAAGTGCGTGCCCCACCCTACGTCGACTACGGTGCTGGATCGAAGACGGGAGGCCCCATCGACGACGCCTGCTTCATCTTCTTCCCCGTCGGCCGTCGCACAACCTCGTCGTCGATTCACGAGCTACAGAGCGCCCCAGACCTCGCCATCCCCTTCTCTGCGATCGCTGTGAGCTCGCACACCTTCCCTCTCTCCCTATTTTCTGTGCGCGCCCCTAGCTTCGTTTCCCCGCCGTTGCCGAACCTCGCCGCCACTGCAGTCATCGTCGCTGCTGCTGCCGTTCGTTTCAGGGCCGGGAAAGCACTCGGTCGTGCTCAGTGCATCGCCCCGATGCCGCCCGTGCCACCAGTCATTCCATTAGCGCCCGTAGAGTCGATCCCGTGCTCGCCCAACTCCAGCCGCCGCCGTCCGTCGACAACCCGCTCGATGCCGGCCGCGACCAAGCTCCTGCTCCGGCGCCTCGCCCGCGCGTGCCCGCGACCAACTTCGCCCGCTTCACCCGCCCTTCCCCGGCCGGAGCTCCGCCCACCGCTACAGCTTTTGCTGCCGCCGCCGTCAACAGCTCGCCCCGCGCGCGCCCCCGTCATCTGCCTGCTCGCACGGCCGCCCCTGTGCAACCCCCCTCGCGCCCACGGGCCGTCCCGCCTGGCACGCCCCTCCTAGCACGCGCGCCCGCGCTTGGCTGCGCGTCGCGCTCCCCGGCCGCACCCGCTTGCCATCGCAGGCTGTCGTCGCAGCTGCCCGCTGCTGCTCGTTCGCCGGTGGCGGCCCGCGCCCGCGTCCCCCGCTCGACGGCCGAGCCCCACACCTCCACGCCGGTGCTCGCCTCCCCTCCCCGCACACCATGGCCGCCCGGCGCACGCTGCCGCCGGCCCCTGCCGTTCGCCTCCGGCGATGGCCTCGCCCCCCTGGTGCGTGCTCGAGCCCAGCCGCACCAGTGGCTGCTTGGGCCACTGCCCAGTGGGGCCGGGCCAAATAAAACAAAAGTGAAAGAAAAGAAAAGGTTAATATATATATATATATAATAAATAAATGTTTTAACCCTAAGTCACTTACACGTGGGGCCTGCAGCACTGTTCACCTTTGACCAGTCCACGGTCAACTGCTGACTGTGCATTGACCTGGACCCGCAAGTCAGCCACTGACTGGGTACACAACTGGGTACACTTAGCCTTTTTATTAATATTTTGAATTATTAATAATTTTATATTATTATTAAAACTTTGAAAACTAATATAAAATAAACCGTTTATCAGATGAAAATACTTTGAACATGAAAGTTGCTCAGAATTTCGAAATGAATCCGAATACGCAGTCCGTTCGTTCGCCACATGTCCTTAACATAGCGAACATGCAACCTTTCCCCTGCGGTTCGTCTGTCCGAAAATTCCGAACACCGGGAATACTTTCTCGGATGTTTTCCCCCTTCGCCGATATCACCTATCCCTGCGTTAGATCACCCCTGGTACCGCGTATTCCTTGTTATATTTGGTGGTGCTTTGTTTGCTCCGTATTTACTATTTCTTTCCCCCTCTTCTTCTCCGGTAGACCCCGAGACCAGCGCTGATGCCACTGAGTACGACTACGTTGACGACGACCCTTCCTTCTCAACAGAGCTTCCAGGCAAGCAAACCCCCTTGGTCATCCCGATATCGCCTATTCCTTCTCTCTACTGCTTGCATTAGAGTAGTGTAGCTGTTACTGCCTTCAGATGATCCTATCTGCTGCATAGCCTGTCTTTGCTACTGCTGTTGTTACCTTTACCTGCAATCCTACATGCTTAGTATATGTTGCTAGTTTATCATCAGTGGCCCTACATTCTTGTCCGTCTGCAATGCTATACTATTGGGCCGTGATCACTCGGGAGGTGGTTACAGGTATATACTATATACTATCACACTACTTATGTTACTGTTCGGATGTGGGGGCTGAAGGGGCAGGTGGCTCCATCCAGGTTGTGATGGGCCTGGGTTCCCGACAGCCCCCGCGTGATTCTTTGTGGCGGAGCGACAAGGCAGGTTGTGACCACCTAGGAGACAGGTGGGCCTGGTCCCTGGTCGGCGTCCGCAGATACTTCAAATAACATGCTTAACGAGATCTTGGTATTTGATCTGAGTCTGGCTACGAGCCTATACGCACTAACCAACTATGTGGGAACAGTTATGGGCTCTCGATGTCGTGGTATCAGCCGAAGCCTTCTTGACATCAGCGGTTGAGCGGCACGCGCCGGATTGGACTGGAACGCCTGCGTTTGTATTAAGGGGGCTAGGTCTGCTTCCGGCCGCGTTCGCAACGTGCAGGTGTGCAATGGGCGATGGGCCCAGACCCCTGCGCGCTTAGGATTTAGACCGGCGTGCTGACCTCTCTGTTGAGCCTAGGTAGGGCTGCGACGTGTTGATCTTTCGAGGCCGGGTATGACCCAGGAAAGTGTGCCCGGCCAGAGGGATCGAGCGTGTTGGGCAATGTGGTGCACCCCTGCAGGGAAGTTTATCTGTTCGAATAGCCGTGTCCCTCGGTAAAAGGACGACCCGGAGTTGTACTTCGACCTTATGACAACTAGAACCGGATACTTAATGAAACACACCCAGATAAGTTCCAGAGACAACCCGGTGATCACTTTCCCACAGGGCGACGAGGGGAGGATCGCCGGGTAGGATTATGCTATACGTTGTTACTTGGTTAACTTACCAGCTACTCTTTTCTACATGCTTCAAGATGGAGGCTGCCAGAAGCATAGTCTTCGATAGGACTAGCTTTTCCCCCTCTTATTCTGGCATTCTGCAGTTCAGTCCACAGATACTACCCATTTCATTGATACCAATGCATATGTAGTGTAGATCCTTGCTTGCGAGTACTTTGGATGAGTACTCACGGTTGCTTTGCTCCCCCTTTCCCCCTTTCCTTTTCTTCTCGGGTGCCGCAACCAGATGTTGGAGCCCAGGAGCCAGACGCCACCATCGACGACGACTCCTACTACACCGAGGGTGCCTACTACTACGTGCAGGCCGCCGACGACCAGGAGTAGTTAGGAGGATCCCAGGCAGGAGGTCCGCGCCTCTTTCGATCTGTATCCCCAGTTTGTGCTAGCCATCTTATGGCACCTTGTTTAACTTAATGTCTGTGCTCAGATATTGTTGCTTCCGCTGACTCGTTTATGATCGAGCACTTGTATTCGAGCCCTCGAGGCCCCTAGCTTGTAATATGATGCTTGTATGACTTATTTGTTTTTTTAGTTGTGTTGTGATATCTTCCCATGAGTCCCTGATCTTGATCGTATACGTTTGCATGTATGATTAGTGTACGATCAAATCGGGTGCGTCACAAGTTGGTATCAGAGCCGACTGCCTGTAGGAATCCCCTTTCCACACTCCTTGGCCGAAGTCAAGTCTAGTCATTGCAAATCTTTTACTAACATGCCTGTGTGGCTTACGGGCCCACGTCGCCATTAGGTGGTATTAAGTTCTTTTATTCCTCGTCTATACTCTGGGATTCTGATCTCTCTTCTATTCGGGTTAAATGATTTTACTAATTCTAACTCTAGGTTCTCGTAAATACTTCCTCCCGGAGAGCCACTCATTCCCGATGATGGCTTGAATCACCAGAAGATTCTGAAGATACTCTTTGATGTTCTCTTGAGATTTTGTGCCCATCGCTTTTGTAATTCCCTTCCATCGATAAACTCCTATGGATAATTACTTACACTTGCCATTCATACAATGTTTCCCCGCTGCTCTTGATATTACAAGATGCCTCGAATTGCTCTCCGACTTTTTGAGAACCCTTGTGCCTACTGCCTTGTAGTTTATTACTGCATGAAAGCCCTTATGGGTAATTCCTCACACTTACCGGGGCTCCATTCATCCCCAGTTGTTCATGTGATTCACAAAAATTCTTCGAAAAACTATTCGATTTTCTGAAAATCCTCAGCAGCCTATTGCTCTTGAAATTCTTGCTTGCTAGCACTATGGTTAATCCCATAAGTCTAGTAATCTTATTGGCATCCTTTGTCACTATCATTTTGAGTCTGTTGATTCAATATGTTGCAGATGCTCGCAATCCTCAGTCAAAACTAGAATTCGTCTTTTTGGCTCAGACGTCACTCCGGACATGAGTTGGTTCTCGGCAAATCAAACCTTGATTGATTGTCGATATATGTCTATTCAACTTACTTATCTTTTGATTAGAGCCTTTGCTTCTGATCCCCCCGATATGGAAATCATAATTCCTTTGTATTTAAGCTTTGAAATTATTCAGATGTCCCTATAATCCGATGCCTTTGTGTTATTTCTTCTTCTGGTTGAACATCGACACTCACTTCGGATTCCTTACGGTCCGCCAAATCCTTTGTTGGATAATTATCCGACACTGTCCTTCATATTCAAAATTCTTGTAAATTCTTCCCCTGATACATAATGCCATTGGTAAATCCTATTCTCTAATTTGGCCAACCATGCTCTGCTTTTGAGCTGGTGATGTTTACTCTTGAAGCTTGTGGTATATGTTTCTAAGATGCCCCGATGGGTTGAACCAATGCCTTCCTTAATCTGTGTGAACCCAAAAGTTTTCACGGGTCATACTCCTCTGGCAATTCACCAGGTAGGTTTTCACACTCAAATCATTTTTAATAGAGCAGTGAATGAACGGTCATGCATTGGAGAAGTGGGAGTCGACCTTGAACTTTGTGTTCATGCCCATGGACACGATGTAGATCTTATCATGGAAGCTTCTCTTAAATTAATTATTCCGTTGGTACAAGTTCATCTTATATCTGGGATCTGGTCTTTTGCAATCGTGCTTCCGGCCATATCGATATTCCTTGATTCCTTTTTCGGACAAGTTAAACCACTTGTCCTCTGCAGATCAATGCACCTGTCCAACCTCTATTATGATCTACCTTCGAGTATTACCCCGTGGTATCTCGATAATATCACAAAACCATATTACTTCTTATGAGTTCTTCTTCAAGTATTATTTCTCACCGATTCCAATTTTCCCCGGGTTCTGAGTTATTAGACACTCAAGGACACCGATAAGTGAATCAATTCCGCACTCCAATTCAATAACTCTAAGTAATCTTCGTTGCTTATGAGTTTATTAATCCTTCACGTCATTCCTAGCCTAATCGGCTATATCATTATCGTGCTGATTTTAACTGTGCTACCTGGTCCTTATTCTCGGAGCACAACTTTCGACGATGAGCTAAGCTTACGTCGATCTTCCTTGTCATATCGTTTAATCTCGAACATCAAGCTTGATTCCGAGATGGTGTCGTATCCGTGGTTCCAATAATCTTTCGCTGCATTAGTCCTTTTGCTTGATGTAGTCGCTGTTCGATTGCTTCTTCGTGGAGCCTCTCGACAAAATTTGTCGTGATCATCATCAACATTTTGACTCCTTCCAGGATATCAATCGAATTCATGATGATAAGTGCCATCCTTCTCCCTTGGTAATTTGAGTTACCATCGACAACATCCTTATCTTCCTTTCATCACAAACTTGTTCATGTTGTGGATGCAACTTGCTATCGAGCTTGTATTATGTTCTACCTTGAAGTATTACCATCTTTTATGTCAAGGATGTTGTGAGAATTGCTTCACCTCTTAAGAGTTCTTGTTACAGTGATGCTTCTTGCCATCACCATTCTTTTCTTGAACCCCGTGTTGCTTCCAACCGGAATACCAATAAGTGAACTCTGTTGTGAGACTTTAGTATTTCTAGCAACCCTATTGCTCTGAAGTTAATGGTCGACAGTTTAGTCTTGGACCACTGGTTATTGAATCACCATTCTAACCTCGATCATGCTACCTAAGCCCATATTTCGGATGCACCTTTCAACCAATGTTTAATTATGTATGTTTTCCTCGAGCATACATCATTATATCATTTGATCTGACAAATGCTATCACCTTGTTCACTTAATTGTGGAAATCCATGTTTATGGTGATCTTGATGAATGGTTGCTGAGCCCGTCGGCCACATCCTCATCTTTTCCTTGCTAGAACTGTATGACTTATTTTATGAGTTGTTCCTGATGGATCCCTTGTGTATCCAAAGTCTGACCTTTGCTTGAAGATCGTGCCAATGCTATCTCTAAGCATGTCTGTGGTACTCCGATGATCAATAAAAACATTTGAAGCACAATGCTAAATTTTGTTTATCAATTATCCAACGCCGTTGTATGGGTAATGTCATGAAATTTCTCTCCCCTTACCTAAAGGGTTTTCTACATTATATCATGTCATGGATATCATGCTTTGCTTGTCCTTGGGAAGGATATACCCCTGAAATATGTGTTTAAACACATTTTCCTTTTCATTGTCCTGTTTAATCTGATAATCACATTTTCCTTTCCATTGTCTTGTTTAACCATTCCCGTGGTTTATATGATCTAAGCAGTAATGATTCGCTGCTTATGTAAACACCCTGGTGTACAACCTTGTCAGAAAGACCGTGTTACTATTGTTGATGACATTTCGGTAACCACCGATGGACGAGAACTTTGCCTATTGGTCTGCCTCATTTCAACAAGTAGGAAAATGGTTATCTTCGTCCCTCACCCTTGGTACCAACGATGCAGCCAACATAACTGATCGGTTATTCTCTGACATGCCTTGCTATCATGACCGTGCAAGATGTCAACGCCCTTCCTTCTTTTAACCCACATGGTGGGCCCATAACCCACAGTTTCACATGATCAAAACCTGACTCTCCTGTACACCCCCGATTTCCAAAGCTATTCCTTGCGCGTGGCCTCATATGTAATTCACGAGCCACCTTCCGAGAGATCATCAATTCTGGTATCAGACTCAATACTTATTCTCATTGCTCCGAACCCCTTTCACACTCCGATTCAGGCAACAAACGATTGCCTATCCGCTTGAAACTTCTTATTGTACCTTCTTACCTTGCTCTCGATGAC
The DNA here is from genome assembly GCA_011799875.1 of Thinopyrum elongatum. NCBI lineage: Eukaryota > Viridiplantae > Streptophyta > Magnoliopsida > Poales > Poaceae > Thinopyrum > Thinopyrum elongatum. The sequence continues at coordinate 499,118,278 of CM022298.1, read as the reverse complement.
TTTCTTGAATTTCAACTCGAGAGATGCCTCTATGCCTCGTTCACTGAGATAACACCAGGTGCCTAACATGTTGAGCTCCGTCCTTCCCGAGTTCCCCCCCCCCCTTATCTTTTTCGTAAGTACGATGAAGACCCCCAAGAAAGGATGCCGACTTCATCATGATGACCTAAAGCATGGAAATGAAGATATCAACTAAAGTGTCCAACTCTTCGAGAAGAGCAACCAAGACTGAGAAGATTCGTTAGAATTTCGTAACCAGACCTTTCCCCCTTACTCCCCCTCTTAAATCTCGAGACGAGATTTCTTGTAGTGGAGGAGAATTCTGACGCTCGGATAATTAAGCTACAGTGAATGTCTGTTGATGATGCCATGTCACCTCGATTACTATTGTTAATCTCGCGTTGGATCGAAACCCAGTTCAAATTTCAAATTTAAAATAAAGGCAAACATCAAAAGCTTTCAAACATTAAAACTAAAATGTTCGAGAGGTGAAAAATAATGCATAGGTAATTATGGTGGAGAATCCACATTTTTATAAAATATTTAAATGCACTAAAATGATTTAAGCAGCAACTAAAACATTAATTAAATTCCTTTTATAAATTATAAAATATTAAAACATTTTATTTAGGGGTCAAACTTTTTGTGCCAGTGGGTTAAAAGATAATACTAATTTAGAAGTTGTTTTGTATTTTAATTAAACTAAAATACATTAAAGGCTTACAGAAAACAAATTAACAGAAAAGAAAAAAAAAGGCAAAAGAGAGAAAAAAGGGGAAACCCCCTACCCCCCGGGCCAAGCCAGCCGAATCGGCCCAACTAGCTCAGCCCAGTGGCCCACCCCCACCCGGTAGCTCGTCCTGTTCCTCAGGCGCGTCGCTACAGGGGAGGAGCCCCGCCAGACTAGCTCGCCGGCGCCGGCGAGTGGATAAGAGCCCCTCGGCTCCCACTCTCCTTCCCCTAGAACCCTAGCCGCCCGCTACCCCCCTCTCGCCTCGCCCAGATCTGCCTCGCCCTCTCCCACTCTCCCTGCTCCTCCCCGCTCGCCGGACGCCCAAGCCGGAGCTCGCCGACGCGAAGCACCGCGCCCCCCCCCCCCCAGCTGCCTCCAGCTGCACCGGCCTGTCCAGGAGGAAATGTGTGCCCCCTACGTCGACTACGGTGCTGGATCGAAGACGGGAGGCCCCATCGACGACGCCTGCTTCATCTTCTTCCCCGTCGGCCGTCGCACAACCTCGTCGTCAATTCACGAGCTACAGAGCGCCCCAGACCTCGTCGTCCCCTTCTCTGCGACCGCTGTGAGCTCGCACACCTTCCCTCTCTCCCTGTTTTCCGTGTGCGCCCCTAGCTTCGTTTCCCCGCCGTTGCCGAACCTCGCCGCCGCTGCGGTCATTGTCGCTGCTGCTGCCGTTCGTTTCAGGGCCGGACAAGCACTCGGCCGTGCTCAGTGCATCACCCCGATGCCGCCCGTGCCGCCAGTTCGTTCCATTAGCGCCCGTAGAGTCGATCCCATGCTCGCCCAACTCCGGCCGCCGCCGTCCATCGATGCCCCGCTCGATGCCGGCCGCGGCCGAGCTCCTGCTCCGGCACCACTCCCGCGCGTGCCCGCGACCAACTTCGCCCGCTTCACCCGCCTTCCCCGGCCGGAGCTCCGCCCACCGCTACAGCTTTTGCTGCCGCCGCCGTCGACAGCTCGCGCCGCGCGCGCCCTCGTCGTCTGCCTGCTCGCACGGCCGCCCCTGTGCAAACCCCCTCACGCCCACGGGACGTCCCGCCCGGCGCGCCCCTCCTAGCACGCGCGCCCGCGCTTGGCTGCGCGGCACGCTCCCTGGCCGCACCCGCTTGCCATCGCAGCCTGTCGTCGCCGCTGCCCGCTGCTGCTCGTTCGCCGGTGGCGGCCCGCGCCCGTGTCCCTCGCTCGACGGCCGAGCCCCACACTTCCACGCCGGCGCTCCCCACTGCTCCCCACACACCATGGCCGCCCGGCGCCCACTGCCGTCGGCCCCTGCCGTTCGCCTCCGGCGATGGCTTCGCCCCCCTGGTGCGTGCTCTAGCCCAGCCGCACCAGTGGCTGCTTGGGCCACTGCCCAGTGGGTCTGGGCCAAATAAAACAAAAGTGAAAGAAAAGAAAAGGTTAAAATAAATAAATAAAAAAATATAAAAAATAATAATAAATAAATGTTTTAACCCTGATTCACTTACACGTGGGGCCCGCAGCACTGTTCACCTTTGACCAGTCCACGGTCAACTGCTGACTGTGCATTGACCTGGACCCGCCAGTCAGCCACTGACTGGGTACACAGCTGGGTACACTTAGCCTTTTTATTAATATTTTGAATTATTAATAATTTCAGATTATTATTAAAACTTTGAAAATTAATATAAAATAAACCGTTTATCAGATGAAAATACTTTGAACATGAAAGTTGCTTAGAATTTCGAGACGAATCCGAATACGCAGTCCGTTCGTTCGCCACACGTCCCTAACATAGCGAACATGCAACCTTTCCCCTGCGGTTCGTCTGTCCGAAAATGCCGAACACCGGGAATACTTTCCCGAATGTTTCCCTCCTTCGCCGATATCACCTATCCCTGCATTAGATCATCCCTCACACCGCGTATTCCGGTTATATTTGGTGGTGCTTTGTTTGCTCCATATTTACTGTTTCTTGCCCCCTCTTCTTCTCCGGTAGATCCCGAGACCGGCGCTGATGCCACTGAGTACGACTACGTCAACGACGACCCTTCCTTCTCAACAGAGCTTCCAGGCAAGCAAACCCCCCTTGGTCATCCCGATATCGCCTATTCCTTCTCTCTACTGCTTGCATTAGAGTAGTGTAGCTGTTACTGCCTTCGGATGATCCTATCTACTGCATAGCCTGTCTTTGCTACTGCTGTTGTTACCTTTACCTGCAATCCTACATGCTTAGTATAGGTTGCTAGTTTATCATCGGTGGCCCTACATTCTTGTCTGTCTACCATGCTATACTATCGGGCCGTGATCCCTCGGGAGGTGGTTACGGGTATATACTATATACTATCACACTACTTATGTTACTGTTCGGATGTGGGGGCTGAAGGGGAAGGTGGCTCCATCCAGGTTGTGATGGGCCTGGGTTCCCAACAGCCCCCGCTTGATTCTTTGTGGCGGAGCGACAGGGCAGGTTGTGACCACCTAGGAGACAGGTGGGCCTGGTCCTTGGTCGGCGTCCGCGGATACTTCAAACAACACGCTTAACGAGATCTTGGTATTTGATCTGAGTCTGGCTACGAGCCTATACGCACAAACCAACTATGTGGGAACAGTTATGGGCTCTCGACGTCGTGGTATCAGCCGAAGCCTTCTTGACGTCAGCGGTTGAGCGGTGCGCACTGGATTGGACTGGAACGCCTGCGCTTGTATTAATGGGGCTAGGTCTGCTTCCGGTCGCGTTCGCAACGTGCAGGTGTGCAATGGGCGATGGGCCCAGACCCCTGCGCGCTTAGGATTTAGACCGACGTGCTGACCTCTCTGTTGAGCCTAGGTAGGGCTGCGACGTGTTGATCTTTCGAGGCCAGGTATGACCCAGGAAAGTGTGCCCGGCCAAAGGGATCGAGTGTGTTGGGCAATATGGTGCACCCCTGCAGGGAAGTTTATCTATTCGAGTAGCCGTGTCCCTCGGTAAAAGGACGACCCGAAGTTGTACTTCGACCTTATGACAACTAGAACATGATACTTAATAAAACACACCCAGATAAGTTCCAAAGACAACCCGGTGATTGCTTTCCCATAGGGCGACGAGGGGAGGATCGCCGGGTAGGATTATGCTATACGTTGTTACTTGGTTAACTTACCAGCTACTCTCTTCAACATGCTTCAAGATGGAGGCTGCCAGAAGCGTAGTCTTCGATAGGACTAGCTTCTCCCCCTCTTATTCTAGCATTCTGCAGTTCAGTCCACAGATACTACCCATTTCATTGATACCAATGCATATGTAGTGTAGATCCTTGCTTGCGAGTACTTTGGATGAGTACTCACGGTTGCTTTGCTCCCTCTTTTCCCCCTTTCCTTTTCTTCTCGGGTGTCGCAACCAGATGTTGGAGCCCAGGAGCCAAACGCCACCGTCGACGACGACTCCTACTACACCGAGGGTGCCTACTACTACGTGCAGGCCGCCGACGACCAGGAGTAGTTAGGAGGATCCCAGGCAGGAGGCCCGCGCCTCTTTCGATCTGTATCCCCAGTTTGTGCTAGCCATATTATGGCACCTTGTTTAACTTAATGTCTGTAATCAGATATTGTTGCTTCCGCTGAATCATTTATGATCGAGCACTTGTAATCGAGCCCTCGAGGCCCCTGGCTTGTAATATGATGCTTGTATGACTTATTTGTTTTTTTAGTTGTGTTGTGATATCTTCCCATGAGTCCCTGATCTTGATCGTACACGTTTGCGTGTATGATTAGTGTACGATCAAATCGGGGGCGTCACAAAAAACCCATTCAAATTTTGTTAATACATTATATCTAATGTAGTCTAACTTTACCATGGCTTATAACCCCCGATACAAACCATAGATTCATCAAAATAAGCACACAATGCAAAGAAAACAGAATCTATAAAAAACAGAACAGTATGTAAAGATGAGGATTGTTCTCATACTTACGTAAGTCAAAAAATTCTGTAAAATTTGGACAACATAGCAAATTTATATATCAGTTTTGTGTAAAAAATTCAGAATTTTTTGTCACTTCTGTGAATCTACACAATTATTTTACTGGACACAAAAGTTTCTGTTTTCCAACAAGATCAAATCAACTATCACCAAAGCTATCCCAAAGGCTTTACTTGGCACAAACACTAATTAAAATATAAAAAACACAATCATAACAGAGGCATAATTATGAAAACACTCAAGAACAGAAATAAAAAGGGAAAAAGAAATTGTATTCATTGGGTTGCCTCCCAACAAGTGCTATCGTTTTACGCCCCTAGCTAGGCATAAAGCAAATATCTAACTTTTATCATCTTTATTTCTAGATCCATAGGATGCCCTCATGATTGATTCATATGAATGCTTAATTCTTGTTCTAGGGAAGTGTTCCATACCCTTCCTTAGTGGAAATTGAAATTTAATATTGCCCTCTTTCATATCAATCATGGCACCAATAGTACGTAAAAACGGTCTACCAAGTATAATTGGGCAAGACAGATTGCAATCAATATCATGAACAATAAAATCTATGGGCACATAATTCCTATTTGCAAGAATAAGAACATCATTAATTCTTCCCAAAGGCTTTTTAATAGTAGAATCCACCAAGTGCAAGTTTAAAGAACACTCTTCAGTATTGGTAAGACCAAGAACATCACATAAAGATTTCGGAATTGTGGAAACACTAGCACCGAAATCACATAAAGCAAAGACTCATAATTTTTTATCTTGACTTTGATGGTAGGTTCCCATTCATCATGTAATTTTCTAGGAATTTAGATCTCTAATTCCAACTTTTCTTCAAAAGCTTTCATCATGGCATCAACAATATGTTTAGTAAAAGCTTTATTTTGTTCATAGGCATGAGGTGAATTGATCATGGATTGCAACAAAGAAATACAATCAATCAAAGAGCAACTATCATAATTCAAGTCTTTGTAATCCAAAAGAGTGGGCATATCACTAGTTGAAGTTTTGACCTCTCCAAACCCGCTTTTATCAATTTTCTCAACAAGATTTTCACCCTTCGAAATATCGGGACACCTTCTATCTAAAGTTGACTCTTCTTCAGTCCATTTATCATCAATTTTAATTTTACTAAACAAGGAATCAATAGAAGAAACACCAATCACTTTAAGATCTTCATCACTTTTACGAAAGCAATCACTAGAAAGTGCTTTTTATAAAAATTCTCTTTTAGCTCTAAGCATAGCGGTTCTTTTCTTACTTTCATCCATAGAAACATATAAAGCTTTAATTGATTCCCCAACCTTAGGCACAAAAATTTTCATCTTGAGATTTTCTACATCATGAGAAATTCTATCAATGCTTCTAGACATATCATCAATCTTATTCAACTTTTCTTCTATCATATTATTGAAAACCTTTTGGGCATTGATAAATTCTTTAATATTATTCTCAAGATCGGAGGTGTTCCTATTATTATTATAAGAAGGATTACCATAGGAACCACCATAATTATTAGAGGAATTTCCAGGAAAAGACCTAGGATTAAAATTACCTCTATAAGCATTGTTATTAAAATTGTTTCGCGAGACAAAATTCACATCTACGGGATCACTATTTTGCTTAATCAAAGTAGACAAGGGCACATCATTAAGATCAATAGGAGCATTTTTTATTAGCAACCAATTTCATAAGAGCATCAACCTTTTCACTCAAAGTACTAATTTCTTCAACCGAATTAACTTTTTTACTAGTAGGCGCTCTTTCGGTGTGCCATTGTGAATAATTTGCCATAATATTATCAAGAAATTTAGTAGCTTCACCCAAAGTAATTTCCATAAAAGTACCACCCGCGGCAGAATCTAAAAGATTTCTAGAGACAAAATTCAATCCCGCATAAAAAATTTGTATGATCATCCAAAGATTTAAACCATGAGTGGGACAATTTCTTAGCACCAATTTCATTCTTTCTCAAGATTGCGCAACATGTTCATGCTCAATTTGCTTAAAATTCATGATCTGAGTTCTAAGGGAAATAATTTTCGCGGGCGAAAAATACTTAGTAATAAATTCATGATCTGAGTTCTAAGGGAAATAACTTAGCTTGGCGCGCTAGTGACCCTCGGCGGGTCCCTTCGTCGTGTTGGCGCGCTCCTCCGGAGCCTCTCCTGGTGACGACCTAGGGAGGCCCCTCGACAAGCTCTGGAGCCTTGAATGGCATGCCCCCACGAGGGTCGCGGGGGCAATTTGCGTAGGCCTCTGGAGCCCCCGAGCGAGGGCCGGCCATTAACAGCATGCCAGAGTGCGATGCCCAGTAGGGCGAGGAGGCGAGCTCTCCTGAGGCCGAGGGGCAGAAATCGGTGTGTACCTGCTAGCTCGCTCGAGAGCGCCGCGCGAGGATCAGACGCCAAGGCTTTGGCGAGGTGTGCTCACAAGAGGCCTAAGCCGGCTCAGGCATACCGTTCCCAGCCCCCGCTCGCGGGGCGCGATGGAGTGAGCTATGGGCAACCACCACACCGCTTAAGAACGAAAGTCAAGAGGGGAAACACTGCGGGAAGCAACGAAAAGAAAAAGAAGAATTCCCCCCTTTTTGAATAAAGACGCGAAAAGCTCAAATTCATTACAAGAACAGTAAATTTGGTTACAAAGGCAAGCAAAAAGAACAGCCTCGTCCGGCACCTACACTAGTCTTCTAGTCTTCCCACCAGCGCGGAGCATGGGGCTTCCACTATGCGTGGGCATAGTCGCTGAAAGACCGTGTTGTCCGCCAGCGCGGAGCATGGGGCTTCCACTTGGGCGTGGGTGGGAGCCCCTGCGGGGTCGAGGAGCGACGCACCGGGAGACTCCGGGGCGTGTACAGCCCCACTCATTATTACATGAGAGTGTCACGAGTAGAACTTCCAGAGGTGCTGGATGTTCCAGGCATTCTGGGTGGGGACCCCGTCCGGCGTCTCCAGGTGTAACGCCCGGATAATTAAGCTATAGTAACCCTCTACTAATGATGGCACGTCACCACGATTACTGTTGTTAATCTCACGATGATTCAATTTCCGTTCAAATTCAAATTTACGATAAAGTCAAACAAGAAACATTTTCAAACATTAAAACTAAAATCTTCTGGATGTGACAAATAAATCATAAGTAATGTTGGTGGACAATCCACATTTTTATAAAATGTTTAAATTCACTAAAATAATAAAAAGTAGCAAAAGCAATTAATTATATGCATTTTCAATTATTAAATTATAAAACTATTTTGTTTAGTTGCCCAAAACTATTGGGACAGTAGCATAATTATTAACACTAAATTAGGGGCTCATTTTTATATTTGATAAAGCTATAATAAATAAAAATAAAATGTAAACAGAAAAGGAATAAAATGAATAAAAGAGAAAAACAAGAAATGAAATGAAACCCCCCCCCACTGGGCCAACCGGCCCAACAGGCTCAATCCACCCCAGCCCAACTCTCCCTGTCTCCTTCCCTGTTCATCACAGACGCCATGGACGCACGCGCCGCGTCCATGGCTTCGATTGCCAGGTGCCGGCCATCCCGCGACCCTCGAGGATAAGAGCACCCCAGTAGCCTCCCTGTCCCTCTACAACCCTAGCCCCCAAATCCCCCTCTCCCTCGCTCGAATTCGACGACCTGAACAAGGCCGAGCTCGTGGTCGTCGTCATCGTCGTCGATCCCGTGGCCACCGGCCACCGTTTGCCACGATTTTATGCCCTGGAGGTCCGTCGTCCGCTGCTTCATCGACTACGAGGACTAGCTCGTGTCGGGACGCACCACATCGCCGCCATCAAGCCGTCTGCTCCGCGCGCGGCCGCCGGACGCCATCGTCGCATACGTCACCGTCAAGTCACCCCTGGTCGTCCCGACCTCTCTCGTGAGCTCGCGGTGAGCTCCACCTTCGACCCCCCCCTTTTTCGTTTTGACCACCATAGCACCGTCCCCGCGCTCGACCGCCATGGCCGAAACTCGCTTCGCGCATGCTCGCCCGCGGCCCTGCCACGCCCGTTGCTCCTGCTACCGCCGCGACCGCCCACTGGCTGTTGCCGCTGCGCCGCTGCGTACTAGCACGGCTCCCCCATGCCACTGCTGCTTGCCCCGTCGTGCTCGGCCGCAACTGCCTTCGGCCGCTGTTGCCGCTGCCGTATTGACCTGCTGCCGCTGCTGTACTGTAGCCCCGCGAGCACCCAGCCGCCGCAGCCGAAAGGCCCCGCGCCCACCGCTGCACCTGCTGCTCTTACGCTCCTGTTGCCCGGTGCCGCACGCTCTCACACTCACCATCGCCTGCCTCTGCTCGCTCGCTCGCCGTGCCCGCTGGTTCCGCTCACCTGCTGCTGCTCGGTCACCGCAACCCTGCGCCTTGCCCCGCACGTGTGCCGGCCACAGCCTGGCGCACCGGCCCACGCCGCTGCCCAGCCCCATGGCGCCCTGCTCCTTCCCCCTCGCGCCATGCGCGCCCGCGAGGCTGCTGGCGCCTGGTGCCGCGCGAGCCCAGCCAGCCCCCTCTGATGACTTGGAGGGGATAACCCCAGTTATTTAGCGCTAACCTCCCCCCACTGACTACCAAGTGGGCCCCTGTAGGATCGAAAGTATGTCTAGAAGGGGGTGATTAGACTACTTGACCAAATAAAAATCTAGTATTTTCCAAATTTTAAGTCTTGGCAGATTTTAGCAACTTAGCACAAGTCAAGCAATCAACCTACACATGCAATTCTAAGAGTATAGCAGCGGAATGTAAATCATTGCATATGAAGGTAAAGGGGAGGAGTTTGGAGGGAGCAAACGCAATGTGACACGGAGATTTTTGGCGTGGTTCCGATAGGTGGTGCTATCGTACGTCCACGTTGATGGAGACTTCAACCCACGAAGGGTAACGGTTACGCGAGTCCACAGAGGGCTCCACCCACGAAGGGTCCACGAAGAAGCAACCTTGTCTATCCCACCATGGCCATCGCCCACGAAGGACTTGCCTCACTATGGTAGATCTTCACGAAGTAGGCGATCTCCTTGCTTGTACAAACTCCTTGGTTCAACTCCACAATCTTGACGAAGGCTCCCAAGTGACACCTAACCAATCTAGGAGACACCACTCTCCAAAAGGTAATAGATGGTGTGTTGATGATGAACTCCTTGCTCTTGTGCTTCAAATGATAGTCTCCCCAACACTCACCTCTCTCTCACAGATTTGGATATGGTGGAAAGATGATATGAGTGGAAAGCAACTTGGGGAAGGCTAGAGATCAAGATTCTTATGGTTGGATTGGAATATCTTGGTCTCAACACATGAGTAGGTGGTTCTCTCTCAGAAAATGAATGCTGGAAGTGTAGGCACGTTCTGATGGCTCTCCCCTCGAATGGAGGAAGGGTGGAGGGGTATATATAGCCTCCACACAAAATCTAACCGTTACACACAATTTACCAAACTCAGTGTGACCGAATAGTGAAACTCGGTCAGACCGATTTAGTTCAAAAATGTGAACGTTAGGATTTTCGGTGGGACCGACATGTCAACTCGGTGAGACCGATTTCGTTAGGGTTAGGGCATAACCTAATCTCGGTGAGACCGATCACATGAACTCGGTGAGACTGATTTCTGTAATAGGCAAACAGAGAGTTGGTCAGGCAAACTCGGTGGGACCGATCGCTCATTTCGGTGAGACCGAAATGTTACGAAGAGGAACCAGAGAGTTTGCATTGCGAACTCGGTTGGACCGATCGCTCATATTAGTTAGACCGAAATGTTACGAAGGGAAACAGAGAGTTAGCAATCCCATTTCGGTGAGACCGAGATCCCTATCGGTGAGACCGAACTGATTAGGGTTTCTGGTAGTGGCTATGTCAAATGAACTCGGTGGTGCCGAATAGATCAAATCGATGGGGCCGAGTTTGACTTTTGGTTTGGGACATATGTGGATATGAGAAAGTGGTTGAGGGTTTTGGAGCATATCACTAAGCATTTTGAGCAAGCAAGCCATTAAGCAACACCTCATCCCCTTTTAATAGTATTGGCTTTCCTATGGACTCAATGTGATCTTGGATCACTAAAATGAAAAGAGTAGAGTCTTGAGCTTGAGCCAATATATGTCCTTAGCATTTTGAGGGGTCCACATCTCTAGTCCATGCCATGCCAATCATTGAACTTTCTGAAATGATCATCTTGAAAGAGTATTAGTTCAATGAGCTATATGTTATTAAGAATTACCAAAACCACCCAGGGATTAGTTGCACTATCAATCTCCCCCTTTTTGGTAATTGATGACAACATATAGATCAAAGCTTCGACACATGATAATAAGAATGAAGTATATCGTCGCTTTGAGAAGTATGTGATAAGCAAGAGCTCCCCCTAAATTTGTGCATTATTTAAAATTTGCTTTTGAATGCAAATGCACAATAGATTAGGATCATGGGTTACTCTTCCATGTCACATACATCTTGGTGGAGCGCTCAAAATGATGGAATATGAAAAATATGCACTCATCACCAAGGCAAAGTGAATGATCACACATGGCCATAAGTATCTCACACACATAAACATAGAATATCAACCAAGCAAGCACACAAAAGGTAGCAAAGAGAATGGCAAAAAGAAGCAAGCACTCTCTCTCGAAGCCTATGATCTATACACTTTCTCCCCCTTTGGCAACAAGTTACCAAAAAGCTTGAAAATGCATAGTGCTATGCGTCTCTCTAGGCTTGATCTTTGAGAGGCGGTGTAGAGAGGACTCCAAGAACAAATGCATCTGTTGAGGTTGTTGGAGCTGGTGGAGTTGCAACCGGAGGGGCAACTGAAGCTGTAGCTGCAGGTGCTGACGCGGTAGCTCTTGTATCTGTCACAGGCATTGCTGCAGATCTCTGTGCCCTAGGCACTCTCTGAAAAGCATCTGTGCTAGCTTTCCCTTTCCTCTCTTCAGCTTCTTCCTAGAGCTGCTCAACAGCTGTCTGCATCTTTGTCACCTTCAAGTCCAGATCATAAAACTTTGTTTCAATGATCCTCTCCAGGCTCTCTTGATTCTGAGTCAGGGTGGCCAAACCTTTCTCAATCCTCAAATTTGCTTGAATGAGATAGCTAAGTTGATCTTGTTTTGACTTGAGAAAAACTTGAGATGGCTCTTCAACACTTGTCATCTTGGCAGCCTTCTCTGCCTTTGCTTTCTCCCTCTTCTCTTGAGCCTCTACTAATGTAGAATCTTCAGCATCCATGACAACTGTGTTGTCCTCAAATTCAGGTCTCAAGGGGAGGTGTTATTTATCCAACAAATATGTGCATGTGCCCATCTTGGAGTTGATGAGCATCTGGATGTGTGGAGCATACCCACATGATCTCTTCTGGTCTGCAGCTGTCCTCTTGATTGTCTCAACAATCAAACTCATCACCTTAAACTTCTGGGGCACATCAAACAACAGAAGCAAATTGATGGAGTGGCCTCTGATCATCCTGTGATCTCCTGATTTGGGCAATAAGGTGTGCCTCAAGATGGTGTCAATAGTGGCTAGTCTAGACAATAGATAATATACAAAGCCTAGCTTGTGAGTCTCCAAGGCTTTGTCAGGAATCTCCTTATACATGTTGGCCATGGAGTTGTGATCTTTCTTTCTCTTGGCATAGACATCTATGTCATCCTCAAGCTCTGCAGGGGCATTGATCAGCTTGGCCCACTCAGCAACTGTTGATTGGTACCTTGTACCTTCAGACATCCATACAATCCTTCCATCTAGATAGAAATGAGCTGTAGAATAGAATTGCATAATGAGCTCATCATTCCACTTGGTAAGCTTCTGACCCACAAAAGTGTCTACTCCATTGAGTCTGAAACTTTCATGCACTCCTGGGAAGTGGTCTATATTGTTGTAGGTGTATTCCCAGTCTACCCACTTCATGTCACACACTATGGGCTTCTTATCCAAAAGAATTGTCTCATAGAAGTCCTGCTGCTCCATGGTGTGAAATCTATAGTCCACAACAGTCCTTCTCCTCACAGCATATGGATCTGATTGTCTCCACAATCTGAGACCTGCATCCTTCCTTGCTTTCATATTCTCAACCACTGGATGATTGTCATCATGGTCAGGGATCTTTGGCTTTAGCTTCCTGAGCACTTGGGCTTCTTCTTCATCTTCCACTTTAGGCACTGGGGCCTTGTTCTTTTCAGCAGCTGGTATGTTTCTTGTGCTTCTCTTTGGTGCAGACTTAGAAGCTTGAGCAGTAGACTTGGGGGCAGTCTTGGGCTTTGCTGAAGCAGCCCCAGACTTGCTGGCATCCCCCATCAACTTCTGAGCTTTGGGTGCTGGTGCAGCATCCTCTTCTTCATCTTCTTCTTCATCCTCAGCTGGGTCTCTCATCATAGAGGGTCTGCCAATTACTCTGGCTATTGTCTTCTTGACCCTTTCCTTTCTCTTCTTGCCCTCACCAGTCTCCTCAATAGTTGATTTGGAGGCTTCAAGAGTTGAGGCTCTGGCCTTAGACATGGGCACTCTCTTGGCAGGAGCTTTCTTGTGCAACATAGGCTTGGTTGCAGCAGCAGCAGCATACTCCTTTTTCAGCACCTTCTTCTTGGAGCTGACTTCCTCCTCGGCAGCAACATAGTCTTCATCTTCAGAATCAGAATTTCTCTTTCTCCTCTGCCTAGTAGCAGCCTTAGGCAGGTTGCTAGGAGTACTTCTGCTGCCATCCTCATAGCTGCTAGAGGGACTAGTGCCCTCACTTAGATTCACTTGCTCCTCAGACCTGTTCTGGCTATCACTCTGATCAGACATTCTGGCACTGCAAACTAAAAGCTGACCCTGTGAATAGTTATAGATGAGATAGAGTGGATGAGCATCACAAGGTGCAGAGATTTTGCAAAACAATTGAGTCAAAAATTTAGTTTTAGTTTTCCACAGAAAGCATTTCGGAGCTACCGATTTGTTAAACTCGGTGCCACCGAAGCAATGTTGGAGTCTGAACTAGTGAGATCGGTCAGACCGAGACATAGTTCGGTGAGTCTGAGATTGCTAGGGTTTCACTGAGAGTTGAACTCGGTCACACCGATTTGCAACTTTTGGTTAGACCGAAAGTTACAAGTGCAATGGCCTAAGCCAAATCGGTGAGACCGATTTCTACAACTCGGTCGGTCTGAGATGAGTTCGGCGGAAACCTGACCCTAAATTTTTGAATCAAAACTAATCTAAAGGAAGTTTTCGTTGGATAGATTGATCTCATACGTGGTAAGCATCTTGGCATTGTCTTTGTGCTAAGAATCGGAGGTAAAGATTGCACAAAGGGTCGAACTCATACCCTAACTTGGCGATGAGCTCGCTACGGCGGCAACGGCGGTGTAGATTTCTGTTGACGATGGCGGAGACCAGCGGCAGGGGGTCGCTGGCGACGAGAGGATGATCTGGAGACCCGAGTCAGCAGAGCACGACACGCGCGGGCGAAAAGGTTTCGGAGAAATTTCCAATATTTGACCCGTCGGTATATATATCCTGACCCTGTCGGTGTGACCGAGTGGAACAACTCGGTGGCACCGAGATGCAGAATCGCAAGCGGTTACTGCAACTCGGTGTGACTGAATGGTTCTAATGGGTTGCACCGAGATTGAAAACCTAGATCAACTCAGTGAACTCGGTATGACCGAAAAGGACGAATCGGTCAGACCGAAATGCACAGAGAGGTTTTGGAAGTTTAAGTCTATGAAGAATCGGTGACTCCGAGTGCTCCTCACCCAGAGGATTCAAATCTGACTTGATCAAACTTTGTGATTTAGTATGAATAGAGTTTGAGACGAGAAAAGCATAGATAGCTAAAGGAAGTTCTTAGGCATTCTTGTCCATCCATTTGGCAAAAGAAACAGATCAAACAATCAAAGCAACAAATGGATGTCCTCGAATGAGAAAAATATGCAACCAACATGCTCACATAATAAAATGGCAAATGAAATATGTGACAAAGCATGCACAAACACTCTAGCATCTATCAAGCAATTGGCGATGACTAGATCATCTATATATGAGTATATTGACTTAGGAGTCAAATGAGAACATTTGATCATAGGTCATACTCATCGTTTAAGCACAAGTGGGGTTACCACTTTTACATAAAGCATTGTTGTGTTCACACCATTAGAGTTGCTTTAGCTCAATTCTTAGAGTAAAGCTCCCCCTAGATGTGATATCCCCCCTAAGAGGGATGAACTAACCTTGGGTTTTGTCGATGATGACTTCATGTAGATGTTGAAGATGTGGACGCTCAATTTTGATGTAGATCATTTGGAGCAATCTATTGGAGTGAGTTGCACTTTCAATACCTACATGGGTTAGTCCCACAAGGAACAAACAAGGATATCCATAGACATAGAGTGAAGTACACACAAGATGATGTCCATGAAAGCATTAGGTTACCTTGTCCCTTGTCTTACCAACAAGAGGGTTTGTGACTCCTTGAACTAGTGCAAGATGTGGAAGATGATTGCACTTGTTCTTGCCAAAATGATATGAGTGAAATATGTTGGCGGAGTCACCCTCAAGAATTCTCTAGTTCTTCTTCTTCGGGATCCACATCATCTTGATGGGAATCCTTGGAGTTGTAGTCGTACTTGATGAAGTAGAACTTGATGTAGTCTTGGGAACCCACTTGACCAAGGCCTTAGGAGCTTCTTCAAATGCATCAATCTCCTCTTGAAGCTTGTCCTTGCCTTTTTGCTTGAGGCCTTGTGGTGGAAGATCATCTTGAGCTTGTGTCCCCTCGAAAAAAGTAGGATCGTACTTCTCTTGTTGAGGAACAAACTTCGTCTTGGGGTATTGATCTTCTTCCCACTCAACTCCATTGGCATTGAACTTTCGTTCAAAACCAACACCTTGATTCTTCCGGTGCCTTCCTTGCTTGCGTACAATTTCCTCAAATTGCTTACTTTCGGCAAGGCTCTTGTAAACACCTTTCTCTAGAATTCCCTTCAATAAGCTATTTTCTTACTCAAGTGTAACTTGGCTAAGAGAATCATTAGTGGAATCAAGAGAACTACTAGAAGCAACAATATTGGATTTAGCATGATTATTGTTACTACTAGAAGAAGAATCTTTCTTACTCTTGTTGCTAGATTTTACTTGTGGCATGTAAGTAGACAAGAGTAAACGCTTGGCAATGTAAGAAGAACTTTTCTTACGAAGATCATCATTGATTGCTTTTAAGAACCCATGCTCTTGCTCTAGGTTGAGCTTTTCAAAGCGTAGTTTCTCATGAGTCTTTAAAAGCTCTCGATGATCTTCTAAGGTAGTTTCATGGGCTAACTTAAGAGTGTTTAGTTCTTTAGTTAGACGCTCAATCTCCTTCTTATCATCATCATTCATTTTATCTTGTTTAGCATGATTAATAGCAAGTTCATAGTTTTCATCACTAGAGTTGTCAACAAGTAAATCATCATCACCTAGCAGATCATCTTCATCACTATTGAAATCAACATACTCGGGGTGTGATACCTTTGGGCCTTTAGCCATGAAGCATCTTCCAATTCCTTCATTTGGTGAGTCAAATATGTCATAGGAGTTGGTTGACACAAGTGCTAGACCGGCAACACCTTCAACTTGAGTATATTCGGAGTCGGAGTGATAACTTCTCTCGGAGTGGTGGTCGGAGTCGGAGCCGGATACCCATTCACCAACATGAGCTTGATGTCTTCATTTTGTATAGCTCCTTGATGACTTGTCCTTCCTTTCCGAATCCTTGCTTCTGCGAGAAGTTCTTCGTTCATAACGATCATCTCTACTCCTTCTCTCCCTTGGAGGTGATTCTTCTCTTTTGCTTCTTCTTTTAGGTGAGTCTTCTCTTCTTTTGTAGGGAGTTGTACACTCATTGGAGTAGTGTCCGGGTCTTCCACAATTGTAGCAATTACGCTCATGACTAGAAGATCTTTTGTCATTGTTGGACCTTAACTTGGAACTTCTTTCCTTGCTTCTACTCTTGTAGAACTTGTTGAGGTTCTTCACCATTAGGCTCAATTCCTCATTGAAGGCTTGTTTTTCACTTGATGATGTAGGAGCATCACATGAGGCTTTGTAAGCACCACTAGACTTGTTGTGAAGCTCTTCTTTATCCTTGAGTGACATCTCATGAGCAACAATTCTTCCAATGACTTCAGTTGGCTTGAGATCTTTGTAATTTGGCATCATTTGGATCAATGTGCACACGGTGTCATATTTTCCATCCAAGGCTCTTAGGATCTTCTTGATGATGAATCTGTCGGTCATCTCTTCACTTCCTAAGCCGGCAATCTCATTTGTGATGAGAGCAAGCCTAGAGTACATTTCAGCGACACCTTCACCATCCTTCATTTTGAACTTGTCCAGCTGACTTTGAAGCATATCCAATTTGGATTCCTTGACGGAGTCGGTACCTTCATGCATATCAATCAAAGTATCCCAAATTTCCTTTGCATTCTCAAGACGGCTGATTTTGTTGAATTCTTCGGGGCACAATCCGTTGAAGAGGATATCGCAAGCTTGAGCATTGTATTGCAACATCTTCAATTCTTCCGCGGTAGCTTCACGATTCGGTTCTTTCCCATCGAAGAATTCACCTTGCAAGCCAATACACACAATAGCCCAAACGGCGGGGTTATGTCCAAGAATATGCATTTTCATCTTATGCTTCCAACTAGAAAAATTAGTACCATCAAAGTAAGGACCTCTATGGTGGTAATTTCCCTCGCTAGATGCCATACTCTCCTAGGTTGTGAAACCAAGGCTATGATCACCAAAGCTATGGAAACCAAGGCAAATGGAGACCAAAGCTCTGATACCACTTGTAGGATCGAAAATATGTCTAGAGGGGGGTGATTAGACTACTTGACCAAATAAAAATCTAGCCTTTTTCAAATTTTAAGTCTTGGCAGATTTTAGCAACTTAGCACAAGTCAAGCAATCAACCTACACATGCAATTCTAAGAGTATAGCAACGGAATGTAAATCATTGCATATGAAGGTAAAGGGGAGGAGTTTGGAGGGAGCAAACGCAATGTAGACACGGAGATTTTTGGCGTGGTTCCGATAGGTGGTGCTATCGTACGTCCACGTTGATGGAGACTTCAACCCACGAAGGGTAACGGTTGCGCGAGTCCACGGAGGGCTCCGCCCACGAAGGGTCCACGAAGAAGCAACCTTGTCTATCCCACCATGGCCATCGCCCACGAAGGACTTGCCTCACTATGGTAGATCTTCACGAAGTAGGCGATCTCCTTGCCCGTACAAACTCCTTGGTTCAACTCCACAATCTTGACGGAGGCTCCCAAGTGACACCTAACCAATCTAGGAGACACCACTCTCCAAAAGGTAATAGATGGTGTGTTGATGATGAACTCCTTGCTCTTGTGCTTCAAATGATAGTCTCCCCAACACTCAACTCTCTCTCACAGATTTGGATATGGTGGAAAGATGATATGAGTGGAAAGCAACTTGGGGAAGGCTAGAGATCAAGATTCTTATGGTTGGATTGGAATATCTTGGTCTCTACACATGAGTAGGTGGTTCTCTCTCAGAAAATGAATGATGGAAGTGTAGGCACGTTCTGATGGCTCTCCCCTCGAATGGAGGAAGGGTGGAGGGGTATATATAGCCTCCACACAAAATCTAACCGTTACACACAATTTACCAAACTCGGTGGGACCGAATAGTGAAACTCGGTCAGACCGATTTAGTTCAAAAATGTGAACGTTAGGATTTTCGGTGGGACCGACATGTCAACTCGGTGAGACCGATTTCGTTAGGGTTAGGGCATAACCTAATCTCGGTGAGACCGATCACATGAACTTAGTGAGACCGATTTCTGTAATAGGCAAACAGAGAGTTGGTCAGGCAAACTCGGTGGGACCGATCGCTCATTTCGGTGAGACCGAAACGTTACGAAGAGGAAACAGAGAGTTTGCATTGAGAACTCGGTGGGACCGATTGCTCATCTTAGTTAGACCGAAACGTTACGAAGGGAAACAGAGAGTTAGCAATCCCATCTCGGTGAGACCGAGATCCCTATCGGTGAGACCGAACTGATTAGGTTGTCTGGCAGTGGCTATGTCAAATGAACTCGGTGGTGCCGGATAGATCAAATCGGTGGGGCCGAGTTTGACTTTTGGTTTGGGACATATGTGGATATGAGAAAGTGGTTGAGGGTTTTGGAGCATATCACTAAGCATTTTGAGCAAGCAAGCCATTAAGCAACACCTCATCCCCTTTTAATAGTATTGGCTTTCCTATGGACTCAATGTGATCTTGGATCACTAAAATGAAAAGAGTAGAGTCTTGAGCTTGAGCCAATATATGTCCTTAGCATTTTGAGGGGTCCACATCACTAGTCCATGCCATGCCAATCATTGAACTTTCTGAAATGATCATCTTGAAAGGGTATTAGTTCATTGAGCTATATGTTGTTAAGAATTACCAAAACCACCCAGGGATTAGTTGCACTATCAGCCGCGCCCTAGTTAATTAGTGTTAAACTAATTAGGTGCTAATTCCCCCCTAAAACAGCCACTGACATCGGGCCCCACCACGCTTAATTAGTCCCTGGATTAAATTTAACTCTATTTAGTATATCACCCAATGACATGTGGGGCCCCCGTGTACTGTTCATTTGGATAAGGCTCACACAGTCAGCCGTTGACTTTGACTCTGGGCCCACTGTCAGCCTCACATGCAAAAGTGTGGGTACACTTTCTGGTACCTGTAGCATTTAGATATTAAAATGATTTTGATTTAAATTAAATCTGCTAATTCCAAAATAAATTAAAACTTAAAAAAAATCCGTAGCTCGGATGAAAAAACTTTGTACATGAAAGTTGCTCAAAACGACGAGACGAATCCGAATACGCAGTCCATTCGTTCACCACACGTCCCTAGCATAGCGAACATGCAACAATCCACCTCCGGTTCATCTGTCCAAAAACGTCAAACACCGGGAATACTTTCCCGGATGTTTTCCCCCTTCGCCAGTAGCACCTAGTACTGCGTTAGCTCACCCTAGCACCGCTAAATGTCATGTCATGCATCTTAATGCATCTGTTTGCATTGTATTCATTGTTTCTTCCCCCTCTTCTCTCCGGTAGACTACAAGCCTGACGGCGCTGCTACCCTGGTCGACTACGGTGTTGACGACCCATCCTTCTCTGCCGAGCTTCCAGGCAAGCAAACCCCCCTTGTTCATCCCGATATCGCCTACACTTTCCCTCTACTGCTTGCATTAGAGTAGTGTAGCTGTTACTGCTTTCGGTTAATCCTATTCTGCTGCATAGCCTGTCTTTGCTACTACTGTTGACACCTTTACCTGCCATCCTATTACTTAGTATAGGTTGCTAGAATTACATCAGTGGCCCTACATTCTTGTCCGTCTGCCATGCTATACTATCGGGCCGTGATCACTCGGGAGGTGATCACGGGTACATGTACTGTATACTTTTACATTACCTATGTTACTGTTCGGAGATGGGGGCTGAAGGGGCAGGTGGTTCCATCCAGGTAGTGGTGGGCCTGGGTTCCCGACGGCCCCCGAGTGTTACTTTGTGGCGGAGCGACAGGGCAGGTTGTGACCACCGAGGAGACAGGTGGGCCTGGTCCCTGGTCGGCGTCCGCGGTTACTTCAAAATAACATGCTTAACGAGATCTTGGTATTTGATCTGAGTCTGGCTACGAGCCTATATGCACTAACCACCACGCGGGAACAATTATGGGTATTCGACATCGTGGTATCAGCCGAAGCCTTCTTGACGTCAGCGACTGAGTGGCGCGCGCCGGGTTGGACCGCGTAACGCAACTTCCTTTGTAATGGAGGTTGCTAGGTCTGCTCACCGGCCGCCCACGCAACGTGCAGGTGTGCAATGGGCGATCGGCCCAGACCCTTGCGTGCTTAGGATTTAGACCGCCGTGCTGACCTCTCTGTTGTGCCTAGGTAGGGCTGCGACGTGTTGATCTTCCGAGGCCGGGCATGACCCAGGAAAGTGTGTCCGGCCAGAGTGATCGAGCGTGTTGGGTAATGTGGTGCACCCCTGCAGGGAAGTTTATCTATTCGAATAGCCGTGTCCCTCGGTAAA
The DNA here is from genome assembly GCA_011799875.1 of Thinopyrum elongatum. Taxonomy (NCBI): domain Eukaryota; kingdom Viridiplantae; phylum Streptophyta; class Magnoliopsida; order Poales; family Poaceae; genus Thinopyrum; species Thinopyrum elongatum. Next base: position 499,097,555 of record CM022298.1, on the reverse strand, counting down.
AGGACGACCCGGAGTTGTACTTCAACCTTATGACAACTAGAACCCGATACTTAATAAAACACACCTCTTACAAGTTCCAGATACAACCCGGTGATCGCTTTCCCACAGGGCGACGAGGGGAGGATCGCCGGGTAGGATTATGCTATGCGATGTTACTTGATGCTGCACTTACTACTCTCTTATACATGCTTCAAGATGGAGGCTGCCAGAAGCGTAGACTTCGATAGGACTAGCTATCCCCCTCTTATTCTGGCATTCTATAGTTCAGTCAACAGATACTACCCCTTTTCATTGATACCAATGCATATGTAGTGTAGATCCTTGCTTGCGAGTACTTTGGATGAGTACTCACGGTTGCGTTGCTCCCTCTTTTCCCCCTTTTCCATTCTTCTCGGATGTCGCAACCAGATGCTAGAGCCCCAGAGCCAGACGCCACCTTCAACGATCCCTTCTACACCGAGGGTGCCTACTACTACGTTCAGGCCACTGACGACCAGGAGTAGTTAGGAGGATCCCAGGCAGGAGGCTTGTGCCTCTTTTGATCTGTATCCCAGTTTGTGCTAGCCATATTATGGCACCTTGTTTAACTTATGTCTGTACTCAGATATTGTTGCTTCCGCTGACTCTTGTGTATTCGAGCCCTCAAGGCCCCTGGCTTGTAATATGAAGCTTGTATGATTTTAAATTTGTGTCTAGAGTTGTGTTGTGATATCTTCCCGTGAGTCCCTGATCTTGGTCGTACACATTTGCATGCATGATTAGTGTACGGTCAAATCGGGGGCGTCACAAGTTGGTATCAGAGCCGACTGACTGTAGGAACCCCCTTTCCAACTCCTTGGCCGGAGTTGAGTCTAGTCATTGCAAAAAACTTTTACTAACATGGATGTGTGGCTTACGGGCACACGTCGCCATTGGGTGGTATTTGGATCTTTTATTCCTCGTCTATACTCTGGGACTCTGATCTCTCTTCTATTCGGGTTAAATGATTTTACTAACTCTAACTCTAGGTTCTCATAAATGATTTCTCCTGGATAGCCCTTCGTTCCAGATGATCGCCTGCTTCATCAGAAGATTCTGCAAATACTCTCCGATGCTTCCTGAGACCCTTGTGCCCTTTGCCGTTAAAATTCCATACTACCGATATATCCATATGGATAACGACATACACTTGTCGTTCATATAATTACTCTGGGTTGCTCTTGTTATTACAAGATACATCGAATTGTTCTCTGACTTTTAAGAATCATTTGAGCTTACTCCCTTGCAGTTCTTGCCTTATGAATACCCCTACAGATAATTCCTCGCACTTACCGAGTATCCGTTCTTTCCCCGTTGTTCATATGATTCACAAGATACATTGAAATACTATCTGATCTTTCGGTAATCCTCTGCCCGCTATTGCTCTGCAATTACTTGTCTGCTTGCATTATGATTGCATTCCATAGGACTAGCAATATTCATAGTATTCTTTGTCATTATCATTTCGAATCCCTAGATTCAATATGTTGTGAATACTCGCAATCCTCAATCAGATCCTAGAATTCATCCTTCCGGCTCAGACGTCATTTTAAACATGAGCTGGATCTCAACCAATCAAATTGCCATCGATTGTACCCCTAAGCCTACTCAATTTATCCATCTTTGATCAGAGCGTCTGCTTTTGATCCCTTGATTTGGAAATCATAATTCTTTTGCATTTGAGCTTTGAATTAGTGAGTTGTTTCTATAATCTGATCTTCTTGCATTCTTTCTTCCTCTGGTTGAGTATCGATGCTCACATCAGATCCCTTGAGGACCACCGGATCCTTTATTGGATTTTCCGACAACGTCCTTCATATTCAATCACTTTGGAAGTTCTTTCCATGATACATAATGCCATTGGTAAATCCTATTCCTTGATTTGACCAACCATGCTCTGCTTTCGAGCTGGTGATATTTACTCTTGAAGCTTGTGGTATATGTTTCTAAGATACCCGATGGGTTGAACCTATGCCTTATCTAATCCGTGTGAACCCGGAGACTACTACGGGTCATACTCTACTGGTGTTATGTCAGATAAAATTTCAACACTACAACTTCGTCGAAGGCGAGAAGTGAATGAAAGGTTATACATTAGAGAAGTGGGAGTCGACCTTGAACTTTGTGTTCATGCCCATGGACATGATGTAGCCCCTATCATTGAAGCTCTCGTAAAAATATTTCCCCCTTGTTATAAGTTCATCTCGTATCTGTGGTTTGATCATTTACAAATGTGGTTCCGACCATATTGTTCTCCTTCGCTTCCATTTCTGAGACAAGTTTATGCACTCATCTTCTGCAGATAAATACACCACTTCAACCTTTATTCTGCTCTACCTCCGAGTATTACCCTCTGGTATCTCGAGAATACCACAGAACTACATTACTTCTTATGAGTTCTTCATCAACTGTTATTCTCGCCGATTCCATTCTTCCACGGGTTCTGAGTTGTTAGAACCCCTCAAGTACACCGATTACTAAATCGTGTCCGTTCTGCGATTCAACAATTCTTAGCAATCTTCTTTGCTTACGAGTTTGTACCCGATCATGTCATTCCTAGCCTGAATGGCTATATCATTATCGTGCTGATTTTAACTGTACCGCCTGGTCTTTATTCCCGGAGCAGAAATTTCGACGATGAGTTAAGCTTACGTCGATTTCCTCGTCTTATCGTTCCACCTAGAACAGCAAGCTTGATTCCGAGTTGGTGACGTATCCGTGGATCCAATAATCTATCGTTACATCAGTCCTTTTGCTTGATGCAGTCGCTGTTCGATTGCTTCTTCATGGAGCCTCTCGACAAAATTTGTCGTGATCATCATCAACATTTTGACTCCTTCCAGGATATCAATCAAATTCATGATGATAAGTGCCATCCTCGTCCCTCAGTAATTTGAGTTACCATCAACAACATCCTTACCTTCCTTTCATCTCAAACTTGTTCATGTTATGGATGCAACTTACTATCCATTTTGTATTATGTTCTACCTTGAAGTATTACTGTCTTTTATGTCAGGGATGTTGCGAGGATTGCTCCACCTCTTAAGAATTCTTGGTATAGTGATACTTCTCACCCCCATCATCCTTTCTTGGTCCCCGTGTTGATTCTAACCGGGATACCAACAAGTGAACGACGCTGCTTGGATTCTATACTTCTAGCAACCCTATTGCTTTGAAGTTAATGACCGATAGTTCATTCTTATACTATTGATTATTGAACCACCATTCTAACATTAATCATGCTACCTAAGCCCATCTTTCGGGTGCACTTTTCAACCAATGTTTAATTGTGTATGTTTTCCTTGGTCATACATCATTATATCATTTGATCTGACAAATGTTATCTCCTTGTTCACATAATTGTGGAAACCCATCTTTTGGAAAACTCGATGAATTGTCGATGAGTTCATAAGCTACCTCCTCATCCCCTCATTCGTTTAATAATGAACTCTTGTTTCAGAACTCGCTTCCATAGTTCATTTCCCGAGAATCTTACAATGTCATCTCGTCAATTTGTGTTGCATCTTTTCTTCTCAGGCATCCTGAGTCTGAGGTATCCTGACACCAATCAGATCTGAATCTCGGTCAGATATGATAGTTGGAACATATTTCCAAGAGTTATAACATTGGTCTTTATATGACCCGGTAAGGTGATGTCATGCCTAGCACACCTGGCCGGAGGACCTATTGTTATAGTTTCCTTATTAGCAAGGTTATCCATTCTTCCATGAGGAATTTGTAAGACTTATTCTCTGCGTGTTCCTGATGGATCCTTTGTGTATCCAAAGTCCGACCTTGCTGGAAGACCATGTCAATGCTATCTCAAAGCATGTTTGTGGTACTCTGATCTTCAATAAGAACATTTCAAGCACAATGCTATATTTTCTTTATCAATTATCCTAACACCGTTGTATGGGTAATGTCATGAAATTCCTTCCCCCTTCCCTAAATGGTTTTCTACTTTCCATCCTGTCATGGATATCATGCTCTGCTTGTCCTTGGGAAGGATATACCCCCTGAAATATGTGTCTAAACACATTTTCCTTTCCATTGTTCTGTTTAATCTGATAATCACACTTTCCTTTCAATTGTTTTGTTTAACCTTTCTTGTGATCTGTATGATCTAAGCAGTAATATTTTTCTGCTTATGTAAACACCTTGGTGTACAACCGTGTCAGTAAGACCCTGTTGCTTTTGTTGATGACATTCCGGTAACCACCGATGGACGAGAACTTTGCCTATTGGCCCGCCTCATTCAACGAGCAGGAAAATGGTTCTCTTCGTCCCTCACCCTTGGTACCGATGTTGTCGCCGACATAACTGACAGGCTATCCTCTGACCTGCCTTGCGTACATGATCGTGCAAGATGTCAGCGCCATTTCTACCTTTAACCCACATGGTGGGCCCGTAACCCATAGTTCCACAGGATCAAAACCTGACTCCCCTGTACACCCCTATTCCCAAGGTTGTTCCTCGTGCGTGGCCTCGTATGTAATTCATGAGCCACCTTCCGAGAGATCATCAATTCTGATATCAGACACAATACTTATTCCCGTTGCTTTGAACCCCTTTCACGCCCTGTTTCAGGCATCGAACGATTGCCTGCTCGCTCGAAACTTCCCATGATACCTCTTTACTTTGCTCTCGATGTTTTCTTAAGTTTCAATTCGAGAGTTACTTTCCGCCACCTTCCCCGATGTTATCGACCAGATAGTCAACCTTGCAGAGGTCCGTTCTCCCGGAATACCCACCCTTTATTCTTTCGTAAGTACGATGGAGATCCCGAAGAAAGGATGTTGGTTTCATCATGATGACGTGAAGAAGAAAAATGAAGACATCAACGTAATGGATCGACCACTTCGAGAAGAGCAACCAAGACCGAGAAGATTCATTAGAATTTCGTAACCAGATCCTTCCCCCTTACTCCACCTCTTAAAATCTCGGGACGAGATTTCTTGTAGTGGAGGAGAATTGTAACGCCCGGATAATTAAGCTACAGTAACCCTCTACTAAAGATGGCACGTCACCACGATTACTGTTGTTAATCTCACGATGATTCAATTTCCGTTCAAATTCAAATTTACGATAAAGTCAAACAAGAAACATTTTCAAACATTAAAACTAAAATCTTCTGGATGTGACAAATAAATCATAAGTAATGTTGGTGGACAATCCACATTTTTATAAAATGTTTAAATTCACTAAAATAATAAAAAGTAGCAAAAGCAATTAATTATATGCATTTTCAATTATTAAATTATAAAACTATTTTGTTTAGTTGCCCAAAACTATTGGGACAGTAGCATATTTATTAACACTAAATTAGGGGCTCATTTTTATATTTGATAAAGCTATAATAAATAAAAATAAAATGTAAACAGAAAAGGAATAAAAGAGAAAAACAAGAAATGAAATGAAACCCCCTACTGGGCCAACCGGCCCAACAGGCTCAATCCACCCCAGCCCAACTCTCCCTGTCTCCTTCCCTGTTCATCACAGACGCCGTGGACGCACGCGTCGCGTCCATGGCTTCGATTGCCAGGTGCCCGCCATCCCGCGACCCTCCCCGAGAATAAGAGCACCCCCAATAGCCTCCCTCTCCCTCTGCAACCCTAGCCCCCAAATCCCCCTCTCCCTCACTCGAATTCGATGACCTGAACAAGGCCAAGCTCGTGGTCGTCATCATCGTCGTCGATCCCGTGGCCACCGGCCACCATTTGCCATGATTTTATGCCCTGGAGGACCGTCGTCCGCTGCTTTGTCGACTACGAGGACTAGCTCGTGTTGGGACGCACCACATCGCCGCCACCAAGAATTCTGCTACAAGCGCGGCCGCCGGACGCCATCGTCGCATACGTCACCGTCAAGTCACCCCCGGTCGTCCCGACCTCTCTTGTGAGCTTGCGGTGAGCTCCACCTTTGACCCCCCCTCTTTCGTTTTGACCACCGTACCACCGTCCCCGCACTCGACCGCCATGGCCGAAACTCGCTTCGTGTGTGCTCGCCCGCGGCCCTAGCCACGCCCGTTGCTCCTGCTACCGCCGCGATCGCCCGCTGGCTGCTGCCGCTGCGCCGCTACGCCGCTGCATACTGGCGCGGCTCCCCCGTGCCGCTGCTGCTTGCCCCGCTGTGCCCGGCCGCTGCTGCCGCTGCCGTATTGACCTGCTGCCGCTACTGTACCGTAGCCCCGCGAGTCCCCAGCTGCCGCAGCCGAAAGGCCCCGCGCCCACCGCTGCACCTGCTGCTCTTACGATGCTGCTGCCCGGTGCCGCACGCTCCCACGCTCACCGTCGCCTACCTCTGCTCGCTCGCTCGTCGTGCCCGCTGCTTCCGCTCACCTGCTGCTGCTCGGTCGCCGCACCCCTGCGCCTCGCCTCGCACGTGTGCCGGCCACAGCCTGGCGCGCCGGCCCGCGCCGCTGCCCAGCCCCATGGCGCCCTGCTCCTTCCCCCTCGCGCCATGCGTGCCCGCGAGGCCGCCGGCGCCTGGTGCCGCGCGAGCCCAGCCGGCCCCCTCTGTTGACTTGGAGGGGATAACCCCAGTTATTTAGCGCTAACCTCCCCCCACTGACTACCAAGCGGGCCCCGCCCTAGTTAATTAGTGTTAAACTAATTAGGTGCCAATTCCCCCCTAAAACAGCCACTGACATCGGGCCCCACCACGCTTAATTAGTCCCTGGATTAAATTTAACTCTATTTAGTATATCACCCAATGACATGTGGGGCCCCCGTGTACTGTTCATTTGGATAAGGCTCACACAGTCAGCCGTTGACTTTGACTCTGGGCCAACTGTCAGCCTCACGTGCAAAAGTGTGGGTACACTTTCTGGTACCTGTAGCTTTTAGATATTAAAATGATTTTGATTTAAATTAAATCTGCTAATTCCAAAATAAATTAAAACTTTAAAAAATTAATATAAAATAATCCTTAGCTCGGATGAAAAAACTTTGTACATGAAAGTTGCTCAGAACGACGAGACGAATCCGAATACGCAGTCCATTCGTTCACCACACGTCCCTAGCATAGCGAACATGCAACAATCCACCTCTAGTTCATCTGTCCGAAAACGTCAAACACCGGGAATACTTTCCCGGATGTTTTCCCGCTTCGCCAGTAGGACCTAGTACTGCTTTAGCTCACCCTAGCACCGCTAAATGTCATGTCATGCATCTTAATGCATCTGTTTGCATTGTATTCATTGTTTCTTCCCCCTCTTCTCTCCGGTAGACTACGAGCCTGACGCCGCTGCTGCCCTGGTCGACTACGGTGTTGACGACCCGTCCTTCTCTGCCGAGCTTCCAGGCAAGCAAACCCCCATTGTTCATCCCGATATCGCCTACTCTTTCCCTCTACTGCTTGCATTAGAGTAGTGTAGCTGTTACTGCTTTCGGTTAATCCTATTATGCTGCATAGCCTGTCTTTGCTACTACTATTGACACCTTTACCTGCCATCCTATTGCTTAGTATAGGTTGCTAGAATTACATCAGTGGCCCTACATTCTTGTCCGTCTGCCATGCTATACTATCAGGCCGTGATCACTCGAGAGGTGATCACGGGTACATGTACTGTATACTTTTACATTACCTATGTTACTGTTCTGAGATGGGGGCTGAAGGGGCAGGTGGTTCCATCCAGGTAGTGGTGGGCCTGGGTTCCCGACGGCCCCCGAGTGTTACTTTGTGGCGGAGCGACAGGGCAGGATGTGACCACCTAGGAGACAGGTGGGCCTGGTCCCTGGTCGGCGTCCGTGGTTACTTCAAAATAACACGCTTAACGAGATCTTGGTATTTGATCTGAGTCTGGCTACGAGCCTATACGCACTAACCACCACGCGGGAACAGTTATGGGCACTCGACGTCGTGGTATCAGCCGAAGCCTTCTTGACGTCAGCGATTGAGCGGCGCGCGCCGGGTTGGACCGCGTAATGCAACTTCCTTTGTAAGGGAGGTTGCTAGGTCTGCTCACCGGCCGCCCACGCAACATGCAGGTGTGCAATGGGCGATGGTCCCAGACCCCTGCACGCTTAGGATTTAGACCGGCGTGCTGACCTCTCTGTTGTGCCTAGGTAGGGTTGCGACGTGTTGATCTTTCAAGGCCGGGCATGACCCAGGAAAGTGTGTCCGGCCAGAGTGATCGAGCGTGTTGGGTAATGTGGTGCACCCCTGCAGGGAAGTTTATCTATTCGAATAGCCGTGTCCCAAAAGGACGACCCAGAGTTGTACTTCGACCTTATGACAACTAGAACCGGATACTTAATAAAACACACCTCTTACAAGTTCCAGATACAACCCGGTGATCGCTTTCCCACAGGGCAACGAGGAGAGGATCGCCGGGTAGGATTATGCTATGCGATGTTACTTGATGTTGCACTTGCTACTCTCTTCTACATGCTTCAAGATGGAGGCTGCCAGAAGTGTAGACTTTGATAGGACTAGCTATCCCCCTCTTATTCTGGCATTCTGCAGTTCAGTCCACAGATACTACCCCTTTTCATTGATACCAATGCATATGTAGTGTAGATCCTTGCTTGCGAGTACTTTGGATGAGTACTCACGGTTTCTTTGCTCCCTCTTTTCCCCCTTTTCCATTCTTCTCGGATGTCGCAACCAGATGCTGGAGCCCCGGAGCCAGATGCCACCTTCGACGACCCCTTCTACACCGAGGGTGCCTACTACTACGTTCAGGCCATGGACAACCAGGAGTAGTTAGGAGGATCCCAGGCAGGAGGCTTGCGCCTCTTTTGATCTGTATCCCAGTTTGTGCTAGCCATCTTATGGCACCTTGTTTAACTTATGTCTATACTCAGATATTGTTGCTTCCGCTGACTCTTGTGTATTCGAGCTTATGTATTCGAGCCCTCGAGGCCCCTGGCTTGTAATATGAAGCTTGTATGATTTTAAATTTGTGTCTAGAGTTGTGTTGTAATATCTTCCCGTGAGTCCCTGATCTTGGTCGTACACATTTGCGTGCATGATTAGTGTACGGTCAAATCGGGGGCGTCACACCAGGCGCGCGGCGTCAGGCCTGGAGATGCGGGCGACCCTCAACGGGCCCTCCCACATGGGTGAGAGCTTGTGGATCCCCTCCCTAGAGAGCACCCGCCTCAGGACGAGGTCTCCCACCTCAAGGGTCCTGGAGCGAACGTTGCGGCAGTGGTACCGCCGCAGCGCCTACTGGTACCTCACCGCACGGTGCGAGGCTTGGCGGCGGGCCTCTTCCCCGAGCACGAGATCTATCCCCCGCGAGGCGTCCTGGCGTGCCTCGTCAAATGCCAAGACCCGTGGGGAGCGAAGTTTGACCTCGTGTGGGAGGACCGCCTCTGCCCAGTAGACGAGGAAGAACAGGGTCTCGCCGGTGGGCTTAGTCGCGGTGGTGCGGATGGACCACAACACGGACTGAAGCTCACCGAGCCAACCCCTGCCGTAGGCCTCGAGTTTCTTCTTGAAGCTCGTCGTCTTGAGGCCCCTCAGGATCTCCGCATTGGCGCATTCAACCTGGCCGTTGCTCCGTGGGTGTGCCACCGAAGCGTAGCATATCTGCTGTCGGCGTACGACACCTATGGGATCCCAAAGGAACCCTTTATGATTCGGCAAGGACAGAGGTATGCACAAAGAGCAGAACCAATGATCGACGCGGGGCGATTTTACCCAGGTTCGGGCCACTAATCAGCGTAAAACCCTACTCCTGCCTTGTTTTATTAAGAGTGTTCTTGAGCCCAGGCTCCAGGAGCGCTTGCGATGAACAGTACGTTCAAAGAGCAGCTACGCATGCAGGATGGGCCAGAAGATCCTCCTCCCCTGTAGCAGTTGCCTTGGGCCTCCTTTTATACGTTCAAAGGGGTCACCACAGTGGCAAAATGTACATACATTGAGGTGTAAAGTAGCTACAGGGTCATCATACCTAACCACTGACGGATTAGGACGAATGCATTTAATGCACCGTGAGGTGTCCGTTTAGGTGTCCTCATTTTCTTGGGGATGGAAAAAGGAGCCATCCCATCAGCACCACTTAAGCTCTTCTCCACTAGCGCGTTGCCACGCATCCAGAGAAGGACCCAGAATGCCAGGCTTGTTGCTGTGCCGAAGCGGTGGCATAGTGGCAGAATCTTGCTGAGCGCTGAATCTTGCCGGGCGCAAAATCTTGCCGGGCTTCGCAGGCCACCCCGGCAAGATCTTGCCGGGGAGGCTGGCTTTCGGTCTTCAGTTCTTCTTATCTGCTAATCCCCAGATCCTTGACTTGGGTGTTTCTTTGATAACTTGAATTAACCTCCAACTGTTCCCCGACAAGCCTGGCCGCGAGTATGGCTACAACTGCCCGTGCACAAGTACGGGGTACTAATGGCCCAATACTTAGTACACCGACAGGAGCCCCCGGGCCTAGGCCACACACAAGTGCGAGGCGTTGTTGGGCTAGGCCCAAACAGTGCACGGGCACGCATGGCAGGGGATTAACTGCTCATAAATATCCCGCTTACTGTGCCCCCCACTACGCACGCTAAGTGCGTGACGTGGGAAGCGTGCGCTGAAAGGCTGCAACTGCAGCGCGCCTGAAGAGGCGTATTTACATTGGGGAGTAAAAGAGGTGGCCTCGCTCCTTCCCCATAAAAAGGGAAACTGCAGAGGCGCAGCCTATTTACCCCCTCTTCTTCTCAATCTGGACTCTGCCATTATCTTCCCCTTCTCGAGCTCAAAGCCAGACTTCTCCTTATCCGCTCTTCGCTTCCGCACCCGCTCTATCCTCAACCTCCGCCTTCGCAATTGCCATGACGCCCAAGGCTAGCAAGGGCAAAGGCAAGAGCAAGGAGACAAAGGCCGATGTCCCGGAGAGCGAGCTGGTGAAGATGCAGAAGAAGTACGTCGCCTTCGCTCCAACGCTCGATGCGAGGGCCTTGAAGAACCAGTATCAGTGCATGTGGGCGAAGGAGACGCAAGCTCACCCCGCAACTCGCGTGATTCCAGGTTCTTGTTCCAAGAGCGGACCTGACAGATATCACTTCTTCACCGCTTATTTCTATTGCGGACTCTGTCCTCCATTCTCTGATTTCTTCAACAACATTATGTACACATACGGCTTCCATCTTCTTGATTTTACGCCGAACACCGTAATGTGCATGTCCGTCTTCGCTCATCTTTGCGAAAACTTTGCCGGAGTAGTTCCCAATACTGCCCTCTTCCGCCATTACTTTATTCCTCGCATCCAAAAGGGGGAGGCCCTTTCCGGTTCTATCGCCTAGATTCCACAGGCTTGGAATAAGGAGATATACCCAGATGGGGTCTACCGCGAGAAGTGGGATGAATGGCGGTCTGAGTGGTGCTGGATCAAGGAAGCAGATCCCCATCCGTTCTGTTTGCCTCGACAGTAGAAGGCGGTCTGCGGCAGTGACTGGAGCGATCTCGCCGCGGAGGACGAGAGGCTCATGATCGCCACCACCAGGATCCTTCGCCTGAAAGCTGTCGGGCTCACAATGGAGATGATTGGCTTCGATTTCCTTCGCCGCCGCATCGCCCCCCTACAGAGCAAGGGAAGACCAGCTTGGGAGTACCGGAACGCAGCGGATATCATGAGGCTGCACCCTGGATTGAACAACAATTTGACGGCCATGCAGCTCGGCGCTCTCCGCCACAAACTGGTCCAACGCGATGACAAACATCGGTTGCCGGCAAGAATTGTCCCTTTGTGCAACAACTCCGCCCTGGGGTCAATCATCGCCATCATGCCAATGTTCAACGCCCATGGTCTTGACGCGACTTGGGCCGAGCCAACCAAGGAGGAAGCACAAAAGTTCTTCGACAACTTGTCGGAGAGGGCCATCCGGGAAGAGACGGGCCTCATTCGCGCCACCACTGACGAAGAAGTGGCGTATATTGCCACTAGGGTGGAAGAAGCGAATCTTGCCGCGGAGGCCGGCAGCGTCGGTTTCACAGAATGGGAAACCAGCGACGCGGAGGTTGTGATGGAAGAAAATCTTGCCGGGGAGGCTGAGGCTGCCGGGGAACAGAGTAGCGCGGCCGCCGAGGGCTCGTCCGACAAGGACGTAGCCGAAGAAGAGCCGCAGGAGGAGCCCCCAGCTCCGAAGAAGACCAAGCGCGTTCTTCGAAAGGCCGCTTCTGGCATCGCGGCAAGCCAACCCTCTTCGAGCAGTGAGGCTCCCGGCAAGAAAGTGGCCGGCAAGACTGCGCCGCGGCAAGGAGTTTGACAGCAACCTGCGCGGCGCGCGAGACCCGCACCTGCGGCAACTGCCGAGGCGGCAGGGGCGTCTCACACAACCGCACCGGAGGCTGAGGTGGCGGAACCACGCCGACCTCCTGCGCCTGCTACAGCCAAGCGACCCAGGACCCCTCCTCCGCCTCCCCACACAGACACTGCAACGGAGGTCGATTTCGACATCTCCGGCTTCAGCCCGGAACGAGAAGAGGAAGAGTAAGTGTCCTGTCATAGCCTTTATCTCCCAAAATTTCGGAGTAATCTCATAGCCTTGCTTTGTCCTGTCTCTGCAGTGATGCAGAAACCTTGGCGGAAAGGGCGGTGAAGAGGTCGAGGACTTCCACGGGCGATGAGCCCCCGGCTGGCTCTACGAGCGCGCCGAAAATTGTCGTCGTCAGCCCGGGGCTCAGCCCTCAACGCAGCCCCCAGCGCAGCCCCCAGCGTGAGTTCTCCACTCGTTTCTTGCTAACAGGCGCTGAGGTTTCTACCCTTGCCGCTGATATCTTCGGGCTTGCAGGAGAAGAACAGCAACAGGGAGAGGTGGAAACCGCCCCTGTCGTGCCGCCTCCGTCAACCGCGCCGCCCACAAGCGCATCCCCGGCAAGAGTTACCATCGACGAGCCTATCTTGGTTGAGGAGGAGCCGGTACGCATTGGTACCGGCAACATTTCCCCGGCAGCCAACGTTGCCGGGAGGGGCGAGGCCACCTCTCAACAACTCGACGCAGGTAACTGTTTGCCTTAGAGTGCTTGCTATCCTTTTCTTTATCCTTCTTTCTTTTTGTCTTCTTGAACTTCAACCTTGATCTTATTTTGTTTCCTTCCTTTGTCCTCCAGAATTCCCTGTGATGGAACACATGGATGTTGACGTTGTCATCGAGGAGACCGCCAGAGACGCCGCCGCCGAGGCTGACAGGATCGCCGCTAGCAAGGCCGCCAAAGACAACACTGTCAAGTTCAGCGAAATTGTTGCCGAGGAAGCCGCCAAGGAATCTGCCGAGAGGGCTGGCGAGGAAACGGATGACCATACTGACGGCATTCCTGCCGCAGGAGCGCCAGGCGCTACATCGGCCACAGAGCCCCCAGCCACCGGTGAGACGAACATCGAGGACCAACCATCGACATCCGAAACTCCCTCATCGAGCAAATATCTCAAGGTTGGCGACAACCTATTCATCAACTTGCCGGGAACGACAAATACTGAAACGCCGACTGAAGGGGAAACCTTTGATGAAGAAATCATCACCGCTGCCGAGCTCGAAATCGTTGATGATCCAAGCGCCAGCAGTGGCAAATCTGAAGAGGATCACCTCCTCCAGGCCATGGGTAAAAATTTCCGCAAGCTCCAAGCACTCCACCGGGCTCGAAAAGAGAAGGCAGATTCCAGAATGGCAGTTGTCGAAGCAGCCGAAGCAGGACTTCAGAAGCGCGTTGAGCAGACACAGATCTGGTACGCCGAGGCTCTTCAGGAGTTGATTGCCAGCCGGGAACAAGTGAGCCAAAGCTGGACGGAGCTCCTCTTGAAACAATCTAACATGGAGAAGGCGCAAGAGGAAGGTGCACAAAGAACTGCCGCTGAAGATGCTCTCCTGACGGAGCGTCGCATTGCGCTTGATGCCCACGAGGAAGATCTTGCCGCACGTGAGCAGGTGCTCGCCGCCAAGCTTCACGGCAAAGATGAGGAGATCGATAAGCTTGTCGCGCAGCGGATCCAGGAGCTGGAGCAAAAGCACAAAGAGACGCTCGAAGCTCTAACTGTAGATCACGCCGGTAAACTCAAGGAGGCCGTCGATGCTGCCGAGGCTGCAGAGGCCGCCAAGAACAAGCTGAGCGACAAAGTGAAGAAGCTAGAGGTGGATCTTGAAGAACACGGCAAGGAGCTCTCGACGCTCAAAGGGGACAGGGAGAAAACTCTCCACAGCCTGGCGGAGATGCAAGTTGCCATGTCCGACAAGACCAAGCAGCTCTCTTCAGCCAACGATGCCATTGCCGATCTGAGGCTAAAGCTGACCACGCTGGAGAAGTCCCTCAAGGACGGCAAGGCCCGTGAGAAGGCCCAAAGCAAAGATCTTCAGGAAAAGAAGAACTTGCTTAAGAGCGCTGCCGCCGCCCAAATTGACTATGAGAAGGGTGTGAAAATCTGGACTGATCGCCTTGTCGACACCGCGGAGAGGCTCACAGCACAATTGTCAACCATGGGCCAGGATGGCCTGCAAAACTTCAGGTATTCCTCCGAAGAAAGAATATCTTCGAGCGCCAGGTTGACCATGTTCTTCGAAAGCATCATTGACGCTTTGAAGCTGCTACAGTCCAACCGAGCGACCCAACTGGCCAATGAATCCCACAAACTTTGCCGGGCCGTCCTCCGCAAGGTACTCGTCAAGGTGGTGCATAAGAACCCTGATGTTGATCTCTCCAACGTGCTCGACCGCTTGCCGAAGGATGCAGATCTCAAAGCACTTGAGGAGCTTGTCGCGCCCATCCTTGAGAAGGTAGATTCGATCAAGAGGGTCGAGGGCCAATGCAGGGACTAGCCGTCTCATTTTTCCTTGTCGCCACCATTCCATGCCAAAAGACAATCAAGTCTTATGTTAGAACTGCGACAATTTATTGATGTAATATAACTTGCGTATGTTTGGGTATATGCATGCTATTTCCCTTGTCTGATTTCTTTATGTATGGAGTACACCCTACGCTTACTGAAAACTTGCCGGCGCGCAACCTACCGCAAGCGCTGGGTGCGGGACTTCAGCAGCCTGCTGGAGGTGCAGCGGCCGGCAAGACACCTTGGCGTTCTCAGCGCAGCCACTTAAATTGTTGAGCGGACTCGAAACAAAATAAGGGCGCAACCGATTACGACAAGGATTCCTTCGCGTGCAGGTTTTCCATACAAAAGTCAAAATCGTCTAAGGAAAATAACTTCATAATAAAAGAAACTTCCTTAAAGTTTTATAACTTAGCTTTCTGTCGTTGTTCTTCCTCCGGTAAGGCGTCAATTCTGAACGTCGCCCACTGGTACCCATATCTTCCTTCCCCCCCCCACCCCGGCAAACGTGCGCTCGAGGAATCCTTCTATCTTTTGAGAAAAAGAAAGAAGAGAAAATAAAGATATGGAACCTTGGCAGTTCGTTAGTACTTACCGGGAACAAGCATCATACAACATCTTAGACAAGCATGCATATATATATATATATATGAACATGGAAATCGATAAGGAAATGCACAACACTTAAACTTATTCATCTGGGCTCAGGGTCTGCGCCTGGCTTTGTACAAAGGATTACATGCCTTGCCGGCAAGACTTGTACAAAAAGGTGGTTGCCGGGGGCCCCCGGCAACCGCGCCTTATGGGTAGAACTTGCGAAGATGCTCGATATTCTAGGAATTGCTCACTGGAACGCCATCTTCGCGCCGGGCCTGGTGGCTCGTACTACCCGATAAGGGCCTTCCGACTTCGGCGTCAACTTGTTTGAATTCTTGGCGGACTGAATCCGTCGAAGAACAAGGTCGCCTTCCTCAAGACTTCGGGCATGAACTTTGCGGCTATGGTAGCGGCGCAAAGCTTGCTGGTAGCATGCAGCTCGCACAGCAGCCTGAAGACGATTCCCCTCAAGGAGCACAGCGTCAACTTGCCGCAGTTGCTCTTTCTCAAGCTCATCATAAGCGAGCACTCGAGGTGATCCATATATGAGTTCCGTGGGGAGAACTGCTTCCGCTCCGTAGACCAGAGCGAAGGGCGTCTGGCCAGTGGCTCGATTTGGTGTCGTTCTGATTGACCAAAGAACCGCCGACAACTCATCAATCCAGCGTCTTCCGCATTTTCTCAGCTTGTCAAAGGTTCTGGTCCTGAGACCGCGCAACACTTCAGCATTAACCCTCTCTGCTTGGCCATTACTTCTCGGGTGAGCAACAGAGGCAAAACAAATCTTGCCGCCAAGGTCTTGGACGTACTGCATGAAGGTGCGACTTGTGAATTGCGTGCCGTTGTCGGTGATGATCCTGTTGGGCACACCGAAACGGCAAACTATCCCTTTAAAGAACTTGACGGCTGATTGTGCTGTCACCTTTCTCATAGCTTCCACCTCCGGCCACTTTGTGAACTTGTCGATCGCAACGTACAAGTACTCAAAGCCCCCGGTAGCACGGGGGAAGGGGCCCAGTATGTCGAGCCCCCAGACCGAAAATGGCCAGGAGAGAGGGATCATCTAAAGAGCTTGAGCTGGCTGATGTGATTTCTTCGAATGAAACTAGCACGCTTCACACTTGGTTACTACTGCAGTTGCATCCTGGAGAGCGGTGGGCCAAAAGAAACCTTGCCGGAATGCTTTCCCGACAAGTGCTCTTGATCCTATGTGAGAGCCACATATGCCTCCATGTATCTCTGCCAACAGCTCTAGTCCATCCTCACGAGGAATGCACTTCAATTTCACACCATTTGGTCTCTTTTTGTACAGGACGTCATCGATGAACTGGTACATAGCAGACTGACGGGCTACTTTTTCCGCTTCTTCCTGTTCCTCAGGGAGTTCTCCTGTCTGAAGGAAATGGACAATGTGATGTGCCCATGCTGGAGCTTGGGGCTCGACAGCTAGGACTAAAGGCATCTCTTCCGCCAAGGGAACATTTTTCTTGACAGCGAAAGCATGAGGTTCCGCCGGAGCCTGTTGTTCCCCGACAGGCTTGTCGCTGATCCCGGCAAGTTCCTTGCCGGCGGCTCCAGGGAGCTCTGCCGGAAAGTACTGTCCGGAATTCAACCTTCTTCTCTTTTCTTGCCTCATTGATGGCGCCACAGATGGTTGAGTCAAATGGAGCACAAAAGTTCCTGGTTCCACAGGCAACTTGAGGGCAGCGCGCTTTGACAGGTCGTCAGCATTACTGTTTTCGGCACGAGGAATGTGCTTCATTTGCAGACCGTCAAAGCGCTCTTCCATTTTTCTCACTTCATCCACATAAGCTTGCATCAATGGACTCTGATAATTCTTGTTAACTTGCCTGACAACAAGCTGCAAATCGCCTCTGATGACGAGCTTCTTGATACCAAGGTCTGCCGCGATCCTGAGACCGGCAAGCAGCCCTTCGTACTCCGCAGTGTTGTTTGTTGAACTCTCCCAGGGGAAATGCATCTGGATTACATACTTGAGGTGCTCTCCGGTGGGTGCGACAAGCAGCACGCCAGCACTGGCGGCTTGCAGCGAAAAAGCCCCGTCAAAGTACATAACCCATTCTTGATCAATTTCCTTGCCGGGGAGAGTCGTTTCTTGAACCTCTTCGTCTGGCGTTGGGGTCCATTCCGCAATGAACTCTGCCAAGGCCCTGCTCTGAATTGTCGAAGTACTTTCAAACTTGAGACCAAAGCTTGACAATTCCAAGGCCCACTCCACGATCCTGCCGGTTGCCTCTGGATTTCGCAAAATCCGTTGCAACGGAAAGCGAGTGACGACGGTAATTTCATGTGCTTGAAAATAATGGCGCAGCTTCCTTGAGGCCATAAGGAGGCCAAAAAGCAACTTCTGCACATCAGAGTATCTTGACCTAGCTCCTTGCAAAAAGGAGCTAACAAAATAAACTGGGCACTGCACCATCTTTTTCTTTTGCACTGGTTCTTCTAACTGCGCAGATCCTGTCTTGCCGGGACCAATTCTTGTCGGGGAAGATCCCGCCGCATCACTTGGCGGTCCTGCCGCTGGTGTTGCCTCCTCATCAGCTTCTCTCTGTGCCACTAACGCAGCACTAACCACTTGATTTGTCGCTGCCAGGTACAGCAGCAACGGCTCTTGTGGCCTAGGCGCGACTAGTATTGGCGGAGAAGAAAGGTATTTATTCAAATCTTGCAGCGCAGCCTCCGCTTCTGGAGTCCATTTCATTGGACCTGCCTTCTTCAAAATTTTGAAAAAGGGTAAAGCGCGCTCAGCAGATTTGGAAATAAACCTGCTTAGGGCAGCAACACAGCCGGCAAGACGACGTACATCCTTGATGCGTCTTGGCACTTCAATCTGCTCAATAGCTTTGATCTTGTCGGGGTTCGCTTTGATCCCTCGCTGAGATACAAAGAACCCGAGAAGCTTGCCGGAAGGAACACCAAACACGCACTTCTCAGGATTGAGCTTCAAATTGATCTTGCGCAGATTTGCAAATGTTTCTTCTAGATCTTGTATGAGCGTCGCTTTGTCCTTGGTTTTGACCACTATGTCATCCATGTATGCTTCCATATTTCTATGGAGCTGAGGTTCAAAACCAATTTGGACTGCTCTCGCAAATGTAGAACCAGCACTTTTCAACCCGAAAGGCATTCGTATAAAACAATACGTACCACATGGGGTGATAAATGCGGTCTTTTCTTCATCTTCTTTTGCCATGAAGATCTGATGGTACCCTGAGTAGGCATCAAGGAACGACAGTAGGTCACAACCAGCGGTGGAGTCCACAATCTGGTCGATGCGCGGCAAGGGAAAGGGATCTTTTGGACAGGCTTTATTGATATCTGTATAATCAATACACAGCCTCCATTTCCCATTCGCCTTGCGCACTACAACCAGATTGGCCAACCACGTTGGGTGAAGCACTCCTCTGACCAATCCTGCCGCTTCTAGCTTCCTGATTTCTTCGGCAATGAATTCTTGCCGCTCCAAGGCTTGCTTCCTGACCCTCTGCTTGACGGGCCGCGCATGAGGACAGACAGCAAGGTGGTGCTCAATTACCTCCCTGGGAACACCAGGGATGTCCGAAGGTTGCCATGAAAACACGTCGACATTCGCCCGCAGGAAGGCAATGAGCGCGCTTTCCTATTTGTCATCTAGGGTGGAACTTATGGTGAAAGTTCCTCCCGTTCCGTCCTCCCTGACAGGCACCTTCTTGATCTCTGGTGGAGCAGCCTTGGGTTTCTTGTTCTTGCCGGTGGAACTCTCTAGTGCATCCTCAACGGAAGCGCAGCACTCCGAGGAGGTGCGCTTGCCGGAGTTTGCGCCAAGATTCTTGCCGGTCTTCTTCTTCCCCCCGGGAGTTCCAGCGGCAGGAGCAAATGCCTTGACGGCAGGTGCTACAACTGCTTCCTGGTAGAGTTGATCAGCACAGATGAGCGCATCCTTTTTGTCGGAGTGGATAGTGATGACACTCAACGGCCCGGGCATCTTCAGCACATTATACGCATAGTGTGATGCCGCCATGAACTTAGCCAGCGCTGGGCGGCCAAGGATCCCATTGTATGACATAGGGATCTTGGCGACATCAAACACTACCTTCTCTATTCTGTAGTTGAGCTCGCTACCAAATGTCACCGGTAGCGTAATCTTGCCTTTTGGCTGGGTCCTTCCTGGATTGACCCCTTGAAACGTGCCCGTTTCCTCGAGATCTTCATCAGGGATTTGGAGCCTCTTGAGCACGTCCGGCGAGATTAGGTTCAGTCCGGCCCCACCATCAACTAGCATTTTCGTCACCTTGAGGTTGCGGATTGTCGGTGAGACCAACAATGGCAAGCACCCGACCGCGGTTGTGCGAGCAGGGTGATCCTCGGCGTAAAAAATGATAGGCGTGTTGGACCACTTCAGGGGTTTACGTGCATCGAACGATGGTTCCGTTGCATTAACCTCTCGCACCCACTGTTTAAGTTGACGGTGGGAAGAATGCAACGAGGCGCCTCCGTCGATACACATGGCCTCTGTGGCTTTTTGAAATTCTTGCTCACTGGACTCATCATCTTCTTCATCATCATCATCACCCTCTTCTTTGTCACGGCCTTGAGCGGGCCTCTCCCTCTGTTGCTTGGCCTTGCCGTGGCGACCCCCTCGGCCACCGTGCTTCTTGCTGAACCCCTCAGCACCATCCTGGTCCTTCTCCTTGTCTCGTCTCTCGTACTCAGCTCTCTGCTTCTCGACAAGCTGCTCAACTTGCCGGCAGTTTTGGAGATCGTGGCCCTTGGTGCGATGGATCTTGCAATACTACTTGCCGGAGCTTTCCGACTTGTCGGCGGCCACCAGGGCCTGGCAGGAGGCACACCCAGCAACTTCCTTGCCGGGGTCGTCAACCTTGGCCTTCTTGGCGGTGCCGGGGTTGCCAAATTCCTCGACAGCAAGCACGGCCTTGCCTCTGCGCTTCTTGTTCCGCCGCCGGCCTTTCTTTGGCGGGGTTGCAGCGTCTTCATCTTCTGATTCGTCCCCTGCGCCAACACCCTCGCCAGGGAGTTTTCTCCCTTCTTCAGCCCGAGCGCACTTGTCGGCCAAAGCGTAAAGCTCGGCAATACTCCTGACCTTGTTCATCGCCAGTTCTACACGCATTTTGCGGTTATGCATGTTCTGATGAAACGCTCTAACAATAGCGGCAGGGTGAACGTCGGGAATATTGTACTGCACTCAGCTAAATCTCTGGATAAACTTGCGCAGGGGTTCGCCCTCCTTTTGAGGGAGGAGATGTAAATCACTCTCTTGGCCAGGAGCTTGGTGGCCTCTAACAAAGGCGCCAACAAACTGATGGCACAGATCTGACCAAGAAGAAATAGAATTCTCCGGCAGATGCATCAACCACGACCTGACGTTGGGTTTGAGCACCAACGGGAAGTAGTTGGCAAGTATCTTGTCATCTCGGCCCCCGGCAGCCTGCACCGCAATGGTCTAGATGCTCAAGAACTCCGAGGGGTGAGTCTTGCCGTCATATTTCTCCGGGACCTCTGGCTTGAAGGTTCGGGAATTGGGCCACTGGACTTGCCGCAGCTCACGGGTAAACGCTGGAGAACCCACCTCGTAAGGCAAGTCGCCCGCGTCCCCTGGTGCAGGCTTGTCGACAGCGGGTCCTGGGCGCTTATCAGATTGATGGCGCACTTCCTGTCGCCGCTCGATGGTAGTTCGAGCGTCCTCTTTGCTTCGTTCCCGAAGAACTTGACGCTGGTCGCGGCGCATTCGTGGATCGGACGACGCCGTGGAATCATCATCACGGCCATCAGTCCGCTGGGTTATCGACCGCCGCTGGTGTCGTGGAGGGGAGTGCACCGTGGTCGCTCCGCCTCCAGTCTTTTCCGCATCGGCTCGCGCCGGATCGATTGACCGCTGTTGCGAGGGCCCTGCCTGCTGCGGCTCATCCTTGTTGACGAAGCCAATGAGGCTCTGGATAGTAGATCGCCACTCCTCCATCTTCTCCGGAGCAGGAGGGAAATCGAGGAGCAGCTGCGCACATGCCAAAGCTTCCACTGGCGTAGGCGGCGATGACAGGTGCGAGGTACGTGAGGTGCTCTGACTCCTAGCAATGTTAGAAGGAGCACCGTCACGATCACGCGACCATGCGCCACCTCCGCCGGCGGTTTGACGTGCATGCTGGGCCTGCACACCTTGGGATCGATGCGCAGAAGTCTTTTCATGGGGACGTCCTGAACCACCAACGCCATGGCGCTGCTCATCGCACACGACCTGGGAAGGCCGTGACGCTTGCGCCGGCGCGGGAGTCCTAGAAGGCGTCCTCTGATCTCTGGAGTTCGTTGCGCCGCCTGTAGGCAGCATAGCCCCATCTCTGGATCCAGCGGCGTGTGGGTTGCCGTTGCCGCTGCGAATGACGCCGCTCGCTTGGCTTGGATCACCGGAACGCCGTGGAGGCTCCAAACCTCTTCCTTCTGCATCCACGCCATCACCCGGATGCGAGGGCACAGGCAAAACAGACGTAGATGGTAGCGTCGTTGCGACACTCTTCTTCTTGTGTGGCATGATGATGAAGATGATGAAGAAACTAAGGGGCCGATCACTGGATCAGGTTCGCACAACCTTCTTGCCCCTACCTGGCACGCCAAAGATGTCGGCGTACGACACCTATGGGATCCCAAAGGAACCCTTTATGATTCGGCAGGGAGAGAGGTATGTGCAAAGAGCAGAACCAATGATCGACGCGGGGCGATTTTACCCAGGTTCGGGCCGCTAATCAGCGTAAAACCCTACTCCTGCCTTGTCTTATTAAGAGTGTTCTTGAGCCCAGGCTCCAGGAGCGCTTGCGATGAATAGTACGTTCAAAGAGCAGCTACGCATGCAGGATGGGCCAGAAGATCCTCCTCTCCTGTAGCAGTTGCATTGGGCCTCCTTTTATACGTTCAAAGGGGTCACCACAGTGGCAAAATGTACATACATTGAGGTGTAAAGTAGCTACAGGGTCATCATACCTAACCACTGACGGATTAGGACGAATGCATTTAATGCACCGTGAGGTGTCCGTTTAGGTGTCCTCATTTTCTTGGGGATGGAAAAAGGAGCCATCCCATCAGCACCGCTTAAGCTCTCCTCCACTGGCGCATTGCCACGCATCCAGAGAAGGACCCAGAATGTCAGGCTTGTTGCTGTGCCGAAGCGGTGGCACAGTGGCAGAATCTTGCCGAGCGCTGAATCTTGCCGGGCGCGAAATCTTGCCGGGCTTCGCAGGCCACCCTGGCAAGATCTTGCCGGGGAGGCTGGCTTTCGGTCTTCAGTTCTTCTTATCAGCTGATCCCCAGATCCTTGACTTGGGTGTTTCTTCGATAACTTGAATTAACCACCAACTGTTCCCCGACAAGCCTGGCCGCGAGTATGGCTACAACTGCCCGTGCACAAGTATGGGGTACTAATGGCCCAATACTTAGTACACCGACATCTGCGTTCCAAGGTTAGCACAATATGTCTTGAAGAGATTGCTCGTGAACTGGGAGCCATTGTCGGTAATGATACGGTTGGGGACTCCGAAACGGCTCACAAGGCCCCTGATGAACTTGACGGCCGAGCCAGTAGGGATGGTGCGCACGGGCTCCACCTCCGCCCACTTGGTGAACTTGTCGATGGCAACATAGAGGTAGCGATACCCCCCGGCCGCCCGGGGAAACGGGCCCAGGATATCCAGCCCCCAGACCGCGAATGGCCACGAGAGTGGCATGGTCTGGACGCCTTGCGCGGGCTGGTGAATCTGCTTGGCATGGAACTGGCAAGCCTCGCAGGATCGCACCAGCTCAGTGGCGTCGTTGAGCGCCGTGGGCCAGTAGAACCCGCTGCAGAACACCTTGCCCACGAGAGTGCGTGATGAAGAATGGTGTCCGCAATCTCCACCGTGGATGTCGGCCAACAACTCGCACCCTTGCTCCTTGGATATGCATCGTAGCGAGATGTCATTGGGGCGCCTTCGGTAGAGCTCGCCGTCCTACAGGCAATAAGCGGTGGCCTGGCGAGCCACAGGTTCTGCGTCTTCCTCCTTCTCCGGTAGAGTGTCGTGGAGTAGGCGCGCCTTGAGTTCCTTGGTCCAGCAACCTTCCTGAGGCTCCAGTGCCAGGAGCAGGCGGGCTCCTGAAGTTGGACCACGGGCCGGGGCGCCCGAGGAGGGGGCCTGAGGCGGCTCCTCCCGAAGCAGCGCCGGGCCCGCAGCGGGTGGTGCTGCTGACGGCTTGAAGAGCCTCTCCTCGAAGACACCAGGCTTCTGGGGCTCGCGGCGGGATGCTCTCTTTGCGATGTCGTCCGCCTCCTTGTTCGTGTCGCATGGGACGTGCTGCAATTCCAAGCCCAAGAAGCGTTTTTCAATTTTGCGTACCTCTTCCAGGTATGCCTCCATGTGCTCATCCCTGGGCTTGTATTCCTTGTTGGAGAAGTTGACAAGGAGCTGAGAGACGCCCTTGATGGTCAGGCGCCTGACCCCCAGGACAGTTGCGGCCTTGAGGCCAGCGATTAGGCCCTCGTACTCCGCGATGTTGTTGGAGACCTTCTCACCATGCTGGAAACATAGATGCACAGCGTAGTATAACTTGTCCTTGGTCGGCGAGATGAGCACGGCTCCAGCCCCCGTGCCCTGCCACACGAAAGCGCCGTCGAAGTACATGACCCAACCGTCGGGCGCCTCATCGCCGGGCGCGAGGGATTGTCTCTCGCCCATCCCCCGGTCGGGGGCATCCGTCCATTCTGCGATGAAGTCAGCGAGGGTCGCGCCTTTGATGACCCTGGTGGTGCTGAATTCTAGCTGGAAGGCCTGCAGCTCGATGTTCCACTCCACAACTCTCCCCGCAGCGTTGGGGCTGCGGAGCACCTTTTCCAGGGGGTATGCGGAGATGACCTTGATGGGGTGGCCATGGAAATAGTGGCGCAGCTTCCTGGAGGCGACGAGGAGTGCGAGCAGGAGCTTCTGGGGCATTGGGTAACGCTTGCGAGCATCGCACATCACCGTGCTGACGAAGTATACTGGGTGCTCAATGAGGGACGAGGCACCGACGACATCCAGCTCTGCTTGGGACGAGGGGGCCTCGCTGCTTTGCGGAGTGGCCGAGGCCTCCGGAGTGCCATCCTGAGGTGGCGATGGCTTGACCTTATGCGGGATGCCTCGCCATGCGTCCGCACTTGCGTGCTCCTCCCTGACCGCCACGAGTGATGTGCTGGCCGAGTGGGGTGTGGCGGCCAAGTAAAGCACCAGAGGCTCAAGAGGGCGGGGCGCCACCATTACAGGTGGGCTCGTGAGGTACCTCTTGAGGTCATGGAAAGCCGCCTTAGCCTCCGGAGTGCATGATACGTATCCAACGTATCTATAATTTATGAAGTAATTATGCTGTTATATTATCATTCTTGGATGTTTTACAATCATTTTATAGCAACTTTATATCATTTTTTGGGACTAACCTATTGACATAATGCCCAGTGCCAGTTGCTGTTTTTTGCTTGTTTTTTACATCGCAGAAAATCAATACCAAATGTAGTCCAAACGCAGCGAAGATTTTTGGAGATTTTTTCTGGACCAGAAGACACCCGGTGGGCCAAAGAAGTACCAGAGGGGAGCTCCGAGGAGAGCACAACCCACCAGGGCGCGCCTGGGGGCCTAGGCGTGCCCAGGTGGGTTGTGCCCACCTCGGTGGCCTCCCGCACCGCCTCTTCGCCCTATAAATTCCCAAATATTCCAAAAACCCTAGGGGTAACGCTAGATCAGAAGTTCCGCCGCCGCAAGCCTCTGTAGCCACGAAAAACCAATCTAGACCCCGTTCCGGCACCCTGCCGGAGGGGGAAATCATCACCGGTGGCCATCTTCATCATCCCGGCGGCTACCACGATGAGGAGGGAGTAGTCCACCCTCGGGGCTGAGGGTTTGTACCAGTAGCTATGTGTTTAATCTCTCTCTCTCTCTCGTGTTCTTGAGATGTCACGATCTTGATGTAGCGCGGGCTTTGTTAATATAGTTGGATCATATGGTGTTTTCCCCTCTCTATCTTGTTGTGATGAATTGAGTTTTCCCTTTGAGATTTTGTTTTATCAGATTGAATACTTTTATGGATTTGAGAACACTTTATGTATGTCTTGCTATGAATACCTGTGGTGACAATGGGGTATCATATTGATTCACTTGATATATGTTTTGGCACTCAACTCGCGGATTCCCCAGGTGACATTGGGGTAATCTATGCATAGGGGTTGATGCACATTTTCGTCCTTGTTTCTCCGGTAGAAATCTTGGGACACTCTTTGAGGTTCTTTGTGTTGGATTGAGTATTATGAATCTGAAATTGTTTGATGCATATCGCATAATCAACTCACGGATACTCGCGGTGACATTGGAGTATCTAGGTGACATTAGAGTTGGTTGATGTGTATCATATGGTGTTATTTTAGTACGAACTCTTGGTTAGATCGATCGGAAAGAATAGCTTGGTGTTATTTTAGTACGAACTCTAGGATAGATCGATCGGAAAGAATAGCTTTGAGGTGGTTTCGTACCCTAGAAACAATTTCTTCTTATGTTCTCCGCTAGATAAGAACTTTGGAGTGATTCTTCGTTGCATGTTGAGGGATGGTTATATGATCCAATTAGATTAGCATTGTTGAGAGATTGCACTAGCGAAAGTACGGACCCTAGGCCTCATTTTCAAGCATTGCAATACCGTTTGTGCTCCGTTTTATCAATTGCTACCTTGCTGTTTTTTATTGTTCCTATCACAAAAATCAATATCTACTATCATTACTACGCTTTTATTACCATCTCTTCGCCGAACTAGTGCACCTATAAAAATTACCATTGTATTTGGTGTGTTGGGGACACAAGAGACTTTTTATTATTTGATTGCAGGGTTGTTTGAGAGAGACCATCTTCATCCTACGCCTCCCACGGATTGATAAATCTTAGGTCATCCACTTGAGGGAAATTTGCTACTGTCCTACAAAACTCTGCGCTTGGAGGCCCAACACGAGTCTACAAGAACAAGTTGTGTAGTAGACATCAAGCTCTTTTCTGGCGCCGTTGCCGGGGAGGTGAGTGCATGAAGGTGTATCTTTAGATCTTGCAATTGAATCTTTTAGTTTCTTGTTTTATCACTAGTTTGGTTCGTAAAAGAAAAGTACAAAAAAAATATGGAATTGAGGTGGTCTCATATTATTCATCTTTATCATGTCTTTCGTGAAAATGATGGAAAGGAAAATTGTGCTCAATTGATAGAAGAAGAATTCAATAAAATGTTTGGCATAAATGATGAGCATGATTGCAATGTTGTTAGTATGAATTCCGTGAATATCCATGATGCTAATGATATGCAAATCCATAAGCTTGGGGATGCTATGTTTCATGAAGATGATATTTTTAGTCCCCCAAGTTTTGAGGAGAATATTTACTATGATGAAAGCATGCCTCCTATTTATGATGATTATGGTGATGACATGTATGCTATAAAGAGTAATGATATCCATGAAACTTTTCATCATGATTTTAATGCTCAATATGATTATGCCAATCAAGAATCACATGATAGCTATTTTGTTGAGTTTGCTCCCACTACTATTCATGAGAATAAATTTTCTTATGTGGTGAGTAAGAAAATTTCTATGCTTGTGGATCATGAAAAGAATGATTTATGTGATAGCTATATTGTTGAGTTCATTCATGATGCTACTGAAAATTATTATGAGAGAGGAACATGTGCTTATACATATTGCAATAATATCAAGTTTCCTCTTTATGTGTTGAAAATCATGAAGTTTTGCTTGTTTTGCCTTCCTATGTTAGTTGATTCTTGTTCCCATAAATTGTTTGCTCCGAAAATCCCTATGCATAGGAAGTGGGTTAGACTTAAATGTGCTAGTTATATGCTTCATGATGCTCTCTTTATGTTTCAATTCTTATCTTTTATGCGAGCATCATTGAAATCATCATGCCTAGCTAAAAGGCATTAAAGAAAAGCGCTTGTTGGGAGACAACCCAACACTTTTACCTACTGATTTTGTGTGTTCACATGGTTAGGCTACTGTAGTGATCTTGTTTTATAGCTTTTGTTTCAATAAAGTGCCAAGTAAAGCCTTTGGGATAGTGTGGATGATAGTTGACTTGATTCTGTGCAAAAACAGAAACTTTTGCATCCAGTGCAGAAATTCCTATCTTTTACTGGAACGTGGAAATTTTTTGAATTTTTTTACAGGTGATGAGTATACAAATTTTCTACGTTGTCCTAAATTTTCAGAATTTTTGGAGTTACAGAAGTATGACCTTAATTCAGATCTTAATGTACTGTTCTGTTTTTGGCAGATTCTATTTTCAATGCATAATTTGCTTGTTTTCTAGTTTCTATGGCTTATATTTCTTAATATAAATTGTGGAAATTGTAGAGTACAGTAGTCATTGTGTGAGAACAATTATGAATCTTGTCTTTGACATTACCAAAGTGAATGATTTGTCTTTATCATACTAACCCATCTCACGAAATTCCGTTAAGTTTTGTGTGATTGAAGTTTTCATGTTTTGGGTGAGATATCGATATGAGGAGAATAAGGAGTGAAAGACCCTAAGCTTGGGGATGCCCAAGGCACCCCAAGGAAATATTCAAGTAAGATCCAAGAAACTAATCTTGGGGATGCCCAAGGCACCCCAAGGCAATATTCAAGTAAGATCCAAGCAACTAAGCTTGGGATGCCCCGGAAGGCATCCCCTCTTTCGTCTCCGACATTATCCGTAACCTCACTTGGAGCTATAATTTTATTCGTCACATGATATGTGTTTTGCTTGGAGCGTCATTTCATTTTATTTTTATTTGCTTGCTGTTATTTAGAGTAATGTTTTTCATCTTTTACTTCAATAAAAATGTCAGGTATAGCCTTTGCCATGCTTATTTTGCAAGTATATGAGTTGCTGTTTCAAAACAGAAAGTTTACTGCTGTTGCAATAATTATCCAGAAAATTCAGAATGTGATAAAATGTTGAATTTTTTTGCAAAGTAAGAAATAATAAATTTTCTACAGTGTCGTTAATTTTCAGAAATTTTGGAGTTAGGGAAGTATGAAGAATATTGCACTCTTTACAGACTGTACTGTTTAGGCAGATTGATGCTATGTTTGCATTGTGTGCATATGTTTGCTTGTTTAATGATTCTATTTGAGGATGGAAGTATTAAATATGTAGAGGCATTTACTATGCAATGTAGAATAATAATTTTAGTGATTTGATACAGTAGATAATGATAAGGTTTTTGCATTGATTTATACTAACTTATCTCACGAGTTCTTGTTGAGTTTTGTGCGGATGAAGTTTTTAAGATTTAGGGAAACCGTGATATAAAAGGAATTAGGAGACACAAAAGCTCAAGATTGGGGATTCCCAAGGCATCCCAAGTTAATAATCCAAGAAGTCTCAAGCATCTAAGCTTGGGGATGCCCCGGTAGGCATCCCACCTTTCTTCATCAACAATTATCGGTTAGCCTCGGTTGAGCCTAAGTTTTTGCTTCTTCACATGATGTGTGATATTCTTAGAATGTCATTTTATTTTGTTTTTCTTGCTGTTTTAATAAAATACTTAGATCTGAACGTTTTAAATAAGAGAGGGTCCTCAATTAGCTACCCATTTACTTAACTACTCATTTGATCTTCACTTGTATCTTTTTGGAGTAGTTTGCCATTTACTCTCATGCTTCACTTAGATTATTTTGAGAGTTGAAAATTTTGAAGAAATACTTATGCTCTCATGCTTCACTTAAATTTATTTGAGAGCTTGTTAGTAGCAATGGTAATACATAAATTTAGTCCCAAAGTAATGGATATTCAAGAAGGATATAATAAAAACTTTCATGTAGATCACTGGATATGATAAGTTTGATTTCTTGCAATAGTTTTGCGATATGGAGATAATAATATGTGAGTCATGTTGGTGAGTAATTATGCTTTAGTAAGAATATTGGTGTTAAGGTTTGTGATTCCCTATGCAAGCACGAAAGTCAATAATTATGCAATGAAATTACATCCTACTTGTGGTGCATTATTCGGTGTTAGTTATGCTCAATGCTCGTTTATGTGAATTTTTTTTTCTTGGTTGGTTGCTTCTCAATCTATTTGCTAGCCTCCATTTGTACTAAGTGGGAATACTACTTGTGCATCCAAATTCTTAAACCCAAAGTTGAGCCACATGAGTCCACCATACCTACCTATATGCGGTATTCCCGTGTCGTTCTAAGCAAATTTGTATGTGCCATCTCTAATTTTCAAAATAAATTTCCTTTTTGTGTGTTCGTACCGCTCATGAAGCGGCAGGCGGTGGCCAATATTTTCCATGCTAGATGTGTTATTCTCAAGATGAGTGTTTATTCACTTGTCATTGCACGAGAGTACGGCAAAGGTATTAGGGATGCCCAGTCCCGAAATGAAAAATGAATTTACTTTATGTTGTCAAATAATAAATTCCTTGGAAAGTGTTGGTATGGAGGGCACCCGTGGATATGGCTAGCCATGGATCATGAAAGAATGGTGGAAAAAGGAATAAACTTTATTTTCTGTTTGGGAACCGCCTATGATATATCTAGCATGAAAATTGTTGGGAATTACTCGGTCGTTTTCGTTGACGGGAAAAGTATGCCTCTAAAAAATTTTATCTCTCAATTTAAGCTTTGAGCTCTGGCACCTCTACAAATCCCTACTTCCCTCTGCGAAGGGCCTATCTATTTACTTTATGCAATTTTTATTTTTATTTGAGTCTCCATCTTCTCTTATAAAGCACCAACTAAGGGGCACTATGATCGTACTTGAGCATTGGATGTAGCTAATATGCGTGTGTGTTTTGCGAATGGATCAATGATTGAGCATGATGGGCTAGGGATAACTTTCTTTAGTGTTGATATTTTGAAAGACATGGTTGCTTGTTGATATGCTTGAGTATTGATATCTTCATGTCAAATTATAGATTATTGCTTTGAATCATTCAAGTCCAAAAGTCCATGCTACAAAAGAAAGAGTATATGATGAATATGATAGGTAGCTTTCCACAACAAAAATTTCGTTTTCAATTGCTACTTTATCATGATAAGTTTTATGAGAAAGAGTTGTTGTTATGATGCTAGAAAAAGTGATTGAAATTATCATTGATCAAACTTATGCACTTTGCTAGCATTCACACTTCATAAATTATTTCTTTTATCATTTACCTACTCGAGGACGAGTAGGAATTAAGCTTGAGGATGCTGATACGTCTCCAACGTATCTATAATTTATGAAGTATTCATGCCATTATATTATCATTCTTGGATGTTTTACAATCATTTTATATCAACTTTATATCATTTTTTGGGACTAAACTATTGACATAGTGCCCAGTGCCAGTTGCTGTTTTTTACATCACAGAAAACAATACCAAACGGAGTCCAAACGCAGCGAAACTTTTTGGAGATTTTTTCTAGACCAGAAGACACCCGGTGGGCAAAAGAAGTACCAGAGGGGAGCTCCGAGGAGAGCACAACCCACCAGGGCGCGCCTTGGGGCCCAGGCGCGCCCAGCTGGGTTGTGCCCACCTCGGTGGCCTCCCGCACCGCCTCTTCGCCCTATAAATTCCCAAATATTCCAAAAACCCTCGGGGTAACCCTAGATCAGAAGGTCCGCCGCCGCAAGCCTCTGTAGCCACGAAAAACCAATCTAGACCCCGTTCCGGCACCCTGCCGGAGGGAGAAATCATCACCGGTGACCATCTTCATCATCCCGGCGGCCACCACGATGAGGAGGGAGTAGTCCACCCTCGGGGCTGAGGGTTTGTACCAGTAGCTATGTGTTTAATCTCTCTCTCTCTCTCTCTCGTGTTCTTGAGATGTCAAGATCTTGATGTAGCGCGGGCTTTGTTAATATAGTTGGATCATATGGTGTTTTTCCACTCTCTATCTTGTTGTGATGAATTGAGTTTTCCCTTTGAGATTTCGTTTTATCAGATTGAATACTTTTATGGATTTGAGAACACTTTATGTATGTCTTGCTATGAATACCCGTGGTGACAATGGGGTATCATATTGATTCACTTGATATATGCTTTGGCACTCAACTCGTGGATTCCCGAGGTGACATTGGGGTAATCTATGCATAGGGGTTGATGCACATTTTCGTCCTTGTTTCTCTGGTAGAAATCTTGGGGCACTCTTTGAGGTTCTTTGTGTTGGATTGAGTATTATGAATCTGAAATTGTTTGATGCATATCGCATAATCAACTCACGGATACTCGCGGTGACATTGGAGTATCTAGGTGACATTAGAGTTGGTTGATGTGTATCATATGGTGTTATTTTAGTACGAACTCTTGGTTAGATCGATCGGAAAGAATAGCTTGGTGTTATTTTAGTACGAACTCTAGGATAGATCGACCGGAAAGAATAGCTTTGAGGTGGTTTCGTACCCTACAAACAATTTCTTCTTATGTTCTCCGCTAGATAAGAACTTTGGAGTGATTCTTCGTTGCACGTTGAGGGATGGTTATATGATCCAATTAGATTAGCATTGTTGAGAGATTGCACTAGCGAAAGTACGAACCCTAGGCCTCATTTTCAAGCATTGCAATACCGTTTGTGCTCCGTTTTATCAATTGCTACCTTGCTGTTTTTTATTGTTCCTATCAGAAAAATCAATATCTACTATCATTACTACGCTTTTATTACCATCTCTTCGCCGAACTAGTGCACCTATACAAATTACCATTGTATTTGGTGTGTTGGGGACACAAGAGACTTTTTATTATTTGATTGCAGGGTTGTTTGAGAGAGACCACCTTCATCCTACGCCTCCTACGGATTGATAAACCTTAGGTCATCCACTTGAGGGAAATTTGCTACTGTCCTACAAAACTCTGCGCTTGGAGGCCCAACACGAGTCTACAAGAACAAGTTGTGTAGTAGACATCAGTCCACTCGAAGGGGCCCTCCCTCTTCATCAGCTTGAAGAATGGGAGGGCTCACTCGCCAAGCTTGGAGATGAATCACCCCAAAGAGGTTACGCAGCCCGCGAGCTTCTGCATCTCCTTAAGGGTTTGTGGCGTGCTCATCCTTTCTATTGCCTTGACCTTCTCGGGGTTAGCCTCGACCCCTCTATGTGACACCAGGAAGCCCAGCAGCTTGCCGGATGGGACACCGAACATGCATTTCTCAGGGTTGAGCCTCAGGTTAACCTTGCGCAGGTTGGTGAATGTTTCCTCCAAGTCTTTGACAAGGGTCCTTGCCTCCCGCGATTTGACCACTATGTCATCGACGTATGCCTCGGCATTCCTCCCGAGCTGCTGGCCCAGAGCGATGTGCATCAATCGCTGGAAAGTCGCGCCAGCATTCCGCAGCCCAAAGGGCATGCAGGTGTAGCAGTACACACCGCACGGGGAGAGGAAGGTCATCCTCTCGATGTCCTGCACCGCTATCTTGATTTGGTGGTAGCCTGAGAAGGCATCCAAAAAGCACAGCAGATCGCACTCGGTGGTAGAGTCCATGATCTGATCGATGCGCGGAAGAGGGAACGGGTCCTGAGGGCAAGCCTTGTTGAGGCTCGTGAAGTCGACGCACATCCGCTCTTTCCCGCCCTTCTTGGGGATGATTACTGGGTTAGCCGGCCAATCCGGGTGTCGCACCTCCTGAATGACGCCAGCTTACTGTAGCTTGCGGACCTCCTGGACGATGAATGATTGCTTTTCCTGGGCCTGTCGTCGTGCCTTCTGCTTCACCGGGCGCGCGCTGGGGCACACCATTAGGTGGTGTTCAATCACATCCCGCGGGACTCCGACCAAGTCCGTCGCCTCCCGCGCGAACACATCCTTGTTTGCGTGGAGGAAGCTGACCGACGCCTCCTCCTGATCCGAGGGGAGCCCAGCGCCTATGGTGAAGGTGGGGCCTGGACCTCCGTCGTCAACAGGCACCTGCTTCGTCTCGGCTCGTTCTTGAGAGAACAATTGTTTCTTCTTTGCCGGCGCGGCCTCCGGGATTTCTGGAGCGTCCCCAGTGTCTGGCCGCATGGCCGCCGCGGCCTTGAAGGTGAGCTTGAGGGCTAGGAGCGCATCCTTGGTGTCTCCCACCACGGTGATGATGTCGCCGCTCCCTGGCATCTTGACGACGTTGTAGCATAGGTGCGTCGCCGCCATGAACTTGGCGAGGGCCAGATACCCAAGGATGGCACTGTACGGGAGGCCGATGTGGGCGACGTCGAAGTCGATGAGCTCAATGCGGTAGTTGTTGCACGTGCCAAAGGTGACGGGGAGCCGTATCTACCCCAGGGGGTGGCCGAGCCCTTGACCACCCCCGAGAAAGGCCTGGTGGGGAGGAGCTGGTCGTACGGCACTTGGAGCAGGTCGAAAGTCTCCACCGAGAGGACGTTCAGGCCGGCGCCCCCATCGATGAGGGTCTTGGTCACCGCAACATTGCTGATGGTGGGAGTGCAGAGCATGGGAAGGGCATCGGCCGCCACCATGGTCTTGTGGTGGTCTCTGGAATCGAATGTGATGTCGGTTCCAGGCCCGGCTCGGCCCCGTACAGCCTCGCGCTGCGGCCGGGGAGCACCTTGCCGACGGAGAAACTGCTTGATGTGGCGGCCAGAGGCAGGTGCCTGCGACCCGCCGACGATGCACACGACCGCATGGGGCACCGGAGCCGTGAAGTGTGCGATGAACTGGTCGCAGAGTTCTTCCCAAGAGGAGATCGAGGCACGCGGGAGGCCGCGGAGCCAGGGGAACCAGTTCACCATGGCCTTGTCGTCGCCGCCCGCCGACTCGATGGCATGCGCGTATGACCGGAGGAACTCTCGGGGGTCAGCTGCGCCGTTGTACCGCGGGGGAAGCGCCGATCGAAACTTTGCTGGCCACAGCACCCGACGCATGCTAGAGGTGAAGGCCGGGCAACCCGCGGCGTCTCCACGGGCCACGAGCGGCCAGACCGATGGCGCGTCGCCCGCCATGGAAACCACGATGCGAGGGCAAAGCGCGAACAGGGAGGAAGCGAATCTCCGACACACCCCTACCTGGCACGCCAAATGTCTGATTCATGGCTCCGCTGACCCAAGAAGGTTCGAACTCTGGGGCGTGTGCGAAGATCTCAACCTCTCAAGCCTCGAGCTCGTCGCCCTACAGCCTAGCCTAGCAGGATTCGTATGAGTGGGGAAGAAGATGAACACGGCAGTTTACCCAGGTTCGGGCCACCTTGCGGTGTAAAACCCTACTCCTTCTTTGTGGTGGATTGGTCTCACGAGGAGGTTGAGGATGAACTAGTACAGTGGATGAGTTGCCTCACGAGGGCTCGGGGGTGAGAATGATTCGACCTCCTCTATGGTGGTGGCTAACCTATATTTATAGTGGCCTCGGTCCTCTTCCCTGGAAACTTAGGCGGGAAGGGATATCACAACGGCCAATTTGAAATGGGACAAGAGGTACACCCTATCCTGACAAAAGGTGGTCTTCTCCTGCAAAGCTTCTGGTCGTGACGCAGTAGTGGGCTCGGCGATGACATCCGCCCTGCCGAGCTCGTGGTCTTGGTCTTGTGGCACCGGAATGGAAACCTTTGGAGGGCTCCTTGGGAACCCACATCTGTCCTTGCTCCCTTAGCACCAAAAGGGAAACTGTCTCCTTGATGTCGCTTAAACTATGTCGGTATTTCCCCAAAGAGGAAGGGATGATGCAGCACAGCTACGGTAGGTATTTCCCTCAGTGATGAGACCAAGGTTATCGAACCAGTAGGAGAACCAAGCAACACTACGTAAACGGTACCTGCACACAAAGAACAAATACTTGCAACCCGACGTGTTAAAGGGGTTGTCAATCCCTTTCGAGTAACGGTGCCAGAAATTGTCACGTGGACGGGAGACTAAATGTAATAGATTGGATAAAAAGATCTCGATAAAACATGAATAAAATAAAGTGCAGCAAGGTATTTTTGGGTTTTTGGAAATATAGATCTGAAAATAAAAGATGCAAATAAATAAAAAGGCAAATAGCAATATAGATCTGAAAGTATATGATGGGAAATAAGACCCGGGGGCCGTAGATTTCAGTAGTGGCTTCTCTCGAGAAAAATAGCATACGGTGGGTAAACAAATTACTGTTGGGCAATTGATAGAACTTCAAATAATTATGACGATATCCACGCAATGATCATTATATAGGCATCACGTCCAAGATTAGTAGACCGACTCCTGCCTGCATCTACTACTATTACTCCACACATCGACCGCTATCCAGCATGCATCTAGTGTATTAAGTTCATGGAGAAATGGAGTAATGCAATAAGAATGATGACATGATGTAGACAAGATCTATTCATGTAGGAATAGACCCCATATTGTTATCCTTAATAGCAACAATACATACATG
The DNA here is from genome assembly GCA_011799875.1 of Thinopyrum elongatum. Classification (NCBI taxonomy): domain Eukaryota; kingdom Viridiplantae; phylum Streptophyta; class Magnoliopsida; order Poales; family Poaceae; genus Thinopyrum; species Thinopyrum elongatum. The sequence goes on along the minus strand of CM022298.1, from coordinate 499,061,821 downwards.
TCATTTCCCCTTCTGTCACTAGGATTGAGCACCGTAAGATCGAACCCATCACAAAGCACCTCTTCCCATGGCAAAAAAAATCGATCTAGTCGGCCTAACTAAACCAAAGATTCGAAGAAGAAATACGAGGCTATAAGGAATCATGCATATAAGAGATCAAAAGACTCAAATAACATTCATGGATAAAAACATAGATCTGATCATAAAATCAAAGTTCATCGGATCCCAACAAACACACCGCAAAAAGAGTTACATCAAATAGATCTCCAAGAGACCATTGTATTGAGAATCAAAAGAGAGAGAGGAAGCCATCTAGCTACTAACTACGGACCCGTAGGTCTACAATGAACTACTCACGCATCATCGGAGAGGCACCAATGAGGATGATGAACCCCTCCGTGATGGTGTCTAGATTGGATCTGTGGTTTCTGGAACTTGCGGCGGCTGGAATTGTATTTCGTCGACTCCCCTAGGGTTTCTGGAATATTGGGGTATTTATAGAGCAAAGAGGCGGTGCGGGAGGCCACCGAGGTGGGCACAACCCACTAGGGCGCGCCTGGGCCCCCAGGCGCGCCCAGGTGGGTTGTGCCCCCTCGGGGCACCCCTCTGGTACTTCCTTGGCCCAACTTGTGTCTTCTGGTCCAGAAAAAATCACCAAAAAGTTTCACTGCGTTTGGACTCCGTTTGGTATTGATTTTCTGCAAAGTAAAAAACAAGCAAAAAACAGCAACTGGCACTGGGCACTATGTCAATAGGTTAGTCCCAAAAATGATATAAAGTTGCTATAAAATGATTGTAAAACATCCAAGATTGATAATATAACAGCATGGAACAATCAAAAATTATAGATATGTTGGAGACGTATCAGCATCCCCAAGCTTAATTCCTGCTCGTCCTTGAGTAGGTAAATCATAAAAACAGAATTTTTTATGTGGAATGCTGCCTAACATGTTCATCACATAATCTTTTCTTTGTAGCATGGACATTTGGACTTTTATAAGATTCAAAGCAATAGTCTAGTTTTGACATGAAGATTTCAATACTCAAGCATATCAACAAGCAACCATGTCTTTCAAAATATCAACACTAAAGCAAGTTATCCCTAGCCCATTATGCCCAATCATTGATCCATTCATGAAACACACTCGCATATTAGCTACACCCAATGCTCAAGTACGATCATAGTGCCCCTTAGTTGGTGCTTTATAAGAGAAGATGGAGACTCAAAAATAAAATAAAAATTGCATAAAGTAAATAGAAAGGCCCTTCGCAGAGGGAAGTAGGGATTTGTAGAGGTGCCAGAGCTCAAAGCGAAAAAGATAGAGATAAAAACATTTTGGGTGGCAGGCTTTTCCTGTCAACGAAAACGATCGAGTAGGTCCCAATACTTTCCATGCTAGATATATCATAGGCGGTTCCCAAACAGAAAATAAAGTTTATTCCTTTTTCCACCATACTTTCACATTCCTCGGCTAACCGAATCCACGGGTGCCGTCCATACCAACACTTTCCAAGGAATTTGTTATTTGACAACATAAAGTAAATTCATTTTTCATTTCGGGACTGGGCATCCCTAATAGCTTTGTCGTACTATCGTGCAATGACAAGTGAATAAACACTCATCTTGAGAATAACACATCTAGCATGGAAAAATATCAGCCACCCCCTACCGTTTCATGAGCGGTACGAGCACACAAAAGAGAAATTTATTTTGAAAATTAGAGATGGCACATACAAATTTGCTTAGAACGGCACGGAAATACTGCATATAGGTAGGTATAGTGGAGTCATATGACAAAACTGGTTTAAGGATTTTGGATGCACAAGTAGTGATCATACTTAGTGCAAATGAAGGCTAGCAAAAGATTGAGAAGCATCCAACCAAGAAACGAAAAATCTCATAAGCGAGCATTAAGCATAACTAACACCGAATAATGCACCACAAGTAGGATATAATTTCATTGCATAACTATTGACTTTCGTGCTTGCATAGGGAATCACAAACCTTAACACCAACATTCTTACTAAACCATAATTACTCACCAACATGACTCACATATCACTATCATCATATCGCAAAACTATTACAAAGAATCAAGTTTATTTTGTCCAATGATCTTCATGAAAGTTTTTATTATATCCTTCTTGAATATCTATCACTTTGGGACTAGTTTAATGTGTTGCTTTTGATAGCTCAAACAAATCTAAGTGAAGAACATGAGCATAAAAATTTTCTTCTCCCAAAAAAATTTAAGTGAAGCATGAGAGAATTTATTCAAAATTACTACTCTCAAATAAATCTAAGTGAAGCATGAGAGCATTTCTTCAAAAATATTAAAGCACACCATGCTCAAAAAGATATAAGTGAAGCACTAGAGCAATTCCATAGCTCATAAAGATTTAAGTGAAGCATAGAGAGCGATTCTAACAAATCATAGCACAATTTTGGCTCTCTCAAATAGGTGTGTCCAGCAAGGATACTTGGCTAAAAATAAAAATTAAAACAAGCAAAGACTCAAATCATACAAGACACTCCAAGCAAAACTCATGATATGTGACGAATAAAAATATAGCTCCAAGTAAAATACCGATGGTCGTTAGAAGAAAGAGGGGATGCCACCCGGGCATCCCCAAGCTTAGTTGCTTGCTTCTCCTTTAGATAATAGCTTGGGATTCCATGGGCATCCCCAAGCTTAGGCTCTTATTACTCCTTATTCCTTCATCCATCGTGATCTCACCCAAAACTTGAAAACTTCAATCACATAAAATTCAACAAAACCTTCGTGAGATCCGTTAGTATAAGAAAACTAATCTTTACTTTAAGTACTGTAGAAAACCCATTCAAATTTTGTTATTGCATTATATCTACTGTATTCTAACTTTACCATGGCTTATAACCTCCAATACAAATCATAGATTCATCAAAATAAGCACACAGTGCAAAGAAAACAGAATCTATCAAAAACAGAACAGTCTGCAAAGATACGATTTTCTATAATAATTATGTAACTCCAAAAATTCTGGAAAATTAGGACAATGTAGGAAATTTGTATATAAATCTTGTTTAAAAAAATTAGGATTTTTTCGTAGCTTCTGTGAATTTTTAAAATTATTGTAATGGACGCAAAAGTTTCTGTTTTCCAACAAGATCAAATTAACTATAACCCAACATGATCCCAAAGGCTTTGCTTGGCACTAACACTAATTAAAACATAAAAAACACAATCATAACAGTAGAATAATTGTGCAAACACTCAAGAACAGAAAGAAAAAGACAAAAATAAATTTTATTTATTGGGTTGCCTCCCAACAAGCGCTATCGTTTTATGCCCCTAGCTAGGCATAATGCAAAGATCTAAGTGTTGTCATTTGTGGTTTCCAACTCTTCAATCAAACACTTAGAATTCTTCAAAGATTTAGCATATAAATTTTCAACAACAATACTTCTAGGAACCAGTTTGAGAAATTCATTCTTGCCGGTAGGGTCCCTTATCACTTCAATAAAATCGGGGTGAATACTAATCTTCTTAAGGTCTCCTTTATTATTATTACTAGAAGTTGCACCCTTGTTCTTAGTAACTTGAACAATACTTCAATATTTTAGCAGAAGCAAAAGCCGTGCTTCAATTACTAAAGATTTCTTCCAATTTATCGATCTGAGACGGGCTTTCTTCAATTATTTCATGAATTACGGTCCCCTTTTCTTTTAACAACTTAAGAACTTCTCCCGCTTTTGACCCAATTTTACTAGCAAGATTATGTATCTTTTTATCCAAGTTCTCAATGTGTTCTTCGATAAGCATTTTCTTTTCAATAGCATCTAGCCTTTCCATAACATGCTCAAGAGTTAAAGTTGTTTCATTAACCATAAGAGGTGGTGATCCCACTAAGTTTCCCATAGCATTAAAAGCATCTAGAGAAGGACACGTCAAGAAATTCCCACCGGTAACCGTATCAAGAACAAATCTATACCAAGTGGTGATGCCCACATAAAAACAACTAAGAAGAACGACGGTAGATTGCTTACGAATAGATCTATTATGAGCATTGCAAATCCTATACCAAGCATCATTTAAATTCTCCCCTCCCCTTTGTTTAAAGTTAAGAACTTCGTTCTCGGGAGTGCACAAAATAGAGGAAGAACTATCCATATCGACAAAAAGTGACAAACAAAATTGCACACGAAAACAGATCTGACGAGAAAACGGCGATCGAAAAAGAGGGCGAATAAACGGCAAATGTTTGTGAAGTGGGGGAGATGAAAACGAGAGGCAAATGGCAAATAATGTAAATTGCAAGGAGATGAGATTTGTGATTAGGAACCTGGTAGATATTGATGATGTCTCCCCGGCAACGGCGCCAGGAATTCCTTTTGATGTCGCTTGAACTACGTCGGTATTTCCCCAAAGAGGAAGGGATGATGCAGCACAGCTACGGTAGGTATTTCCCTCAGTGATGAGACCAAGGTTATCGAACCAGTAGGAGAACCAAGCAACACTACGTAAACGGTACCTGCACACAAAGAACAAATACTTGCAACCCAACGTGTTAAAGGGGTTGTCAATCCCTTTTGGGTAACGGTGCCAGAAATTGTCACGTGGACGGGAGACTAAATGTAATAGATTGGATAAAAAGATCTCGATAAAACATGAATAAAATAAAGTGCAGCAAGGTATTTTTGGGTTTTTGGAAATATAGATCTGAAAATAAAAGATGCAAATAAATAAAAAGGCAAATAGCAATATAGATCTGAAAGTATATGATGGGAAATTAGACCCGGGGGCCGTAGATTTCAGTAGTGGCTTCTCTCGAGAAAAATAGCATACGGTGGGTAAACAAATTACTGTTGGGCAATTGATAGAACTTCAAATAATTATGACGATATCCAGGCAATGATCATTATATAGGCATCACGTCCAAGATTAGTAGACCGACTCCTGCCTGCATCTACTACTATTACTCCACACATCGACCGCTATCCAGCATGCATCTAGTGTATTACGTTCATGGAGAAACGGAGTAATGCAATAAGAACGATGACATGATGTAGACAAGATCTATTCATATAGGAATAGACCCATCTTGTTATCCTTAATACTAACGATACATACGTGTCATTTCCCCTTCTGTCACTGGGATTGAGCACCGTAAGATCGAACCCATCACAAAGCACCTCTTCCCATGGCAAGAAAAATTGATCTAGTCGGCCTAACTAAACCAAAGATTCAAAGAAGAAATACAAGGCTATAAGTAATCATGCATATAAGAGATCAAAAGACTCAAATAACTTTCATGGATAAAAACATAGATCTGATCATAAACTCAAAGTTCATCGGATCCCAACAAACACACCGCAAAAAGAGTTACATCAAATAGATCTCCAAGAGACCATTGTATTGAGAATCAAAAGAGAGAGAGGAAGCCATCTAGCTACTAACTACGGACCCGTAGGTCTACAATGAACTACTCACACATCATCGGAGAGGCACCAATGAGGATGATGAACCCCTCCGTGATGGTGTCTAGATTGGATCTGTGGTTTCTAGAACTTGCGGGGCTGGAATTGTATTTCCTCGACTCCCCTAGGGTTTCTGGAATATTGGGGTATTTATAGAGCAAAGAGGCGGTGCGGGAGGCCACTGAGGTGGGCACAACCCACCAGGGCGCGTCTGGGCCCCCAGGCGCGCCCAGGTGGGTTGTGCCCACCTCGGGGCACCCCTATGGTACTTCCTTGGCCCAACTTGTGTCTTCTGGTCCAGAAAAAATCACCAAAAAGCTTCGCTGCGTTTGGACTCCGTTTGGTATTGATTTTCTGCGAAGTAAAAAACAAGCAAAAAACAGCAACTGGCACTGGGCACTATGTCAATAGGTTAGTCCCAAAAAATGATATAAAGTTGCTATAAAATGATTGTAAAACATCCAAGATTGATAATATAACAACATGGAACAATCAAAAATTATAGATACGTTGGAGACGTATCACTCCTCTGCGCCCGCTGGCGCCCGCCTGGCCTTGGTCGTCATGGCTCACGTCATCGCAGCCTCGTGAGGTTGGGCACTTGCATAGGAAACTCCGCTCCTCGGGAGGCAGCCTGGGGAGGCCGCTCCTCTGGAGGTCTTGGTGTCGTTCGCCTCGCGAGGCCAGGGGGCCCTCATGAGGGTCTTGTCTTGGTAGTCTTGCAGATGGCCCGTACCAGGCCGTCGAAGGAGCCACGCCATGGGCCGCAGGCAGGCAAGTCTGGGTACCCTGGTTCCCAGAACGCTGACAGAAGCGGCCAGCTAAAGAGCAAAAACGGTCATGAAAATGCGTTATGCATAATTAACATTGAATACTAGCATGAGTAGGATATGAACACCATGAACATAAATACCATAGAGGCTATGTTGGTTTCGATTCAACTACATGCATGAACATGTGCCAAGTCAAGCCACTTGAAACATTCAGAGGAGGATACCATATCATCATACCACATCACAATCATTTTAATGCATGTTGACATCCAAGATAAATCATTATCCACTCCTAACTACTTAAGCATGGCATGAGAAACTATAATCTCTAATTGTCATTGCAAACATGTTTGATCATAATAGGCTGAATCATGGATACTAGATTAAACATATTTACAAAAATAGAACAACTTGAGTTCATTCCCGTTTCTCTCTGTCACGGCCAGTTCATCAAATATCGTCATCGTTGCCTTTCACTTGCACGACTGAATGATATGAAAATAATAATAGTGCAAGAGTGCCGTGGACTAAGCTGGAATCTGCAAACATTTTATTCAAAAGGAGAAGACAAGGTAATATGGGCTCTTTATTTGATCAATATCAATGCATATGAGAGCCACTCAACATTTTCATCGTGGTCTTCTCCTTGGTACGACTCAATAAAAAAGAAGAGAAATTCAGAGAAACACACTGAAATATTTTTGGAGTTTTTAGCTTTTCTTGAAGAAAGCAAATTAAAGAGAAAGAAAAACAAAAACGAGAAAAACTATTTACACGGGAAAGCTCCCAACAAGCAAAAGAAGAACAAGGGAATCTTTTTGGGTTTTCTTTTTAATACTACAACTAACTAAACTAGAAAGAAAAACCGAAAAGAAGCAAGAAATATTCTTTTTTTCAAAGTTTTTCAAACACTCAAGAAGAAAGCAAGAAAATAAATCTAACATGGATAATACAATGAAAAAGTGTGAACACCGACAACTGGAATGAAATGTGCGAACATGAATGTAAAGTCGGTGGAAATACGTACTCCCCCAAGCTTAGGCTTTAGTCCTAGATTGGTAATCACCACTCGTAGTAGCCATCCGGTCCCATCTCGAAGTGCTGTGGAGCGGGCACCTGAGCATCCCACTCCTGAGGCTCCTCCTCCGGTGGTTCTACCTGGGCATTCCGGTAGGCAATAATGTCCTCAAGCATGATCCTGTATCCGCCCCTGGCAATAGAATCAAACAAAGCGGGTGTAGGCAACGGAATAATATCACGGGAATCCACACTGAAAACCAGGTTATAAGGAATGTGATTAATAGAATTATCAATATCGGTAAATTGGTGATCCATCATCGCCTGGTGATCTAAATAAACCTTGGGTAAACGATAATCATGCTGGCGAATCTGAACATTAAAGTGACTCGCTAAGCGAGTAGCATAAATACCGCCATGAGTTTTGCCCTTAGTTCTGTTAAGGTGCAGACGGCGTGCAATAATGGCCCTGAGGCTAAAGGTGTTATCTCCGTATAGTGCACGGCGTAAGATGGCAAAGTCAGGAGCACTGAGTGCGCCGACTTTCTCTCTAGCAACTAAACACTTAGCAATGAATAGAGCAAAGTAATGAACAGAAGGAAACTGCAAACTAGTAGCAGTGACACTCGACATGCCTCTCTCATCTCCCATTGACAGAGTACGATAAAAGTCCTCAAACTCTGCAGGCCTAGGCTCTCTTATTTCCCCGTCAGAAGGGATCAAGCAAACATTGCAAAAATCAGTGAGTGGCATCTGACGGGTCTCAGCATATAAATTAAACTGCACCTCAGGGGGGTTATTCCTACTCAGAAAATGAAAATTTTGCACAAAGGAATTTGTAAGGAGATGGTATTGTTCACACCCAGCTGCGATGAAGTCGATGAGACCAGCATTAGCAGCAAATTGTGCGAACTCTTGATGGATCCCGGCTCCATCCATGAAGGGATTATGCGGCCATTCGCATGGCCGCACCTCCGCCCTTCTCCTAGTATGGAGGTCATTGTCCGATGATTCCCCAAAGACTCCCTTATAGCTTTTCTTGGAGGCAAACTTCCTAAAGAAACTCATCTTATTCCAAGTAGCAATCCCCCAAAACAGTTTTGGAAATGGAGCTTCGAGCAAAGAGATCGAAATCCGCGGGTTTGAGAGCAAGAACACGAGAGAGAGAGCAATGGTGAATTCTTTCTGGAGGTAGGAGATGACATGGGCTAGAGAAATAAGTGAGGGGGCCCACGTGGGGACCACAACCCACCAGGGCGCGCCTGGGGCTGCTGGCGCGCCCAGGTGGGTTGTGCCCACCTGGTGCACCCCCCTCTGGTGTTATTTGTACTAAAAATTCAAAAATATTCAGAAAAAAATCGTATTAAATTTTCAGGGCATTCTTTTATTTTTGAGTCATTTTTTATTGCACAGGAAACTCAGAAAACAGGCAAAGCATGGCATTTTATTTTATTTAACTAAGAAAACAGAAAATAAAAGTTGGGAGCAGAGAGTTGTGCTTACTAAATTCATAAACTTCATACCTCTCAAAAATGATCCATTAACAAGGTTGATCAAGTCTTATTAACAACCACTTTCGATTAGCATGAAACCGAAGAACTTTCGCAAAACACTAAGTTACCTCAACGAGGATATGCATGTCCCCAACAATAAGCATTTCATATTTCTTTTTGGCAGTAGGTAGAGGTAGTTGAAAACTTCCAATAGTGAGTGTCGGAGATTTTTCAATAACATTAATACCATTCACTTGGAATTGTTTCTTCGGAAAGTGCACCGTATGTTCATTACCATTGATATGAAAAGTGACCTTGCTTTTATTGCAATCAATAACAGCCCCTGCAGTATTCAAGAAGGGTCTACCAAGGATAATCGACATGTTGTCGTCCTCGGGCATCTCAAGTATAACAAAGTCGGTTAAGATAGTAACATTTGCAACAACAACGGGCACATCCTCACAAATACCGATAGGTATGGCAGTTGATTTGTCAGCCATTTGCTAAGATATTTCAGTAGGTGTGAGTTTATTCAAATCAAGTCTTTTATATAAAGAGAAAGGCATAACACTAACACCAGCTCCTAGATCACACAAAGCAGTTTTAACATAATTTCTTTTGATGGAGCAAGGTATAGTTGGTATTCCTGGATCTCCAAGGTTTTTAGGTACTCCATCCTTAAAATAGTAATTAGCAAGCATGGTGGAGATTTCAGCTTCTAGTATTTTTCTCTTATTAGTGATGATGTCTTTCATATATTTTGCATAAGGGGGCATCTTTAAAATATCAGTCAAGCGAGTGCGCAAAAATACTGGCCTAAGCATTACAGCAAAGCGTTCAAAATCTTCATCATCCTTTGTCTTAGTTGATTTAGGTGGAAAGGGCATGGGTTTTGTACCCATGGTTCTCTTTTCTTCCATGTTTTCTAGCAACAAAGTCTCTTTTATCATATCTTTTATTTTTAGGTTGTGGGTTATCAAGATCAACAGCTGGTTCTATTTCAATATCATTTTCTGGTTGTTTATCATTGTCTGGTTGAGTGTCTTCATGAACATCATCATTATCGTTTTTATTATCACGAGATGAGTGTTCATTACCAGATTGAGTTTCAGCATCAGAAATAGAAACATCATTATCATTATCAGGAGGTTTTTCCACTTCGGGTTCACTAGAGGTATACAAAGTCCTATCATTTTTCTTTTTCTTCTTCTTTCTAGAAGGACTAGGTGCATCAGTATTAATTCTTTGAGAGTCTTGTTCAATTCTTTTAGGGTGTCCCTCAGGATAAAGTGATTCCTGAGTCATTTTACCTCCTCTAGTTGCTACTCTAACAGCAAAGTCATTTATATTATTATTCATTTCATCAAGCAACTCTCTTTGAGATTTAGCAACTTGTTCTAGTTGACTTTGAACCATGGAAGCATGTTTTCCTACACCTCTTACATCATTAGTGATTATGAATAACAAGTCACTCAAACGAGCAATCATGTTGGAGTTGTATTTCAATTGTTTCATAATATTTTCATTGAAGTAATCTTGTTTTCTCATGTAGTTGTCAAACTCATAAAGGCATTAACTAGGATGTTTATTGTAAGGGATATCACTTTCATCAAATTTCATTAAAGAATTTACCTCTACCACCTTTGGTGGTGGTGTGTCAAGTCCATGCATCTCTTCAATAGGAGGTAAAATTTTAATATCCTCTGCTTTAATACCTTTCTCCTTCATGCTTTTCTTTGCCTCTTGCATATCTTCAGGACTGAGATATAAGATACCCCTCTTCTTTAGAGTGGGTTTAGGCACAACCCACCTGGGCGCGCCTGGAGGGGGGGCGTGCCCAGGTTGGGTTGTGCTCACCGAGGGGCCACCCTCCGGTGGTTCTTGGCTCCAGTATTTTTCTTTTATTGTAAAAAAAATCTCCAAAAAGTTTCATTCCATTTCGAGAACTTTTATTTCTGCACAAAAACAACACCATGGTAGTTCTACTGAAAACATCGTCAGTCCAGGTTAGTTTCATTCAAATCGTGCAAATTAGAGTCCAAAACAAGAGCAAAAGCGTTAGGAAAAGTATATACGACGGAGACGTATCATGAAGCTACTTACATATTGAGCATCAAGATCTATAGGGATAGATCGAGACGCTTAATAGGACTTTCACAAAGAACATACCTTGGCAAAGTTTTGAAGAAGTTCAAAATGGATCAGCCAAAGAAAGGGTTCTTGCCTGTGTTGCAAGGTGTGAAGTTGAGTAAGACTCAAAACCCGACCACGGCAGAAGATAGAGAGAGAATGAAAGTCATTCCCTATGCCTCAGCCATAGGTTCTATAAAGTATGCCATGCTGTGTACTAGACATGTTGTGTGCCTTGCCATGAGTTTGGCAAGGGGGTACAATAGTGATCTAGGAGTGGATCACTGGACAGCGATCAAAATTATCCTTAGTTACCTAAGAGGACTAAGGAAATGTTTCTTGGTTATGGAGGTGATAAAGAGTTCGTCGTAAAGGGTTATGTCGATGCAAACTTTGACACTGATTCGGATGACTCTGAGTCTCAATCTGGATACGTATTGAAAGTGGGAGCAATTTGCTAGAGTAGCTACATGTAGAGCATTGTAGACATAGAAATTTGCAAAATACATACGGATCTGAATGTGGCAGACCCGTTGACTAAAAACCTCTCTCACAAGCAAAACATGATCACACCTTAGTGAACTTTTTTGGGTGTTAATCACATGGCGATGTGAACTAGATTATTGACTCTAGTAAACTCTTTGGATGTTAATCACATGGCGATGTGAACTAGATTATTGACTCTAGTGCAAGTGGGAGACTGATGGAAATATGCCCTAGAGGCAATAATAAAGTAATTATTATTATATTTCCTAATTCATGATAAAGGTTTATTATTCATGCTAGAATTGTATTGACCGGAAACTTAAATACATGTGTGAATACATAAACAAATACCGTGTCCCTAGTGAGCCTCTACTAGACTAGCTCGTTGATCAAAGATGGTTAAGGTTTCCTAACCATAGACATGAGTTGTCATTTGATAACGGGATCACATCATTAGGAGAATGATGTGATGGACAAGACCCAACCGTTAGCATAGCATATGATCGTTTAGTTTATTGCTACTGCTTTCTTAATGTCAAATACATGTTTCTTCGACCATGAGATCATGCAACTCCCGGATACCGAAGGAATACCTTGTGTGCTATCAAACGTCACAATGTAACTGGGTGATCATAAAGATGTTGTACAGGTAACTCCAAAGGTATCTGTTGAGTTGGCATGAATCGAGATTGGGATTTGTCACTCCATGTATCGGAGAGGTATCTCTGGGCCCTCTCGGTAATACAGCATCACAAGAAGCTTGCAAGCAAAGTGACTAAGGAGTTAGTTACGAGATGATGTATTATGGAATGAGTAAAGAGACTTGCCAGTAACGAGATTGAACTAGGTATGAAGATACCGACGATCGAATCTCGGGCAAGTAACATACCGACAGACAAAGGGAATTACATATGTTGTCATAAAGGTTCGACCGATAAAGATCTTCGTAGAATATGTAGGAACCAATATGGGCATCCAGGTCCCGCTATTGGTTATTGATCGGAGAGGTGTCTCGGTCATGTCTACATCATTCTCGAACCCGTAGGGTCGCATGCTTAACGTTCGTTGACGATATAGTATTATACGAGTTATGTGAGTTGATGACCGAATGTTGTTCGGAGTCCCAGATGAGATCACGAACATGACGAGGAGCTCTGGAATGGTCCAAAGGTAAACATTGATGTATAGGACGATAGTATTTGGTCACCGAAAAGGTTTTGGAAGTACCGGGTATTTATCGAAGTGCCGAAAGGGGTTCCGGGAGGCCACCGGTAAGCGATGGGCCTTATAGGCCAAGGAGGGAAGCACACCGGCCCACAAGGGGGCTGGCGCACCCCTCCACCCCTGCCCACGCGCCAAGGAAGGAGGGAAAGGAAGGGAGAGGCGCCCTAAGGCAGCCAGCCCCCCTTTCCTTTCCCCCATGTCCAAATATGGAAGGGGGCGTGGCTAGGCAGGCCTCTAGGGTAGCCGCCGGCCACTTGGGGCGCCCTAGGGCTGCCTCCTCTCCCCCCTCCATCTATATATATGATAGGAGGGAAAGGGGTAACACACACCAAGATCACCGAAAGGGGTTCCGGGAGGCCCCGGAAGGTTATTGGGCCATATGGGCCAAAAGAGGGGAGCACACCAGGCCACAAGGGGCTGGCGCGCCCCACCTCTAGGCCGCCGGCCCTATGGAAGGAAAGGGGGAGGGCTAGCCCCTCCTGCCTTCCCTCCACCTAAGAGAAAGGAAAGGGGGGCGCCATCCCCTCCTGCCTTCCCCCCACGCGCCCAAGAAGGAAGGGGCGCGGCTAGGGCAGGGGCCAAGGGTGGCCACCGGCCCCCTTGGGGTTGCCCTAGGTTGCCTCCCCTCCTTCCCCCCACCTATATATATGTGTGGAGGGAGAGGGGAAACACACACCATGATTCCCTAGCCGTGTGCGGCGCCCCTCTCCCTCTAGTTCATCCTTTGTCATATTTTTGTAGTGCTCGGCGAAGCCCTGCGGAGATAGTTACATCACCACCGTCACCATGCAGTCGTTCTGCCGGAACTCATCTACCACTTCGCCCGTCTTGCTGGATCAAGAAGGCGAGGACGTCATCGAGATAAACGTGTGCTGAACGCGGAGGTGTCGTATGTTCGGTACTTGATCGGGCAGATCGTGAATGTGTACGACTACATCAACCGCGTTGATAAATGCTTCCGCTTAATGGTCTGCAAGGGTACGTAGACATACTCTCCCCTCTCGTAGCTATGCATCTCCATGGATAGATCTTGCGTGTGCGTAGATTTTTTTTTCATGCAACGTTCCCCAACAATTTCCTTCTCAAAGTGTCCACCATGGCAGCTTCAATTTCTCGGCTCTCAGACAGCCGGGTCAAAAACGCTTGGTGTAGGGACCCCACATCTAAACTTTCCAAAGATGGAAGTTCAAGCTTGCCTTTTCCCTTCTCCGCCATGGGCGACTCCTTCTTGGTGGTGACCTTGGCCAAAACATTTGAAGTTTCTGGTGTCTTGTGCACTTCTCCCGTAATGGTAACTTCATCATGAGCCACCTCTATAGGTGGCTCGCTTGTCAGATTTTCCATCTCCACAACAGGAGAGGCGGCCCTGGCAGGACTTGCAAGAATATCATCTTGAACTGGCTCATTCTCACTAGCCAAGTTTGCTTCATCAACGCGAGCCCCATCCACCGGTTCGCCCTGGACTTCTGGGTTGACTCTTGAAAGAGAAGGGTCCTCGATCTCTGGAGCAGCAGCATTTGAGCCGTCACGCCTTTTCAAGCCTTTGACTCTAAATAATTGAAACAAGTAAGTGCACAGCAGAAATACAAAAATAAATGGAAAAGGATGCTATTGTGTACTTACTCACAGTTGATGGTGAAATTTGGCACCTGAGTAGCGCTTGATTCATCTGATGATGGTGATGTCAGATGATAGTCCGGGTCGGACGGACGAAGATGTTCTTTGACCTGGCCGGCTTGAGGACGCGAGTCGGTCAGGCTGTGAGGCACCTCAACTCATGGCCTGCGGCGAGCCAGCGAATTTGACAAGCCATCACTTAGTTCACCAGAGCTGCTCCGGGTCTTTCTCTTCGAAGTGCCAGCACACTGAATTTTCTTCAAAAGAAATTGCGGGTCTAAGTGAGCATTTGGATGTGAAAAGGGTACCTTTCTGATGGCTCATCTTATTTTCTTCGGGATAAATGGCTCTAAGTAAGAATAAGAAGGGTTTACCTCCATATCGCCGGCTTGGCTAGTCTCGATTAACCTGCGATGTACTTGTGTCAGCAAGTTGGTTAAATAGATGACCGAGGGACTCAAGCTCTGTTACCTCATTATCTTCATCACCATCGTCAGCCGGCTCTTCCACATTGTCATCTTTCGAAGGAGTGGGGACCCGTTCAGTCTTCCACCACTGAGAATTCTCTTGAACAAATGACAAGCCAGATGTTAAATAAAGAGGCGACTCAAGAAGTTTTAAGTGGAATACATGAAAAGGAAAAAATGACTTACTGGAGGTGTTGGGTTGCCTATGCAGAAGGGGGCGAGCCCCACAGTCTTGATGGTCTCTCTAGATTCACCTAGTAATTTCTTGGTGGCTGTTAATAACTCGCCGGGTGAGAGCTTGACCCGGCTAAAGCGAAGGGTGTCGTTTGGATGGCCGGTGTAAGTGAGCATAAGCTGACTCCTCAGGATGAGGGGCTGGACCTGCCTGATCATCCAACACCGAGTCAGATCAACCGGGGTAAGGCCGTGAGCTGTCAAGGCATTGATCCTTGAGTATAAAGTCTCAAAATTTTCCCTTTCTTCCTGGGAAGCAAAGCCTGGAAAAATGGTTGAGGCGTCAAGCCAGTCAAGCCTATAACCCGGCAGTCGATTCTCATTAGCGGAGGAGGTGTCTCTACAATAGAACCAAGTCTTGTGTCATCCCTTTGGATGGCTCGTCGGCTTGACTCCTGGGAAAGCAGAATTTTTCCGGCTCTGGATGGTGACGCCCCCAAGTTCGATGCTTGGGCCGTTCTTCTACTCCGTCTGATGGTTGAGATAGAAAAATTCCTGGAAGAAGCTGATGGACGGCTCAATCTGCAAATACACCTCGCAGAAAACTTGGAACTGACATAAGTTCAGAATGGAGTTGGGGGCAGATCTTGGGGCCTGATGCTGAAATGATGAAGTACGTCTCGGAAAAACTTTGAGTCGGGAGGGCGAAAACCTCATTCCAGGTGATCGGTGAAAACAATTATCTCGCCCTGATTCGGTTGAGGATGAATTTCTTCTTCGGTTGCGCGCCAATGGATTTCGCTTTGAGGCGGCAACAATCCAGAGTTCACTAAGGTCTCCAGTTTCAACTGAGCAGAAGTGGACTTTGCCCGGTTAACTATCTTGTTGGTCCTAGGAGCCATTTGCTTGGTTTTGGTGAAATCTGAAACTACAGAAAGTAAAAACATGTATATGAGCCAGCAAGTCATGAAGATGTTCCGGGTCATAACAATTGACAATACAAACATTAGGATTGAGCCGGCACGAGACAAGCTAAAGTTTCAACAAATTGTGGTCTACGATAGATCTCCAAGCCGGCCAAGGACTGAGCCGGCATGAGATACTAACACGCTCGTGAGGTCGACAAGGTAATAGTGGATTCCACAATGAATCAAGTCATGAACAGAAAGTAGCGGGAATCAGCTACAGAAATAGATCTGGAAAATGCTGGAAAAATAAAAATAGAAGACCTAACTGTGGCAAGGTTGGGAAGTACAGAGGAGCTGATTAGATCTATCAACCATTGCAAAGGAATCTAGATTGGAGCGGACTAGGATAAGAGAGGAGCCTAAATGTTTCAAGTATAGTACTAAGATCAATCTTGATCTTATAACTATGAACTGTGGTGAAGCTATGAAGAACTCCGACGAACACAGTATGAACTGTGCAATGGAGTCAATGGGTACTTACGTGTCTGTGGAGGTGAGTCAAATCTGGCAGAGGTCGATGGCGCGGTCGCGGCTTCTCCGACAAAGCTCTGGCGATGCTCCCCTCGCTGGCGTGGTTGCAAGTTGCACAGGGCGGCGAGCTTGAGGTGGCGCAGGCCGTTAGGCCGAGAGGAAGAAGAAGGAGCGAATGAAGAAAGGGTAAAAGAGGCCCGAGGGGTCCGTTGTGTTATTTATAAGGATTTGGAACCCGAAACGGCAGGCGCGAAGCCCCGGGGTGCGCATTGACTTTTTGCTAAAAGGACTCCTCGATTCTTGCACCTAACAAGACAACACATGTCTACTCAAAGATCCGTTATGATGTCATCTGCTAAATTCGGGAAATGGACAAGTGATGTCATGGCACGGCGCAGGATGGAAAGAGACTAAGTGTGGAAAGGCCTCATAAGCCGGCTAAACCACTTGACCCGGCCAAGATATATGAAGAGAAAAGGGCAAAAATCGCAAGAGCAGCATTTCCGGCCTGATGAATTAAAACCCGGATTTATTTTTGATATTCCCCCTACTTCATTTTTATTTCTTAGAATATATTTTAGCATGGATAAATCCAAGCTAAATTGGGGGCTAATGTTGGGGATATTTCCCAGCACTATGACCCGGCAGGAGAAATGGCTCGGCCTAGAGCCCACCGACTTGTGGGTCGCTTCGGCCCGGCGGATCATCAAGTGGCGGAGGTTTGGAAGATTAAGTGAAGGCCGGCTCACGGAGGCGCCTAGATGGGCCGGCTTGACGAAGGACCATGTATGAAGATCATCCTTGTTTGGGGAACAAGTAGGAAACAGAATACGACATAGATTGTATTGCGGCCCGGATACTGTTGTAAACCTAGGGACTCTGCCTGTTATATAAAGGGGAGACCCTAGGACGAAAAGACTTAAGTTACAATCAATCGAGAGCTAGGTTAGCAATTCCGCATCCTTGTAATCGAGATTTCCAGCAATATCAATCAAGCAGGAAGTAGGTCTTTACCTCCACCGTGAGGGGCCGAACCTGGGTAAACTTGTGTCCTTCGTTTCTCGATCAACCCCTCTCAAGCGACCTCCTAGTTGCGACGACCTCCAGACCTAGTCCTTTTTCGAGGACATCTGTCGTGACAAACCCACGACGGACGCCTTTAGCGCCGGTTACCAGTTCAAGCGCCCACGTGCCAGCAAACTAGGCCGGCCCAAGTCGCCTCATTCGCTCTATCTCGGTTGACCGGTCGACAGTTGGTCAGTTGACCTTTCAACTATTACAAAAAATCAGGAAATAAATCTAAAATTTTTGTGATTTAAAAAAGGTTCATGAAATATGAAAGAAAAGTCCACAAACTTAAAAAAAGTTCACGAATTTGAAGAAAAAAGGTTCATTGATTTTGAAAAAAGTTCATAAATTTGAAAGAGTTCATCGATTTTGAAAAACAAGTTCATCAATTTTGAAAAAAAGTTAATTGAATTTGAAAAAAGGTCATCTAATTTGACAAAGTTAAACAAGTTTGAAAAGGAAGTTCACAAAATTTAAAAAGTTCATCCAGTTTGAAAAAATGTTCAACAATTTTGAGAAAAGAGTTCATCAGCTTTGAAAAAAATTCATAGAATTTGAAAAAAGTTCATCGAGTTTGAAAAAAGTTCACCTAATTTAAAAAAAAAAGTTTATCAAATTTTAAAAAAGTACATCGAATTTGAAAACATTCCTCGAATTTGATCGAAAAGTTCACAAAATTAAATGAGTTCATCCAGCTTAAAAATAGTTCATCAATTTTGAGAAAAAATTCAATGAATTTGATAAAAAGTTCACAAATTTTGAAAAAAAAAATCTCCGAATTTGAAAAAAGTTCATTGAGATTGAAAAGAAGTTCACCTAATTTGGAAAAAAATCATTGGATTTGAAAAAAGTACATCAAATTTGAAAAAGTTCATCGAATTTGAACAAAAAGTTCACAAAATTAAAAAAAGTTCATCCAGTTTAAAAGAAAGTTCATTAATTTTGAGAAAAAGTTGATTGATTTCGAAAAAAAAAAGTTCATCAAACTTGTAAAAAGTTCTTCAGATTTGAAAAAAAGTTCATTAAATTTGAAAAAAAGTTTATCAATCTTGAAAAAGGGTACGAATTTGAAAAAAGGTTCAGAAAATTGAAAAACATTCACAAATTTTGAAGAAAAACCTACGAGTTTGAGAAAAGAAAAATAAAAGAAAGAACAAAAGAGAAAAGAAAAAAAGAAAAAAAGGAAAAGGAAAGAACAAAAGAGGGAAGAAGATGTACCTAATCACAGAAGGTGATGTGGCTGGGTTGGTTATCGTGTGTTTGAGTGAACCCGTGGGGTGCGGGTTTGAATCCCATCTCAAGTTGCCTTTTTGCAGCAGTTTAGAAAAAGGAAAAAATGAAAATGGACTGGCCCATCGCGGACGGGGTGTGTGTGCCGTGTGCCGCTAACCCTATAACGGGAGCTTAGAGCACCGTATAGTATTTGCCTGCGAGCCGACGAGCCCGTGAACTAGGCCGACCCAGGTCGCCTCGTACGCTCCTCCCACATGTGGCCTCGTTCGCTTGATCACGATGCACGCATCTCAAAAAATCACGGTGCACGTGGCCTCGTTAGCTTGATCGCGGTTGACCAGTCAACCATTGACTTTTAAGAAAATAATATTTAAAAAAAATATAAAAAAACACATGAATTCAAAAATGTTCACGAATTTTGAATAAAAGTTCACAAACTTAAAAATTGTTCACGAATTTAAAAGAAGTTCATCCATTTAAAAAAATCTCAAATTTGAAAAAAGTTCATCGATTTTGAAAAAAGTTCATAAATAATTTGAAAAATTCATCGAATTTGAAAAAAATGTTCACCGATTTTGAAAAAAGTTCATCTGTTTTCAAAAAAAGTGCGCAAGCTTAAAAATATATTCATCTATTCTTAGAAAAATTTCATCGGATTTGAAAAAAATACATTAAAAAAAGTTCATCAAATTTTGGAAAAAGTTCACCGGATTTGAAAAATGTTCGTAACACTAGGTTAACCTTTTTTGTCGAATTTGACAAAGGAAAAGGAATAAGAAAAATAAAAATAAAAAAGAAAGAAAAAAGAAGTACAAAGGAATAAAAAGGTTGTAGATAACCACATAGATGTGATTGGTCTAGTTGGCTATCGCTTACTCTTTTTTGCGCCAGAATAACATAGAAACGGAAGGGAATAGGGTCGGCCCAGCTCGGCACAGGGGTGTGCGCGAGAGCAACTGGTTGACGAACGCTCCTTCGAAAGCCTCCCAACAACCACTTGGCGCGCTCTCAGCCTCCGCCACGTGTCGTGCTCTGGACGCTCCCTTCGGATTTTTTATTTTTCGCACGCGTTTTCGGTTTTTTAGATAGATTTTCCCGGGTTTTTTGACTATTTGGTTTTTCACTGGTCTTTCTTAGATTTTTGAAAAAAAAATGATTTTTTTTGCAAATAAGCGCGTTTTTTTCTTCTGTGAGAGGCACGGTTTTACTTCCGCAATAGGCCGGCCGTGCCTCTAGGAAACGGTAAAAAATATGGTTTCTTTTTTTTTAACGCGAGAGGCACAGTTTTGCTTCCGTGAGAGGTACGACCGTGTCTTTCGGAAACGAAAAAAATGCGTTTTTTTTCTTCCGGGCACGGTTTTGCTTTCGCGAGAGGCACGACCATGCCTCTCGGAAACGAAAAAAACACGTTTTCTCTTTTTTTCTATGACAGGCATGGTTTTGCTTCCGCGAGAGGCATGGTTTTGCTTCAGGAAGAAGAAGAAGAAGAAGCAAATGAAGAAAGGGTAAAAGAGGTCCGGGTGGTCCGTTGTGTTATTTGTAAGGATTTGGAACCCGAGACAGCAGTCGCGAAGCCCCAGGGTGCATATTGAATTTTTGCTAAAAGGACACCTCGATTCTCGTGCCTAACAAGACAACACATATCTACTCAAAGATCCGTTATGATGTCATCTCCTGAATTCGGGAAATGGACAAGTGATGTCATGGAATGGCACAGGACGGAAAGAGACTAAGTGTGGAAACGCCTCGTAAGCCGGCTAAACCACTTGACCTGGCCAAGATATATGAAGAGAAAAGGGCAAGAATCGCAAGAGCAGCATTTCTAGCCTGATGAATTAAAACTCGGATTTATTTTTGATATTCTGCCTTTTAAATTTTTTATTTTTAGAATATAATTTAGCATGGATAAATCCAAGCTAAATTGCGGGCTAATTTGGGGATATTTCCCAGCACTATGACCTGGCAGGAGAAATGACCCGGCCTAGAGCTCACCGGCTCGTGGGTCGCTTCGGCCCGGCTGGTCATCACGTGGCGGAGGCTTGGAAGATTAAGTGAAGGCCGGCTCACGGAGGCGCCTGGACGGTCCAGCTTGACGAAGGCCCGTGTATGAAGATCATCCTTGTTTGGGGAACAAGTAGGAAACATAACACAACACGAGTTGTATTGCGAACCGGATACTGTTGTAAACCTAGGGACTCGATGTGTTATATAAAGGGGAGCTCCAAGGACAAAAATACTTAAGTTACAATCAATCGAGAGCTAGGTTAGCAATTCCGCGTCCTTGTAATCGAGATTTCCAGCAATATCAATCAAGCAGGAAGTAGGTCTTTACCTCCACCGTGAGGGGCCGAACCTGGGTAAACTTGTGTCTTTCGTTTCTCGGTCAACCCCTCTCAAGCGACCTCGTAGTTGTGATGGCTTCCAGACTTAGTCCTTTTTCCAGGACATCTGCCGTGACAAACCCACGACAGGCGCCTTTAGCGCCGGTTACCGGTTCAAGCGCCCACACGCCAGCAAACTGGGCCGGCCCATGTCGCCTCATTCGCTTGTCCCTGTCCATGTTCGCTCGATCGCCCCATTCGCTCTATCTCGGTTGACCGGTTGACCTGTCAACTATTGATTTTTTTTTTGGAAAAATCTAAAAAATTTGTGAATTAAAAAAGGTTCATGAAATATGAAAGAAAAGCCCAAAAACTTCAGAAAAGTTCATGAATTTGAAAAAAAAATGTTCATTGATTTTGAAAAAAGTTCATAATTTTGAAAGAGTTCATCGATTTTGAAAAACAAGTTCATCAATTTTGAAAAAAAGTTAATTGAATTTCAAGAAAGGTCATCTAATTTGAAAAAGTTAAACGAGTTAGAAAAGAAAGTTCACAAAATAAAAAATGTTCAACAATTTTGAGAAAAGAGTTCATCAGTTTTGAAAAAAAAGTTCATTGAATTTGAGAAAGTTCATCGAGTTTGAAAAAAAAATCACCTAATTTAATAAAAAGTTCATCGAATTTGAAAAAAGTACATCAAATTTGAAAAAGTTCCTCGATTTGATCGAAAAGTTCACAAAATTAAATAAGTTCATCTAGTTTAAAAAAAGTTCATCAATTTTGAGAAAAAGTTCATTGAATTTGATAAAAAGTTCATCGATTTGAAAAAAGATCGTAAATTTTTTAAAAAAGTTCAGCGAATTTGAAAAAATAAATCATCGAGTTTGGAAAAAAGTTCACCTAATTTGGAAAAAAATCATTGGATTTGAAAAAGGACATCAAATTTGAAAAGGTACATCGAATTTGAACAAAAAGTTCACGAAATCAAAAAAGTTCATCCAGTTTGAAAAAAGTTCATCAATTTTAAGAAAAAGTTGATTGATTTTGAAACAAAATTCATCAAATTTGAAGAAAGTTCATCAACTTTGAAAAAGGTTACGAATTTAAAAAAAGGTTCAGAAAATTGAAAAACGTTCATAAATTTTGAAGAAAAATCTGTGAGTTTGAAAAAAATAAAAATAAAAGAAAGAACAAAAGAGAAAAGAAAAAAAGGGAAAAAGGAAAAGGAAAGAACAAAAGAGGGAGGAAGATGTACCTAATCACAGAAGGTGATGTGGCTGGGTTGGTTATAAACACCTGGGGCGCGGGTTGAATCCCATCTCAGGTTGCCTTTTTGCAACAGTTTATTAAAAGGAAAATGGATTGGCCCATCGTAGACGAGGTGTGTGCGCTCTGTACAACTAACCCTGTAACGGGCCCTTAGAGCACCATATAGTATTTGTGTGGGAGCCCACGAGCCCGTGAACAGGGCCGACCTAGGTCGCCTACGCTCCTCCCACATGTCGCCTCGTTCGCTCGATCACGGTGCACGCATCTCAAAAAAGTCACAGTGCACGTCGCCTCGTTAGCTTGATCACGGTTGACAGGTCAACCATTGACTTTAAAAAAAAGATTTTTCTCAAAAATCCAAAAAAATCAAAAATAGAAAGAACACATGAATTCAAAAATGTTCATGAATTTTGAACAAAAGTTCGCAAACTTCAAAATTGTTCATGAATTTAAAAGAAGTTCATCCATTTAAAAAAAGTTACTTGAATTTGAAAAAAGTTCATCGAATTTGAAAAAAATTGTGCACTGATTTTGAAAGAAGTTCATCGGTTTTCAAAAAGAGTGCGCAACCTTAAAAAATTGTTCATCGATTCTTAGAAAAAGTTCATCGGATTTGAAAAAAGTACATTGAAAAAAGTTCATTGATTTTGAAAAAAGTTCATCGGATTTGAAAAAACGTTCATAATACTCAGTTAATCTTTTTCGTCGAATTAGAAAAAGGAAATGGAATAAGAAAAATAAAAAAAGAAAGAAGAAAAAAGAACAAAGGAGTTAAAAGGTTGTAGATAACCACATAGATATGATTGGTCTAGTTGGCTATCGCTCGCTCTTTTCTACGCCAGATTAACATAGAAACCGAAGGGAATATGGGCCGGCCTAGCTCAGCACGGGGGTGTTCACGAGAGCAACTGGTTGACGACGCTCCTTCAGAAGCCTCCCAACGACCACTTGGCGCGCTCTCAGCCTTCGCCACGTGTTACGCTCTGGCGCTCCCTCAGAATTTTTTATTTTCCGCATGCGTTTTCGGTTTTTTAGATAGTTTTTTTCTATTTTTTTGACTTTTTGGTTTTCCACTGGTCTTTCTTAGCTTTTTGACAAAAAATTGATTTTCTTTTCGCAAATAAACATATTTTTTCCTTTCTTGAGAGGCACGCTTTTGCTTCCCTAAGAGGCACGGCCGTGCCTCTCGGAAACAGTAAAATAACACGCTTTCTCTTTTTTCTCTAACGTGAGAGGCACGGTTTTGCTTCCGCGAGAGGTACGGCCGTGCCTCTCGGAAACGGAAAAAACGCAATTTTTTTTCTTTCAGGCACGGTTTTGCTTCCGCGAGAGACACGGTTTTACTTCTTACTCGTGTCTCTCAGAAACGAAAAAAAACACGCGTTTTTTCTTTATTTTTCTTCTGTGAGAGGCATGGTTTTGCTTCCGCGAGAGATGGGCTCGCCTATATTTCACCTGAAGCGAGACAGTAGGACGTCTTGCTTCAGACAGCTGCCCGATTGGGCCGACCCTGCGTGGACACATGCCTTCAGCGTTTTTTTCTATTTTTTTAATTTTTTGCATTAGTTTTTTTACTTCTTCTTCTATTTCAACATATTCTGAATATTTCTATTATTAAAATAACTTTATATAAAATGTTTAGAAAATATTCATGCAATAAAAAATGTTAAATGTGTTTACAAAAAATGTTTCCAATGTATAGAAAAATGTACAGTGTGTATGGAAAAAAAATTAAAAAATATGTTTTCTATTTTTCCTATAAAATGTAATACTTCATTTATAAAATGTTAAATTTGTATAGAAAAAATGTTTCCTATGTATTAGAAAATATAAACAATGTGCATGGAAAAAAGTAGACATAAAAAAACAAGTTGAAAATGTTAATCATGTATTTAGACAATGTTAAACATGTATATAAAAAATTTCTGATGTATACAAAAAATGTAGAATAGTTATGAAAAAAGTTGACATCAAACATATATATGTTTAAGATAAATATTAATCATGAATTTGGAAATAAAGTTAAACATGTATATATAAAATATGCCTGGTGCATTTTTTTACAATGTTGATTAAAAAAGTAGACATAAAAAATGTTTTAAAAAATATCGATCATATATTTTCAAAAAAGTAAAATACACTGGAGGTCCTAAAACTAATCTAAGTGTGTCGAGTAGGTCCTAAAAGCTTAAAATCGTTCACCACGGATCTGAAATGTGTGTAAGTCATTCACTGCGGGTCCTAAAAGTATTTCAAGTGTGTCAAGTACTCCCTCCATTCCTAAATATAACTAAGGACTTATATTTAGGAACAGAGGGAGTAGATCCTAAAAGTCACGGGCAAAATACACATATAGAACCCGTGGTGAA
This sequence comes from Thinopyrum elongatum, assembly GCA_011799875.1. Classification (NCBI taxonomy): domain Eukaryota; kingdom Viridiplantae; phylum Streptophyta; class Magnoliopsida; order Poales; family Poaceae; genus Thinopyrum; species Thinopyrum elongatum. Next base: position 499,037,283 of record CM022298.1, on the reverse strand, counting down.
CGATTTCAAACCTTTAGGACTTACTTTACACATTTGGAATACTTTTAGGACCTCCATTGTATTTTACTCTTTTCAAAATATTAAACTTGTATATAAAAATGTGTCTGTTGTATACAAACAATGTACAATGTATATATAAAAAGTATACATCAAGGAATATAGTTTTCAAAATTTTAATCATGTATTTGAAAAATATTTAACATGTACATACAATTTTTTGGTGGTATATATGAAAAATATACAATGAAAAAAAAAACCTTCGGTAAAAACTGTGAAAGAAACAAAAGAAAATGAAAGAAACAGAAAACCGATGAAGAAAAAAGGAAACCATAAAAAGAAAAAAAATACTAGACCAAACACGCATTTAGAACGAGCGAGCAACTCTTTTTTTAGACAATGGAGCAAGTAACTGACTGAACTAGCGAGCGAGCGACAGCTCTTACAGGCCGGCCTATACGCGCGAGCCCTTAAGGCGAGACGGATGGAGATATCTATGAGGGGCCAGCATCGACCCTGACAAATCTGACCGATCAGGCCAGGTTGGACAAGATTGCCCTTGAATGCCGACATGATTAAGAAAAACGATTGCCCTCAGCCGGTTGATAATCCGGTGCGTCTGTCACCTCCGTTGCGTGCCACGCATTCTCAGCATAAAGCCAAGTGCAAGCACTTATTTCAACAACAACGGTGTTGTTGTAAATCTTGGCGGCAAACGATTACTACGCGGCTTCGCTTTTTAGAAATATAAGTCCTTCCTTGCAAACAGAAATCCGCAACAAGACGGTTGTTGCAGAAAAATTCTAAAATAATTTTGCAACAAGATGTTTGTTGAAAACAAAACTACAACAAGATGTTTGTTGCAAAAAATTCAATAAAAAGATGTGTGTTGCAAGAAATTTCCGCAACAAGGCATGTGTTATAATGATGGATGGTACCGCTTGGCCGCTCGATGCATCTCTAACGGCTCATGCACGCGTCCCCAGGATTAATATGATGGTCTTGGTTCCTGGACCAGATATCCGCTTGACACGGACGCCCCGACGCGCGCCTCTCCCTGGGAGAAATTAGTTCCGTCTTAGGCCAGGCTTCCATTCTTTTTACGTATCATCATCCACCTCGGTTACGTGTACTGCATGCCGCCAGGCCAAATAGTGGTAGTACCATATACGTTGCTCTTCCTAGCCGTCCCGTGCTTAATGATTCGACCGACGTGACCATCAGTTTAGTCCGCCCGGCACCGGCACCGGCACCCGCACCCCAGAGAGAGATGAGATGACGATGACATGATCACCCTGCCTTGGATTATTATTACTGTAGCAAACGGTGCGCGAATGCGTGGCGCCATCAAAGCCTTTAAAGCTGCCACGTCGACCGCTCACGCTTCTCATTCACATCATCAATCTCATTTCCCGCATTTCGTCCGTCTGTCTGCAGTCATATGATCATCCGCACAATAGCTAACAGGAGAAGCCATAATGCTGCGCTAGTGATACTAAAACAAATTAAGAGCACAACACATGGTCGGCGTTTGTCTCATGTGCAGCTAAACTATGCCATCTCCGTCATGAATGGACGGTCGGCCGTGCACCGGCTCCGTTTCTTTTGGCAAAAAATATACAGTAGTACGCAATCAACCAATCCCCCTTACCTAACATTACAAGGTGCAAGTGATTACTGAGTAGTGACAGTGAGGTCCATTTGGCGATCAACTACGTCGATACGGCCTAAAGTGGTTAGCCTATGCTGATTAGGTGATCAACCTTGAGCCTTTGCACTACTAGCTCGTTTTGTTTTGATAGGCTTGGACTGGAGAGACGACAACTAGCGGGCACTAGCTCGTGAAATGAATGGGAAATTCATACTAGTAGATCCAGTGCACGCGGACATACCCCGAAATAAACGCTTCTTCCGTTTCCTCGAACAGGAAAGAAAAGGGCGGAATTAAGGCATTGCCGCGGCCTGTCAATTCCCCTGGTTCTACATTTTTGGAAACAGGTGTGGCTTTTGCGACGCCGAAAATTTACCCAAGTTGTTGATGACCTAAAACGTTGTCTCGGTAGATGCACGCACTTTATAGTGGTCGAGAGCATAATTCGTGACTTGCAATTTTTCGAGCTTGATGAGTAGTGATACGGCGTGTCCGATCACCGAACGACGTAAGCATTCCTGAAGCAAAGAAAGTAGCGATCGCGCGCGCGACACGACGGGCAGAGGGCAATCATCCAGACCAAAGCAAAGTGAGCAGCGCGAAAGGCACAGTCCTATCACTAGCGACTACCATTGACAAGCTCCCCGTGATATAAGGCCAAGTCCAAAGCCGACCCATTTGATCCCCGTGCGCGTTCGTTTGCGTCCAAACGGGTAGAAAAGACGGCACAACGTATCAATATAAACGGACGGCTATTAGTTTTTTTTTGTCTGTTCGGACCCACTTCTGGCTCAAATTTAGACCGAATTTATGTCCCTGCGGACACAAAACTGACGCGCGCAACATCCTCTCCTTGTCCTCCCCTCGTCTATCCATCTGTTGCACACATGCCATTCTCCTCCCCCAACCAGCACCACGCCATCGCCACCGGCCACTTCTGGCCTATGTGCCACCGGCCCACCCCTAGCTGTCGTATCCAGCGACGACCTCACCTTTTGTCACATCCATTGTCCCACTTTTGACGTCGTTGTTGCTGCAGCATCCACGGCCTATCTACTCCTCGACCATCGAAGGCAGCCCACCGCTATCACCAAGGTCATCGTCGAAGAACGCGGGGATCGACATCCCTGCTGCCTCTGTCTCCGTGGACGGGCCAAGGAGGGCTCCATTCACCTATCACGACTTGTCACCGCCCACCCCCCTCGCCGCCCTCAAGGTGTTCAGCAGTTTGCCCGACTCGGTCGAGGTACGATTTCACCAAGGTGGACAGCTCATATGAGTTTTTTTTTGCAACAACTTCATATGTTCATCGTCCAAAGAATCGTCCGACGATGATGATGGTGTTGTGATAGCTACTTTAGTCATCAACGAGCACATTGCTAGGCAGCGGCAAAGGTTTAGGGGATCGGTCCCTGGCCATGCTCCAGGGTTGAATAGTAACAGAGAGAGCGGCCATTGTCTACTCTACAACGATTATTTCCAGTTCAGACCCACTATTCCTTCCAAAGCTTTTTTGGTGACCCTTTCGGATGGCGAGACATGTGTTCAACCATATTCGGAAGAGAGTGATGGCGTAAGATGATTACTTCAAATGCAGGAATGATGCCCTTGAAATGGTTGGCTTCTCATCTTATCAGAAATGTACTGCAGCTGTTCGAATGCTTGCATATATGGAATTCCTAGTGATCTTATGATGAGTACGTCCGCATGAGTGAGTCCACATGTCTTGCATCATTGTACAGGTTCTGCAAAGCCGTAGTTGTAGTGTTTAGCCCGGAGTAAGAGAACCAAATGGCGCGTATATGACCTGGTTGTTAGCGATCAATGAAACAGGAGGTTTTCCGGGTATGCGTGGAAGTATATACTATATGCACTGAATATGGAAGAATTGTCAATTGCTTGGCAGCGTCAATACAAGGGACATGTTAAAGCTTGCATGGTCATATTTTGAAGTTGTGGCATCACAAGATCTCTGGATTGGGCACTCTTTTTTCGGCATGCCAGGTTCTCACAATGACATCAACGTGTTTTAGTGCTCTCCGATGTTTTAGCGCTCTCCGATGTTCGAGAGGCTTTCGGAAGGCAAGTCCCCAGAGGTCAACTTTGAGATCAATGGCCGCCAATACAATAAGGAATACTACGTATCTTATGGTATCTAACCTCAGTAGTCTATGATTGTTAAGATAATCTCTAATCCCGTGGGAGAGAAGGCTACGTTTTCCAAGAACAAGAGAGTGCTAGGAAGGATGTGAAGTGTTTTTTGGTGTGCTCCAATCTCGATGGACTATTGTTCGACACCCTGCTAGAACATGGAGCCAGCAGAGGATCTAGGATGTGATGACTACTTGCGTAATCATGCACAACATGATCTTAGAGGATGAGCGTGATGACAACATCTTTAACCATGGGTGGGATTTCTAGGGTGAAACGTTGAGCTTGAGTATGGAGCGGGAACGTTTGCAAAATTCACCCAATTTAATCAAGAAATGTGTTTTAGACAACTCACATGCAATTTCAAAATAATTTGGTTTAGCATATGTGAATTCACATAGGCAACCAATAAAAATACCTCCTCTTTTTCTTTGAACGTATTTGGTACAATTTTAAATTCATTTAGTTGTAAACTATGAGATTTTTATAGACTGTGATGTAAAACTATGTGACTTATTTTGTTTAATTATGAGCAACATTTTATTTTTATCTATTTGTTTGATTAATATGCATAGAATGCCTAAATTTAGATAATTTGGCAAAAAACGGCAAGGCGGACCAAATAGGTTCGTCGGTTGGACGCACTATTTAAATTTGCGCAGACAGGGCTGACACCGCCCCTACAACTGACCCAAGCCGACAAAAACATACCAATTCCGCGTCCGTTTGCATCTGCGCATTGGAGTTGCGTGAGGGCAACTCCAACATGAATCATTGTTTAAAATGGGACATCATTAAATGTCCGCTGAAACATCCAGCGTGTTCATAGATAGAGGCGTACATCATCCAATCACATACAACAAATGTTCGCTTCTAATTTCTTTTTTCTTTACCTAGATTTGTCAAAACAAGCAAAACAAATACTCCATATGATCCATATTAATTATCATTGATTCAGTACAACCTTGATCGGAAGGAGTAACATAATTCTTAAGCAAATGAAAGACAAATATCCGGTGCAACAATAATTCAAATAAAATATTACAATCCAGACGTAAAGTTTTGAAACAAAATAGTTCATGTTGAATTCATCTTAGTCGGATACATGTTGTGGTTGCTGATACTTCTCCGTCGTATGTACTTTTCCTAACGCTTTTGCTCTTGTTTTGAACTCTAATTTGCATGATTTGAATGAAACTAATTCGAACTGGCGCTGTTTTCAGCAGAACTACCATGGTGTTTTTTTTGTGCAGAAATAAAAGTTCTTGGAATGGAACGAAACTTTTTGGAGAATTTTTATGGAATAAAAGAAAAATAATGGAGCCAAGAACCACCGGAGGGGGCCCCTGGGTGAGCACAACCCACCAGGGCGCCCCCCCTCCAGGCGCGCCCAGGTGGGTTGTGCCCACCTGGTGGCCCCGCAGACCCTGACTCTGACTCTATAAAATCCTATTTTTGGAGAGAAAAATCAGGGAGAAAGAATTATCGCGTTTCACGATACGGAGCCACCGCCACCTCCTGTTCTTCATCGGGAGGCCAGATCTGGAGTCCGTTTGGGGCTCCAGAGAGGGGGATCTTTGATCTTCGTCATCACCAACCCTTCTCCATCGCCAATTCCATGATGCTCCCCACCGGGAGTGAGTAATTCCTTTGTAGGCTCGCTGGTCGGTGAGGATTTGGATGAGATTCATCATGTAATCGAGTTAGTTTTGTTAGGGCTTGATCCCTAGTATCAATTATGTTCTGAGATTGATGTTGTTATGACTTTGCCATGCTTAATGCCTGTCACTTTGGGCCCGGGTGCCATAATTTCAGATCTAAACCGTTTATGTTATCACCATTATATCTATGTTCTAGATCCGACCTTGCAAGTCATATTCACCTATTACGTGTTATGATCCGTAAACCCCGGTGTGACAGTAATCGGGATACTTTCCGGTGATGACCGTAGTTTGAGGAGTTCATGTATTCACTATGTGTTAATGCTTTGTTCCGATTCTCTATTAAAAGGAGGCCTTAATATCCCTTAGTTTCCTTATGGACCCCGCTGCCACGGGAGGGTAGGACAAAAGATGACATGCAAGTTCTTTCCATAAGCACGTATGACTATTTACGGAATACATGCCTACATTATATTTATGAACTGGAGCTAGTGCCGTATCGCCCTAGGTTATGACTATTATATGATGAATATCATCCAACGAATTCACCGATCCAATGCCTATGAATTTTCCATATACTGTTCTTGCTAAGTTACTACTGCTGCTGTTACTGTTACACTTGCTACAAAATCATTGCTATCATTGTTACTGTTACTGTTACTATCATCACTGCTATCAAAACTATCATATTACTGTGCTACTGATCATATTGCTGCAGATAATTAATCTCCAGGTGTGGTTGAATTGACAACTCAACTGCTAATACTTACAAGTATTCTTTGGCTCCCCTTGTGTCGAATCTATAAATTTTGGTTGAATACTCTACCCTCGAAAACTGTTGCAATCCCCTATACTTGTGGGTGATACGTCTCCAATGTATCTATAATTTATGAAGTATTCATGCTGCCATATTATCATTCTTGGATGTTTTACAATCATTTTATAGCAACTTTATATCATTTTTTGGGACTAACCTATTGACATAGTGCCCAGTGCCAGTTGCTGTTTTTGCTTGTTTTTTACATCGCAGAAAATCAATATCAAACGGAGTCCAAATGCACTGAAACTTTTTGTGGATTTTTTATGGATCAGAAGACATCCAATGGGCCAGAGCAGCACCTGGGGGGTGCCCCGAGGGGGGCACAACCCACCAGGGCGCGCCTGGGCCCCCAGGTGCGCCCCGGTGGGTTGTGCCCACCTCGGTGGCCTCCCGCACCGCCTCTTCGCCCTATAAATTGCCAAATATTCCAAAAACCCTCGCGGAGACCCTAGACCAGAAGTTCCGCCGCTGCAAGCCTCTGTAGCCACGAGAAACCAATCTAGACCCCGTTTCGGCACCCTGCCGGAGGGGGGAACCATCACCGGTGGCCATCTTCATCATCCCGGCGGCCACCATGATGAGGAGGGAGTAGTCCACCCTCGGGGCTGAGGGTTTGTACCAGTAGCTATGTGTTTAATCTCTCTATCTCATGTTCTTGAGATGTCATGATCTTGATGTATCGCGGGCTTTGTTAATATAGTCGGATCATATGGTGTTTTCCCCTCTCTATCTTATTGTGATGAATTGAGTTTTCCCTTTGAGATTTCGTTTTATCGGATTGAATACTTTTATGGATTTGAGAACACTTTATGTATGTCTTGCTATGAATACCCGTGGTGACAATGGGGTATCGTATTGATTCACTTGATATATGTTTTGGCACTCAATTCGCGGAATCCCGAGGTGACATTGGGGTAATCTATGCATAGGGGTTGATGCACGTTCTTGTCTTTGTTTCTCCGATAGAAATCTTGGGGCACTCTTTGAGGTTCTTTGTGTTGGATTGAGTATTATGAATCTGAAATTATTTGGTGTTATTTTAGTACAAACTCTAGGATAGATCGATCGGAAAGAATAGCTTTGAGGTGGTTTCGTACCCTACAAACAATTTCTTCTTATGTTCTCCGCTAGATAGGAACTTTGGAGTGATTCTTCATCGCACTTTGAGGGATGGTTATATGATCCAATTATATTAGCATTGTTGAGAGGTTGCACTAGTGAAAGTACGAACCCTAGGCCTCATTTTCAAGCATTGCAATACCGTTTGTGCTCCGTTTTATCAATTGCTACCTTGCTGTTTTTTATTGTTCCTATTACAAAAATCAATATCTACTATCATTACTACACTTATATCACCATCTCTTCGCCGAACTAGTGCACCTATACAAATTACCATTGTATTTGGTGTGTTGGGGACACAAGAGACTTTTTGTTATTTGGTTGGAGGGTTGTTTGAGAGAGACCATCTTCATCCTACACCTCCCACGGATTGATAAACCTTAGGTCATCCACTTGAGGGAAAATTGCTACTGTCCTACAAAACTCTGCGCTTGGAGGCCCAACACGAGTCTACAAGAATAAAGTTGCGTAGTAGACATCAGTGGGTTATCAAGACCTTTTTCTGGCGCCGTTGCCGGGGAGCATAGCTATATTTGTTGAGTCACTTGGGATTATTATCAATTTATCACTATGAAGAATCTGAAGGATACCAAGACTAAGGTTTTTCCCTCTAAGACGAGGGGAGGTAAGGAACTGTCATCACACTCTGCACTTGATTCACCTTCTATTTTGAGTAGACTTGCAACACCACCACATGCTATTAATTCTGATATGTCGCAAGTTATTGATGATGCTACTTCTGCTATGAATGCTACTCATGATGATGCTAGTACCTTGCTTGATGATAATATGCCACTAGGTGAATTTCTTGATGAACAAATTGCTAGAGCTAAAAATATTGAGAATGATGAAACTGATGAAATTATTGAAACTGATGAAGTACTTGAAACTGAAAATCTTGAAACACCTATTAGGCCTAGCTCTCCTAGATATGAATTGCCTAAGATACCTGAAGGTTATGTTATGGATGAGGAGACAGCTAGAGATTTTCTTGCTTGCAATGATAGAGATGATCTTAAGAAATTACTATGCAAACTGAAAGAAAAATCTTTGAATGCTAGAATGAAACATGATCCTAAGTTTGCTACTTCACCTATCTTTGTTGATGATACGGATTATGAATTCTCTGTCAACCTAGAGTTAATCACTTTGGTTGAATCTAATCCTTTCCATGGCTATGAGACTGAAACTATTGTGGCACATCTCACTAAATTAAATGATATAGCCACCCTTTTTGCTCATGATGAGAAGATTCGCTACTACTATATTCTCAAATTATTTCCATTCTCATTAAAGGGTGATGCTATGATATGTTACAATACTCTTGCTCCTGGTTGTGTGCGTAGTCCCCAGGATATGATTTACTACTTCTCTGAAAAATATTTTTCTGCTCATAAGAAACAAGCTGCCTTACAGAAAATATTTAACTTTGTGCAAATTGAAGAAGAGAGTCTCCCACAATCTTGGGTGAGGCTTCTCCAATTGCTTAATGCTTTGCCTGATCATCCTCTTAAGAAAAATGAAATACTTGATATCTTCTATAATGGACTAACCGATGCTTCTAGGGACTTCCTAGATAGTTGTGCTGGTTGTGTTTTCAGGGAACGAACTGTTGAACAAGCTGAGGAATTATTGAATAATATATTGAAAAATTATGATGATTGGACTCTTCCTGAACCACCTCCTAAACCCATTCCGAAGAAGAGGGGTATCTTATATCTAAGTCCTGAAGATATGCAAGAGGCAAAGAAAAGTATGAAGGAAAAAAAGTATTAAAGTAGAGGATGTTAAAAATTTACCTCCTATTGAATAAATACATGGACTTGGCACACCACTACCGACGGTGGTAGAGGTAAACTCTTTAATGAAATTTGATGAAAGTAACATCCCTTACAATAAACATCCTAGTTAATGCCATTATGAGTTTGACAACTACATTAGAAAACAAGATCACTTCAATGAAAATGTTATGAAACAATTGAAATATAATTCCAATATGATTGCTCGCTTGAGTGACTTGTTATTTAGAATCTCCAATAATGTTAGAGGTGTAGGAAAACATGCTTCTATGGTTCAAACTCAACTAGAACAAGTTGCTAAATCTCAAAGAGAGCTGCTAGATGAAATGAACAATAATATAAATGACTTTGTTGTTAGAGTAGCAACTAGAGGAGGTAAAATGACTCAGGAACCATTTTATCCTAAAGGACACCCTAAAAGAATTGAACATGAATCTCAAAGAATTAACACTGATGCACCTAGTCCTTCTAGAAAGAAGAAGAAAAAGAAAAATGGTAGGACTTTGCATGCCTCTAGTGAACCTGAAGTAGAAAAACCTCCTGTTAATGATAATGATGTTTATATTTCTGATGCTGAAACTCAATCTGGTAATGAACACTCATCTAGTGATAATGAAAAGGATAATGATGATGTTCATGAAGACACTCAACCAGACAATGATAAACAACCAGATAAAGATGTTGAAATAGAACCAGCTGTTGATCTTGATAACCCACAACCTAAGAATAAAAGATATGATAAAAGAGACTTTGTTGCTAGAAAACATGGAAGAGAAAGAGAACCATGGATTGAAAAACTATCGTGGTGGAACACGATCACCAATGGGGCCATCATCCCCTTGTGGTTCGGCAGGGGGAGATCACGTAGCACAAAGAGCGGAAGCCATGGAACAACACGACACTGGTGACGTTGGTGGTTTTTACCCAGGTTTGGGCCGCTGAGAAGCGTAAAACCCTACTCTTGCTTTGGTGGATTGAAGAGAGGACCGTGGTGGACATGCAGCGGTCAAGCCCGGTAAGGTCGTCTCGGGGAGAGCAGCTACGCGCGTATGAGTGTACAAGGGTCCGAATCCTTTTTTAGGTTGCCATGGCCCTCCTTTTATAGGCTAAGGGGTTACCACAGTGGCAAAACAGTCATTATCTACTGATTAGATAACCAATAGTGCTATCATACCTAACTCTGGCAGTTAGGACAAAGTGCATTAAATGCACTGCTAGGTGTCACGCTGAGGATGCAGCCCGGCAAGCCTGCCGCGCCGCTTAACCATCTTCTACCTGTCTGCATGACACGCCTCTGGACGGGTGTCATATAGGGGGAATCTCCCTTCCAAATGGCTGCCACGTGCCAAATGACAGCCACTTAATCACTTGGGGGCTCGACACCACACTGATAAGTGACTTGCGTCGCTATGCGGTGGAGCGGTGGAGTCTTGGCGGGGATATTTGCCCTTGGCGGCCCCGGCAAGCCCGCCGGGGAAATCTTGGGACTTGTTCTTGGTGAGGTCTCGACCTGACCAGGCTCGCCTGCCTGGTAAGGGAGGTCTTTTCTTAGTGACATCTTGTTCCCTTGGCTTGTCTTGGTCTTCTTGATCCGCCCTTTGATTCCTCAAAGAGCCATCTCTCTGGCTTGGTTTCATCTTGGGAGCTTGGTGCTGCCCCATCCTCGCCATTGCGCCTGTGTACAGTCTGGGCAACATACGTGAAGGTTTGTTGCACTGACAGGAGCCCCCGGGCCTGGCCCGAACATTCTGCCAAGCACCGTTGGGGTAAGCCCAATCAGGTACACAGGCGGGGCGCTTGCGGTGGCTCTCTTCTTGATATTTTCCTTGCTTCTTCATTAATATGTGCTTGAGTCAGTTTTCGGTTTTCCCGTGCATCGCACGAAGCCAAACGCAATGGGGCCATCTCTGTAATGGCCCGTGAATGACTTTTATTCACGGGGAGGTAACTGCCATTTCACTCTTCCCACCATGCTCGTCCCTTCCGCCACGTATGCCGCATGCAACGCATGGGGTAGGTAACGGATGCGCATGGCGCAGGAAAGAGCGTCGTGGCAGATACCCAACCGTCCCGGATTGGTGCAAGAGGGTGGTTGACGAGTCCAGCCACTGTTGGTGGCATAGATGGGTCGGATTTGAAGGAGCCCCCAGGGGGGAGGCGGAGCACCAGCCCCTGGTCCCAGCTCGTCTATAAAAAGGGAGTGCGAGGGGGGAACGGAGGCATTCATCCGAGCATCTTCTCCTTCTTCTTGCTTGCCTTCTCCATCTTCATGCCGAGGGAAAGAGGCCGGGGCCTGGCTCCGGGCCTCGTCCTGGGAGTGATGATCTCGGAGGCTTGTGCTGATACCCGGGGAGTGAGTCTGGTCCGCGGCCGCGGGAGACGTGGTGGCTGTGGTTGGGGCAGTCGCAGCTGGTGGCAGCGCACCCATGGCTGCCACGTCAAGTCCGGTATGGAAGGTGCCGTGCCGTTCCGTAATGGCAGAGTGCTCGCACCCTCCACACGAGCTATCCGTCCGGGGAAGGGGTGTCGCCTCTGCCGCGAGCTGCTGGAGTCCGAAGGCCCGTCGGTGGAGTCTTTAGGGCTTCTGGTGCCCGCCTGTGGCGTCGTGCCCGGGATCTTTAGTGATCCCGGCGCTGCCCTCTCTGGCGAGGTCGGGGGCGATGCTGAAGATGGTGACGCCCTCCTGCCCGCCAAGGTGGGGGTGGTGTCCTCAACGCACCTTGGGCGCCGCCACCACCATCAGCAGCCTCTCCGGGGGAAGTGGCGGGCCAGGGGCCCGGCGTCTTCCCGGAGCGACAGTGACGAGGAGGAAACCGGCGAAGACAAGGAAGGCGGGTGGCAGGCCGTCAGGTCAGAGTACGATGGCACCGATGCCTTCGTCTCGTACTGCCTGCTTGTCGCTCCGTTCTTTGATTCTTCCCTGCCCCGGCACCATCATCACCAGCCTCTTCCGGACGGCTGTCGGGGGAAGCTCTCTTGGTGCCTTCTGCCATGCGCACCTCGCCTAGGTGCTCCTTTTGCCCTTTTCGCACTCGAGATGAACCCTGGGAGAAGGAGGGAAATAAAGGCATTACGAGGCATCTGCCCTTTTTATATTTCAAAGGATGTAGGCGCTCGCCAAATTTTAGTCTTAAATATGTAATCTCTTTTATCCATGTTTGTGCTCTGTAAGGTTTGTACTTGTTTATCCGCATATTAATGAAAAAGACAAGCCTTGTCGGGTACTTGTGCACGTATCTCATCCATGTAGAGGAGGAACGCCTCTATACTTTTAAGTAAACAAGTTTTCCCGGCAAGCTATCTTGTCGGTGCCCTCCATTGTTGCCTCGGCGCTTGGCCTGCCGGGCTTAAAACCACAGAAGGGAACCGGCTCCTTGTCGATCCTTTTCTGTCAAATGCCACTACAACCATCTTGACCAAAACAACGTTCGGATCAAAGGATGGGAGCACAAATGTTTTGAAGGTGACAAGGTTTCTCTATGCACAAGTTTTCTTCTTACAGAGACACGTATGGATAAAAAGAAACTTATCTGTTTGGCTTGTCGGGGATCGATATGTAAGCTTGTTTTCCGTCCCTTCTTACCAGGATCAAGTCGGCAAGAGCCCTGTAGTTAGTGCAGGGGAAAACACAGTAGCATATGACCTCATCTAAATGACCATGGCAAGTTTATGCTAAGCTAATCATGCATGCATGTTTTTAGGGTGCCAGCGCTTCATTTTATTATCTGTGCTCAGGGTCTGCGCCTGGCTTTGTACAAAGGGTTACATGCGCATCGGCAAGGCTTGTACAAAAGGGTGGCTGCCGGGGCAGGGCCCGATAGCTGCGCCTTACGGGTATAACTTGCGAAGATGCTCAATATTCCATGAGTTTTGCATTTTGATGCCATCTTCGGTCTCCAGATGGACTGCGTCAGGTCTGGTGACTCGTACTACCCGGTAAGGGCCTTCCCACTTTGGCGTCAACTTGTTGGAACCCTTGGCAGACTAAACGCGCCTAAGGACAAGGTTGCCTTCTTCAAGGCTCCGGGCATGGACCCTACGGCTGTGATAGCGGCATAGGGCTTGCTGGTAGCGTGCAACACGCAGAGCAGCCCGGAGACGGGTCTCCTCGAGGAGCATGACATCGCCATGCCGGTGCTGCTCTTGCTCTACTTCATCGTAGGAAAATACTCGAGGTGACCCGTATATGAGTTTCGTAGGGAGCATTGCTTCTGCCCCATAGACTAGGGAGAAGGGAGTCTGGCCGGTAGCTCGATTTGGTGTCGTACGGAGGGACCAAAGAACCACCGACAGCTCATCGATCCAGCGTCTGCTGCACTTTTGCAGCTTATCAAAAGTCCTTGTCTTGAGCCCACGCAGCACTTCAGCGTTCATCCTCTCAGCTTGTCCATTGCTCCTGGGATGAGCAACAGAGGCGAATGAAACCTTGCTTCCGAGGGTTTGAACATATTGCATGAAGGCGCGGCTTGTGAATTGGGTGCCATTGTCAGTGATGACTCTGGCGGGTACTCCGAAATGGCACACCAATCCTTTCAATAACTTGATAGCTGATTGTGTGGTTACCTTCCTCACAGGCTCCACTTCCGGCCACTTTGTAAACTTGTCGATTGCAACGTACAAGAATTCAAAGCCCCCGGTAGTACGGGGGAAGGGGCCCAAGATGTCGAGCCCCCAGACCGAAAATGGCCATGACAAAGGGATCGTCTAGAGAGCTTGAGCAGGTTGATGGATATTCTTGGAGTGGAACTGGCAGGCTTCACATCTAGTGACTAGCTTAATTGCATCTTGGAGGGCCGTGGGCCAGTAGAAACCTTGCCGGAAAGCTTTTCCAACCAAGGCTCTTGATCCAATATGGGAGCCACACATGCCTTTGTGTATCTCTGCCAACAGTTCCTTCCCCTCTTCCCGACAAATGCACTTCAATTTCACACCGTTGGGCCTACTTCTGTATAATGTGTCATCGACAAACTGATACATACTGGCCCTCCGGGCTACTCTTTCAGCTTCTTCTTGCTCTTCGGGAAGTTCTCCAGTTTGGAGGTAGCGGACGATGTGTCGTGCCCAAGTTGGAGCTCGTGGCTCGACAACTAGGACTAACAGCACCTCCTCACTCGTGGGAGCGCCTACCTCGACCGCAAGGACCTGTGGTCCTGCGGAAGAGTGCAGCTCACCAAGCGAAGTGGAGTTGTTCCCGGCAGCTTCTCTACCGGGGACCTCTGGAGGCCCTGCCGGTAAAGACTTGTCGGAGTCCAGCTTCCTCCTTTTCCTAGCCATCATCAACGAAGATACTGATCCGAAGGGCATCCGCACAAAGCAGTACGTGCCACATGGGGTTCTGAACGCGGTCTTCTCCTCGTCTTCCTTAGACATGAATATCTGATGGTATCCGGAGTATGCATCCAAGAAGGAAAGCAGATCGCACCCGGAAGTGGAATCCACAATCTGGTCGATATGCGGCAAGGGGAAAGGGTCCTTCGGGCATGCCTTATTCAGATCTGTGAAGTCTATGCAAAGCCTCCATTTCCCATTCGCCTTGCACACCACCACCGGGTTCGCCAACCATGTTGGATGCAACACTCCCCTGACCGAACCAGCTGCTTCAAGTTTCTTGATCTCTTCGGCAATGAATTGTTGCCGCTCCAAGCTTGTTTTCTGACCTTCTGCTTGACGGGCCGAGCATGAGGGCAGACAGCAAGGTGGTGCTTGATTACCTCCCTGGGAACACCGGGGATGTCAGATGGTTACCAAGCAAACACATCGACATTCGCCCACAGGAAGGCAACGAGCGCGCTGATACGTCTTCGTTGTATCTACTTTTCCTAACGCTTTTCCTCTTGTTTTGGACTCTAATTTGCATGATTTGAATGAAACTAACCCGGACTGACGCTGTTTTAAGCAGAACTACCATCGTGTTGTTTTTGTGCAGAAATAAAAGTTCTCGGATTGAAACGAAACTTTGCGAGGATTTTTTATTCAATAAATAAGAATTTCTGGAGCCAAGAACCACCGGAGGGGGGCACCTGGGTGGGCACAACCCACCAGGGCGCGCCCCCCCTCCAGGTGCGCCCAGGTGGGTTGTCCCCACCTGGTGGCCCCGCAGACTCCAACCCTGATGCTATAAAGTCATATTTTCGAAGAAAAAAATCAGGAAAAAGAATTATCCCGTTTCACGAGACAGAGCCGCCGCCACCTCCTGTTCTTCATCGGGAGGCCAGATCTGGAGTCCGTTTGGGGCTCCGGAGAGGGGGATCTTCGATCTTCGTCATCACCAACCCTTCCCCATCGCCAATTCCATGATGCTCCCCACCGGAAGTGAGTAATTCCTTCATAGGCTCACTGGTTGGTGAGGAGTTGGATGAGAGTCATCATGTAATCGAGTTAGTTTTGTTAGGGCTTGATCCCTAGTATCCATTATGTTCTGAGATTGATGTTGCTATGACTTTGCCATGCTTAATGCTTGTCACTTTGTGCCCGGGTGCCATGATTTCAGATCTGAACTGTTTATGTTATCACCATTATATCTATGTTCTAGATCCGATCTTGCAAGTTATAGTCACCTACTATGTGTTATGATCCGGCAACCCCGGAGTGACAATAGTCGGGACACTTTGTTGGGGAACGTAGCATGCAATTTCAAAAAAATTCTACGCTCACGCAAGATCTATCTAGGAGATGCATAGCAACGAGAGGGGGAGAGTGTGTCCACGTACCCTCGTACACCGAAAGCGGAAGCGTTAGCTTAACGCGGTTGATGTAGTCGAACGTCTTCTCGATTCAACCGATCAAGCACCGAACGTACGGCACCTCCGAGTTCTGCACACGTTCAGCTCGATGACGTCCCTCGAACTCTTGATCTAGCAAAGTGTCGAGGGAGAGTTTCATCAGCACGACAGCGTGGTGACGCTGATGGTGAAGTGATCCGCGCAGGGCTTCGCCTAAGCACTACGACAATATGACCGGAGGAGTAAACGGTGGAGGGGGGCGCCGCACATGGCTAAGAACAATTGGTGTGTCCTTGGAGGCGCCCCCCGCCCCCGTATATAAAGGAGGGAGAGGGGAGAAGGCCGGCCTAGGGGCGCCCCAAGTGGGAGGAGTCCCACTTGGGCTCCTAGTAGGATTCGGCCCCCCCTTTCCTTTTACCGGAAGGGGAAAGGGGGAAGGAGAGGGAGGAGGAGAAGGAAAGGGGGGCGCCGCCCCCTCCGCTTGTCCAATTCGGACTCCCCATGGGGGGGGGGGGGTGCGGCCACCCCTTGTGGGCTACCTAGCCTCCCTCCTATGGCCCATATGGCCCATATCTTTCCCCCGGGGGTTCCGGTAACCCCCCCGGTACTCCGATACGTACCCGATACATTCCGAAACACTTCCGGTGTCCGAATACTATCGTCCAATATATCAATCTTTACCTCTCAACCATTTCGAGAGTCCTCATCATGTCCGTGATCTCATCCGAGACTCCGAACAATCTTCAGTCACCAAAACACATAACTCATAATACAAATCGTCATCGAACGTTAAGCGTGCGGACCCTACGGGTTCGAGAACTATGTAGACATGACCGAGACACATCTCCGGTCAATAACCAACAACGGAACCTGGATGCTCATATTGGTTCCTACATATTCTACGAAGATCTTTATCGGTCAAACCGCAATGACAACATACGTCATTCCCTTTGTCATCGGTATGTTACTTGCCCGAGATTCGATCGTCAGTATCTCCATACCTAGTTCAATCTCATTACCGGCAAGTCTCTTTACTCGTTTCGTAATGCATCATCCCGTAACTAACTCATTAGTCACATTGCTTGCAAGGCTTATCATGATGTGCATTACCGAGAGGGCCCAGAGATACCTCTCCGATACTCGGAGTGACAAATCCTAATCTCGATCTATGCCAACCCAACAAACACCTTCGGAGACACATGTAGAGCATCTTTATAATCACCTAGTTACGTTGTGATGTTTGATAGCACACAAGGTGTTCCTCCGGTATTCGGGAGTTGCATAATCTCATAGTCAAAGGAATATGTATAAGTCATGAAGAAAGCAATAGCAATAAAACTTAACGATCATTATGCTAAGCTAACGGATGGGTCTTGTCCATCACATCATTCTCCTAATGATGTGATCCCGTTCATCAAATGACAACACATGTCTATGGTTAGGAAACTTAAGCATCTTTGATCAACGAGCTAGTCTAGTAGAGGCTTACTAGGGACTCGGTGTTTTGTCTATGTATTCACACATGTATCATGTTTCCGGTTAATACAATTCTAGCATGAATAATAAACATTTATCATGATATAAGGAAATATAAATAACAACTTTATTATTGCCTCTAGGGCATATTTCCTTTAGTCTCCCACTTGCACTAGAGTCAATAATCTAGATTACATAGTAATGATTCTAACACCCATGGAGTCTTGGTGCTGATCATGTTTTGCTCATGGAAGAGGCTTAGTCAACGGGTCTGCCACATTCAGATCCGTATGTATTTTGCAAATCTCTATGTCTCCCTCCTTGACTTGATCACGGATGGAGTTGAAGCGTCTCTTGATGTGTTTGGTTCTTTTGTGAAATCTGGATTCCTTCGCCAAGGTAATTGCTCCAGTATTGTCACAAAAGATTTTCATTGGACCCGATGCACTAGGTATTATGCCTAGATCGGATATGAACTCCTTCATTTGTTGCTTCTGAAGCAGCTATATACTCCGCTTCACACGTAGATCCCGCCACGACGCTTTGCTTGGAACTGCACCAACTGACAGCTCCACCATTCAATATAAATACGTATCCGGTTTGTGACTTAGAGTCATCCGGATCAGTGTCAAAGCTAGCATCAACGTAACCATTTACGACGAGCTCTTTGTCACCTCCATAAATGAGAAACATATCCTTAGTCCTTTTTAGGTATTTCAGGATGTTCTTGACCGTTGTCCAGTGATCCACTCCTGGATTACTTTGGTACCTCCCTGCTAGACTTATAGCAAGGCACACATCAGGTCTGGTACACAGCATTGCATACATGATAGAACCTATGGCTGAGGCATAGGGAATGACTTTCATTTTCTCTCTATCTTCTGCAGTGGTCGGGCATTGAGTCTGACTCAACTTCACACCTTGTAACACAGGCAAGAACCCTTTCTTTGACTGATCCATTTTGAACTTCTTCAAAACTTTATCAAGGTATGTGCTTTGTGAAAGTCCAATTAAGCGTCTTGATCTATCTCTATAGATCTTGATGCCTAATATATAAGAAGCTTCACCGAGGTCTTTCATTGAAAAACTCTTATTCAAGTATCCTTTTATGCTATCTAGAAATTCTATATCATTTCCAATCAGCAATATGTCATCCACATATAATATTAGAAATGCTACAGAGCTCCCACTCACTTTCTTGTAAATACAGGCTTCTCCAAAAGTCTGTATAAAACCATATGCTTTGATCACACTATCAAAGCGTATATTCCAACTCTGAGATGCTTGCACCAGTCCATAAATGGATCATTGGAGCTTGCACACTTTGTTAGCACCTTTAGGATCGACAAAACCTTCTGGTTGCATCATATACAACTCTTCTTTAAGAAATCCATTAAGGAATGCAGTTTTGACGTCCATTTGCCAGATTTCATAATCATAAAATGCGGCAATTGCTAACATGATTCGGACAGACTTAAGCATCGCTACGGGTGAGAAGGTCTCATCGTAGTCAACTCCTTGAACTTGTCAAAAACCTTTCGCAACAAGTCGAGCTTTGTAGACAGTAACATTACCATCAGCGTCAGTCTTCTTCTTGAAGATCCATTTATTCTCTATGGCTTGCCGATCATCGGGCAAGTCAACCAAAGTCCACACTTTGTTCTCATACATGGATGCCATCTCAGATTTCATGGCCTCAAGCCATTTCACGGAATCTGGGCTCATCATCGCTTCCTCATAGTTCGTAGGCTCGTCATGGTCTAGTAACATGACTTCGAGAACAGGATTACCGTACCACTCTGGTGCGGAACGTACTCTGGTTGACCTACGAGGTTCTGTAGAAACTTGATCTGAAGTTTCATGATCATCATCATTAGCTTCCTCACTAATTGGTGTAGGCATCACGGGAACAAATTTCTCTGATGAGCTACTTTCCAAATTGAGAGGAGGTACAATTACCTCATCAAGTTCTACTTTCCTCCCACTCACTTCTTTCGAGAGAAACTCCTTCTCTAGAAAGGATCCATTCTTAGCAACAAAGATCTTGCCTTCGGATCTGTGATAGAAGGTGTACCCAACAGTTTCTTTTGGGTATCCTATGAAGACGCACTTCTCCGATTTGGGTTCGAGCTTATCAGGCTGAAGCTTTTTCACATAAGCATCGCAACCCCAAACTTTAAAAAACGACAGCTTAGGTTTCTTGCCAAACCACAGTTCATACGGTGTCATCTCAATGGATTTAGACGGTGCCCTATTTAACGTGAATGCAGCTGTCTCTAATGCATAACCTCAAAACGATAGTGGTAAATCGGTAAGAGACATCATAGATCGCACCATATCTAATAAAGTATGGTTACGACGTTCGGACACACCATTACGCTGTGGTGTTCCAGGTGGCGTGAGTTGTGAAACTATTCCACATAGTTTTAAATGAAGGCCAAACTCGTAACTCAAATATTCGCCTCCGCGATCAGATCGTAGAAACTTTATTTTCTTGTTACGATGATTTTCTACTTCACTCTGAAATTCTTTGAACTTTTCAAATGTTTCAGATTTGTGTTTCATTAAGTAGATATACCCATATCTACTCAAATCATCTGTGAAGGTCAGAAAATAACGATACCCGCCGCGAGCCTCAACACTCATCGGACCGCATACATCGGTATGTATTATTTCCAATAAGTCAGTGGCTCGCTCCATTGTTCCGGAGAATGGAGTCTTAGTCATCTTGCCCATGAGGCATGGTTCACAAGCATCAAATGATTCATAATCAAGTGATTCCAAAAGTCCATCCGCATGGAGTTTCTTCATGCACTTTACACCAATATGACCTAAACGGCAGTGCCACAAATATGTTGCACTATCATTATCAACTTTGCATCTTTTGGCATCAATATTATGAATATGTGTATCACCACGATCGAGATTCAACAAAAATAGACCACTCTTCAAGGGTGCATGACCATAAAAGATATTACTCATATAAATAGAATAACCATTATTCTCTGATTTAAATGAATAACCGTCTCGCATTAAACAAGATCCAGATATAATGTTCATGCTCAACGCTGGCACCAAATAACAATTATTCAGGTCTAAAACTAATCCTGAAGGTAGATGTAGAGGCAGCGTGCCGACGGCGATCACATCGACCTTGGAACCATTCCCGACGCGCATCGTCACCTCGTCCTTAGCTAATCTTCGTTTAATCCGTAGCCCCTGTTTCGAGCTGCAAATATGAGCAACAGAACCAGTATCAAATACCCAGGCGCTACTACAAGCATTAGTAAGGTACACATCAATAACATGTATATCAAATATACCTTTGTTCACTTTGCCATCCTTCTTATCCGCCAAATACTTGGGGCGGTTCCGCTTCCAGTGACCAGTCCCTTTGCAGTAGAAGCACTCAGTTTCAGGCTTAGGTCCAGACTTGGGCTTCTTCCCGGGAGTGGCAACTTGCTTGCCATTCTTCTTGAAGTTCCCCTTCTTTCCTTTGCCCTTTTTCTTGAAACTAGTGGTCTTGTTAACCATCAACACTTGATGCTCCTTCTTGATTTCTACCTCCGCAGCTTTGAGCATAGCGAAGAGCTCGGGAATTGTCTTATCCATCCCTTGCATGTTATAGTTCATCACGACGCCTTTGTAGCTTGGTGGCAGTGATTGAAGAACTCTGTCAATAACACTATCATCCAGAAGATTAACTCCCAGCTGAGTCAAGTGATTATGATATCCAGACATTCTGAGTATGTGTTCACTGACAGAACTGTTCTCCTCCATCTTGCAGCTATAGAACTTGTTGGAGACTTCATATCTCTCAACTCGGGCACTTGCTTGAAATATTAACTTAAACTCCTGGAACATCTCATATGGTCCATGACGTTCAAAACGTCTTTGAAGTCCCGATTCTCAGCCGCAAAGCATGGCACACTGAACTATCGAGTAGTCATCAGATCGAGCTTGCCAGACGTTCATAACATCAGCATCTGCTCCTGCAGCAGGCCTTTCACCTAGCGGTGCATCAAGGACATAATTTTTCTGTGCAGCAATGAGGATAATCCTCAAGTTACGGACCCAGTCCGTGTAGTTGCTACCATCATCTTTCAACTTAGCTTTCTCTAGGAACGCATTAAAATTCAAGGGAACGGTAGCACGGGCCATTGATCTACAACATAGACATGCAAAAACTATCAGGACTAAGTTCATGATAAATTAAGTTCAATTAATCATATTACTTAAGAACTCCCACTTAGATAGACATCCCTCGAGTCATCTAAATGATCACGTGATCCATATCAACTAAACCATGTCCGATCATCACGTGAGATGGAGTAGTCTTCAATGGTGAACATCTCTATGTTGATCATATCTACTATATGATTCACGTTCGACCTTTCGGTCTCCAGTGTTACAAGGCCATGTCTGTACATGCTAGGCTCGTCAAGTTTAACCTGAGTATTCTGCACGTGCAAAACTGTCTTGCACCCGTTGTATGTGAACATAGAGCTTATCACACCCGATCATCACGTGGTGTCTCGGCACGACGAACTGTCGCAACGGTGCATACTCAGGGAGAACACTTATACCTTGAAATTTTAGTGAGGGATCATCTTATAATGCTACCGCCGTACTAAGCAAAATAAGATGCATAAAAGATAAACATCACATGTAATCAAAATATGTGACATGATATGGCCATCATCATCTTGTGCCTTTGATCTCCATCTCCAAAGCACCGTCATGATCTCCATCGTCACCGGCATGACACCTTGATCTTCATCGTAGCGTCGTGGTCGTCTCGCCAACTATTGCTTCTACAACTATTGCTAACGCATAGTGGTAAAGTAAAGCAATTACCTGGCGTTTGCATTTCATACAATAAAGCGACAACCATAAGGCTCCTGCCAGTTGCCGATAACTTTTACAAAACATGATCATCTCATACAACAACGTATATCACATCATGTCTTGACCATATCACATCACAACATGCCCTGCAAAAACAAGTTAGACGTCCTCTACTTTGTTGTTGCAAGTTTTACGTGGCTGCTAGGGGCTTCTAGCAAGAACCGTTCTTACCTACGTATCAAAACCACAACGATGTTTTGTCAAGTTTGCTGTTTTAACCTTCAACAAGGACCGGCCGTAGTCAAATTTGATTCAACTAAAGTTGGAGAAACAGACACCCGCCAGCCACCTTTATGCAAAACTAGTTGCATGTCTGTCGGTGGAACCGGTCTCATGAACGTGGTCATGTAAGGTTGGTCCAGGCCGCTTCATCCAACAATACCATTGAATCAAAATAAGACATTGGTGGTAAGCAGTATGACTATCACCGCCCACAACTTTTTGTGTTCTACTCGTGCATATCATCTACGCATAGACCTAGCTCGGATGCCACTGTTGGGGAACGTAGCATGCAATTTCACAAAAATTCTACGCTCACGCAAGATCTATCTAGGAGATGCATAGCAACGAGAGGGGGAGAGTGTGTCCACGTACCCTCATACACCAAAAGCGGAAGCGTTAGCTTAACGCGGTTGATGTAGTCGAACGTCTTCTCGATTCAACCGATCAAGCACCGAACGTACGCACCTCCGAGTTTTGCACATGTTCAGCTCGATGACATCCCTCGAACTCTTGATCCAGCAAAGTGTCGAGGGAGAGTTTCGTCAGCATGACGGCGTGGTGACGGTGATGGTGAAGTGATCCGCGCAGGGCTTCGCCTAAGCACTACGACAATATGACCGGAGGAGTAAACGGTGGAGGGGGGCGCCGCACATGGCTAAGAACAATTGGTGTGTCCTTGGAGGCGCCCCCCGCCCCCGTATATAAAGGAGGGAGAGGGGAGGAGGCCGGCCTAGGGGCGCCCCAAGTGGGAGGAGTCCCACTTGGGCTCCTAGTAGGATTCGCCCCCCCTTTCCTTTTACCGGAAGGGGAAAGGGGGAAGGAGCGGGAGGAGGAGAAGGAAAGGGGGGCGCCGCCCCCTCCCCTTGTCCAATTCGGACTCCCCATGGGAGGGGGGGGGGCGCGGCCACCCGTTGTGGGCTGCCTAGCCTCCCTCCTATGGCCCATATCTTTCCCCCGAGGGTTCCGGTAACCCCCTCCCGGTACTCCGATACGTACCCAATACATTCCGAAACACTTCTGGTGTCCGAATACTATCATCCAATATATCAATCTTTACCTCTCGACCATTTCGAGAATCCTCGTCGTGTCCGTGATCTCATCCGGGACTCCGAACAATCTTCGGTCACCAAAACACATAACTCATAATACAAATCGTCATCGAACGTTAAGCGTGCGGACCCTACGGGTTCGAGAACTATGTAGACATGACCGAGACACATCTCTGGTCAATAACCAACAGTGGAACCTAGATGCTCATATTGGTTCCTACATATTCTACGAAGATCTTTATCGGTCAAACCGCAATGACAACATACGTCATTCCCTTTGTCATCGGTATGTTACTTGCCCGAGATTCGATCGTCGGTATCTCCATACCTAGTTCAATCTCGTTACCGGCAAGTCTCCTTACTCATTCCGTAATGCATCATCCCATAACTAACTCATTAGTCACATTGCTTGCAAGGCTTATCATGATGTGCATTACTGAGAGGGCCCAGAGATACCTCTCCGATACTCGGAGTGACAAATCCTAATCTCGATCTATGCCAACCCAACAAACACCTTCGGAGACACCTGTAGAGCATCTTTATAATCACCCAATTACGTTGTGACGTTTGATAGCACACAAGGTGTTCCTCCGGTATTCGGGAGTTGCATAATCTCATAGTCAATGGAATATGTATAAGTCATGAAGAAAGCAATAGCAATAAAACTTAACGATCATTATGCTAAGCTAACGGATGGGTCTTGTCCATCACATCATTCTCCTAATGATGTGATCCCGTTCATCAAATGACAACACATGTCTATGGTTAGGAAACTTAACCATCTTTGATCAACGAGCTAGTCTAGTAGAGGCTTACTAGGGACTCAGTGTTTTGTCTATGTATTCACACATGTATCAAGTTTCCGGTTAATACAATTCTAGCATGAATAATAAACATTTATCATGATATAAGGAAATATAAATAACAACTTTATTATTGCCTCTAGGGCATATTTCCTTCACATTTCCCAGTGATGACCGTAGTTTGAGGAGTTCATGTATTCACTATGTGTTAATGCTTTGTTCCGGTTCTCTATTAAAAGGAGGCCGTAATATCCCTTAATTTCCATATGGACCCCGCTGCCACGGGAGGGTAGGACAAAAGATGTCATACAAGTTCTTTCCATAAGCACGTATGACTATTTATGGAATACATGCCTACATATTATTTATGAACTGGAGCTAGTGCCGTATCGCCCTAGGTTATGACTGTTATATGATGAATATCATCCAACGAATTCACCGATCCAATGCCTACAGATTTCTATCATGTTGTTCTTCCTAAGTTACTACTGCTATTATTACTCTTGCACTTGCTACAAAATCATTGTTATCACTGTTACCGTTACTATTGCTATTGCTACTACTATCAAAACTATCATACTACTTCGCTACTGATCGCTTTGCTGTAGATAATTAATCTACAGGTGTGGTTGAATTGACAACTCAGCTGCTAATACTTGCAAATATTTTTTGGCTCCCCTTGTGTTGAATCAATAAATTTGGGTTGAATACTCTACCCTCAAAAACTGTTGCGACCCCCTATACTTGTGGGTTATCAAGACCCTTTTCTGGCGCCGTTGCCGGGGAGCATAGCTATATTTGTTGAGTCAATTGGGATTATTATCAAATTATCACTATGAAGAATCTGAAGGATGCTAAGACTAAGATTTTTCCCTCTAAAACGAGGGGAGGTAAGGAATTGCCATCCAGCTCCGCTTTAGATTCACCTTCTGTTATAAGTAGACTTGCAACACCACCACATGCTATCAATTCTGATATGTCGTAAGTTATTGATGATGCTACTTCTACTATGAATGCTACTCATGATGATGCTAGTACCTTGCTTGATGATAATGTGCCACTAGGTAAATTTCTTGATGAACAACTTGCTAGAACTAAAGCTTTTGAGAATGCTGAAACTGATGAAATTGTTGAAACTGATGAAGAGCTTGAAACTGGAAATCTTGAAACACCTATTAGACCTAGTTCTCCTAGATATGAATTGCCAAAGGTACCGGAAGGTTATGTTATGGATGAGGAGACAACTAGAGATATTCTTGCTTGTAAGGATAGAGATGATCTGGAAAAATTATTATGCAAGTATAAAGAAAAGACTTTGAATGCTATAATGAAATGTGATCCTAAGTTTGCTACTTCACCTATCTTTGTTGATGATAAGGATTATGAATTCTCTGTCGGCCCAGAGTTAATTACTTTGGTTGAATCTGATCCTTTCCATGGTTATGAAACTGAAACTGTTGTGGCACATCTTACTAAGTTGAATGATATAGCCACCCTTTTTGCTCATGATGAGAAGATTCGCTATTATTATATTCTCAAATTATTTCCGTTCTCATTAAAGGGTGATGCTAAGGTTTGGTATAATACTCTTGCTCCTGGTTGTGTGCGTAGTCCCCAGGATATGATTTATTACTTCTCTGAAAAATATTTTCCTGCTCATGAGAAACAAGCTGCCTTACAGGAAATATTTAACTTTGTGCAAATTGAAGAAGAGAGTCTCCCACAAGCTTGGGGGAGGCTTCTCCAATTGCTTAATGCTTTGTCTGATCATCCTCTTAAGAAAAATGAAATACTAGATATCTTCTATAATGGACTAACCGATGCTTCTAGGGATTTCCTAGATAGTTGTGCTGGTTGTGTTTTCAGGGAGCGGACTGTTGAACAAGCTGAGGAATTATTGAATAACATATTAAAAAATTATGATGATTGGACTCTTCCCGAACCACCACTCAAACCTACTCCAAAGAAGAGGGGTATCTTATATCTCAGTCCTGAAGATATGCAAGAGGCAAAGAAATCCATGAAGGAAAAATGTATTAAAGCAGACGATGTAAAAAATTTACCACCTATCGAAGAAATACATGGGCTTGAAACACCACCACCACCTAAGGTGGTAGAGGTAAATTCTTTACTAAACTTCGATGAAGGTGATATTCCTTATAATAAACATCCTAGTCAATGCCTTTATGAGTTTGATAATTACATTAGAAAGCAAGATCACTTCAATGCAAATGTTATGAAACAATTGAAATACAATTCTGATATGATTGCTCGCTTGAGTGACTTGTTATTTAGAATCTCAAATGATGTTAGAGGTGTAGGAAAACATGCTTCTATGGTTCAAACTCAATTAGAACAAGTTGCTAAATCCCAAAGAGTTGCTTGATGAAATGAATAATAATATCAATGATCATGCTGTTAGAGTAATGACTAGAGGAGGTAGAATGACTCAGGAACCACTTTATCCTGAGGGACACCCAAAAAGAATTGAACAAGACTCTCAAAGAGTTAACACTGATGTACCTAGTCCTTCTAAAAAGAAAAAGAAGAAGAAAAATGATAGGACTTTTCATGCCTCTAGTGAACCTGAAGTTGAAAACCCTCCTGATAATGATAATGAAGTCTCTATCTCTGATGCTGAAACTCAATCTGGTAGTGAACACTCACCTTCTGATAATGAAAAAGACAATGATGAGGTTCATGAAGACACTCAAACAAATAATAAAGAACCAGATAATGATGTTGAGATAGAACCAGCAGTTGATCTTGATAATCCACAACCCAAGAATAAAAGATATGATAAAAGAGACTTTGTTGCTAGAAAACATGGTAAGGAAAGAGAGCCGTGGGTTCAAAAACCTATGCCCTTTCCACCTAAGTCAACCAAAAAGAAAGATGATGAAGAATTTGAACGCTTCACTGAAATGCTGAGGCCAGTCTTTTTGCGTACTCGCTTGACTGATAACTTGAAAATGCCTCCTTATGCAAAGTACATGAAAGACATCATCACCAATAAGAGAAAAATACCGAAAGCAGAAATCTCCACCATGCTTGCTAATTATACTTTTAAGGATGGAGTACCTAAAAAACTTGGAGATCCGGGAATACCATCTATACCTTGCTCCATCAAAAGAAATTATGTGAAAACTGCTTTATGTGATTTAGGAGTTGGTGTTAGTGTTATGCCTTTCTCTTTGTATAAAAGACTTGATTTGAATAAACTCACACCTACTGAAATATCTTTGCAAATGGCTGATAAATCAACTGCCATACCTATCGGTATTTGTGAGGATGTGCCCGTTGTTGTTGCTAATGTTACTATCTTAACTGACTTTGTTATACTTGAGATGCCCGAGGACGACAACATGTCGATTATCCTCGGTAGACCCTTCTTGAATACTGCAGGGGCTGTTATTGATTGCAATAAAAGCAAGGTCACTTTTCATATCAATGGTAATGAACATACGGTGCACTTTCCGAAGAAACAATTCCAAGTGAATGGTATTAATGTTATTGAAAAATCTCCGACGATCACTATTGGAAGTTTTCAACTACCTCTACCTACTGCCAAAAAGAAATATGAAATGCTTATTGTTGGGGACATCCATATCCCCATTGAGGTAACTTAGTGTTTTACGAAAGTTCTTCGATTTCATGCTAATCGGAAGTGGTTGTTAATAAGACTTGATCAACCTTATTAATAAATCATTTTTGAGAGGTATGAAGTTGATGAATTCAGTGAGCACTACCTTCTGTTCCTACCTTTTTGTTTTCTGTTTTTATTAGTTAAATAAAATAAAATGCCATGCCTTGCCTGTTTCCTGAGTTTTCCGTGCAATAAGAAAATGACCCAAAAATAAAAGTTCTCAGAATGCTCTGAAAATTTAATATAATTTTTTCTGAATATTTAAGAATTTTTGGTGCAAATAACATCAGAGGGAGGTGCTCCAGGTGGGCACAACCCACCTGGGCGCGCCCTGGTGGGTTGTGGTCCCCACGTGGGCCCCCTCACTTATTTCTTCCTCCCACATCATCACCTACCTCCAGAAAAAATCACCATTGCTCTCTCTCTCATGTTCTTGCTCTCAAACCCGCGGATTTTGATCTCTTTGCTCGAAGCTCCATTTCTGAAACTGTTTCGGGGGATTGTTGCTTGGTATGTGCCTCCTTCATTGGTCCAATTAGTTTTTGCTTTAGTGGTTTATATTTAGAATAATTAGTGACTCTTGGTGCTACTGTAGATGAGCTTGCATATTGAATTCTTAGAGTTCTAAGTAGTTTGAATGCTGGATATGGCCTCTATGCATCCCTATGAGTAGTTGCTATCAATCTTGTAAAGTTTTGTTGATAAAAATTTGTGACCCAAAAATTTTCAGAAAATTGTACGCGAATATGATGAACCTCTTTGGAAGAAGTTCTTTGAGGCGGAGGTCCTCGGAGGCATCTTCTAGTAGCAGCTCCGTTCGTCGGTCTTATGTTGAACCAAGTGAAAATTCCATTCGAGATGCCGCCACCAAATCATGTTTATGGCCATGCAACGATTATATGGTGCGTGTGGGCATTAAAGAAGAATTTAAGCAATATGTTCACAATGCCGAGCTCGGTCCCTACATTGCAGATAAGTGCAACCAACACCTCAGCCTCACTGAATCATTTACCAAAGAATTTAAATTCCATCCTCGTGAGTCCAGAGTATCATTTAAACTATATGACAATTCATTTACTATACCTCTAGAGACATTTTCTAATCACTGCAAAATTCCATTTTGGGGCTCATTGGACGAGCCACCAAGGTCGGAGTTTGAGATATTCTTGACTAGCCTTTGCTATGGTGAGACTAGAGGAGTGACCCAAGGTAGAATAAAGAGCATTCATTTTCCCTCAATCCAATACTTTGCACTATTTAATGGAAAATGCATTGTAGGCAAACATGATTGTAGTACACTTTGTGCTCCAGACTTGAGCCTTATCCATACCGCTCCCACCGGTGACAAAAGTTATAACCTTGGAGCGATAGTGGCACGTAGATTGCAACACAATGCTGGTAGTGGATATTTTTATGGTGGGATTTACGCCACACGCTTAGCAAGAGAGCTAGGTGTTTCACCTTGGCCTTATGACCCCATCTTACCCATGCAATACCTTGACTTCGATGCTATGAAACATCATAAGATCCTTAGTGGTGAACCCCATAATTTTACTTATAACCTGTTGTTTAATAAAAGTTCCGTTGTGGACACCTTTTTGCCTGCACCTGCTCTCTTTGATGTTCATAGCAAGGGAAGATATTATGTTCTTGAGAGCGAGACCCGAGCACATAACATGGCAGTTGTGGCTGCACGACGGGCTGAGACATCTGCACCTAGAGCCTCCGTGAGCTATCACTCCGACCATTATGCAGGCTACTGATGGAGATTACCAAGTTAGGCCAAAAGCCTAAGCTTGGGGGAGTACATATTTCCACCGACATTACTTTCATGTCCACACTTTTTCATTGTATTATCCATGCTAGATTTATTTTCTCGCCTTCTTCTTGTGTGTTTTAAAAAAAACTTCGAGAAAATACAAAAATATTTCCTGCTTCTTTTTCTTTCTAGAATAATTAGTTGTAGTATTTAAAAAGAAAACCCAAAAAGATTTCCTTGTTCTTCTTTTGCTTGTTGGGAGCTCTCCCGTGTAAATAGTTTTTCTCGTTTTTGTTTTTCATTCCTTAAATTTGCTTTCTTTCCGAAAACCAAAAACTCCAAAAATATTTCAGTGTGTTTCTCTAAATTTCTTTTTATTGAGTCATACCGAGGAGAAGACCACGATGAAAATGTTGAGTGGCTCTCATATGCATTGTTGTTGATGAAAGATCGAGGATGTCGCCTAGAGGGGGGGGGTGAATAGGCGTTTTAAAATAATTACGGTTGAGGCTTGAACAAATGCGGAATAAACCTAGCGGTTAATTTGTCAAGCACAAAACCTACAACAACTAGGCTCACCTATGTGCACCAACAACTTATGCTAAGCAAGATAAACAACTAAGTGATAGTAAGATATATGACAAGAAACAATATGGCTATCACAAAGTAAAGTGCATAAGTAAAGGGCTCGGGTAAGAGATAACCGAGGCACGCGGAGACGACGATGTATCCCGAAGTTCACACCCTTGCGGATGCTAATCTCCGTTTGGAGCGGTGTGGAGGCACAATGCTCCCCAAGAAGCCACTAGGGCCATCGTAATCTCCTCACGCCCTCGCATAATGCAAGATGCCGTGATTCCACTAAGGGACCCTTGAGGGCGGTCACCGAACCCGTACAAATGGCAACCCTTGGGGGCGGTCACCAAACCCGTACACTTTGGCAACCCTTGGGGGCGGTCACCGGTACCCGTCAAATTGCTCGGGGCGATCTCCACAACCTAATTGGAGACCCCGACGCTTGCCCGGAGCTTTACACCACAATGATTGAGCTCCAAACAACACCAACCGTCTAGGGCGCCAAGGCACCCAAGAGGAACAAGCTCTAGGGTGCCCAAACACCCAAGAGTAATAAGCTTCTCAAACTTCACTTCCACGTATCACCGTGGAGAACTCAAACCGATGCACCAAATGCAATGGCAAGGGCACACGGAGTGCCCAAGTCCTTCTCTCCCAAATCCCACCGAAGCAACTAATGCTAGGGAGGAAAATGAGAGGAAGAACGAAGAAGAGAACACAAAGAACTCCAAGACCTAGATCCACAAGGTTCCCCTCACTTAGAGGAGAAAGTGATTGGTGGAAAGATGGATCTAGATCTCCTCTCTCTTTTCCCTCAAGAACTAGCAAGAATCATTGGAGGGATTGAGAGTTAGCAAGCTTGAAGAAGGTCAACAATGGGGGGCAAATGCGAGCTCAAAAGGATAAGATGCAATGGGGAAGAAGACCCCCTTTTATAGGAGGGGGAAAATCCAACCGTTATGCTCACAGCCCGCACAGAGCGGTACTACCGCTCCAAGGAGCGGTACTACCGCTAGGGCGGTAGTACCCCTTTGAAAAACAACAGCGAGGAGGCAAAAGGCCAGTAGAACCGCCGGAGCGGTACTATCGCTCGTCCTCACGGTACTACCACTCGTCCTCATGGTACTACCGCTAGAGATAGCGGTACTACCGCAAATGGTAGCGGTACTACTGCTTGCGAGCGGTACTAAAAAAATACTTCCGTGCTTACCTCCGCTGAGCAAAACACGAGATTTTGGTCCGGAGCGGTACTACCACTCATGAGCCGCGGTAGTACCGCTCGGGAGCGGTAGTAAAAAATTACTTCCGCTCTAGCCGCGGTAGTACCGCTGCAGCCTTTACCAAAACAGCCACAACTTCTGCAAACGGACTCCGAATTCAACGAAACCAAGTTTGTTGGAAAGCTAGCGACAAGGGCTAACACAATCTTGATAGAAATAACAATAAGAAGGAATATAGAAAAGGCCCATAAGAAAATGGTGAGAACCCTTCCTCGAATAGGACCGGTAAAACCTCCAACACCGAAAACGCAATAGAAGAAGCATATGAACTCCGTTTTCGATGAACTCGAGCTTGTCATCAAGATGACCATAAGCTCTAAGACTCACAAAGAGAACCAAACAAGAACCAAGAAAGATGATGCAAGGATGCAATGGTTTGAGCTCTCTACGAACGATACGATCAAGCTACTCATCGAGAGCCCCCCTTGATAGTACGGCAATCGATCCTATAACCCGGTCTCCCAACTACCACCATGAGACCGGCAAAAGAGAAAACCTATCAAGGGCAAACCTTTGCCTTGCACAAAGTCCACTTGAGCTAGATGATGATGATGATGTTGACTTCCTCAAGTTGGACCACCTTTCTTGATTGCGTTGGCTCGGTGAAGACTAGTTGATTGCTCCCCCATACTCCACTATGGGTGAGCCACTCTTTGGCTCATCTTCACAAGTCCATTGCCACCACAATGGACGGCAAGCTTCAAGCATGTGATCTCTTCGTGATGATCCACTTGAACTTGCACACCGCAACCTAACCCCACAAAGAACTCTCACGAAGACCATGGGTTAGTACACAAAGCGTAATTGACAATGCTTACCATACCATGGGATCGCTTGGTCCCCCTCGGTACATCTTCTACGCTTTGTGTGTTGATCAACTTGATTCACTCTTTGACTTAGTCTTGATCAACCTCTCGCATGACCAATCTTTAGGCAATTCCTTGAATAGCATCTTGGTCATCACAAACTCTCCTTGAAACCAACAAATGGACTCCAAGAAAAGCCTATGGACAAATCCTTCAAATATAACTCAAGGCAACCATTAGTCCATAGAGATTGTCATCAATTACCAAAACCAAACATGGGGGCACCGCATGTTCTTTCAGTTGATCTAACAGAGAGCCCATATTACCTTGTTTTCTTCTTTTTGAATAAATGCTTGCAGATTCCAGCTTAGTCCACGGCACTCTTGCACTATTATTATTTTCACATCGTTCGGTCGTGCAAGTGAAAGGCAATAATAACGATATTTGATGAACTGGCTGTGGCAGAGAGTAACGGGTATGGATTCAACTTGTTCTGTTTTTGTAAATATGTTTAACCTAGTATCCATGATTCAGCTCATTATGATCAAACATGTTTGCAATGACCCTTAGAGATTATAGTTTCTCATGCCATGCTTAAGTAGCTAGGAGTGGATAATGATTTATCTTGGATGTCAACATTGCGTTAAAATAATTGTGATGTAGTATGATGATATGGTATCCTCCTCTGAATGTTCGGGTGGCTTGACTTGGCACATGTTCATGCATGTAGTTGAATCAAAACCAACATAGCCTCTATGATATTTATGTTCATGGTGTTCATATCCTACTCATGCTAGTATCCAATGTTACTTATGCATAATGCATGTTCATGATTGTTTTCGCTCTCTAGCTGGCCGCTTCTCAACCTAATTTCTAGCCTTCGCCTGTACTAAGTGGGAATTCTGCTTGTGCATCAAAACCCTGAAACCCAAGTTATTCCAGATGAGTCCACCATACCTACCTATATGCGGTATTACCCTGCCGTCCTAAGTAAATTTGCATGTGCCACCTCTAAAAACTTCAAATAAATATCCTTTTTTGTGTGCCTGGATTGTTCATAGAGCGACAGGAGGTAGTCAGTATCTTCCATGCTAAGCGGGTTATTCTCATGATGAGTGTTTATTCACTCGTCCTTGCACGAGAGGGGCAGTAATAGGGATTCCCAGTCCCGAATTCAAATTACAAATAATTAAACAAAACTCCCCCAGGAATGTTGTTGGTATGGACGGCACCCGTTGTTTCGGACAAGCCGTGGAGTGTGATTGATGGTGGAGGGGGAGTAAATCTTTACTTTTATCGCTTGGGAACCGCCACTAATGTGTTTAGCATGGAAGATACCGATAACTAATGGTCGCGAAGTAAATAAGAAGGGTGCATTTCTCAAAATTTCATTTACCTCTGTTTTAAAACTTGAGCTCTAGCACCTCTGCAAATCATTGCTTCCCTCTGCGAAGGGACTATCTGTTTACTTTTATGTTGTGTCATCACCTTCTCAAATAAGCGCCAGAACCTGAGAGCACTATTGTCATCCTCATGCATTGTGTGTAGCTAATGTTGGGTGCATCATGACTGGATATTTTCTACCATGGATAACAATGTTTAGTCACTGCTCGGACTTTGGAGGTGCTTTGCATTTATGTTTTGCGGTCTCAGAAAGGGCTAGCGAGATACCACTATTGTCATGATATATCATGGTTGCTTTGACAAAGTGTTGTTGTTTGAGATATCTTATTATTGCTCGCTAGTTGATTATGCCATTGTTATGAGTTAATATAATTTTTAAGTGTTATTGTCGACGTGGTTAGTTATAATCTTTGCTGAAAACCTGGGTGCTACTTAAGCTTATTTATGTAAACAAGAGCAAAAGAGTTCGTAAA
Source organism: Thinopyrum elongatum (assembly GCA_011799875.1). NCBI lineage: Eukaryota > Viridiplantae > Streptophyta > Magnoliopsida > Poales > Poaceae > Thinopyrum > Thinopyrum elongatum. The sequence goes on along the minus strand of CM022298.1, from coordinate 499,002,961 downwards.
AGTTTTTCTTTTTCACTTTCAGTTTATCAACTGAATTGCTTGAGGACAAGCAAAGGTTTAAGATTGGGGGAGTTGATACGTCTCCGTCGTATCTACTTTTCCTAACGCTTTTCCTCTTGTTTTGGACTCTAATTTGCATGATTTGAATGAAACTAACCCGGACTGACGTTGTTTTCAGCAGAACTACGATGGTGTTGTTTTTGTGCAGAAATAAAAGTTCTCTGATTGGAACGAAACTTTGCGAGGATTTTTTATTCAATAAATAAGAATTTTTGAAGCCAAGAACCACCGGAGGGGGGCACCTGGGTGGGCACAACCCACCAGGGCGCGCCCCCCCTCTAGGCGCGCCCAGGTGGGTTGTCCCCACCTGGTGGCCCTGCAGACTCCAACCCTGATGCTATAAAGTCATATTTTCGGAGAAAAAAATCAGGAAAAAGAATTATCATGTTTTACGAGACGGAGCCGCCACCACCTCCTATTCTTCATCGGGAGGCCAGATCTGGAGTCCGTTTGGGGCTCCGGAGAGGGGGATCTTCGATCTTCGTCATCACCAACCCTTCTCCATCGCCAATTCCATGATGCTCCCCACCGGGAGTGAGTAATTCCTTCGTAGGCTCGCTGGTCGGTGAGGAGTTGGATGAGATTCATCATGTAATCGAGTTAGTTTTGTTAGGGCTTGATCCCTAGTATCCATTATGTTCTGAGATTGATGTTGCTATGACTTTGCCATGCTTAATGCTTGTCACTTTGGGCCTGGGTGCCATGATTTCAGATCTGAACCGTTTATGTTATCACCATTATATCTATGTTTTAGATCCGATCTTGCAAGTTATAGTCACCTACTACATGTTATGATCCGGCAACCCCGGAGTGACAATAGTCGGGACACTTCCCGGTGATGACCGTAGTTTGAGGAGTTCATGTATTCACTATGTGTTAATGCTTTGTTCTGGTTCTCTATTAAAAGGAGGCCTTAATATCCCTTAGTTTCCATATGAACCCCGCTGCCACGGGAGGGTAGGACAAAAGATGTCATACAAGTTCTTTCCATAAGCACGTATGACTATTTACGGAATATATGCCTACATTATATTTATGAACTGGAGCTAGTGCCGTATCGCCCTAGGTTATGACTGTTATATGATGAATATCATCCAACGAATTCACCAATCCCATGCCTACGAATTTCTATCATATTGTTCTTGCTAAGTTACTACTGCTATTGTTACTCTTGCACTTGCTACAAAATCATTGTTATCACTGTTACCGTTACTATTGTTGTTGCTACTACTATCAAAACTATCATACTACTTTGCTACTGATCACTTTGCTACAGATAATTAATCTCCAGGTGTGGTTGAATTGACAACTCAGCTGCTAATACTTGCAAATATTCTTTGGCTCCCCTTGTGTCGAATCAATAAATTTGGGTTGAATACTCTACCCTCGAAAACTATTGCGATCCCCTATACTTGTGGGTTATCACGCGCTTTCCTATTTGTCATCAAGGGTGGAGCTGATGGTGACCGTACCATCAGCACCAACCAGCCCTGCTGGGACCCTCTTCATAGCAGGCGAAGCAACTTTGGATCTCTTGCTAGTGGAACTCTTTGGCAAATCATCGACCGGAGCGGCGCATTCCGGAGAGGCGTGCTTCTCGGATTCTTTGCCGGCATCCCTGCTAGCTTTCTTTCCTCTTTTGTTTTCCTTGGCGGGAACTGCAGCCTCTGCGGCCTCGGCGATGACTGCATCCCGGTACATCTTATCCACGCATATGATTGCGTCCTTCTTGTCCGACAGGATGGAGATGACGCCCATTGGTCATGGCATCTTCAGAGTATTATAGGCATAGTGAGATGCCGCCATGAATTTTGCCAGAGCTGGATGACCAAGAATCCCATTGTATGGCAAAGGAAGGTCGACCACGTCGAACACAACCTTCTTGGTCCGGTAGTTCAATTCTCCTCCAAACGTCACCGGCAGTGTGATCTTTCCCTTAGGATGACTCCTGCCGGGGTTGATTCCTTGAAAAGTGCCAGTAACCTTGAGCTCTTCATCTGATATTTGCAACTTGCTGAGTACCTTGGAAGAAATCAGATTCAACCCTGCCCCACCATCAACCAACATCTTTGTGACCTTGAGGTTGCGGATTGTTGGCGAAACCAACGGCGGCAAGCACCCTACCGCGGTGGTGCGGTCGGGGTGATCCTCTTCGTCAAAGATGATGGGCGTGCGGGACCATTTGAGTGGTTTCCGGGAGTCTGCCGCTGGCTCTACGGCATTGACCTCACGCGCCCACTGTTTAAGCTGGCGGTGAGAGGAGTGCAAAGATGCGCCTCCGTCAATGCACAGTGCCTCAGTGGCTTTCTGGAACTCTTGCTCACTGGTTTCCTCTTCATCCCCTTCATCACTTTCGTCATCACCTTCCTTCTTCTCATGACCTCTAGCAGATTTTTCTTGATGCTGGGGAATCTTGCCGCGGCGGCCTCCTCGACCCTTCCCGCCAGCACCTTCTTGGTCTCTTTCCTTGTCACGCTTCTCGTACTCAGCTTTCTGCTTCTTGACAAGTTGTTCAACTTGGTGACACTCTTGGAGGTCATGGCCCTTGGTCCGGTGGATCTTGCAGTACGGTCCATCAGCTTTCCCAGCCTTTTCAGCCGCCACAGCCTCCCGGCAATCAGTGCATGTGGCAACTTCCTTGCCCGGGGCTTCGGTCTTGGCCTTCTTGCTGGTACTAGGAGTGCCAGAACCCTCAACAGCCAGTATTGCCTTTTCCTTGCGCTTCTTGTTGCACTTTTTGTTCTTCCTCTTCGGGTTAGTGGCATCGTCGTCATCTTCTGAGTCAAGTTCGATACCATCCTCTTCCCCGGGGAGCCGCCTCCCTTCCTCTGTACGGGCACACTTATCCGCCAAGGTGTACAGCTCATTCACAGTCTTGGGCAACCGGACGTTCATATTAGAATGTATCCTCCTGTTGCGCATGTTGGACTGGAACGCGGCAATCATAGCTGCCGGGTGGATATCTGGGATGTTCCTGTGCACCCGGCTAAACCTCTGCATGTACTTCTGCAAGCTCTCCCCTTCCTTTTGCGGAAGGAGCTACAAATTGCTAGGTCGTCCTGGTTCTTGATGGCCGCCCGTGAAGGCACCAACAAACTCATTGCACAGGTCAGCCCAGGACGAAATAGAATTCTCCGGCAGGTGCATCAGCCATGACCTCATGTTTGGCTTAAGTGCCAAAGGGAAGTAGTTGGCGAACACCTTCTCATCTCTTCCTCCGATGGCTTGAATAGCGATGGTGTAGATGCTCAAGAACTCTGTCAGGTTCAGCCTTCCATCATACTTTTCTGGTATCTCTGGTTTGAAAACACGGGCAGATGGCCAACGGACTTGCCATAGCTCGCGAGTGAAGGCAGGGCACCCAACCTCGAAAGGCAAGTATCCACCTTCACTGGGCGCGGGTTCGTCGACGTCTGGGCCATTGCGCCTGTCAGATTGGCAGTGGGTTTCACGGCGTCGTTCTATAGTGACGCGTGCGTCTTCCCTCCGCCGATCTTCCAGGACCTACCGATGATCTCGACGGGCCCGAGGATCAGATGAAGCCATTGATGCCTCATCGGGCTCCTGGTCGCGTGATTCGGGCTGCGGCCTCTGCGCTGGCTGTCGTGGAGGGCATTGCACCGTTGGAGTGGCCCCCTCAACACGGTCAGCAGCTCGGGCCGTGGTTGTTGCTTGCGGGCGCTGTGGCGGGCCTGCCCATTGTGATCCTTTCGCTTCAGCAAAACCGATCAAACTGTGGATGGTGGCTCTCCACTCATCCATTTGATTGGCCACTGGCGGGAATCTCAATAGGAGTTGGGCTCGCGCCATGGCTTTCGAAGCAGTGCTTGGCATAGATGATGACGCAGACCGCGATGTCGCTCGACTCGTGACAGTACCAGTAGTGGCGGCGCCGTGTTCCCGTCATCGTGAGCCGGCCGCCACGGCGGTATGGTGGTGAGAAGGGTGCACCTGGGGGTTGACGACCCCGTTTGGCACTTCGCCTTGGTTGCCCTGCCCAGGGGAAGGCGCGTGCCCCGTAGCTACGCCTGTAGCAGGGACAGCCAGGGGGTCGCGACTCGCACCAGAGCGGGCGTTGTCGCTGCGGCTGTGCCCTCCAGCGCGGTGGGGAGGCGGAGACTGAACATTCCCCCCACCCGTGCCTGGTGGAACACGGCCGTCGGGATGCTATTGATGCCGCCCTCCCCCGGTGTCTTCCGCTCCCGCTTCGGCCGTAGGGGGAACGATGATAGCGCCGCCTGCGCTGGCCATGTCCCCCACGGCGTCCGCGTCCCCCAACGCCACCGTAGCACCCATAATATCAGTGGCTGCATGCGAGGGGGCCTTCGGGGTGGAAGGGTGAGCTGTTGTGCCAGACTTTTTCTTGGGCGCCATGGATGATGAAGCTAATGATGAAGAATATGATGATGAAGATTGATGCACTGTTCACAACCTCGGGTTCACGCAAGCGCTTCCTCCTACCTGGCGCGCCAAAGATGTCGTGGTGGAACACAATCACCTATGGGGCCATCAGCCCCTTGTGGTTCGGCAGGGGGAGATCATGTAGCACAAAGAGCGGAAGCCATGGAACAGCACGACAGTAGTGACGCTGGTAGTTTTTACCCAGGTTTGGGCCGCTGAGAAGCGTAAAACCCTACTCCTGCTTTGGTGGATTGAAGAGAGGACCGTGGTGGACACGCAGCGCTCAAGCCCGGCAAGGTCGCCTTGGGGAGAGCAGCTACGCGCATATGAGTGTACAAGGGTCCGAATCCTTTTTTAGGTTGCCATGGCCCTCCTTTTATAGGCTAAGGGGTTGCCACAGTGGCAAAATAGTCATTATCTACTGATTAGATAGCCCACAGTGCTATCATACCTAACTCTGGCAGTTAGGACAAAGTGCATTAAATGCACTGCTAGGTGTCACGCTGAGGATGCAGCCCGGCAAGCCTGCCGCGCCGCTTAACCATCTTCTACCTGTCTGCATGACACGCCTCTGGACGGGTGTCATATAGGGGGAATCTCCCTTCCAAATGGCTGCCACGTGCCAAATGACAGCCACTTAATCACTTGGGGGCTCGACACCACACTGATAAGTGACTTGCGTCGCTGTGCGGTGGAGCGGTGGAGTCTTGGCGGGGATATTTGCCCTTGGCGGCCCCGGCAAGCCTGCCGGGGAAATCTTGGGACTTGTTCTTGGTGAGGTCTCGACCTGACCAGGCTTGCCTGCCTGGTAAGGGAGGTCTTTTCTTAGCGACATCTTGTTCCCTTGGCTTGTCTTGGTCTTCTTGACCCGCCCTTTAATTCCTCAAAGAGCTATCTCTCTGGCTTGGTTTCGTCTTGGGAGCTTGGTGCTGCCGCATCCTCGCCATTGCGCCTGTGTACAATCTGGGCAACATACATGAAGGTTTGTTGCACCGACAAAAACCTATGCCCTTTCCACCTAAATCAACCAAGAAAAAAGATGATGAAGAATTTGAACGCTTTGCTAAAATGCTTAGGCCAGTCTTTTTGCGCACTCGTTTGACTGATATATTAAAGATGGCCCCTTATGCAAAATATACGAAATACATCATCACTAATAAGAGAAAAATACCATAAGCTGAAATCTCCACCATGCTTGCTAATTATTCTTTTAAGGATGGAGTACCTAAAAAACTTGGAGATCCGTAATACCAACTATACCTTGCTCCATCAAAAGAAATTGTGTTAAAAGTGCTTTGTGTGATCTAGGAGCTGGTGTTAGTGTTATGCCTTTCTCTTTATATAAAAGACTTGATTTGAATAAACTCACACCTACTGAAATATCTTTGCAAATGGCTGACAAATCAACTGTCATACCCATCGGTATTTGTGAGGATGTGCCTGTTGTTGTTGCAAATGTTACTATCTTAACTGACTTTGTTATACTTGAGATGCCCGAGGACGACAATATGTCGATTATCCTTGGTAGACCCATTTTGAATACTGCAGGGGCTGTTATTGATTGCAGTAAAAGCAAGGTCACTTTTCATATCAATGGTAATGAACACACGGTGCACTTTTCAAAGAAACAATTCCAAGTGAATGGTATTAATGTTATTGAAAAATCTCCGACACTCACTATTGGAAGTTTTCAACTACCTCTATCTACTGCCAAAAAGAAATATGAAATGCTTATTGTTGGGGACATGCATATCCCCGTTGAGGTAACTTAGTGTTTTACGAAAGTTCTTCGGTTTCATGCTAATCGAAGGTGGTTGTTAATAAGACTTGATCAACCTTATTAATGGATCATTTTCGAGAGGTATGAAGTTGATGAATTTAGTAAGCACAACCTTCTGCTCCCAACTTTTATTCTCTGTTTTTCTTAGTTAAATAAAATAAAATGCCATGCTTTGTCTGTTTTCTGAATTTCCGGTGCAATAAAAAAATGACCCAAAAATAAAAGTTCTCAGAATGCCCTGAAAATTTAATACGCTTTTTCCTGAATATTTCTGAATTTTTAGTACAAATAACATCAGAGGGGGTTGCACCAGGTGGGCACAACCCACCTGGGCGCGCCAGCAGCCCCAGGCGCGCCCTGGTGGGTTGTGGTCCCCACGTGGGCCCCATCACTTATCTCTTTAGCCCATGTCATCACCTACCTCCAGAGAAAAATCACCATTGTTCTCTCTCTCGTGTTCATGCTCTCAAACCCGTGGATTTCGATCTCTTTGCTCGAAGCTCCGTTTATGAAACTGTTGTGGGGGATTACTACTTGGTATGTGACTCCTCCATTGCTCCAATTAGTTTTTGCTTTAGTAGATTACATTTTGAATAATTAGCTACTCTTGGTGCTGCTGTAGATGAGCTTGCATGTTGAATTCTTAGAGTTCTAAGTAGTTTGAATGCTCAGTATAGCCTCTATGCCTCCTTATGAGTAGTTGATATCAATCTTGTGAAGTTTTGTGGACAAAAAATTTGTGGACTAAAATTTTCAGAATGTTATTCATAGGAATAAGATGAGTTTCTTTAGGAAGTTTTTCTCCAAGAAGAGCTCTAAGGGAGTCATTGGGGAGTCATCGGACAATGACCTCCAAACTCGGAGAAGGGCGGAGGTGCGGCCGTGCGAATGGCTGCATAACCCCTTCATGGATGGAGCCGGGATCCGTCAAGAGTTCGCACAATTTGCTGCTAATGCTGGTCTCACCGACTTCATCGCATCTGAGTGTGAACAATACCATCTCCTTACAAATTCCTTTGTGCAAAATTTTCATTTTCTGAGTAGGAATAACCCCCCTGAGGTGCAGTTTAATTTATATGCTGAAACCCGTCAGATGCCATTCACTGATTTTTGCGACGTATGCTTGATCCCTTCTGACGGGGAAATAAGAGAGCCTAGGCCTGCGGAGTTCGAGGGCTTTTATCGTACTCTGTCAGTGGGAGATGAGAGAGGCGTGTCGAGTGTCACTACTACTAGTTTGCAGTTTCCTGCTGTGCATTATTTTGCTCTATTCATTGCTAAGTGTTTAGTTGCTAGAGAGAAAGTCGGTGCACTCAGTGCTCCTGACTTCGCCATTTTACGCCGCGCACTTTACGGCGATAACAGTTATAGCCTCGGGGCCATTATTGCACATCGTCTGCACCTTAACAAAACCAAGGGCAAAATCCATGGTGGCATTTATGCTACTCGTTTAGAGAGTCACTTTAACGTTCAGATTCGCCAACATGATTACCATTTACCCAAGGTTTATTTGGATCACCAGGCGATGAAAGATCACTAGTTTACTGATATTGATGATTCTATTAATAATATTCCTTACAACTTGGTTTTCAGTGTGGAAACCCGTGATATTATTCCGTTGCCTGCACCTGCTTTGTTTGGTTCTATTGCCAGGGGCGGATACAGGATCATGCCTGAGGATATTATTGCCTACTGGAACGCCCAGGTAGAGGCAGAGGAGGAGCCTCAGGAGTGGGACGCTCAAGTGCCTGCTCCACAACACTTCAATGTGGGACCGGATGGCTACTACGAGTGGTGATAACCAAGCTAGGCCAAAAGCCTAAGCTTGGGGGAGTACGTATTTCCACTGACATTACATTCATGTTCACACATTTCATTCCAGTTGTCAGTGTTCATACTTTTCATTGTATTATCCATGCTAGATTTATTTTCTTGCTTTCTTCTTGTATGTTTGAAAAACTTTGAGAAAACCCAAAAATATTTCTCGCTTCTTTTTTATTTTTCTTTCTAGTTTAAATTAGTTGTAATGTTAAAATAAAATCCAAAAAGATTTCCTTGTTCTTCTTTTGCTTGTTGGGAGCTCTCCCATGTAAATAGTTTTTCTCATTTTTTCTCTCTTTAATTTGCTTTCTTCAAGAAAAACTAAAACTCCAAAAATATTTCAGTGTGTTTCTCTGAAATTCTCTTCTTTTTATTGAGTCGTACCGAGGAGAAGACCACGATGAAATTGTTGAGTGGCTCTCATATGCATTGATATTGATCTAATAAAGAACCCATATTACCTTGTCTTCTCCTTTTTGAATAAAATGTTTGCAGATTCCAGCTTAGTCCACGGCACTCTTGCACTATTATTATTTTCATATCGTTCGGTCGTGCAAGTGAAAGGCAACGATGACGATATTTGATGAACTGGCCGTGACAGAGAGAAACGGGTATGAACTCAACTTGTTCTGTTTTTGTAAATATGTTTAACCTAGTATCCATGATTCAGCCTATTATGATCAAACATGTTTGCAATGACAATTAGAGATTATAGTTTCTCATGCCATGCTTAAGTAGTTAGGAGTGGATAATGATTTATCTTGGATGTCAACATGCATTAAAATAATTGTGATGTGGTATGATGATATGGTATCCTCCTCTGAATGTTTCAAGTGGCTTGACTTGGCACATGTTCATGCTTGTAGTTGAATCAAAACCAACATAGCCTCTATGATATTTATGTTCATGGTGTTCATATCCTACTCATGCTAGTATCCAATGTTACTTATGCATAATGCATGTTCATGACCGTTTTCGCTCTCTAGCTGGCCGCCACCTCCTGTTCTTCATCGGGAGGCCAGATCTGGAGTCCGTTTGGGGCTCCGGAGAGGGGGATCTTCGATCTTCGTCATCACCAACCCTTCTCCATCACCAATTCCATGATGCTCCCCACCGGTAGTGAGTAATTCCTTCGTAGGCTCGCTGGTCGGTGAGGAGTTGGATGAGATGCATCACGTAATCGAGTTAGTTCTGTTAGGGCTTGATCCCTAGTATCCATTATGTTCTAAGATTGATGTTGTTATGACTTTGCCATGCTTAATACTTGTCACTTTGGGCCCGGGTGCCATGATTTCAGATCTGAACCGTTTATGTTATCACTATTATATCTATGTTCTAGATCCGACCTTGCAAGTCATATTTACCTATTACGGGTTATGATCTGTAAACCCCGGTGTGACAATAATCGGGATACTTTCCGGTGATGACCGTAGTTTGAGGAGTTCATGTATTCACTATGTGTTAATGCTTTGTTCCGGTTCTCTATTAAAAGGAGGCCTTAATATCCCTTAGTTTCCTTATGGACCCCGCTGCCATGGGAGGGTAGGACAAAAGATGTCATGCAAGTTCTTTCCATAAGCACGTATGACTATTTACGGAATACATGCCTACATTATATTTATGAATTGGAGCTAGTGCCGTATCGCCCTAGGTTATGACTGTTATATGATGAATATCATCCAACGAATTCACCGATCCAATGCCTACGAATTTTCCATATACTGTTCTTGCTAAGTTACTACTACTGCTGTTACTGTTACACTTGCTACAAAATCATTGCTATCACTGTTACTGTTACTATTACTATCATCACTGCTATCAAAACTATCATATTACTATGCTACTGATCATATTGCTGCAGATAATTAATCTCCAGGTGTGGTTGAATTGACAACTCAACTGCTAATACTTACAAGTATTCTTTGGCTCCCCTTGTGTCGAATCTATAAATTTGGGTTGAATACTCTACCCTCGAAAACTATTGCGATCCCCTATACTTGTGGGTTATCAGTTGCCTATATGAAACGTCCAAAGATGCTTAATCATATCATTCTACAACCGATTGTGAGTTACTCGATGTAGAATTTGATGATGCATTTGGATAAAATTCTCAAATTTCATAGACTCTGCTCTGGAAGCAATATAGGATCACCCACATTTTGAAAACCTAGATCATGGCGATCTGAATCACTCTCATCCTCCACAATTACGTTGTGCATGATCACACAAGTTGCCATCACCTCCCACAATAATTCTCGATAATTTAGCAGGTCCACGAATAAATGCAAAATGGGTTTGGAGCACTCGAAATGCTCTCTCGACATCCTTTCTAGCAGATTCTTGCCTTTGGGCAAAGTGACATCTTTTTTTAAGCCTTGGTTCGGAGATGGTGTTGATGAAAATCACCCACGGAGGTTAGATACCATCACAAAGTAAACCATGTTATAATCATGATCGATGAGGATATAGTTGCACTTAGGAGTTTGGCTTGCACACAACCTTGCAGACAATGGAGACCATTGCAGCACATTGATGTCGTCATGAGACCATGGCATGCCAAAGAAAGAGTGTCAAATCAAAAGATGATGGCCTACAAGTGCACATGGGTGTTGTATTTCCTGATAAATAAGATTTGTCGAATCCACAGGGAGCGTCGCCCTGGCAACTACCAATCCCGCAACTACGTTGTCACGGACACAGCTACTTTTGCACCTAGACCGTAGTCTAGAAATAGTTTATCATATTGGTTGTTATAAAAACGTTAAAAGGGGGTAAATTACTAAATATGAGCGACAAAGAAAAAATTGAAATAGAAAGAGACTAAACTAAGTTAGGCGGTGCTTGAGCAATCGAGGCATTCTCAGGGGTTCGAAGTCCTCACTACTAGTGCGACCTACGTAATATATGCACAAGCATAGTTTTAGGATGCGGATAACTAAATCACTTTGCATTGTTTCTATAAGTGGGCGGAGCCGGGTATAGTATGCGTGCATACATGCAACAACCACATATCACAAACGCCACTATCGTTCATCCCCACATTCAGGTTACGATAACGATAATTAAGTGTCTCCCCATGGACATGGCCAATGGGCGGTCTCTGTTATTCCTCTATCAAATGATCAGAGAAGGAAGGGAGGATATTACTATCACCTCTTTACCTCCACTTCCAACCATCACACAGATATCAACAAGGTCTCAAGGAAGGAGGTAGCTTATGTCAGCGCAATATCTTCGCTCCCCGTTTTATCGGGATAGTAATATCCTTGTGTCCAAATAGGCAAATGTTGTATGGTGCACTTCACCCAACATTAGGAAGAACATTAACATAAACATGCAAAAGGGGATTTCATATCTCGCATATGTGTTCACTCAAATACAACTAGAGTTCATCCTTTATTCCCCGAGAACTAACAATTACTCAAAACATATGGATGGATAACATAGAGGCGAGAGACAAGTTACAAGCCGACATCGAGTCAGAGAAAGAGAACGACATGGTAGCACCGGTGGAGAAGGCACCAACCTGAAGGCCAGTGCAGAGTGTGGCGGTGTCTCTCTTTCTTATTCCTTGTCTTGTCCTTATTCTATGTTGGAGTTGCAGCAATAGAGGTGTGGTCGCACATGGTAGAGTTGATGATGATTGATTCCAGCGGATACGATTGGAGGTTCATATATAGGAGGCCTCCTTGGCTCTCATCCCTAGATCTTTCACAAGACCCTTCATTCAAGGTCTCTAGGGGAGCCTTACCCTCCCTTTCAAGGTCTCTAGCATAGGAACAAACCGTGAAAAATTTGGCAAAGAATTGCAGAAGTTACGACTGATTTCGCAACCATCGGAGACTTGTATGAGCGCTGACACAACCAGCCATGGTTGTACCGAATGCATTCTTCTTCTCTGGTGTCTGCGCATGTAGTTTCGTGTTTTAGTTGTCATTTCTTCATACGAACTTTGATTTGTGTGTTCTTGGTCTCGTTGGAGTCATCTCAGAAAGTCTGATACACCCATTGTATTGGATATGCAATTTGGACACTTTGGAAAATCTCAAAATATCAAACTCTCCCTAGGCCAGAATCTGGTGCCTGGAACCTGTTGGAAATAAGCCCTAGAGGCAATAATAAAGTGGTTATTATTATATTTCCTTGTTCATGATAATCGTTTATTATCCATGCTATAATTGTATTGACCGGAAACTCAAATACATGTGTGGATACATAGACAACAACATGTCCCTAGTGAACCTCTACCGAACTAGCTCGTTGATCAAAGATGGCTGTGGTTTCCTAGCCATAGACATGAGTTGTCATTTGATAACGGGGTCACATCATTAGGAGAATGATGTGATGGCCAAGACCCAAACCATAAACGTAGCATATGATCGTATCAAGTTTGTTGCTATCGTTTTCGGCATGTCAAGTATATATTCCTATGACCATGAGATCATGCAACTCACTGACACCGGAGGAGTACCTTGTGTGTACCAAACATTGCAACGTAACTGGCTATAAATGTGATCTACAGGTGTCTCCGAGGGTGTCTGTTGAGTTGGCATGGATCAAGACTGGGATTTGTCACTCGGTATGATGGAGAGGTATCTCAGGGCCCATTTGGTAATACAACATCACAGTAAGCTTGCAAGCAATGTGACTAAAGAGTTAGCCACGGGATCTTGTATTACGGAACGAGTAAAGAGACTTGCTGGTAACGAGATTGAACTAGGTATGGTGATACCAACGATCGAATCTCGGGCAAGTAACATACCGATAGACAAAGGGAACTACATACGGGATTAGCTGAATCCTTGGCATCGAGGTTCGACCGATAAAGATCTTCATAGAATATGTAGGATCCAATATGGGCATCCAGGTCCCGCTATTCGTTATTGACCTTGGAGGTGTCTCGGTCATGTCTGCATAGTTCTCGAACCCGCAGGGTCTACACACTTAACGTTTGGTGACGATATAAGTATAGTTGAGTTGTTTTGGTGATAACCAAAGGTTGTTTGGAGTCCCGGATGAGATCCCAGACATGACGAGGAACTCTGGAATGGTCCGGAGGCGAAGATCGATATATAGGACGAAGGGTATTGGAGTCCAGACGTGTTCCGGGGGTACCGGGTTGTGGCCAGGAGAACCGAAAGGGGTTTCGGGGGCCCCGACAAGTGTTGGGGGGGCTCATGGGCCAAGGGGGGAGCACACCAGCCCACTAAGGGGTTGTGCGCCCCCCAAGTCCCCCTCCCATGTTGCCAGAAGAGGTGGGGGCGCCTCCCTAGGGCAGCCGCCCCCTTTGCCTTGGGGGCTAAGGCTCCTAGGGGGAGGTGCCCAAAACCCATGTAGGGTTGCCCCTTGTGGCCGCCGCCCTGCCCCCCTAGGGAAACCATAGGGCGCCCCCTCCTCCCCCCTTCCCCCTATATATAGAGGGGTAGAGGGAGGGTAGCCGCACACATCTATGCCATGGCACTGCCCTCCCTCTCCCTCGTAGCCCTCTTCCTCTCCATAGTGCTTATAGCGAAGCTCTGCTGAGATTCCACCACCACCACCGCCACCACACCGTCGTGCTGCAGGAGGATTCAAGCTACTACTTCACCATCACTCGCTGGATCAAGGAGGTGAAGGCATCATCAAGCCGTACGTGTGTTGAACGCGGAGGTGTCGTCCGTTCGGCACTTGGATCGGGAGTTCGCGGGACGGATCATGATTGGATCACGAAGACGTTCAACTACATCAACCATGTTTCTTAACGCTTCCGCTTAGCGATCTACAAGGGTATGTAGATGCAATCTCTCCTCTCGTAGATGTTCATCTCCTAGATTGATCTTGGTGAGCATAGGAATTTTTTTTTTGGTTCCCATGCGACATTCCCCAACAGTGGCATCATGAGCTAGGTCTTTGTGTAGATGACATCACGAGTAGAACACAAAGGAGTTTGTGGGCGTTGATATTCAGATTGCTTCCTTCCTTGGTCTTTTCTTGATTCAGCGGTATTGTGGGATGAAGCGGCCCGGACCAACTTTACATGTCCACGTACATGAGACCAGTTCCATCGACTGACATGTGACTTTGTTGCATAAGATGGCTAGCAGGTGTCTGTCTCTCCCACCTTATTTGAATCGGATTCGACGAAGGCGGTCCTTGTAGAAGGTTAAATAGCAACTTGCATATCACCGTTGTGGTTTTGCGTAGGTAAGAATCGTTCTTGCTAGATACCCATAGCAGCCACGTAAAACATGCAACAACAAATTAGAGGATGTCTAACTTGTTTTTGCAGGGTATGTTGTGATATGATATGGCCAAAGACATGATGATATATATTTGATGTATGAGATGATCATGTTTTGCAATAGTTTATCACGACTTGCATGTTGATGAATACGGCAACCGGTAGGAGCCATAGGGTTGTCTTTAATTATTGTATGACCTGCGTGCCAATCATTAAACGCTATGTAATGCTTTACTTTATCGCTAAGCGGTAGCAATAGTAGTAGAAGCATGGTTGGCGTGATAACCCCGATGGCGACACGATGATGGAGATCATGGTGTCATGCCGGTGACGATGGAGATCATGCCGGTGCTTTGGAGATGGAGATCAAAAGCACAAGTTGATGGCCATATCATGTCACTTATGATTTGCATGTGATGTTAATCCTTTTATGCATCTTATTTTGCTTAGGACGACGATAGCATTATAAGGTGATCCCTCACTAAAATTTCAAGATAAAATTATGTTCTCCCCAAGTGTGCACCGTTGCGAAAGTTCGTCGTTCCGAAGCACCACGTGATGATCGGGTGTGATAGACTCTACGTTTGCATACAATGGGTGCAAGCCAGTTTTGCACATGCGGAACACTTGGGTTAAACTTGATGAGCCTAGCATGTACATACATGGCCTCGGAACACAAGAGACCGAAAGGTCGAACACCGGTCATATAGTAGATATGATCAACATGGAGATGCTCACCATTGAAACCACCTTATCTCACGTGATGATCGGACTTGGGTTGGTGAATTTGGATCGTGTTACACTCGGACAACTGGAGGGATTTTGATTTGAGTGGGAGTTCTTAAGTAATATGATTAATTGAACTCATTTATCATGAAAAATAGTCTAAGTTATCTTTGCAAATTTATGTTGTAGATCAATGGCTCGCGCAGTAGCTCCCCTGAATTTCAATGCGTTCCTAGAGAAAGTTAAGCTGAAAGATGATGGAAGTAACTTTGTGGACTGGGCCCGTAATATGAGGATTATCCTCACGGCTGCCAAAAAATCTTATGTCCTTGATGCATCGCTTGGTGCGCCACCCCCTCCAGCGACTGTGGACGTTGTGAACGCCTGGCAGTCGTGTGTTGATGACTACTCAATAGTTCAGTGCGCCATGCTGTATGGCTTAGAGCCGGGACTTCAAAGGCGTTTTGAACGTCATGGAGCATATGAGATGTTCCAGGAGTTGAAGTTTATCTTTGAGAAGAATGCCCGGATCGAGAGGTATGAGACCTCCGATAAGTTATGTGCCTGGAAGATGGAGGAGAATGGGTCTGTCAGTGAGCACATACTCAGAATGTCTGGGTACTACAACCATCTGGTTGAGTTGGGAGTTGAGCTCCCGCCAGAGGCCGTCACTGACAGAGTTCTTCAATCGCTACCACCTAGCTACAAGAGCTTTGTGTTGAATTATAACATGCAAGGGATGAACAAGTCAGTCTCTGAGCTGTTCGTGATGCTGAAAGTCGCTGAGTCAGATATCCAGAAGGAGCATCAAGTGTTGATGGTGAATATAACCACTAGTTTCAAGAAAGGCAAGGGAAAGAAGGGAAACTTCAAGAAAGGTGGCAAAGCAGTTGCTCCTCCCGTGAAGAAACCCAAGGGTGGACCCAAGCCAGAGACTGAGTGCTTCTATTGCAAGGGAACTGGCCACTGGAAGCAGAACTGCCCCAAGTATCTGGCCGACAAGAAGGGGGCCAATGTCAACAAAGGTATATATGATATACATGTTATTTATGTGTACCTTACCAACTCTCGTTGTAGTGCCTGGGTATTTGATACCGGTTCGGTTGCTCACATTTGCAACTCAAAGCAGGAACTACGGAATAGACGGAGGCTGGCGAAGGACGAAGTGACGATGCGCGTGGGAAATGGTTCCAAGGTTGATGTGATCGCCGTCGGCACGTTCGCTCTTTGATTACCATCGGGATTAGTGATGAACCTGAATAATTGTTATTTAGTGCCTGCGTTGAGCATGAACATTATATCTGGATCTTGTTTAATGCGAGATGGTTACTCATTTAAATCAGAGAATAATGGTTGTTCTATTTATATGGGTAATATCTTTTATGGTCATGCACCCATTGTGAGGGGTTTATTCTTATTAAATCTCAATAGTGATGATACACATGTTCATAACATTGATGCCAAAAGATGTAGAGTTGATAATGATAGTACCACTTTCTTGTGGCACTGCCGCTTAGGTCATATTGGTGTAAAACGCATGAAGAAACTCCATGCTGATGGACTTTTGGAGTCGCTTGATTTTGAATCACTTGACACATGCGAACCATGCCTCATGGGCAAGATGACCAAAACCCCGTTTTCCGGAACAATGGAACGGGCAAGTGACTTGTTGGAAATCATACATACTGATGTGTGCTGTCCGATGAGCATTGACGCGCGCGGTGGATATCGTTACTTTCTCACCTTCACCGATGATTTGAGTAGATCTGGGTATATTTACTTAATGAAGCACAAGTCTGAGACATTTGAAAAGTTCAAGCAATTTCAGAGTGAAGTTGAGAATCACAGTAACAAGAAGATCAAATTATTATGATCTGATCGAGGGGGAGAGTATCTGAGTTATGAGTTTGGCAATCACTTAAAACAATGTGGAATTGTTTCACAGTTGACACCACCTGGAACACCACATCGTAATGGTGTGTCCGAACGTCGTAATCGTACCTTATTGGATATGGTGCGTTCTATGATGTCTCTTGCCGATTTGCCACTATCATTTTGGGGTTATGCATTAGAGACAGCTGCATTCACTTTAAATAGGGCACCATCTAAGTCCGTGGAGACGACACCGTATGAACTGTGGTTTGGCAAGAAACCAAAGTTGTCATTTCTTAAGGTTTGGGACTGCGATGCTTATGTCAAAAGGCTTCAGCCGGAAAAGCTCGAACCCAAAGCGGACAAATGCGTCTTCATAGGATACCCAAAAGAGACGGTTGGGTATACCTTCTATCTCAGATCCGAAGGCAAAGTGTTTGTCGCTAAGAACGGGTCCTTTCTCGAGAAAGAGTTTCTCTCGAAAGAATTGAGTGGGAGGAAGATAGAACTTGATGAGGTTGTTGAACCTTTACTTGAACCAGAGAGTAGCAAAATACAGAAAGATGTTTCTGTGGCATCTACGTCAGTTGAAGAGGAAGCTAATGATGATGATCATGAAGCTTCAGATCAAGTTACTATCGAACCTCGTAGGTCGACGAGGGTACGTACAGCTCCTGAGTGGTACGGTAACCCTATCTTAGAGGTCATGTTGTTGGACAACGGTGAACCTACGAGCTATGGAGAAGCGATGGTGGGCCCGGATTCCGACAAATGGTTAGAGTCCATGAAATCCGAGATGGGATCCATGTATGAAAACAAAGTATGGACTTTGGAAGTATTACCTGAAGGGCGAAAGGCCATTCAGAATAAATGGATCTTCAGGAAGAAGACGGACGCAGACGGTAATGTCACCGTCTATAAAGCTTGACTTGTCGCAAAGGGGTTTTCACAAGTTCAAGGAGTTGACTACGATGAGACTTTCTCACCGGTAGCGATGCTTAAGTCCATCAAAATCATGTTGGCAATAGCTGCATTTTTCGATTATGAAATCTGGCAGATGGATGTCAAAATAGCGTTCCTTAATGGTTTCCTTAAGGAAGAGTTGTATATGATGAAACCAGAAGATTTTGTCGATCCAGGGAATGCTGA
This sequence comes from Thinopyrum elongatum, assembly GCA_011799875.1. Taxonomy (NCBI): domain Eukaryota; kingdom Viridiplantae; phylum Streptophyta; class Magnoliopsida; order Poales; family Poaceae; genus Thinopyrum; species Thinopyrum elongatum. The sequence goes on along the minus strand of CM022298.1, from coordinate 498,984,932 downwards.
CAAAGTGTGCAAACTCCAGCGATCCATTTATGGACTGGTGCAAGCATCTGGGAGTTGGAATCTTCGCTTTGATGAGGTGATCAAAGCGTTTGGGTTTATACAAGTTTTCGGAGAATCTTGTATTTACAAGAAAGAGAGTGGGAGCTCTATAGCGTTTCTAATATTATATGTGAATGACATATTGCTGATTGGAAACAATATATAACTTTTGGAAAACATGAAGGAATATTTGAACAAGAGTTTTTCAATGAAGGACCTAGGAGAAGCTGCTTTCATATTAGGCATCAAGATCTATAAAGATAGATCGAGACACTTAATAGGACTTTCACAAAGCACATACCTTGATAAGATTTTGAAGAAGTTCAAAATGGATCAGTCCAAGAATGGGTTCTTGCCTGTTTTGCAAGGTGTGAAGTTGAGTCAAACTCAATGCCCAGCGACTACAGAGGATAGAGAAAAGATGAGTGTCATCCCCTATGCTTCTGCCATAGGCTCTATCATTTATGCGATGTTGTGCACAAGACCGGATGTCAACCTTGCCATAAGTATGGCCGGAAGGTTTCAAAGTAATCCAGGAATGGATCACTGGACAACAGTGAAGAATATCCTTAAGTACCTGAAAAGGACTAAGGAAATGTTTCTCGTTTAAGGAGGTGATCAAGAGTTCATCGTAAAGGGTTACGTCGATGCAAGCTGACACTGATCCAGATGACTCTAAGTCTCAAACCGGATACGTATATATTCTAAATGGGGGAGCGGTAAGCTGGTGCAGTTCCAAGCAAAGCGTGGTAGCTGATTCTACATGCGAAGCGGAGTACATAGCTGCCTCGGAGGCAGCGAAGGAAGGTGTCTGGATGAAGCAGTTCATGACAGATCTTGGAGTTGTGCCCATTGTACTGAACCCAATGACTCTGTTCTGTGACAACGCTGGTGCCATTGCTCTAGCCAAGGAACCAAGGTTTCACAAGAGGACCAGACACATAAAGCGACGCTTCAACTCCATCAGTGATGCAGTCAAGGAGGAGGACATAAACATTTGCAAAGTACATACGGATCTGAATGTTGCAGATCCGTTGACTAAACCTCTTCCACGGGCAAAACATGATCAACACCAGAACTCTATGGGTGTTAGATTCATTACCATGTAATACTAGATTATTGACTCTAGTGCAAGTGGGAGACTGTTGGAAATATGCCCTAGAGGCAATAATAAAGCGGTTATTATTATATTTCCTTGTTCATGATAATCGTTTATTATCCATGCTATAATTGTATTGACCGGAAACTCAAATGCATGTGTGGATACATAGACAACAACATGTCCCTAGTGATCCTCTACCGGACTAGCTCATTGATCAAAGATAGTTGTGGTTTCCTAGCCATAGACATGAGCTGTCATTTGATAACGGGATCACATCATTAGGAGAATGATGTGATGGACAAGACCCAAACCATAAACGTAGCATATGATCGTATCAAGTTTGTTGCTATCGTTTTCTGCATGTCAAGTATATGTTCCTATGACCATGCGATCATGTAACTCACTGACACCGGAGGAGTACCTTGTGTGTACCAAACATCGCAACGTAACTGGGTGGCTATAAAGGTGCTCTACAGGTGTCTCCGAGGGCGTCTGTTGAGTTGGCATGGATCAAGACTAGGATTTGTCACTCCGTATGACGAAGAGGTATCTCAGGGCCCACTCGGTAATACAACATCACAATAAGCTTGCAAGCAATGTGACCAAAGAGTTAGCCACGGGATCTTGTATTATGGAACAAGTAAAGAGACTTGCCGGTAACGAGATTGAACTAGGTATGGTGATACCAACGATCGAATCTTGGGCAAGTAACATACCGATAGACAAAGGGAACTACATACGGGATTAGCTGAATCCTTGACATCGAGGTTCGACCGATAAAGATCTTCATAGAATATGTAGGAACCAATATGGGCATCTAGGTCCCGCTATTGGTTATTGACTGTGGAGGTGTCTCGGTCATGTCTGCACAATTCTCGAACCCGCGGGGTCTACACACTTAACGTTTGGTGACGATATAAGTATAGTTGAGTTGTTTTGGTGATAACCGAAGGTTGTTCAGAGTCTCGGATGTGATCCCGAACATGATGAGAACTCCGGAATGGTCCGGAGGTGAAGATCGATATATAGGACAAAGGGTATTGGAGTCCGGAAGTGTTCCCGGGGTACCAGGTTGTGGCCAGGAGAACCGAAAGGGGTTTCGGGGCCCCCGGCAAGTGTTGGGGGCCTCATGGGCCAAGGGGAGGGAGCACACCAGCCCACTAAGGGGCTATGCACCCCCCAAGTCCCCCTCCCATGTTGCCAGAAGAGGTGGGGGCGCCCCCCTAGGGCAGCCGCCCCCGTTGCCTTGGGGGCCAAGGCTCCTAGGGGGGAGGCGCCCAAAACCCATCTAGGGTTGCCCCTTGTGCCCCCCCTAGGGAAACCCTAGGGCGCCCCCTCCTCCCCCTCCCCCCTATATATATAGGTGTAGAGGGAGGGTAGACGCACCCATCTATGCCACGGCGCTGCCCTCCCTCTCCTTTGTAGCCCGCTTCCTCTCCGTAGTGCTTAGCGAAGCTCTGCTGAGATTCCACCACCACCACCGCCACTACGCCATCGTGCTGCCGGAGGACTCGAGCACTACTTCACCATCGCTCGCTGGATCAAGGAGGTGAAGGCGTCATCAAGCCGTACGTGTGTTGAACGAGGAGGTGCGGTCCGTTCGGCACTTGGATCGGGAGTTCGCGGGACGGATCGTGATTGTATCGCGAAGACATTGGACTACATCAACCGCATTTCTTAACGCTTCCGCTTAGCGATCTACAAGGGTATGTAGATGCAATCTCTCCTCTCGTAGATGTTCATCTCCTAGATTGATCTTGGTGAGCGTAGGAATTTTTTTTGTTTCCCATGCGACGTTCCCCAACATAACCTCTCTAGTTTGACCCCAACTTGGTCCTTTTTGATGTGCCAACTCCATGAACATGCCAATATACCTACAAAGACAACAAAGCAGATGAAAACCAATATAAATGAAGAAAACAAAAAATTGTGCAAAGAACTCGGTGCACAGGTATAGATCGAAACTATGCATTGTGGAAGAAAAATTGCTAGATGGATATAATATGAGGGGTTTTGCTACTAGAACGTACTCTAAAACATGATACAAAAATCCAATCATCGAGAGGTCATGTGATGCAATGGCTTCAAGAATTATCGTGGGCCTTTTGCAATGGCCTTGGTATTGTCCTTGTTGAGCATATGGACAGTTTTTTCATTTTCAGCGCATGCAAATCTAGAGATCCGAACATACCTGAAAACCCTTTTGCTTCTCCAATTGCCACGAGCCTTGTTGTGTTTGTGGTAGTTGGTTCTCTGAAGTACTCCGGTCCAAACACCTTCACCATTGTAGTAGCAAATTTGACCATTGCTACGAGGCATGTGCTTTCAGACATCTGAAGGTATTCGTCCCACGAATCTGCTGTAGTGCCATAGGTAAGCATCCTAATTGCAGTTGTTGGTAACCAGAGAATCCAATGGTTCCAATGAGATCCTTCTTTAGAATGAAGTAATCACCATAGGCCCGAAAACCATGGTAGATGCGATCAAACACTTGTCGCCTCATTCGAAACGACGACAAAAATAGGACTTGAATAGGTCATCGGGGTTGTAGACCAATACCGGGTTGTGGTCGGATCTGGGGTGGAACGGTAGTCTAGTCGAAGGAGGGAAGCCGCCTGGGTGGAGCGGCGAAGGTCGGCAAGGCGTGGGCGCTGGCCGGGGTGGTACGGTGGGGGCGGCGGTCGCCGAAGGAGCGGATACATAGCAGGGGGAGAGGGGCAAAAAGGGTCGAGCATGTAGAAGCCTTCGTGGTTGAGGTTCGGACGCCCGCAACCTCCCCCTACATTTGATTCCGGTTTGTGGGTTTTGGATATCCGAACCGATCCAAACATTTTCTTTTGACCGCCGTTTTTTTACCGTTGTTAAACGACAAAATATGTTCCGACTGTTTGATCTAAGGGAAACGTTTGCCACCGGACGATTGGCCGAAGCTTCGGCCGGTCGCCTCGCTAATCTCGCGCGTCGCACTCACAACCAAAGGCCACGTCATCCCCGTGGGTCCTGCGCCTCGCCCCGCTTTTGCTCCTTGTCCCTTATCGCAAGCTGCTGGGTGCTGGCACACACTCCGTGCACATTCCCTCCCCTTTCTTCTCTCCACCCTCCACCATGCCGTTGCTCCCTCTACTCCTTTTTGTTGGCCGCCATAGCCTAGAGCTGCTGCACGAAGCGCATTCCCCCATGAAGTGCATCGTTGCTGTGCGCGCTGCCGCGGCGAGAGGGCAAAAAAGTTGCGACAGGGAGGAGCTGAAACCCGCGATGTGCGGCGCCGCCGTTGCTGGAACCAAAGCAGCTGCGAGCAGGGATAACCAGCTGATGCGGTGCTGCTAGCAGCATCAGATTTTGCTGGAAGTGACCTGGCACGGTCCGGCAACCAGCAATCATATTTGCGGCAACCGGCCACCGGAGTTGCTGGAACTGCCTTCACGGTGTGTTGGAACGGGTAAACCAAGTGCTACTTCTTTGCTAAAGGCGTGGTCCTGTTGACCGGCCACGTGCTGCAACCGGCGACCCATGATGCTACCACCGGCATGCCAAGGTGCTACAGCGGGCAAGGCGAGGTGCTGGCCACCCAGCGACCGGCGGTGCTACAACCGGCGTCCAAATGTGCTACCACCGGTGATCGAAAGTGCTACAACCGGCCAAAAAAATTGCTACTACAGGCGGTGACCGCGGTGACTACGCCCACCAGATGCTGCAACGCTCTCGCTCGATGCTGGAACCGGGAGAATATTTTGCTACTACGGGCGGTGACCGTGGTGACCACGCACACCAGATGCTGCAACCGCTCTCGCTAGATGCTGGAACTGGCAGAAATTTTTGCTACTAAGGGCGGTGACCACACGCGCCAGATGATGCAACCGCTCTCGCTAGATGCGACCGGCAGCCACGAAGGCTACCACCGATCACTTTAGAAGCTGCAACCGTTTCCTGTGATTTTTTGCTGGGACCGCGAGACGACAAGCTGCTATGGGGAAGATGATTTGCTGTGCCTGAGGAGACAACAAGCTACGACCGGCAAGACGAGCATTTTGCGTGAGGCAACAAGCTGCTATTGGGAAGATGATTTGCTGTGCCTGGGACCAGCGACAGGCCATGCTACAACGAGCTTTTTACGTGAGGCAACAACGGCGAGTTGCGACGGTGATGCAGGGCGGCGACGACGAGCTGCGACGGTGGACGGGGCATTCACGGGAGCTGGGGCGTCACGACTCGACGAGAAAAGCATGCGGCGCATGACGCCGGCAAACGCGTTTCATGCACGCCCTGCCGGACGACCGGGTGCTCGAGAAGCGATGACAGCGACTTGCAACGGCGATGCAGTGCGGCCACGGCGAGCTGCATTCACGGAAGCTGGACCAGTTTCGTGCGGGCGGACGACGGGTGTTCAACGGGTTCAGTTCAGTTTTGCATGCGTTCAGCTGGGTTCAGTTTTGCATGACCCAACGAATCGAAAGAAGCCAGATCCAACGTTCACGGATGGATGAATCCAACGGACACAGGGGGGCCGGCGGAGCGACTCGGCCGGTCGACCGGCGCAGATCAGCGCCCTTGATCTAAACATTGAGGGGGTGATTTGATGATCTGCTTTGGAGTCGCCCTAATCCCGCCCATGCGAGTGGCAGCAGCTTTACGTTACAGGCAGCCGCGGGTAGTGAACAGGAGCGGATGGATACCACTCGCGCGTGTCGTGTATAAATATCTCTCTCCCGGACTCCCCACCGTCCCACCCAGCTTACTCGCGGTCGGCCAGTCCCCGTTCCGTCCCGCCCCGGCGACTCCACCACCCGCCCCTCTCGCCTCACCTTCCCTGCACGTACAACGCACGCCCGCCCGCCCCATCAGTTGACCCGCGCGACGCGCCGCTCGTCAGATCAGATGGACCATGCCAAGGAGCCGTCTCCCACGCGGTAATCAATCTATCAATCCTTCCCGCCTTCCCTGCGATTCGCCTCCCGCGCGCATTCTTGTTTCTGCCTGCGCGCCGGTTCAGGTGGCGATGGCTGACGCGGGCGGTGGCGCGTGCAGGGCGTGGTGGTCGAGGGACACGGTGGCCGTGGTGACGGGCGCCAACCGGGGCATCGGCCACTCGCTGGCCGCGCGGCTCGCGGAGCACGGCCTCACCGTCGTGCTCACCGCGCGGGACGGCGAGCGCGGGGAGGCCGCCGCCGCGCCGCTCCGCGACCGCGGGCTCCCCGTCGTCTTCCGCCGCCTCGACGTCTCCGACCCCTCCTCCGTCGCGGCCTTCGCCGCCTGGCTCCGCGACACCGTCGGCGGCCTCGACATCCTGGTACGCCACGCCACCACCTCCCCTTTATCCTTCTCGGTGTCTGCATCTTCCCCGCACAAAGTCAAATCTTCGGAGCACCACCAAAGTTATTCCCACCTTTGCCATGGATGGGATGGATCAGCCATGAATATCCACGATCCCACGCACCAACGCGCATCGTCATCCGTAGTAGCGCTCTCGCTTTGCATCGGATCAGGCCAAACCTGGTTCCGTTTCACACTGCATTATTGTGCTCTCTGTCTCGGACGGGGCACGCAACACACAACACGAGCTCGCCAGCGCGTCGACCAACGGAATAAAAACGTCATGTCACTCTCAGAAAAGCCGCAAGAAGTGGCAGGCGGGGTACGGCGGCGCGGTGTGCGCAGCGCAGTTATGGCGCCCGTCCGACGACCTTCCGTTCCCCGTTCGTCATCCGGGCGTCTGCGCCGCCGGTCAGCGGACGGCCGGCCGGCAGCCCGGTCCGAGCTGACGACGACGTGTCGTGGTCTCGTGGAATATGTTAGATGGTCTGTACAGTACGCACCTGCATTGTTTGGGTCCGGAGACCAACCCCAGCACTCAACCTGGTCAGGTTTTTGTAACCCGCACCACTCACAAGATATTGCTTTTACCATGTCAAATTGGTCAAGCTTTGCGTAGTCTATATTCAGAGTTTCAGACATTTATAACTCTGAATTATTCATATTTATACATGACTTTGAACAGTTCAGATTTTTATATGCTTGCAATCTTAACTGGAAATTTTAAAAAAAGTACTACATGAAGTTACCCGACTAAAATCAGACTCCCCGGTCTTCTCCTTAGTTGCAGCGAACGGACGCCATCTTTTGAGCGAGTCAAGCCAAGGGTAGTTTTCAGCACACTGTTGTTATGAACCAGCAGATTGCAACCAATCGGTGATCCATGACAAAATGTATCGAATGTTAACATGGTTCACTGCCCCACTCGAGCTGAGTTAGGACCTCCATGCCACTTAATCATGTGTTGGCCCATCTATGCCGTCAAGTCATCATCTGATGTGGAAAACTTTTCGAAAGCATACTTGATCCCTCAGACCTTGAGAGTGAAAGGCACAGCGCACCACGTACACCAGTCAGCAGTCGCTAGTGCTGTTTCCATTTCTAGCTCTGACATTGAAACATACGAGAAAAAGGAAGCTGTTTCCCGACCACGCAGATGTAAAGAAGCAGGAGGGCATGTCCATCCTCCTCTGCCTTTGAAATTAATGAATTTGCATTCCTGTCTATCAATGTAGGTGAACAATGCCGCCGTGTCGTTCAACGAGATCGACACCAACTCGGTGGAGCACGCGGAGACGGTCCTCAACACCAACTTCTACGGGACCAAGCTGCTGACCGAGGCGCTCCTGCCCCTCTTCCGGCGATCGCCGGCCACCAGCCGGATCCTCAACATCAGCTCGCAGCTTGGCCTTCTTAACGTAAGTGCATGCATGTTCTTTCAGATCAAATGGATAGTATTTCAAAGTTTGCAAACATGCCGTTGTGGGCTCGACTAGTCGATAACACACAATCAAACTATGGAAGTGTGAATGCACGTGGCTAGCTGCGTATAGGGACAAGATAATTTTCAATTCTATCTCAAACCATGTCGCAATCAGCAACGCCAGCAGCTCTACCTAATACCAGTACATTGTCTACTCATGCTCCACAAAATGCATATATGTCCAAGTTAAGCCACTTCATATGAAATTTCAAGTCTTTTCTTTCCTGATCGTTGAAAGAGCAAAGGGGGGAAGCGCAACGTTTTCTTTCCACAAAACTCCAAGTTTGCTTTAGCTCCTCTATTTAAAGATTCTCCAACCTATACCTGCATATCAGTCAATAGTACTACAGAGTTAGGTGTTCAATCCTGCCCACCAGTATATTCTCGAGTTAAAAAGGATCACTCAAAAGGGACCACCCTCAGCTTTTTCTTCCTTATAAATTCTATAAGTTCCAAAATTTAGTTCCTAACATGATCACGTGGCAATTGGCAGTATACATCATAAAAATGATAGTCTGTAAAATGATCATGCACATCTAGACATGCATGTATGAATGGGAGGGGATTTTGGGGGTCTGGGTACACAGGAACCCACTTGATAAAATTTACCAAAAACGTAAAAAGTGAACAATATAATATACCATAAAAACAAATGACCATTAATGACCTGGGTAAAAAAAGGAAAATTACAGTGCTACAATTTAAGTTTCAAAACTTAGAAATGTGTTTTTTGGCTAAGCTTTAGAAAGTGGGTACACCGAAACCATCACCATTCCAATATTTTGCTGGATGACGAGCAAATATAGTCAGTTGGCAGCTATGTCAGAGGAACCACAATAGAGGCCAATATATGGTAACGGTAAGCCGTTTATAGCGTCGGAAGTTCATTACTACAATAAGGTATGAGCAAGTCTGGTTCAAGGGCATTATTAGACAGTTGAAACATGGCGGGACATTCACAAGGGCTTGTCTGCGACGACTAATTTTGCAGAGACAGAAGCTAGTGCCCCACTGCATGCTCGTAAGCTCACCTAACAGAAAAAAAGGGAAGTCTCGGCACAGCTGCTTCTATACTTGGACTGATTTCATCACTAAGCTTGTGGAGAAAACACACTTGGATTTCGGACATGCGTAACTGTACTGCTCACAGAGTACCATAAATACCATGCCAAGAAAGAAGCGGTTAACTGTATCTTGACACTTGAATGTGCAGAAGGTGCGCAACCCGTCGCTGAGGAGGCTGCTCCTGGACGAGGAGACCCTGACGGAGGGCAAGATCGAGGCCATGGTGTCACAGTTCCTGGCGCAGGTGAAGGACGGGACGTGGGGTGAGCAAGGGTGGCCCAAGGTGTGGACGGACTACGCCGTCTCCAAGCTGGCCCTCAACGCCTACACGCGCGTCCTGGCGCGGCGGCTGCAGTCCGGCGGCGAGCGCGTCAGCGTCAACTGCTTCTGCCCCGGGTTCACGCGGACCGACATGACCAAGGGCTGGGGCAAGCGCACCGCCGAAGAGGTGGCCGACTTCGGCGCCCGGCTGGCGCTGCTCCCGCCCGGCGAGCTCCCCACCGGCACCTTCTTCAAGTGGCGCACGCCGCAGCTCTACTCCAAGCTCTGAGAGACGGAGGATCGCACGTATCCGATGCTGTTCTGTAGTACGTCCCGTGCGTGGTCGACGATGGTCGCTGGAATTCTAGGCGCCCTGCTGTACGTGCGTGCGCGCCCGTGGTGGAGTAAATATCTTGTTTCAGTTTAGCCATCGTTGTTGCTAGTTCGCTGCTTCTGGATGCCTAAGTGTACAATACTACTAGCTGATAAATCAGTGGTATTCCAATCATCTCATTGCTTTGGGTCTTAACGGGGCACGGATTCAAGTTAGCGTCTCATTGCTTCGCCGTCACAAAGGTTTTAGAGGACAGCGTGAGCCCGTGTAGTGCGATCTTCCGGGAAATCAAGCAGAAGCACCGGCACTGTTTGTGTGGCAACGTCCGCTCTTGGACGGCTGGAGCATAATCTGGAGGCTCATGTCATAGCAGTAGCAGGGGCCTTTGCCTTGGCTAGAAGTAGGGCATTCCATCATGTTCGCTTCCTTGCTCCTCCGGAGATCGCTTGCATTCCGTTTGACATTGATTAATAAGGGTCAGAGTTTCGATGTTGTACTGATCGTTATGTTTGTGTTCGTGCCGGCTGAGTAATACTACAGTTTATGCATGATGCAGATCGACAATACTTTGGACCTTTTTTCTTCCAATCAGCCAATACTTGGACATTTCTTGTTCACTTCAGCTATATGCAAGTCGCCTGATTTTTTAGGTTAGTAGTGGTGGGGGCAACCAAATATGAGTAATGGGCCAGTTTTACCAGATATTCTGGCCATTTATCTATAGGTACCCAGAAGAAGATTTTGCAGTGGCTGGGGGGCGGCGGCCCAGGTTGGCCCAGCCAAAGCTCCGCCACCATGGGTAAGTTCATTTTCTAGTATTTCGTTTTCTTTTGTCCCACGGGCATGTAATAAATTAGCACATTGCCTTGCGGCATATGGCTCATGGTCCCTAGTGAGCAACCAAATTTGAGGGAAAGCCTGGCAGACAATGTAAATGTTCGGATAGCCAGCTATGTTGCTGAGCCGGTGTGATTTATGGAATCGGGAGTGTTTCATCTAAAAAAAACATTTGCGCTGTTTTTTTATTATTATGTTGTTTCATTGCTTCTTAGGCTGCTTTTTTTTACTTGCCCTTGTTTAGGGTAAGTCGATTTTTTTCTTAGGTTGAGTTTTGACTTGTCTCTGCTTGGGGTAAGTTGATTTTTCGCTTGAAACCCGTTACACATTGCCTGATTTTTTGTTTGTATACGTTTGTTGCTTTTGCTTTTATTTTTAACTTTTAGTTTTTTTTTTTCTACATGGGTATGTTTTACATGTTGGATGAGTGAAAATATATACACACAAGTGCTATACAGTATGTGTGTAAGTTATATTAGAGTATGAAAATCACACTATTATATACTTATTATTTGCATATAAAAAAGTGTAATTTCAGTGCAAAATTGTGCACATGTTTCTTAAGGTTTTTTCGCCTTTCTTTGTAAAGGATAATAGTAATGTCACCAATTCATTTTTCCATAGAAATCTTCATTATTTTGATTTCATTTTAGTTTTTATTTTATTTTCTTTCTTGTGCGAGGGTAATACCAATGCCACTACTTCATTCCTTTCTAGGAAACTTCTTTTTGCAAAATTACTATTATATGCTTATTATTGTACTCCCTCCGTTCCAAAATAAGTGTCTCAACTTTATACTAACTTTTAGTATAAAGTTGTACTAAGTTTGAGACACTTATTTTTGGACGGAGGGAGTATATTATAAGAAAATGCAATTTCGGTGCAAATTATCTGCAAATTTCATCACTATTTTTTATTTTCTTTCTTCCCAAAGGATAATACCAAGGCCTCTAATTCATTTTTCTTAAAAACTTCATTATTTTGATTTTTGTTTTAGTTTTTATTTATTTTTCTTTCTTCTTTAAGGGTAATACCAATGCTGCTAATTTATTTCATCTTACGGAACTTCTTTTCACAAAAAAATCACTATCATATGCATGTTCTTGCATATGATAAAAAAGCGCAATTTCTATGTAAATCGTGTGCAGTTTTTTTTTTCCTTTCTTCTTAAAGGGTAATACTAATGCCACTAATTCATTATTTTCTTAGAAAATTTACTTATTTTGAGTTTTTAGTTTTGTTTCACTTTTTTCTTCTTTAAGTGTAAAATACCAATGCCACTAATTGGTCCTTCCTAGAAAACTTTTTCTACGAAAATTCCCCTATTATATACTTATTTTTTCATATAACAAAAAACAAAATTTAAGTGTATTTGTTGCTTATTTTTTTCATATAACAAAACTTTTTCTACGAAAATGCCACTAATTCATTCTTTCTTAAAAACTTTTTTTTATTTTTTTATTTAATTTTCTTTGTTTAGAAAACCATACATTTATAGATATGCTTATGTCTTTGATCATCATCCTCATGTGAAGATTAATTGAACTCTAACTTCACATATATAAACAGCCCTCGTACCGTAGTTAAGTTCCATTAGATCGATCAATCAAAACTTACACATAGAAGATATATCTATGAACTCAAACACTAGTGTGTAGTTTCTAGGATCTGCTCAACAAAAAATAATATTATAGTTAGCTAGCTTGTGTTGTGAGGCGAGGAATATGTTTGAAGTGTTGGGAAACGTTGCATGGAAAACAAAAAAAATTCTACGCACATGCAAGATCTATTAAGGAGATGCATAGCAACGAGAGGGGAGAGTGTGTCTACGTACCCTCGTAGACCGTAAGCAGAAGCGTTTAGTAACGCGGTTGATGTAGTCGAACTTCTTCGCGATCCAACCGATCGAGTACCGAACGTACGGCACCTCCGCGTTCAGCACACGTTCAGCTCGGTGACGTCCACGCCTTCTTGATCCAGCAAGACGGCGAGGTAGTGGATGAGTTCCGGCAGCACGACGGCGTGGTGACGGTGATGGTGATGATATCTCCGCAGGGCTTCGCCTAAGCACTACGAAAATATGACCGAGGGTGTAAACGGTGGAGGGGGGCGCCGCACACGGCTAAGAGATTGTCGTGGTTATGTGTGGCGCCCCCTCCCACATATGTATAGGTGGGGGGGAGAGGGGAGAGGCCAAGGGGCGCCCCAAGTAGGGCCGAATCCTACTTGGGGTCTTTCCCTAGCCGTGCCCCCCTTACCATATTTGCCGGAGGGGGGAAGGAAAGGGGGGAGAGGAAAGGAAGGGGGAGGCCGACTCCCCCCTTTCCTTCTCTCCCCAAGGGCTGCGGCCTAGGAGGGGCGCGCCAGCCCCTTGTGGGCTGGTGTGTCCCGCCCCCCCTTGTCCCATATGGCCCATTAACCTCCCGGGGTATCCGGAACCCCTTCCGGTGACCCGATTTCTACCCGGTACATCCCGAAACTCTTCCGGTGTCCAAATATCACCGTCCTAAATATCGATCTTTACCTCCGGACCATTCCGGAGCTCCTCGTCATGTCCGTGATCTCATCCGGGACTCCGAACAACATTCGGTCACCAAATCATATAACTCATATAACACTATATCGTCAACGAACGTTAAGCGTGCGGACCCTACGGGTTCGAGAACTATGTAGACATGACCGAGACACCTCTCCGGTCAATAACCAATAGCGGAACCTGGATGCCCATATTGGCTCCTACATATTCTACGAAGATCTTTATCGGTCAAACCTTATGACAACATGCGTAATTCCCTTTGTCCATTGGTATGTTACTTGCCCGAGATTCGATCGTCGGTATCTTCATACGTAGTTCAATCTCGTTACCGGCAAGTCTCTTTACTCGTTCTGTAATACATCATCTCGTAACTAACTCCTTAGTCATTTGCTTGCAAGGCTTATTATGATGTGTATTACCGAGAGGGCCCAGAGATACCTCTTCGATACTCGGAGTGACAAATCCTAATCTCGATCTATGCCAACTCAACAAACACCTTCGGAGATACCTGTATAGCATCTTTATGATCACCCAGTTACGTTGTGACGTTTGATAGCACACAAGGTATACCTCCAGTATCCGGCAGTTGCATAATCTCATAGTCGAAGGAATATGTATTTGTCATCAAGAAAGCAATAGCAATAAACTGAAGGATCAATATGCTAAGCTAACGGATGGGTCTTGTCCATCACATCATTCTCCTAATGATGTGATCCCGTTATCAAATGACAACACATGTCTATGGTTAGGAAACCTTAATCATCTTTGATCAACGAGCTAGTCTAGTAGAGGCTTACTAGGGACACGGTATTTGTTTATGTATTCACACATGTATTTAAGTTTCCGATCAATACAATTCTAGCATGAATAATAAACCTTTATCATGAATAAGGAAATATAAAATAGCAACTTTATTATTGCCTCTAGGGCATATTTCCTTCAGTCTCCCACTTGCACTAGAGTCAATAATCTAGATTACATTGTAATGAATCTAACACCCATGGAGTCTTGGTGCTGATCATGTTTTGCTCGCGGAAGAGGCTTAGTCAACGGGTCTACTACATTCACATACGTATGTATTTTGCAAATCTCTATGTCTCCATCCTTGACCTTTTCACGAATGGAGTTGAAGCGTCTCTTGATGTGTTTGGTTCTCTTGTGAAACCTGGATTCCTTCTCCAACGCAATTGCTCCAGTGTTGTCACAAAAGATTTTCATTGGACCCAATGCACTGGGTATTACACCCAGATCGGATATGAACTCCTTCATCCAGACTCCTTTATGTGCTGCTTCCGAAGCAACTGTGTACTCTGCTTCACACGTAGATCCCGCCATGACGCTTTGCTTAGAACTGCACCAACCGACAACTCCACCATTCAATATAAATACGTATCCGGTTTGTGACTTAGAGTCATCTGGATCAGTGTCGAAGCTAGCATCAACGTAACCATTTACGACGAGCTCTTTGTCACCTCCATAATCGAGAAACATATCCTTAGTCCTTTTCAGGTACTTCAGGATGTTCTTGACCGCTGCCCAGTGATCCACTCCTGGATTAATTTGGTACCTCCCTGCCAAACTTATGGCAAGGCACACATCAGGTTGTTGGGGAACGTAGTATTTCAAAAAAAATCCTACGATCACGCAAGATCTATCTAGGAGAAGCATAGCAACGAGCGGGGAGAGTGTGTCCACGTACCCTCGTAGACCGAAAGCGGAAGCGTTTAGTAACGCGGTTGATGTAGTCGAACGTCTTCGCGATCCAACCGATCCAAGTACCGAACGTACGGCACCTCCGCGATCTGCACACGTTCAGCTCGGTGACGTCCCTCGAACTCTTGATCCAGTTGAGGCCGAAGGAGAGTCTCGTCAGCACGACGGCGTGGTGACGGTGATGATGAAGTGATTCCGGCAGGGCTTCGCCTAAGCTCTCCGAAAATATGACCGAGGTAGAAATCTGTGGAGGGGGGCACCGCACACGGCTAAAAACAATCAACTTGTGTGTCCTAGGGTGCCCCCCTGCCCCCGTATATAAAGGAGCAAGGGGAAGGCCGGCTGGCCCTCCTAGGGCGCGCCCCACCAGGGGAGTCCTACTAGGACTACCAGTCCTAGTAGGATTCCACCAAGAGGGAGAGAGGGGGAAGGAAGGAGAGGGAGAGGGAGAAGGAAAGGGGGGCGCCGCCCCCCTTCCCTAGTCCAATTTGGACCCAAGGGGGAGGGGGCGCGCGGCCTGCTCTGGCCGCCCCTCTCTCTCTCCAGTAAGGCCCATGAGGCCCATTAGTTCCCCCGGGGGGTTCCGGTAACCCCTCCGGCACTCCGGTTTTATCCGAAACTTCACCGGAACATTTCCGATGTCCTAATATAGTCATCCAATATATCAATCTTTATGTCTCGACCATTTCGAGACTCCTCGTCATGTCCGTGATCTCATCCGGGACTCCAAACTACCTTCGGTACATCAAAACACATAAACTCATAATACCGATCGTCATCGAACGTTAAGCGTGCAGACCCTACGGGTTCGAGAACTATGTAGACATGACCGAGACTCATTTCCGGTCAATAACCAATAGCGGAACCTGGATGCTCATATTGGCTCCCACATATTCTACGAAGATCTTTATCGGTCAAACCGCATAACAACATACGTTGTTCCCTTTGTCATCGGTATGTTACTTGCCCGAGATTCGATCGTCGGTATCATCATACCTAGTTCAATCTCGTTACCGGCAAGTCTCTTTACTCCCGTAACTAACTCATTAGTCACATTGCTTGCAAGGCTTCATATGGTGTGCATTACCGAGAGGGCCCAGAGATACCTCTCCGACAATCGGACTGACAAATCCTAATCTCAATCTATGCCAACTCAACAAACACCATCGGAGACACCTGTAGAGCATCTTTATAATCACCCAGTTACGTTGTGATGTTTGATAGCACACAAGGTGTTCCTCCGGTATTCGGGAGTTGCATAATCTCATAGTCAGAGGAACATGTATAAGTCATGAAGAAAGCAATAGCAACAAACTAAACGATCATCGTGCTAAGCTAACGGATGGGTCTTGTCAATCACATCATTCTCTAATGATGTGATCCCGTTCATCAAATGACAACTCATGTCTATGGCTAGGAAACTTAACCATCTTTGATTAACGAGCTAGTCAAGTAGAGGCATACTAGTGACACTTTGTTTGTCTATGTATTCACACATGTATTAAGTTTCCGGTTAATACAATTCTAGCATGAATAATAAACATTTATCATGATATAAGGAAATATAAATAACAACTTTATTATTGCCTCTAGGGCATATTTCCTTCAGTCTCCCACTTGCACTAGAGTCAATAATCTATATTACACAGTAATGATTCTAACACCCATGGAGTCTTGGTGCTGATCATGTTTTGCTCGTGAGAGAGGCTTAGTCAACGGGTCTGCAGCATTCAGATCCGTATGTAACTTGCAAATCTCTATGTCTCCCTCCTTGACTTGATCGCGGATGGAATTGAAGCGTCTCTTGATGTGTTTGGTTCTCTTGTGAAATCTGGATTCCTTCGCCAAGGCAATTGTTCCAGTATTGTCACAAAAGATTTTCATTGGACCCGATGCACTAGGTATGACACCTAGATCGGATATGAACTCCTTCATCCAGACTCCTTCATTCGCTGCTTCCGAAGCAGCTATGTACTCCGCTTCACACGTAGATCCCACCACGACGCTTTGCTTAGAACTGCACCAACTGACAGCTCCACCGTTCAATATAAATACGTATCCGGTTTGTGACTTAGAGTCATCCGGATCAGTGTCAAAACTTGCATCGACATAACCACTTACGACGAGCTCTTTGTCACCTCCATAAACGAGAAACATATCCTTAGTCCTTTTCAGGTATTTCAGGATGTTCTTGACCGCTGTCCAGTGATCCACTCCTGGATTACTTTGGTACCTCCCCACTAAACTTATAGAAAGGCACACATCAGGTCTGGTACACAGCATTGCATACATGATAGAACCTATGGCTGAGGCATAGGGAATGACTTTCATTTTCTCTCTATCTTCTGCAGTGGTCGGGCATTGAGTCTTACTCAACTTCACACCTTGCAACACAGGCAAGAACCCTTTCTTTGCTTGATCCATTTTGAACTTCTTCAAAACTTTATCAAGGTATGTGCTTTGTGAAAGTCCAATTAAGCGTCTTGATCTATCTCTATAGATCTTGATGCCCAATATATAAGAAGCTTCACCGAGGTCTTTCATTGAAAAACTTTTATTCAAGTATCTTTTTATGCTATCCAGAAATTCTATATCATTTCCAATCAACAATATGTCATCCACATATAATATTAGAAATGCTACAGAGCTCCCACTCACTTTCTTGTAAATACAGGATTCTCTAAAAGTCTGTATAAAACCATATGATTTGATCACACTATCAAAATGTTTATTCCAACTCCGAGATGCTTGCACCAGTCCATAAATGGATCGCTGGAGCTTGCACACTTTGTTAGCATCCTTTGGATCGATAAAACCTTCGGGTTGCATCATATACAACTCTTCTTCCAGAAATCCATTCAGGAACGCAGTTTTTACATCCATTTGCCAAATTTCATAATCATAAAATGCGGCAATTGCTAACATGATTCGGACGGACTTAAGCATCGCTACGGGTGAGAAGGTCTCATCGTAGTCAACTCCTTGAACTTGTCGAAAACCTTTTGCAACAAGTCGAGCTTTGTAGACAGTAACATTACCGTCAGCGTCAGTCTTCTTCTTGAAGATCCATTTATTCTCTATGGCTTGCCGATCATCGGGCAAGTCAACCAAAGTCCACACTTTGTTCTCATACATGGATCCCATCTCAGATTTCATGGCCTCAAGCCATTTCGCGGAATCTGGGCCCATCATCGCTTCCTCATAGTTCGTAGGTTCGTCATGGTCAAGTAACATGACCTCCAGAACAGGATTACCGTACCACTCTGGTGCGGATCTTACTCTGGTTGACCTACGAGGTTCGGTAGTAACTTGATCTGAAGTTACATGATCATTATCATTAGCTTCCTCACTAATTGGTGTAGGAGTCACAGGAACTGATTTCTGTGATGAACTACTTTCCAATAAGGGAGCAGGTACAGTTACCTCATCAAGTTCTACTTTCCTCCCACTCACTTCTTTCGAGAGAAACTCCTTCTCTAGAAAGGATCCATTCTTAGCAACGAATGTCTTGCCTTCGGATCTGTGATAGAAGGTGTACCCAATAGTCTCCTTTGGGTATCCTATGAAGACACATTTCTCCGATTTGGGTTCGAGCTTATCAGGTTGAAGCTTTTTCACATAAGCATCGCAGCCCCAAACTTTAAGAAATGACAACTTGGGTTTCTTGCCAAACCACAGTTCATAAGGTGTCGTCTCAACGGATTTAGATGGTGCCCTATTTAACGTGAATGCAGCCGTCTCTAAAGCATAACCCCAAAATGAGGTAAATCAGTAAGAGACATCATAGATCGCACCATATCTAATAAAGTGCGGTTACGACGTTCGGACACACCATTGCGTTGTGGTGTTCCGGGTGGCGTGAGTTGCGAAACTATTCCGCATTGTTTCAAATGAAGACCAAACTCGTAACTCAAATATTCTCCTCCACGATCGGATCGTAGAAACTTTATTTTCTTGTTACGATGATTTTCCACTTCACTCTGAAATTCTTTGAACTTTTCAAATGTTTCAAACTTATGTTTCATCAAGTAGATATACCCATATCTGCTCAAATTATCTGTGAAGGTCAGAAAATAACGATACCCGCCGCGAGCCTCAATATTCATCGGACCGCATACATCGGTATGTATTATTTCCAATAAATCTGTTGCTCGCTCCATTGTTCTGGAGAACGGAGTTTTAGTCATCTTGCCCATGAGGCATGGTTTGCAAGTACCAAGTGATTCATAATCAAGTGATTCCAAAAGTCCATCAGTATGGAGTTTCTTCACGCGCTTTACACCAATATGACACAAACGGCAGTGCCACAAATAAGTTGCACTATCATTATCAACTCTGCATCTTTTGGTTTCAATATTATGAATATGTGTATCACTACTATCGAGATTCAACAAAAATAGATCACTCTTCAAGGGTGCATGACCATAAAAGATATTACTCATATAAATAGAACAACCATTATTCTCAGATTTAAATGAATAACCGTCTCGCATCAAACAAGATCCAGATATAATGTTCATGCTTAACGTTGGCACCAAATAACAATTATTCAGGTCTAAAACTAATCCCGAAGGTAGATGTAGAGGTAGCGTGCCGACGGCGATCACATCGACTTTGGAACCATTTCCCACACGCATCATCACCTCGTCCTTAGCCAATCTTCGCTTAATCTGTAGTCCTTGTTTCGAGTTGCAAATATTAGCAACAGAACCAAATATCAAATACCCATGCACTACTGCGAGCATTAGTAAGGTACACATCAATAACATGTATATCACATATACCTTTGTTCACTTTGCCATCCTTCTTATCCGCCAAATACTTGGGGCAATTCCGCTTCCAGTGACCAGTCCCTTTGCAGTAGAAGCACTCAATATCAGGCTTAGGTCCAGACTTGGGTTTCTTCACTTGAGCGGCAACTTGCTTGCCGTTCTTCTTGAAGTTCCCCTTCTTCCCTTTACCCTTTTTCTTGAAACTGGTGGTCTTGTTGACCATCAACACTTGATGCTCCTTTTTGATTTCTACCTCCGCAGCCTTTAGCATTGCGAAGAGCTCGGGAATTGTCTTATCCATCCCTTGCATATTATAGTTCATCACGAAGCTCTTGTAGCTTGGTGGCAGTGATTGAAGAACTCTATCAATGACACTATCAACCGAAAGATTAACTCCCAACTGAGTCAAGTGATTATGATACCCAGACATTTTGAATATATGCTCACTGACAGAACTATTCTCCTCCATTTTGCAGCTATAGAACTTATTGGAGACTTCATATCTCTCAATCCGGGCATTTGCTTGAAATATTAACTTCAACTCCTGGAACATCTCATATGCTCCATGACGTTCAAAACGTCGTTGAAGTCCCGGTCTAAGCCGTAAAGCATGGCACACTGAACTATCCAGTAGTCATCAGCTTTGCTCTGCCAGACATTCTTAACGTCATCAGTAGTGTCTGCAGCAGGCCTAGCACCTAGCGGTGCTTCCAGGACATAATTCTTCTGTGCAGCAATGAGGATAATCCTCAAGTTACGGACCCAGTCCGTGTAGTTCCTACCATCATCTTTCAACTTAGCTTTCTCTAGGAACGCATTAAAATTCAAAGGAACGGTAGCACGGGCCATTGATCTATAACAACATAGACATGCAAAATACTATCAGGTACTAAGTTCATGATAAATTAAAGTTCAATTAATCATATTACTTAAGAACTCCCACTTAGATATACATCCCTCTAATCATCTAAGTGATCACGTGATCCAAATCAACTAAACCATGTCCGATCATCACGTGAGATGGAGTAGTTTTCAATGGTGAACATCACTATGTTGATCATATCTACTATATGATTCACGCTCGACCTTTCGGTCTCAGTGTTCCGAGGCCATATCTGCATATGCTAGGCTCGTCAAGTTTAACCCGAGTATTCTGCGTGTGCAAAACTGGCTTGCACCCATTGTATGTGAACGTAGAGCTTATCACACCCAATCATCACGTGGTGTCTCGGCACGACGAACTGTAGCAACGGTGCATACTCAGGGAGAACACTTGTACCTTGAAATTTAGTGAGAGATCATCTTATAATGCTACCGCCGTACTAAGCAAAATAAGATGCATAATAGGATTAACATCACATGCAATTCAATATGTGACATGATATGGCCATCATCATCTTGTGCTCTTGATCTCCATCATCGAAGCACCGTCATGATTTTCATCGTCACCGGCGCCCCAGCTTGATCTCCATCGTCACCGGCGCCCCAGCATGATCTCCATCGTAGCATCGTTGTCGTCTCGCCAACTTATTGCTTCTATGACTATCGCTACCGCTTAGTGATAAAGTAAAGCAATTACATGGCGATTGCATTGCATACAATAAAGCAACAACCATATGGCTCCTGCCGGTTGCCGATAACTCTGTTACAAAACATGATCATCTCATACAATAAATTATATCACATCATGTCTTGACCATATCACATCACAGCAAGCCCTGCAAAAACAAGTTAGACGTCCTCTACTTTGTTGTTGCAAGTTTTACGTGGCTGCTACGGGCTGAGCAAGAACCGTTCTTACTTACGCATCAAAACCACAACGATTTTTCGTCAAGTGTGCTGTTTTAACCTTCAAAAAGGACCGGGCGTAGTCACACTCAATTCAACTAAAGTTGGAGAAACTGACACCCACAAGCCACCTGTGTGCGAAGCACGTCGGTAGAACCAGTCTCGCGTAAGCGTACGCGTAATGTCGGTCTGAGCCGCATCATCCAACAATACCGCCGAATCAAAGTATGACATGCTGGTAAGCAGTATGACTATTATCGCCCACAACTCATTGTGTTCTACTCGTGCATATAACATCTATGCATAGACCTGGCTCGGATGCCACTGTTGGGGAACGTAGTATTTCAAAAAATTTCCTACGATCACGCAAGATCTATCTAGGAGAAGCATAGCAACAAGCGGGGAGAGTGTGTCCACGTACCCTCGTAGACCGAAAGCGGAAGCGTTTAGTAACGCGGTTGATGTAGTCGAACGTCTTCGCGATCCAACCGATCCAAGTACCGAACGTACGGCACCTCCGCGATCTGCACACGTTCAGCTCGGTGACGTCCCTCGAACTCTTGATCCAGTTGAGGCCGAAGGAGAGTTTCGTCAGCACGACGGCGTGGTGATGGTGATGATGAAGTGATTCTGGCAGGGCTTCGCCTAAGCTCTCCGAAAATATGACCGAGGTGGAAATCTGTGGAGGGGGGCACCGCACACGGCTAAAAACAATCAACTTGTGTGTCCTAGGGTGCCCCCTGCCCCCGTATATAAAGGAGCAAGGGGGAGGCCGGCCGGCCCTCCTAGGGCGCGCCCCACCAGGGGAGTCCTACTAGGACTACCAGTCCTAGTAGGATTCCACCAAGAGGGAGAGAAGGGGAAGGAAGGAGAGGGAGAGGGAGAAGGAAAGGGGGGCGCCGCCCCCCTTCCTTAGTCCAATTCGGACCCAAGGGGGAGGGGGCACGGGGCCTGCCCTGGCCGCCCCTCTCTCTCTCCACTAAGGCCCATGAGGCCCATTAGTTCCCCCGGGGGGTTCCGGTAACCCCTCCGGCACTCCGGTTTTATCCGAAACTTCACCGGAACATTTCCGATGTCCGAATATAGCCATCCAATATATCAATCTTTATGCCTCGACCATTTCGAGACTCCTCGTCATGTCCGTGATCTCATCCGGGACTCTGAACTACCTTCGGTACATCAAAACACATAAACTCATAATACCGATCGTCATCGAACGTTAAGCGTGCGGACCCTACGGGTTCGAGAACTATGTAGACATGACCGAGACTCATTTCCGGTCAATAACCAATAGCGGAACCTAGATGCTCATATTGGCTCCCACATATTCTACGAAGATCTTTATCGGTCAAACCGCATAACAACATACGTTGTTCCCTTTGTCATCGGTATGTTACTTGCCCGAGATTCGATCGTCGGTATCATCATACCTAGTTCAATCTCGTTACCGGCAAGTCTCTTTACTCGTTCCGTAATGCATCATCCCGTAACTAACTCATTAGTCACATTGCTTGCAAGGCTTCATATGATGTGCATTACCGAGAGGGCCCAGAGATACCTCTCCGACAATCGGACTGACAAATCCTAATCTCGATCTATGCCAACTCAACAAACACCATCGGAGACACCTGTAGAGCATCTTTATAATCACCCAGTTACGTTGTGACGTTTGATAGCACACAAGGTGTTCCTCCGGTATTCGGGAGTTGCATAATCTCATAGTCAGAGGAACATGTATAAGTCATGAAGAAAGCAATAGCAACAAACTAAACGATCATCGTGCTAAGCTAACGGATGGGTCTTGTCAATCACATCATTCTCTAATGATGTGATCCCGTTCATCAAATGACAACTCATGTCTATGGCTAGGAAACTTAACCATGTTTGATTAACAAGCTAGTCAAGTAGAGGCATACTAGTGACACTTTGTTTGTCTATGTATTCACACATGTATTAAGTTTCCGGTTAATACAATTCTAGCATGAATAATAAACATTTATCATGATATAAGGAAATATAAATAACAACTTTATTATTGCCTCTAGGGCATATTTCCTTCACAGGTCTGGTACACAACATAGGATACATGATAGAACCTATGGCTGGGGCATAGGGAATGACTTTCATTCTCTCTCTATCTTCTGCAGTGGTCGGGCTTTGAGTCTGACTCAATTTCACACCTTGTAGCACAAGCAAGAACCCTTTCTTTGACTGATCCATTTTGAACTTCTTCAAAATTTGTTCAAGGTATGTGCTTTGTGAAAGTCCTATCAAGCGTCTCGATCTATCCCTATAGATCTTGATGCCCAATATATAAGCAGCTTCACCGAGGACTTTCATTGAAAATTATTATTCAAGTATCCTTTTATGCTATCCAGAAATTCTATATCATTTCCAATCAACAATATGTCATCCACATATAATATCAGAAATGCTACAGAGCTCCCACTCACTTTCTTGTAAATACAGGCTTCACCGTAAGTCTGTATAAAACCATATGCTTTGATTACCTCATCAAAGCGTATATTCCAACTCCGAGATACTTGCACCAGTCCATAGATGGATCGCTGGAGCTTGCACATTTTGTTAGCACCTTTAGGATCGACAAAACCTTCTGGTTGCATCATATACAACTCTTCTTTAAGAAATCCATTAAGGAATGCAGTTTTGACGTCCATTTGCCAGATTTCATAATCATAAAATGCGGCAATTGCTAACATGATTCAGACAGACTTAAGCATCGCTACGGGTGAGAAAGTCTCATCATAGTCAACCCCTTGAACTTGTCGAAAACCTTTTGCGACCAGTCGAGCTTTGTAGACAGTAACATTACCATCAGCGTCAGTCTTCTTCTTGAAGATCCATTTATTCTCTATGGCTTGCCGATTGCTACTTCTTGAGCTTGCGTTGGTTTTCCCTTGAAGAGGAAAGGGTGATGCAGCACAGTAGAGGTAAGTATTTCCCCCAGTTAAGAACCAAGGTATCAATCCAGTAGGAGAAGAACGCACAAATCACCAACACCTGCACAAATAATCAAACACTTGCACCCAACGCGATAAAGGGGTTGTCAATCCCTTCACGGTCAATTGCAAAAGTGAGATCTGATAGAGATAGATAAACAAAAGATAAAATATATTTTTTGTTTTTTGGTATATAGATCTGAAAATAAAAGATTGCAAAATAGTAGATCGGAAAGTAATATGATGGAAAATAGTAGATCGGAAAGTATTATGATGGAAAATAGACCCGGGGGCCATAGGTTTCACTAGAGGCCTCTCTCATGAAGGCAAATAATACGGTGGGTGAACAAATTACTATCGAGCAATTGATAGAAAAGCACAAAGTTATGACGATATCCAAGGCAACGATTATGCATATAGGCATCACGTCCATGTCAAGTAGACCGACTCCTACCTGCATCTACTACTATTACTGCACGCATCGACCGCTATCCAGCATGCATCTAGAGTATTAAGTTCATAAAGAACGGAGTAACGCCTTAAGTAAGATGACATGATGTAGAGGAATTAACTCAAGCAATATGATGAAAACCCCATCTTTTTATCCTCGATGGCAACAATGCAATACATGTCTCGCTACCCCTACTTTGTCACTGGGTGAAATCACGCAAAATTGAACCCAAAGCTAAGCACCTCTCCCATTGCAAGAAAAACCAATCTAGTTGGCCAAACCAAACCGATAATTCGAAGAGAAATACAAAGATATTAAATCATGCATAAAAGAATTCATAGAAGATTCAAATAATATTCATAGATAAGCTGATCATAAATCCATAATTCATCGGATCTCGACAAACACACCGCAAAAGAAGATTACATCGGATAGATCTCCAAGAACATCAAGGAGAACATTGTATTGAGAATCAAAGAGAGAGAAGAAGCCATCTAGCTACTAGCTATGGACCCGTAGGTCTGAGGTAAACTACTCACGCATCATCGGAAGGGCAATGGAGTTGATGTAGAAGCCCTCCGCGATCGATTCCCCCTTCGGCGGGATGCCGGAAAAGGCCCCAAGATGGGATCTCATGGGAACAGAAGGTTGCGGCGGTGGAAAAGTGTTTTCGTAGATGCCTCTGGTAGTTCTGGAATATATGTGAATATATAGGAGGAAGGGCTAGGTCAGAGGAGTCCCGAGGGGCCCACAAGGCAGGGGGCGTGCCTCCCCCCTAGGGCGCGCCCTCCACCCTTGTCGCCTCCTCATGGCTCTTCTGACTTGGACTCCAAGTCCCCTGGGTGTCTTCTGATCCAAGAAAAATCATCGTGAAGTTTTATTCCATTTGGTATTCCTTTTCTGCGAGGCTTAAAAACAAGGAAAAAATAGAAACTGGCACTGGGCTCTAGGTTAATAGGTTAGTCCCAAAAATAATATAAAATAACATATTAATGCATATAAAACATCCAAAACAGATAATATAATAGCATGGAACAATAAAAAATTATAGATACGTATCACCGATCATCAGGCAAGTCCACCAACGTCCACACTTTGTTCTCATACATGGATCCTATCTCAGATTTCATGGCCTCAAGCCATCTGCCGGAATCTGGGCTCATCATAGCCTCTTCATAGTTCATAGGTTCGCCATGGTCTAATAACATAACTTCTAGGACAGGATTACCGTACCACTCTGGTGCGGATCGTGCTCTGGTCGACCTACGAAGTTCAGTAGTAACTTGATCTGAAGTTTCATGATCACCATCATTTGCTTCCTCTCTAGTTGGTGTAGACATCACGGGAACGGTTTTCTATGATGTGCTACTTTCCAATTCGAGAGAAGGTACAATTACCTCATCAAGTTCTACTTTCCTCCCACTCACTTCTTTCGAGAGAAACTCCTTCTCTAGAAAGGACCCATTCTTAGCAACAAAGATCTTGCCTTCGGATCTATGGTAGAAGGTATACCCAATAGTATCTTTAGGGTATCCTATGAAGACGCACTTCTCCGATTTAGGTTCGAGCTTATCAGGCTGAAGCCTTTTGACATAAGCATCGCATCCCCAAACTTTAAGAAACGACAGCTTAGGTTTCTTGCCAAACCACAGTTCATACGGTATCGTCTCAACAGATTTAGACGGTGCCCTATTTAACGTGAATGCGGGTGTCTCTAATGCATAACCCCAAAACAATAGTGGTAATCAGTAAGAGACATCATAGAATGCACCATATCTAATAAAGTACGGTTACGACGTTCGGACACACCATTTCTCTGTGGTGTTCCAGGTGGCGTGAGTTCTGAAACAATTCCACATTGTTTTAAATGAAGGCCAAACTCATAACTCAAATATTCGCCTCCGCGATCAGATCGTAGCAACTTTATTTTCTTGTTACGATGATTCTCCACTTCACTCTGAAATTCTTTGAACTTTTCAAATGTTTCAGACTTGTGTTTCATCAAGTAGATATACCCATACCTACTCAAATCATCTGTGAAGGTCAAAAAATAATGATACCCACCGCGTGCTTCAACACTCATCGGACCGCATACATCGGTATGTATTATTTCCAATAAGTCATTAGCTCGCTCCATTGTTCCGGAGAACGGAGTTTTAGTCATCTTGCCCATGAGGCATGGTTCACAAGTATCAAATGATTCATAATCAAGTGATTCCAAAAGTCCATCTGTATGGAGTTTCTTCATGCGTTCTACACCAATATGACCTAAACGGCAGTGCCACAAATATGTTGCACTATCATTATCAACTTTGCATCTTTTGGCATCAATATTATGAATATGTGTATCACTACGATCGAGATTCAACAAGAATAGACCATTCATCAAGGGTGCATGACCATAAAAGATATTATTCATATAAATAGAATAACCATTATTCCCTGACTTAAATGAATAATCGTCTCGCAATAAACAAGATCCAGATATAATGTTCATGCTCAACGCGGGCACCAAATAACAATTATTGAGGTCTAAAACTAACCCCGAAGGTAGATGTAGAGGTAGCGTGCTGACGGCGATCACATTGACCTTGGAACCATTCCCGAGGCGCATCGTCACCTCGTCCTTAGCCAATCTTCGCTTATTCCGCAGCTCGTGTTTTGAGTTACAAATATGAGCAACCGAACCAGTATCAAATACCCAGGCGTTACTACGAGCATTAGTAAGGAACATATCAATAACATGTATATCAAATATACCTTTGTTCACTTTGCCATCCTTCTTATCCGCCAAATACTTGAAGCAGTTCCGCTTCCAGTGACCATCCCCTTTGCAGTAGAAGCACTCAGTTTCAGGCTTGGGTCTAGCTTTGGGCTTCTTCCCGGGAGTGGCAAATTGCTTGCCATTCTTCTTGAAGTTCCCTTTCTTTCCCTTGCCCTTTTTCTTGAAACTAGTGGTCTTGTTAACCATCAACACTTGATGCTCCTTCTTGATTTCTACCTCCGCGGCTTTAAGCATTGCGAAGAGCTCAGGAATCGTTTTATTCATCACTTGCATATTATAGCTCATCACGAAGCCTTTGTAGCTTGGTGGCAGTGATTGAAGAACTCTGTCAATAACACTATCAACTGGAAGATCAACTCCCAGCTGAGTCAAATGGTTATGATACCCAGATATTTTGAGTATGTGTTCACTGACAGAACTGTTCTCCTCCATCTTGCAGCTATAGAACTTGTTGGAGACTTCATATCTCTCAACCCGGGCATTTGCTTGAAATATTAACTTCAACTCTTGGAACATCTCATATGCTACATGACGTTCAAAACGTCTTTGAAGTCTCGGTTCTAAGCCGTAAAACATGGCACACTGAACTATTGAGTAGTCATCAGATCGAGCTTGCCAAACGTTCATAACATCTGCATAAGCTCCTGCAGCAGGTCTGTCACCTAGCGGTGCATCAAGGACATAATTCTTCTGTGCAGCAATGAGGATAATCCTCAAGTTACGGACCCAGTCCATGTAGTTGCTACCATCATCTTTCAACTTAGCTTTCTCTAGGAACGCATTAAAATTCAGGGGAACGGTAGCTCGGGCCATTGATCTACAACATAGATATGCAAAACTATAAGACTAAGTTCATGATAAATTAAGTTCAATTAATCAAATTACTAATAAAATCCCACTTAAATAAACATCCCTCAAGTTATCTAAGTGATACATGATCCAAATCAACTAACCCATGTCCGATCATCACGTGAGATGGGGTAGTCATCAATGGTGAACATCTCTATGTTGCTCATATCTACTATATGACTCATGTTCGACCTTTCGGTCTCCAGTGTTCCGAGACCATGTCTGTACATGCTAGGCTCGTCAAGTTTAACCCAAGTATTCTGCTTGTGTAAAACTGGCTTACACCCGTTGTATGCGAACGTAGAGTCTATCACACCCGATCATCACGAGGTGCTTCGAAACGACGAACTTTAGCAACGGTGCATACTCGGGGAGAACACTTTTATCTTGAAATTTAGTGAAGGGATCATCTTATAATGCTACCGCCGTTCTAAGCAAAATAAGATGCATAAAGGATAAACATCACATGCAATCAAAATATATGACATGATATGGCCATCATCATCTTCTGCTTTTGATCTCCATCTCCAAAGCATCATCATGATCTCCATCATCACCGGCTCGACACCTTGATCTCCATCGTTGCGTCGGGGTCATCTCGCCAACTATTTCTTCTACAACTATTGCTAATGCATAGCGATAAAGTAAAGCAATTACATGGTGCTTGCATTTCATACAATAAAGAGACAACCCTAAGGCTCCTACCAGTTTTGACGTCCATTTGCCAGATTTCATAATCATAAAATGCAACAATTGCTAACATGATTCGGACAGACTTAAGCATCGCTACGGGTGATAAAGTCTCATCGTAGTCAACTCCTTGAACTTGTCGAAAACCTTTCGCGACAAGTCGAGCTTTATAGACAGTGATTTTACCATCATCATCCGTCTTCCTCTTGAAGATCCATTTATTTTCAATGGCCTACCGATCATCGGGCAAGTCCACCAAAGTCCATACTTTGTTCTCATACATGGATCCTATCTCAGATTTCATGGCCTCAAGCCATTTGTCGGAATCTGGGCTCATCATAGCTTCTTCATAGTTCGTAGGTTCGCCGTTGTCTAACAACATGACTTCCAGGACAGGATTACCATACCACTCTGGTGCGGAACGTGTTCTGGTCGACCTACGAGGTTCAGTAGTAACTTGATCCGAAGTTTCATGATCATCATCATTAGCTTCCTCTCTAGTTGGTGTAGGCATCACGGGAACGGTTTTCTCTGATGTGCTACTTTCCAATTCGAGAGAAGGTACAATTACCTCATCAAGTTCTACTTTCCTCCCACTCACTTCTTTCGAGAGAAACTCCTCTAAAAAGGACCCATTCTTGGCAACAAAGATCTTGCCGTCGGATCTGTGGTAGAAGGTGTACCCAATAGTTTCCTTAGGGTATCCTATGAAGACGCACTTCTTCGATTTGGGTTCGAGCTTATAAGGCCGAAGCCTTTTGACATAAGCGTCGCATCCCCAAACTTTAAGAAACGACAACTTAGGTTTCTTGCCAAACCATAGTTCATATGGTGTCGTCTCAACGGATTTAGATGGTGCCCTATTTAACGTGAATGCGGCTGTCTCTAATGCATAACCCCAAAATGATAAAGGCAAATCGGTAAGAGACATCATAGAACGCACCATATCTAATAAAGTATGGTTACAACGTTCAGACACACCATTACGTTGTGGTGTTCCAGGTGGCGTGAGTTGTGAAACAATTCCACATTGTTTTAAATGAAGGCCAAACTCGTAACTCAAATATACACCTCCACGATCAGATCGTAGAAACTTTATTTTCTTGTTACGATGATTCTCTATTTCACTCTGAAATTCTTTGAACTTTTCAAATGTTTCAGATTTGTATCTCATTAAGTAGATATACCCATCCCTACTCAAATCATCTGTAAAGGTTAGAAACTAATGATACCCGCTGCATGCCTCAACACTCATTGGACCGCATACATCGGTATGTATTATTTCCAA
Source organism: Thinopyrum elongatum (assembly GCA_011799875.1). Classification (NCBI taxonomy): domain Eukaryota; kingdom Viridiplantae; phylum Streptophyta; class Magnoliopsida; order Poales; family Poaceae; genus Thinopyrum; species Thinopyrum elongatum. The sequence continues at coordinate 498,954,669 of CM022298.1, read as the reverse complement.
TAAGTCATTAGCTCGCTCCATTGTTCCGGAGAACGGAGTTTTAGTCATCTTACCCATGAGGCATGGTTCGCAAGTATCAAATGATTCATAATCAAGTGATTCCAAAAGTCCATCCGTATGGAGTTTCTACATGCGCTTTACACCAATATGACCTAAACGGCAGTGCCACAAGTATGTTGCACTATCATTATCAACTTTGCATCTTTTGGCATCAATATTATGAATATGTGTATCACTACGATCGAGATTCAACAAGAATAGACCATTCATCAAAGGTGCATGACCATAAAAATATTATTCATATAAATAGAACAACCATTATTCTCTGACTTAAATGAATAACCGTCTCGCAATAAACAAGATCCAGATATAATGTTCATGCTCAACGCTGGCACCAAATAATAATTATTGAGGTCTAAAACTAATCCCGAAGGTAGATGTAGAGGTAGCGTGCCGATGACGATCACATCGACCTTGGAACCATTCCCGACGCGCATCGTCACCTCGTCATTAGCCAATCTTTGTTTATTCCGTAGCTCCTGTTTCGAGTTGCAAATATGAGCAACCGAACCAGTATCAAATACCCAGGCGCTACTATGAGCATTAGTAAGGAACACATCAATAACATGTATATCAAATATACCTTTGTTCACTTGGCCATCCTTCTTATCCGCCAAGTATTTGGGGCAGTTCTGCTTCCAGTGACCATTCCCTTTGCAGTAGAAGCACTCAGTTTCAGGCTTGGGTCCAGCTTTGGGCTTCTTCACGAGAGCGGCAACTTGCTTGCCATTCTTTTTGAAGTTCCCTTTCTTTCCCTTGCCCTTTTTCTTGAAACTAGTGGTCTTGTTAACCATCAACACTTGATGCTCCTTCTTGATTTCTACCTCCGCGGCCTTAAGCATTGCGAAGAACTCGGGAATTGTTTTCGCCATCCCTTGCATATTATAGTTCATCACGAAGCCTTTGTAGCTTGGTGGCAGTTACTGAAGAACTCTATCAATAACACTCTCAACTGGAAGATTAATTCCCAGCTGAGTCAAGTGGTTATGATACCCAGACATTTTGAGTATGTGTTCACTGACAAAAATATTCTCCTCCATCTTGCAGCTATAGAACTTGTTAGAGACTTCATATCTCTCAACCCGGGCATTAGCTTAAAATATCGATTTCAGCTCTTGGAACATCTCATATGCTCCGTGGCGTTCAAAACGTCTTTGAAGTCCCGGTTCTAAGCCGTAAAGCATGGCACACTGAACTATTGAGTAGTCATCAGATCGAGCCTGCCAGACGTTCATAACATCTGCAGTAGCTCCTGCAGCAGCTCTGTCACCTAGCGGTGCATCAAGGACATAATTCTTCTGTGCAACAATGAGGATAATCCTCAAGTTACGGATCTAGTCCGTGTAGTTGCTACCATCATCTTTCAACTTAGCTTTCTCTAGGAACGCATTAAAATTCAGGGGAACGGTAGCACGGGCCATTGATCTACAACATAGATATGCAAAAATTATTAAGACTAAGTTCATGGTAAATTAAGTTCAATTAATCAAATTACTAATGAACTCCCACTTAAATTAACATCCCTCAAGTTATCTAAGTGATACATGATCCAAATCAACTAACCCATGTCCGATCATCACGTGAGAGGGGGTAGTCATCAATGGTGAACATATCTATGTTGATCATATCTACTATATGACCCACGTTTAACCTTTCGGTCTCCAGTGTTCCGAGATCATGTCTGTACATGCTAGGCCCATCAAGTTTAACCCAAGTATTCTGCTTGTGCAAAACTAGCTTACACCCGTTGTATGTGAACGTAGAGTCTATCACACCCGATCATCACGAGGTGCTTCGAAACGACGAACTTTAGCAACGGTGCATACTCGGGGAGAATGATTTTATCTTGAAATTTAGTGAAGAGATCATCTTATAATGCTACCATCATTCTAAGCAAAATAAGATGCATAAAGGATAAACATCACATGCAATCAAAATATGTGACATGATATGGCCATCATCATCTTGTGCTTTTGAGCTCCATCTCCAAAGCATCGTCATGATCTCCATCGTCACCGGCATGACACCTTGATCTCCATTATTGCGTCGGGGTCGTCTCGCCAACTATTGCTTCTACAACAATTGCTAACGCATAGCGATAAAGTAAAGCAATGACATGGCGCGTAGTGATTGACACGCATGTCATACAATAATTAAAGACAACCCAAAGGCTCCTGCCAGTTGTCGTACTCGACATGCAAGTCGTGAACTTATTACAAAACATGATCATCTCATACATCAACATATATCACATCATATCTTGACCATATCACATCACAACATGCCCTACAAAAACAAGTTAGACGTCCTCTACTTTGTTGTTGCAAGTTTTACGTGGCTGCTACGGGCTTCTTGCAAGAACCGTTCTTATCTACGCAAAAACCACAACGGTGATTTATCAAGTTTGTTGTTTTAACCTTCTTCAAGGACCAGCCGTAGTCAAATTCGATTCAACTAAAGTAGGAGAAACAGACACCCGCCAGCCACCTTTATGCAAAACAAGTTGCATATCTGTCGGTGGAACCGGTCTCATGTACGTGGACATGTAAGGTTGGTCCGGGCCGCTTCATCCCACAATACCGCCGAATCAAAATAAGACGTTGGTGGTAAGTAGTATGACTATCACCGCACACAACTCTTTGTGTTCTACTCGTGCATATCATCTACGCATAGACCTGGCTCGGATGCCACTGTTGGGAAACGTTGCATGGAAAACAAAAAAAAAATCTACGCACACGCAAGATTTATCAAGGAGATGCATAGCAACGAGAGGGGAGAGTGTGTCTACGTACCCTCGTAGACCCTAAGAGGAAGCGTTTAGTAACGCGGTTGATGTAGTCGAACTTCTTCGCGATCCAACCGATCGAGTACCGAACGTACGGCACCTCCGCGTTCATGAAGCATGCACCACTCTGGTTGGTCGCCGCTGTCTAGTACGTAGGTGCGTCCTCTTGTCAAAGAAAAAAAAACATGACCAACAAAAAATCTAAATTCATTATTTCTTAGAAAACCTCATTTTTATTTTTTATTTGTTCATTTATATTCATTTTTGTCTTATGTCTTACCTCAGTCATTTTTTAGTATGTTTCAAACCAAGCCCAAGTATCTGGTGGTCTTTGTTTTGTGGTTTGATGTTTGCTTGAACTACGTCGGTATTTCCCTAAAGAGGAAGGGATCATGCAGCACATCAACGGTAGGTATTTCCCTCAGTGATGAGACCAAGGTTATCGAACCAGTAGGAGAACCACGCAACACCACGTAAACAGCTCCTGCACACAAAGAACAAATACTTGCAACCCGACGTAAGAGAGGGGTTGTCAATCCCTCACGGGTAAAAGGATAGGTGAAATTGTAGTAGATTGGATAAATAGATCTCACGGGAATGCGAGATAAAATAAATAAGTAAAAATTGCAGCAAGATATTTTTTTATTTTTGGATTAATAGATATGAAAATAAAAGCAAATAAAAATAGACCGCAAAGGCAAATATATTAAAGAAGAGACCCGGGGGCTAGCAAACGGTGGGTAAACAAATTACTGTTGGGCAATTGATAGAACTTCAAATAATCATGACGATATCCAGGCAATGATCATTATATAGGCATCACGTCCAAGATTAGTAGACCGACTCCTGCCTGCATCTACTACTATTTCTCCACACATCGACCGCTATCCAGCATGCATCTATTGTATTAAGTTCATGGAAAAACGGAGTAATGCAATAAGAACGATGACATGATGTAGACAAGATCTATTTATGTAGAAATAAACCCCATCTTGTTATCCTTAATAGCAACGATACATACGTGTCATTTCCCCTTCTGCCACTGGGATCAAGCACCGTAAGATCGAACCCATCACAAAGCACCTCTTCCCATTGCAAGATAAATAGATCAAGTTGGCCAAACAAAACCCAAATATCGGAGAAGAAATACGAGGCTATAAGCAATCATGCATATGAGAGATCAAAGAAGACTCAAATAAATTTCATGGATAAAAACATAGATCTGATCATAAACTCAAAGTTCATCGAATCCCAACAAACACACCGCAAAAAGAGTTACATCAAATAGATCTCCAAGAGACCATTGTATTGAGAATCAAACGAGAGAGAGAAAGCCATCTAGCTACTAACTACGGACCCGTAGGTCTACAATGAACTACTCACGCATCATCGGAGAGGCACCAATGAGGATGATGAACCCCTCCGTGATGGTGTCTAGATTGGATCTGTGGTTTCTGGAACTTGCGGCGGCTGGAATTGATTTTCGTCGACTCCCCTAGGGTTTCTGGAATATTGGGGTATTTATAGAGCAAAGAGGCGGTGCGGGAGGTCTCCGAGATGGGCACAACCCACAGGGCGCGCCTGGGGGCCCAGGCGCGCCCCGGTGTCTTGTGCTCACCTCGGGCCCCCTCTTCGGTACTTCTTTGGCCCACTGGATGTCTTCTGGTCCAAAAAAAATCTCCAAAAAGTTTCGCTGCGTTTGGACTCCGTTTGGTATTGATTTCCTGCGATGTAAAAAACAAGCAGAAAACAACAACTGGCACTAGGCACTATGTCAATAGGTTAGTCCCAAAAAATGATATAAAGTTGATATAAAATGATTGTAAAACATCCAAAAATGATAATATAACAACATGGAACAATCAAAAATTATAGATACGTTGGAGACGTATCATGGTTGCATAGGGTCGAATGCTCCCAAAAAAAATCGACTTACCAAAATTGGTGCAAGTTGATTTCTATTCCGAGAAAATTTGACTTGCCCAAATTTGTGCAAGCTGATTTTGATTTTTGAGAAAATTTGGCTTACCCATAAAATTTTTCCAGACTAGTTGTCCCTAGTCGTTCTCTTTCCTTTTCTCCAACTTAAGGAGCCTCCAACTACCAATTTCATTACATCAATGAAACCGATAGGACAACAGGGGCATAATCTGATCAACGAGGATTCATTTTTAAAGTTAGCTGGCTACCATGCACTAAACTGCTACAGAGCTGAACGTTTGCCAAAACCTTCACCCAACTACTTATTACAGAAAAGCAAACCTAAGAAACAACTCCATCTCCATCTGAGGGAGTTCATATTGGGTCTTATTTTTGAGATTGCGGAGATAGAGCGACTTTAATGCATGACATGTGGTATTGATGGCTTGAACTCAAGGCTAGTAAGGAGATTTATGGTCATCAAGCATGATCCTTGCCATCTCCATATGTGTCTCGTTCTTGCTCTTCGCCACACCATTTTGTTGAGGGGAGTATGTCATGGCATATTGGTGTTTGATCCCCCCCCCCATCACTCAACAACTCGTCAATTGTGTAATTATTTAACTCATTGTCATTGTCCCTTTGAATTGCCATGTTCTCTTGATTGTGTTGATGTTGAGCTTCTTTGGCAAATTTGATGGTGTCAAGTGTTTCATCTTTAGTCTTGAGAAAGAACACCCACGTATATCTTGTACAGTTATCGACAATGACAAGGCAAAACCTCGTCACACCTAAACTATCATAAGATGAAGGTCCAAAGAGATCCAAATGAAGCAGCTCAAAAGGCCTCGTCGTTATGATGATAGTCACTGACTTATCCTTCTTTCATGTAGTTTTCCGCAATACACACTCGCCCTTTGGCAAAAGTCACATCGGTTAGTCCAAGAATGTGCTAGACTTTTAGAAGAGAGTGTAAGTTCTCATACCCACATGGGCTAGCCTACGACACAATAGCCACCCCACACCGGCCTTGGCCATTAGTCATGTTGTAAGATGTGAGCTCCCTTTCGAGAAAATCATCCACATAAAGGTTGTGTTCAACATGCCCAACAAAGACCACTTTTAGATTATCTCTTCTAAAGGCCGTCATGTGAAATTCCCTGGCATAACCGACACATACCAATTGAATAGTGGAAAGTAAATTGTAGTGGAGGGATTGGACAAGCATGACTTCTAAAAGTGAAGCATTTGATGTTCGAGGACTTGAGTGCATCAACAAACTCCATGAGCATATCCCTCTCTCCCGTCATATGATTTGTGCATCCACTATCGATCACACATTAAGTTCCACCAGATGTATGGTCCTACATGAATCAAGCCTTGATTATAGGTACTCATTTTTGAATGGGTACTAGAGTGTTAGAAACAAGTGTCTTAGGAACTCAAATAGTCCAAGCATAATCATCATAGTTAGTGCCAACAAATTTAGCATATGGGTACCCATCCTTTCCTTTTCATAAGGACACAAGATGGATTGTTCTTTCCGGCAAAGTCATTGAGATTAGCATTGTTCCTAATGACATTACTACCCCCAACCTTATCCTTCATGTTCTCCTTTTCTTTGTGCCCTTCTTGAACAAAGGCAATTCTTTGAGGTTGGGGATGTGCATCTTTCCTTCTTCTTATTCTGCTTGCTCTACTTCTTCTTCTTGGAGAAGGGATCATCAAGCCCCTCCTTGGCAAAGCATTCCTTTTGATTGCTTGAAACGTCATTTAAGCTCTTTTTACCTTGGATACAAGACACAAGGCCCTTCTCGAGTTGTGCTTCCAAATTCTCCTTCTCCTCAAGGAGTGATGCATAGTCAAGTGAATAAGTAAGGCATTATCATTATATTAATGGGAGGAGTGGTTGTGAGTGACTTAAAGACGACAACCTTAAGTTGAGCATAATACTCAGTGAGAGCTATGAGCTCATCCTTGATAAGATTACAGCTTTTCTCAGTGAGCTCATAATCCTCAAAGTGTTTACATGGTCAACTTGAAGCTTGGCATGTTCAGGTTTTTCGAATTGATTCAAGGGTTCAACGAAGGCGACTGTGGCTCTGGGGTGCTAGTCCTTAGGGACGTGTGCACGAAGAATTTTCGGCTGTCATCGAGTGGGTTAGACCGGCCCCATTATGAGAGCGGCAACAACATGTCATTCTAGCGACGACAGTGGTCGTTTGGTGGTCTAGGGACATCGATATAATTTTTATTATGTTTAGAGTGCTTCGTACTTCTGAAGACAAACCTTTATAGTTGATCCGAGTCATCTTATATATACCGAACTCTAATTATCTCAACATGCATGATTCCACATTATTAAAATTGTTATAGCTGTTAGATTTACTAGCTTGATCCATTAGCGTCCGTCTGATCCGCGCATGAGAATCATCTATCATGCAACATGCATTAGTGCATTAAGTGGATTTTACTTTTTGAAAGTGGCCATTGCTGGCTTTCATTTCATAAGCAGGAAGAGAGCGGAAAACAGGTGTTGATCAAGAAAAAGAAAAGTTACACTGCCAGCTTAGCGGGCTTCTAAGCTAGCCTGTCAGCCTGATCGCTATCTCTCATGGCACGTCCCGGAAGGGGTGCTCGATGCATTTGGCTCCGGCGATCCTCCATTGCTCCATGTCCCGGCGGCAGGCTTCAGTGATGTTGTTTGCACTTGGGGTCTTTCCCCTGAAGGTGCACGCATTGCGCTCGATCCAAATGTGCCAGACGACCAAGGAGAGCATCGATCTGGTTCCCTTCCTTGTGCCTGGAGGTGCTCCATCGATGATCATCTGGACGCGCTCAGCCGTTGTTTTCCCCTGCTCCAGTTGTTGTGTGCCAGGGCACTGCACCCTGCCCAGGTTGCCACTGTGTTCCAGACTTGGACGACGAAGGTGCACTCCCAGAAGAGGTGCGATGAGGTCTCGAGGTGCCGCACACAGAACTGACAAAAGTAGCTGTGACATGCACAACTTTTCATGTCAACTTTTTTTTTTGCTTATGCAAAAAATTCGCACATAGTTTAAATCGTAACGACTGAATTAATATTCTGCATAATTTTTAGAAACTATACATCCAATTTCATGGCAACACATGTGGTATTATCTCGTTTTAAAAAGAAGGCGTCCCGGGAATTTTTCAAGCTGTTTGCCCGTGATTCTTTTTTCAGAACTTGTTTGCCCGTGACTGAAGAGTCCAAACGAGATTTTTTTTCCAGGGGAACCAAACGAGATTTGTTAGCGACGGGCGCCGCGGGGAGGGAGAAATCACTGTTCTGACCTTATACCGAAAGAATTGCATAAAATGAACTCGTCTGGAAAGTATTTCACGATCTGATCCTTTTAGCAACGCCAGAACCCGTGGCGTTTCTTCACAACCTAGAAACGCCGAGCTAGACTGCGTTGCATCGCCACATGGAAACGCCAAGCTAGATTGCGTTTCTGCCCATACGTGAAACGCCATGACCGTTGGCGTTGCTGGACTAATACAGTACTGTCGAATTGCTTTATGCTGTGCTATGCAAGCCAGCAACGCCATGCATCATGGCGTTTTCATGAAGTTTAGCAACGCCATGTCTCTTGGCGTTTCTGGCCAACATGCGAATATTTTTCTTTGATTGTTTCCTTGCAATTTATTTAGACTAGAAACGCCATAGTCCCTGGCGTTTCCAGAAACGCTAGCTAGCTTGGCGTTTCTGACCTGCCACGTCAGCGAGCAGCGCGTGCTCGGTTTAGGGCAGCAACGCTAGCTAGCTCGGCGTTTCTACGTTGGAATGAAACGCCACGGGTTCTGGCGTTGCTAAAAGGGTCAGATCGTGAAATACTTTCCAGACGAGTTCATGAACAGTGATTTCGTCCCCGCGGGGATCCCCATTCCCGGGCTCAGAACAAGCCCACGGGCTTGTTTAATCAGGGTGGCCCACGCTTAAAAAAAATAGTATCTCTAGTTCTCTACTAATTCCGGAAGGCGAACGCCGGAAGGGCCCACTCTACGCTAGGCGAGAAAAGGTTAAGCTGGACGTGGAAGCAGGTGGGCCCGCTGCCGGCGCCGCTACAGGCTAGTTGTAGTACCACCACCACTAATCACACTATTCGTCGTTCACTGCTGAGAGACGAGACCAGCTTCGTGGTGCTTTTCCAGCCGAAAAGAAGGGCAAGGAACATCAATCATGCACGCCTACTCGTACCACAAACCTTTTGTTTAGTGAGGCAGATTGGTTCAGATTATGCTATGTTATTCGCGGCGTGTAGAGCTGTAGTAGTTCTTGCTTTCCCGCAGGGCCGTCTGCACGCCAATATTCTAGCACGCCGTCGCCCGCCCAAGCGTACCACACACCGGGCATATAACTCGCTCTCGAGAATGTGGTGACTGAGACTGGTCGGCCGAACCTTCCTTCCCGATACACGGCAGCGCCGCAGCTGCCTGTCCAGCTCACGATCTGCCCAAGAAACGGTCGTTTCGACGCTGGCGTGCGTGCTCCCGAGGCGCGCGCACTGCATTTGCATGACGGGCCCGTTCGCGAGCTCTCGCCGGGCAAGGCACGCCGGGAGCGCGCGCGGCGTGTCCGTGTTCTGACCCCGGCCGGCCGGCGGGCACTGTCGGGGTCTGAACGTTCGTTTGGTCCTTGATTGGGCTGCTCGTAGTAGTACGTCTGCGGTGCCCAACGGCAGGCAGGGTTCGTATGGGTTGTTCATACGTACTTGATGCCGATCACACGTACGCGCATTTACCTCCATCCACTGAGCTGATGCGATTAAATGCCTGGCCGAGGAGGCTCTGGCTGGCTCCCTCGCCGTCACGCGGGGCCCTGCGCGGGGGTTAGCCGTTGCATCGGTTGCTCTTGCTCGGCCGTCCGGTACCTACCACAGCGCTTTCACTTTGCCGGCGGCCGGGCCAGAGCGAAATGGCACGCAGCAAAAGCAAGATGCAGAATCAGAAGCAGAAACACACACAGCAAAGGACACAATCCACCAAACGTACTAGTAAAAACATCGCACTGGATGGCTGCTCAAATTTGTTCATGCGTGACATGATATCGACAACAACACAAGTGAGAGAGAACAAAGGAAAAACGACGAGGGGCGAGTGAGTGAACGGGAAGCAAACAGGGGAAGGAAGGAAGCTTCACGCCACGCCAGTGCTACGCTACCGACGACCGGGGCTCCGCTCGCTTCCGCTCCCGTTGTTGCGTCTCCGCCAGCGCCTCGTCCTCGCCCTCCGACTCCGACTCCGCCAGCACCATCCGGCGGAGCGGGCTGGGGCCCAGGCGCCGGCGCTTGGCCGCCGTGGCGTGCCGCCGCCGGATCACCTCCATCTGGTTACGCCGCCGCGTGGCGCCCTCGTCCACCACGAACCGCCGCATCAGGTGGTCGTCCGTCAGCGACTTGCCGCGGAACACCGGCCGCCTCGCGGCCTCCCCGCCGCCCGACGCCCCGCGGTGCGGCTCGGCGCCCGGCGGCGGGGCCACCAGCGGATTGGCGTTCGCGTTCGCGCCGCACCCGGACGCCGACGCCGACGACGCGCGCGGGTAGCTGTAGCTCCGGCGCGGCGCCACGTCGCCCGGCTGGAAGTAGAGCGACGGCTCGTTGTAGGAGGAGATGGGCGCGCAGAGGCAGACGCGCGTGAACGACGCAGCCACGTTCAGCGACGACGACTTGCGCAGCCTCCCCGGGCCGGCCGGGGCCGCCGCAGCCTTGCCGGTGGCCGACACCCCCGCCGCCGCGGCCGCCTTCGTCGTCGTCGGCGCCCCCGCCGGCTGCTTCCAGATGAGGAGCAGCAGCTCCACCGCGCGCTGGTACCACGGCGACTTCTTGGACAGGCCTCTCGCTCTGCCGTCTTTCGATCTGCATGCAGGCCATCACTCACGTCAGCCGACACGAACCTCCAGAATTGTCTCAACAACAAAACATTGAGCGCGCCCGCGCACACGCGAGCTAGCTCACAGGATCGATGGTGGGAGGGTGTGTGTACCTTGGTTGGTGTGTGTTCTTGGCCATGTTTTGCACCAAGAGGTGGTGGAGGAACATCTGGGCCGGCGCGCGCGGGGAGAAGACGGTGAGGAGTTGAACTGAGGTCACATCAGGTTGTCACATTCGTACTGGCATGCGATGCGAGTGAGAGGATCTCCATGGTCATGCACGGGCTGGAGTTAGTTAAGGCCTTGAGAGGGTCAGGGGGAGGGGCAGTTTGGTCTTGTTGCTCTGGGTTGCACTTGCAGTACACCGCAGGAGCATGTCAAAGTTCTCTGGAGGGAATAAGGCCTTTTTTCTGGGGACCATTCCAAAACTTAACTACGGAACTTGAAGACGCGTATATGTGCTCTGGGCCTGTGGTGGGGCAGGGAACTGAATTACCACTGAAGATTTGATGATGGTGCTATGTAACGTCACACTGAAAAGTGTGTGTGTGCAGTGCAAAACATACATACGATTGATGTACTCTGTCCACCAAGTCGGCATGAGCCGTCAATTTTTAACTTAAGGTCCAATGGCTGGTAGGAGTATTACTTAAGTTCAGTTTTTTTTTGTTGAGGGAACTTAAGTTCAGTTTTGACAGTGTCCTGGACATCATGCCTGAGGGTGCCTGATACGTTGATGCCTATTTTTAAGGTGGGGGGCTATTTTTAATCTGCCTTTTACTTCTGCAAGTTAGGAAACAGATTATAGTGCCCTTAAACCTCGAAGGCGAATTAAGGAAACACATAACTATTAAGATTGATGTTATATATTTCTTCCAAATTTGGTTTCATCACAATTTCACAAAGCAACAAGACGCGCTGATTTTTTTTGGGCACCGCTAGGCGCCGGTCGAAACCCACCCACCCAGGTCGGTCGCATCAACTCATACAGAGAGAGGAGAGCCGCAACGAGCACCATCGACCCCTCCCTCCCTTGCCCTCCCAGAACACGTGATACGCTCTGACCACGAAGCACCACCATCTCACCGCTAGTCGCCGACCCTTGCATAACCGCGTCCCCGTGCTTGAGAACAACTCTCCCTGGAGCTTGCAACACCCATCCGCGCCGATTCCAGCATGGCGGCGCCGTTGTAGCACGCTTTCCTGGTGGTTGTCGTTGCAACACCTAGTTGCCACCATCATAACACACCCGTCACAACACCACCATGCCGCCATTGCAGCTCCCTGAGTCACCGCTCCCATCATCATCAGCTTTTTCCATCGTCAGGCGAAGCTTTTTCCATCGCCGGGCGAAGCTTTTTCCACCGCCGGGTGCAGCTTCGCGGTTGTGCGATGGCCGTCCAACTTCCTTCGTCTCCCGGTGGCGTCTCTCTGGTTGAAGATTTGGCGTCGCCCGTTGAAGTTTTCTCGGTCGCCGGTTGCAGCTTTTGCGACACTCCTTGCCGTTGGTTTGAGCATCTTGTGCCACCGGTTGCAGCACACCTTGCTGCTGGTTGAATCCATCTCGAGCACCGCAGCCCTCCCTCATCGCCCGTCCCCATGACATGATCGGTCCCAGCACGATGCCTCACTGGTCGTAGCATCTGCGCAGCATGGGTGTTGCCACCGCGGTACCGTGCCTCACCGACTTCTAGCACCGCGTCTCACATGTTGCATCACCATTCCTTGCCGGTTACAGTATGTGGCTGGCATGATAGCAGCACACGATCTCCCCCCCCCCCCCCGGCGTGGGCGTTGCCATTGCAGCTCCGCTTGTGGCTGAAACGGGAGAGGAACGGGTAGGCATGACCATGGCTGGGGAAAAGGAGAGAGGTTTGTCCCTATCATAGCGAGCCGTGGTTGTTCCTACCTTGGAGCAGTCCGAGGTCGTTCCTTGCCGTGCGCGCGTGACAGTGTCTCGCAACACAGGCGAGCCTCACGGCGGGGTGATGGGAGCCTCTCTCACTGGGCGGACACACACAAGAGAAGATTGGGGGTGGGCGTGCGACGGTGGCTAGAATTTTGGAGGAACGAGAGGTTGGTGCTGCACGTGAAAAGATAAGGGCGGGATGGGTGATTTGCCGAACCCATTCAAGGACGCGTGCCGATAGGAGGTGACGTGCGAAAGCTGTGGCCGGTCACCCGACTTAAATCATTTACCTTTTTTGTGCTAAGATGTGCATTTTAGTAGAAAAAATAATGTCAAATATTAATAATTGAACCAAGTCTCTTCCATGCCACCACCTTGGCCCTCTCTCTCTCCGATTCATCCGCCGGCTAGAGGAGTGGGGACCCATCTTTTTTGTTTTTACTTCTTATTTACCTTAGATTTTTATTTCTCTAACGGCATCAACAAGGTGTGCGGCGATGATGCGTTGGAATAAGCTTTCTCCGGCCTTGCCCTACATGGACGACGACTGATATAGCACCGACGAAGGGCTTGCGAGGATTGTTGTTGCAGATTTGTTGGCTCTTTTTAGATATTGGCACTTGGTGTGTCAATAAAGGGAAGCAATTGACTAGATCTTGGTGAGCTGACGTCAACCTCGTCTTTCGGTTTGTTCTACGGCATGACTCCGCTTCTTCAACCCTCCTGTACTAGTGGTGAAGGATTTCAAGCCTACAGTTCATGGGGTGATGGCCCAACCGATATTCCTCCAATGGTTACTAGATTTCGTTTCTAGCGACGAGTGGCTATTGCAGTCTTCAAAGTCTGGTATAATGGGGGCGTTTGCAGGTTCAGTGCATTTCTGAAGCTTCGACACATGGAAGACAATAGAAAGAAGAAGATGTCCAGTATGATTTTCAATGACATTCTTTCTATGGTCGTTATGTGTCTCGTTCTCTTTTGTTTGTAATGTTTAATGCTTTCATTGATAAATTTTAGTTATAAGATGCCGTCATTGTCGGGTGTCTTTTCTCGAAAAAAATATTAATCACCGGAGAGAAAAAATGTATGTATGGATTATTAATCATGTAAATAATTTAGACAAACTTCACTTCACTTCTGCCAATTGTACCATGCCACACATACACAATTTTATTTCCTTTTTTGAGTTTTTTTTAACACAGTACAGACGCAAGCGCTCATATACACACGCATACACTCACCCCTATGAACGCACACACGCACACCCTACCCCTATGAGCACCTCCGAAAAACTGAGCCGGCATATCATCTTGAAATTCACGAAGTCACCGTAGGCACCTCGTCGTCGACGGGAACGTCTCCTCCCACTGAATGCGCATCACCGAAAATCCTGAAATAAATCTAAGAATAAATACGAGCACCAAGATTTGAACCCTGGTGGGCTGGGGATACCACAGTCCCTCTAACCATCCAACCACAGGTTGATTCGCTCCTTTTTTGAGTTGAAATATAAATAATTTCAACGGACATATTTAAGTGCACAAACAAAATCCTTAGATGACTAAATATATCACATGATATTTTTCTCCCAACAACGTAGGATATTTTACATTGAACCAACATGCATATTATATATGAAAGTTACTGTTTGTAACGAGAGGGCATCAAATCTAACAAGAGTTTTTTAGTTGGCAAGAATATTTCTTATTTCTCTTTTGATTGCTACATTTTTTTATTACCTTTGGGCAATCGATGGTAGGATCAACCTATGCTCTATTACCTTCTATGAAGTAAGTGGGAGTTCTTAAAATTCCTCCCAAGAAGATTAGGGTTTCTGCCCCCTTGCCGTTGCCGCCGGTCCGCCCCGCCTCCGGTGACCCTTGGGTCTTGGAGGTGCGGTGGACTTGGGATCTCGTCCTTGCCTTAGGTAATTTTAGTGTCTTAGCCCGTCTTTCGAACTGTCTACTACAATAAGATTTGCTCGGCTCCGGTAAATGAGGGGCGCCGATGGCGGCGCGTCTTTGGTTCATTCCAGTTCTAGTTGTCGTTTCTAGGTGGTCCACGGACCGGGTTCTAATTTTTAACACTTGTGATGATATTTGTACTTCCGTTGCAAATTATTAATAGATTGAAGGGACTTGTTGGCAAAAAACGATGTTACTGGGTCGGAATATAAGGGCTAGTCGCCACTTCTTTTTCTAGAACGTGACCCTAGCAGAATACATCAGGCCTCTTATAAAATGCAGTATTCTTATGTCGCATACCTAGTACTACAATACAAGCAACCGCAAGAACGTACGTATGTCCTACCAGTATATATTATCCTGCATCCATGATTTCTTTTTTCGCGAATACGCAAAGCTTGCGTATCATTCATTGATAGGTAGAAGAGAAATACAGAGGCATACAAGAGAAGAGAGAAGCACCACACAAGGTGTGGGAAAAACAAAGAGGGATACAACACAGCACCAAACTCTTCTAGCTCGAACTCTAGCCGACAAGGCAAAGAGGCGAGATACAAGGTATCAAGGCCGCGCCGTGACCAATGCCGGGCACCATCATCACACAACCACGACTTCACGACGGACCGGATCAACGTACCTCCCACCTATGCGCCTAGAAGATCGGCAAGTGGGGTGCAGGACCTGGCCGGGCTAGAAGGAGAAGCCATGGAGAGAGTGCCGTCAAGGCCGTACATTGCGCCCCGGATACCCATGCCAAGAGGAGCAGCCTGGACCAGCAAAGCATCCAAAATCTTCCGATCCAACACCAAACACACCACGAGCAACAAGACCGCGCCTTCGTGAAGGATACGACGCCGAGACGCCGCCGCTGTCCGATCTAGTGAACTAGATCTAGGGTTTCCCCTGATACTCGCGTAGGGGCGCGGAGAAGAGGCCATGGCGGCACCTCCAAGAAGGAAACGGCACCCGCAGGTGTCGCTGCCGCCAGCATCGGTGAGCCGAGCAAGGCTTTCGCCCTGGCCAAAGTCCGCACAATCCCAAGCGCTACTGGATCCGGATTCGAAGATGCAGAAAGCAAAGTAGGCCAAGACCACACCACCGGAAGAAGAGCCGCACCCATCGTCGGGGAAGTTGACAACGGGCGCCGCCGGACGCTCCACCACAGACAGACCACAGGACAGATCGAGCCAGGGGAGGCCTGAATCCATCGCCAACGGCACCACAACCAGCCCGAGAGGAAGAGGCATGGCTGGGACGAGGCTCCGCCGCCGGGAGCGCGCCGGACAGCCGGAGGCCAGGAGTCAACAGCCCCACCACGGCCAGCCAAAGAGGAGGCACGGCCGGGACAAGGCCCTGCCGCCGGGAAGACGCCGGACGACCAGGGCCAGGGGGTGGGAGGCTGCGCGAGGTGGAGCTCGTGGGAGGGGGGAGGGGGGACGCGCCGCACCCGGCGACGCCGGTGACCATGGCGGGGAGGGACCGCGGCGGCGCAGCCAGATCCACCACCGGAGAGGAGCCGCCAGGACAGCCACCAGGAGGCGTGGAGGAGAAGGGGCGCCACCGGATCAGCCGCCAGCAGGCGCGACGCCGGCCGCCAGGCCGCGGGAGAGCCGCCGACGGACCACAGGAGGCGGGCCGCCCGCCGTGGGCCTAGCGCGAGAAAGCCACACCACGGGGTGAGACCCCGCCGCCGCCGCCACGACGCGGGCTTCGCCCGGTGGTGGCCTCCGGCGGCGGCGAGGGGAGTCGCTGGGGGGGGGGGTGGCGGCGGCGGCGCAATTGGGGGCTGCCGCCCGTGTCGCCTAGGGTAGGCGACGCGGGGGCCGAGCGGAGTGGATTCTCTGCATCCATGATTTCGGGAGAGACCAAACCAACGCTGCGGAATTCCAGCGCTACATCTCAAAGAAGAAGCAAAGATATACATATTCAGGTACTAGCCTTTTTACAAGCTTGATCGACACTGCTGTCTTCCTTTTCTTTGCTGCATGCATGTTAGCATGCATCCGCTTTTCCTTTGGCTTTTTTCATGGACTGCATCATACCAGTATCATACAATAACAGTTCTAGTGCTAGCGAGCAACCAATGGCTACCGGGCTACACCTGCACGGCTAGGGAGGTAGTTAAGGCCGCATCGCTTTGAGCCATACTACTATAATCTCTCTGTGTCGGCCAATACCAAATCCATCTGGTAGTACGTAGTACCACGGGCTGCGATCCTACAGCCTACACTGTACTACATGCCTCTGCATTTGGAGCCTGAGGCATCAGCAAAGATTTCTTCTAGTCCTTGTAAGATATATGCTACCACCCCTATGCTATGCCCACTTTATATTGCTGGTACAAAATTTAATAGGGGTTTAGGTCATTTCAGTGTCCTTATGTACTTGGCACAATGAAATTTCTTCCCATGTACTGGTCCGAAATTGAAATTTGAAACGGTTGGGTGTGCAACAGCGATCGTCCGGGTCTGTTTTTCTTTGATCAACTACCTTTGAGGGTATGGAAAGCTGATTAGCGAAAGCTAATTTGATGTGTTTAGTTTAGAGTTTAGGCCGGCTCTAGTGCCTATGTTGGAAGGACAAGTTGGTGGACCGAGAGGAACGGCGTGCCCTTGGCCGACGATGAGAGGGGAACAGGAACATGGAGGGGGTGGAAAGGCCAGGCGGCCATGGCACAACTGTTCCCATCGTGGAGCACGTACGTACGTAAGTACATGCACATTATACATGCTCCATGATGCAAATTGAGAACTGATCAAGCTTTGGGGCTATGATAATTGATTGAGCATTTTCTATGGCCAGTTGATGGATCGGCGCAGGGAGGGAGCCATGATGATATCCGTGTTGGATCGGAGGTATAAAAGAGAGCAAAAGCTAGCTCATAGGCCATGGGAAAGGCGAGGGAGGGAGGGAAAGGGGCCATGATCGTTCAGACCTTGATGCCGCCTTGTTAGGCTGGCCTCGCCGCTAAAGATCGAGGATCGTATCCATCTCCATCATTCGGTTTCGTCGAGCTTTAGCTTTAGATAGACCTAGCCTGCCGTCGCAAAAGCAGAGTGAGATGGCACCGCGTGGAGGAACGGATGCCGGATGCCGGATGGGCCACCGCGAAGTGCTAGGAAGTGGGTGGTACTAAACGAAGCTCGATCGATCGGCGATATTCTTCCCGGGTAAGGCCACCGGACAGCACGCCCTGAACCCAGAATCTCACTTTAGTTTCGATGATCCGAAGAATCTCTCCATAATTCGATTGGTTTCTCGTCCGTTCGGTAGTGCTCTCGTGATGATCTTGTGCCCGCCAACTATCAAGAGCTAGGCACAAATGGCGATGGATTTGCTTGCCTGCAGTTACAAGAAGAAAAGGAAAATGCTTCGTGGTGGCAGTAATTCTGTGATAGGATAGCTGTTGGTAGAGACAGGGAAGGGCGAGCAGGGGCTAGACCCCTGCCAATCGCTCGCCACCCTCAACAAATTTTAGCAGGCCATATACCACATGTACACGCTAATGTCCGGCTGGCCGCAGCTAATTACTCATTAGCCCATATGTTTAATGATGATGGTAAATCCCAAAGCCCAGCAGGCAATAGCCCATTTACGGTCGTGGGTGGCTTATTGTGACCGATGAATCGATCTGTACGTGACCTGCGTATGTGCATGTCTGCACTTCCGCTAGGGTTTTGCCGCTGCCGCCGGCCGGATATAAAACTTCCGTTCAGATTTGATTGTTGCCGTCATCCTAGGGCACAGCAGCTGCTGCTGCAAGCGGCCTAGCGCTTGAGCACTTGGTAGAGGGTCGCAGCATCTCGGTCTTCACAACTGTACGTTTGCCGTGCGCCGTCGTCCACAACGCATTGGTCCAGTCTTTGAACCTGGGGGCGTAGCTCAGGCGAGTCATCTCTAGACTTAAGGTATATCATTACGAACTTTTAAAGATTGTTAGTTAGGTTTTTTTTTGTTAGATATATTTTGAATTACATACTAGTTAGATTGATGCAGAGTACACTGATGTACAATTACACAAGGCAAAATCCAAATGATTGATTTGGAACTCTAGTATATTTAGTTTTAAAGTTTGTTACTTTTCAAGATGAAGATGAACAATAAAGTATCACCTTATTTTTTGATGAAATTCTGAGGAGATGGAGCTAGCTCGGTCCTCATTTAACTTGGTATACAAACTACCGACTAAAGTATTGTGTCGCCGGTGGTAGAATTTTAACCGTAAGCTCAAATTGAAAAAACACATCATATGACAACACTTTTGTAGTTACTAGTTTTCCTGCCTCGCCCCCCCTATGTTCAAATCCTGGCTCCGTCCCTGGTAGGCCAATCACTGATTTAACTGGATGATGGCACTGTCTGATTAGGAGCTCATGATTTCACTAACATGCGTCTAAACGGATTGTTAGAGTTGTGTCGAATATAGTGTACAAGGTAGGTTACAGTTGGACTTGTAGTTGTATTGTGTTTAGATAGGATATGGAGTCATGTCCTAATAAGAAACTTGTATCCTAGGTCTCTCATATAATATATAGCATTAGAAAACTTGTATCTTAGGTCTCTCATATATACCGGGGATAGACACACGATGTAACATATGCCAACATAATAGGACAGGAACGCAGGGGAAGCCGGCGGCATGTGCCGGCGTCCAGGGCGGCCGGGTGCGATATTGTAGCGGTGTCATGGGGAGAAGCGCCCATAGCCAGGCCCCGGAGATGTAGTCATATCAGTGAACCTCGTTAACAAATCTTGATGTCGTGCTCGTGTAATTGCTGGGTCCTCGGATGATCGACGAAGTGTCTCGGATTTATTGTAATAAGTGGTATTCGAGGAGGTCGCTGATTGTTGATCTCGATCGAGTCTGGGATGCAGCCGGCTACGGCGTGGTTCTCAGCGAAATTGGAATAAAGGCAAGATCAGAGACATACGCGTGTGCGTATGGCGGCAGGCGAAAGCATCGGCGGCAGCGCGAGACGTGCGGCGATCGATCTGGCGAGCGTACATACGCGAAATTCCTGGCGAGGTCGGATCGAGCAGGCGTCGTGTCGTGGTGTTCCAGGTCGGACTCGGTCTCGACGAGATCGATACGGTGATCAAAGGAACGTTGAGACACGGCGGCCCAGTCCGAGGCGCGCATGGGTGGCAGACGCAGCAATAGTGGCCAGGCGTGCCTGAGGAGCAGCTCATGGGCTGGCGCGTGTGCACACTAAAGCCCACGCGGTGGCAGACGTGTGCGCTGGAAGCCCTGGATCAGTTGCACTGCATGATTGTCGTGTGTACCGGAGGCCCCAATGTGTCGATTGTGCATGAAATATTGAGTCATTGTAATAGTTTTAGCTCTTGCTTATTTATTCATGAGTGTAGGAACTTTAATTTCGAGGCTCATAATCTCGTTAAATTTGCTTGTAAGCTAGGAGTGGGTCGTCATATTTGGTTGGGCACCCCTCATGACCCAACCCGTGTACCTATGACCTTCTCTTTGAATGAACTAGTAAGCATGCATGTGCAATGCACGTCTTCGTTGATACCCATATGTTAGAACCGATCCAACTGGATATACAACAGAAGTATCCAACCAAATGTATGTGCATACACATCATCAACACTATTCACGCATACCTCTTGCTCTTTTCGTTGTATCTGTGATTATTGTGCAAAGAATAGTTGTCATGGACCGGATACATTTTCCTCCCGACTCAACCTTCCAACCCCGCCTGAAATTTGGAAGAGAATAAACAAAACTACAAAAGCCAACACTGGGCCTTAAAGACCTAAGTGCCCAAAGGATTCGTTCTACTCAACTCTAACCTGACAGGTACAACAAAGAATCATCTTGCAAGGACAAGAGATAAAAAAAGCATATGACCTTGATGAGATTAGTAAAATTCAGAATGATCCAACATAAATGTAATGCTATGAAAAATTCCACCCCATGGAAAATAGGGAAAATATGTCTTTCTAAATATGTAACATTCTCCAAGATAACTCATGGGCCTCACTAGAACAAATCCTATAGAATGAATCTCACATCTTTACAGTGGACCGATATAACAGTTACATTCAGATTCATAACTTGTAAATAAAATCTTATTACAATAGAATATATGAATGGCACGTGATTCCATACTTCTCTTAAATTCAGAATTTGGATACTATGCAACAGATATGAATGACACTTCCAAGCTAGGAGTATCACAATTATGGAGTCAATCAGGAAGCAATCTATACCAAAGAAATCAAATTAATTTAATAATCCTAATAGCAGCAAGCCATGTTGTAAGTAGGGAATTTCGATACAACTATGTACATCGAAGTGTTGCAGACAGCAGATTATGTGTCAGGAGCAGGAAAGGTAGCAGCAAGAAAAATCACGTCAGATAGAACAGCTCAACAGAACTCCTTGAATCATTAGAACTCCTTGGTAAAAGTATAGACATATTCTGCATCAACTAATGCGAGTACTGTCATACAGAGACAAATAGTAATATGAACTCTTGCCAAATGAGGATGCACAAACACAACATTATATTCCCCTATATGATTGCTCTCTCAGGAATAAAACATAGTTATATTTTAAACGGCATTAGTATGAAACAACAAATCAACTATTTCTCTAAAAAAAGAAAGAAGATCCATTGCTAAGAATGTTTTAGCTTATGTTAGGATGTGGCGACCACGGAAGATATAGTCTGATGTCCCATTGCCGCAGCACATCCACACACTTACATAGTCAAATTATGTACAACAAAGATTAATACTTGGATAAGAAAGTTTTAGATTTTTTAGATGATCTGATGTAGAGATTGTGGAAGAAATCATGTGTTAATCTCTGAATTGGCTCAGATAAAATGTGAACTATACTGACTGAAGTTGGCGAGTGAAAAAGAAGAGTTTGGTCACCATAAATGAACATTGCAGATATGCTACATCAAAGTATTCTTTCTCTTGCCAATATCAATAAAACTGAGCATCAGAACATATCATGGATTGCCATATTCAGATTAGCCCCATCATTGTATTCTCAGGTTATGAATTCACTTTAGAAAAAAAAATAGGCATTGCATTTATACAGAATGTATGGTAAGGTGTATTATCCAAACCGAAGTGATATATGTTAAACGACCACCGCCTACCAAACTTCATGATTAGAACATTGATAAACCAAGAAAAACACAAAACTATTTAGTCAAAGCCATGTCCATCTTTCTAAGATCACGTGTGATCCACATGGTAGTCGGGCTTTTGGACCAAAGTGGTAGAGACCTGCAATAGAAGGTTGTCTGCACCGAGGACAAGAACGCAAACTGAAGGAGTTAACTGACAAAGAAAAACAATAGTTGAAGAAATACTAAGTTAACTGACGAAGAGAAGTGCATGAAGCAGCAAACAAATGTGTTAGTGGACCAACCTGAAGAAGACAAAGTCCTACCCGGAAGATAAAAAAAGTCTGTGGCCTCCTTCGACTTGGTAGGCTGCTTAACCAGAGGAAATATTTCAAGGCGAGGCATCAAAGGAAACGACAACAAGCTGAACTCTGAATATCACCTACCTGTTTCCCAACCCTGCTTCCCTCTGCATCTCACCCACCTTCTTCCTGTACCCGAAGGAAGAGAGACCCTGGAAGCTGATTCTTGCCTCTGCTTGAATAAGGTTCGTAATACAAAGTTCAGCAGACACAAGTTCGTCCCAAGTGTTATTATCCAAGTTAAGAATTTCCATATCGCCACAATTATTCTCAACACACTGTCAAACGCACACTATCATCAATAAGTAGACATGATTTGCCTTCATAGACGGATATTCTCATCAGTAAGTAGACATGATTTGCCTTCATAGACGGATACTCATCACTACTAAGACACAAGGATTTGCATTACCAGATGGTACATCGCTCATCGGCAGCGTGGTTTAGAACAGCAGCGGCACCACAATCAGATGAATAAAAAACACTGTGCCTCTCGGATCCACTGCCTCCCAAGTCCCAACGCCTAAGATGGGGAAGACCACCAACAGAACCGCAGGTCAACTCCCGTACACAGAGAAATATCATGGAGGTGGGCGCGTCAGCCGGCGGGGCGCATCGGCTTCGGCTGCAGTGGTCGCCCCGGGACGTGGGCAGAGGAGCACCTGCACGGATGAGAAGGCTCTCACATGACATCGGAAGCGGCGACCAGAGGCATGTCGGGGAAGGCGGCGTGCATGGATTGACAGCTGCGTTAGTTGGGCTGGTGTGTCGGGGCAAGCTCCGCCGCCGACTCAGGTCGAGCCTGCTGCGTCCTGCGCCGCCGCCGCCGCTCGACAGAGGAGAGGGACAACACCGCCGCCAGCGCAGGCCGAGCCCGCTGCTTGAGGGAGGAGAGCGACCCCGGCGCCGCCGACGCAGGACAAGCTTCGCCCGGCTGCGTCCTGTAGCGGCGGCGAGGATGAGAGAGGAGGGAGGGGGAGGTAGGGAACGATGGAAGCGGGTGAAATCGATCTGCAAATCAGGGTGTTGCCGGCGGGGCCACGGGAATTGAGGGACGTGGAACGGGAGGATTGGCAGACCGCGTTTGGCAGAACATTTGATCTAAGCCGTTGATCTAGGTCGCAGACCATTGACATAATATGGACAGTAGGATATGTTTAAGTTGATTTGATCGGAGGGTCACGGTAACCTT
The DNA here is from genome assembly GCA_011799875.1 of Thinopyrum elongatum. Classification (NCBI taxonomy): domain Eukaryota; kingdom Viridiplantae; phylum Streptophyta; class Magnoliopsida; order Poales; family Poaceae; genus Thinopyrum; species Thinopyrum elongatum. Next base: position 498,931,478 of record CM022298.1, on the reverse strand, counting down.
GTGTACAGTTTGTTGTGTGGCTTTAGAGGAGTTTATGTTTACTCTTTTAATAGTAGTATAGATAAAGACAGCGAGATTTCTCAAAAAAAAAGTTGCACTGCATGATTGTCGTGTGTATGGCTGCCGGTTGTTTGAAGCTGAGTCACGGAAAGAGCATACGAAGTAGCGAAGGCACCTGATGAGATTTGTTTGGAAAAAAAGGAAGCAACCGGAACCACGTGTGTGTACAAGAGCAGTTTTGGTTGGATCAAGTTCGATCTATTTTCTGCTATAGGATGCATGGAGAAGCAGCAACAAAACAGTGACATGAAAAAAGGAAGTTTTTTCTGGATCGGTTTGCTGAGATGGCTTGGAACACGTGGATAGGCTGCGGAGGCGCGGACAAGCGCGTCACGAGGGTCATGCAAACACAGGGCGTCTAAGACATGCACGGATGTGCAATCGGTCGTGATGCAGGGTGGAGCATGATTACAGCCGGACATGTTCAGCTGGGTCGGACTAGACAGTCTGACGGATCGACGCAAATCGGTTGGTACAGAAGACGGTGGTGGGATCGGCGACGATGACATAGGGGCGTGATGCTGATGGTGACCGACTTCTGGGCGTGGAAACACGTAGCGCAGGCCCCGAGGGCTTGTGTGGCTTCGACAAGACTATGACGCGGGGTTGATTCAAAACGGTGCACATGGGAGCTTGAAGTCAACGGGGCGCGAGAGTGGACCGATCATCTACCATGGAGTCATGTTGAAGGTGGAGCTGGATTGAGGGGCTACGACGTAAGTGCACAGAGAATCGAAGCCTATTTCAGCGGGGGTAAGAAGCGAGGGACACGTAATTCGGACTGGAGCCCAGTGGTCTGATGGAAGCGTGAAACTCGTCATCGGTCGGTGATGATCGGTGGTACTCTGCAGTGTGGGCTGAGTGGTGTGGGTTCGCGACCCTTGAGACTCGAACAAGACAGCGGAGGCTCGACGCGGTGATAGCGGCGAGGTGTGTGGTATACACGGGGCATGGAGACGGGCCAGGCTCTGGTGGTCATACATGTGGTGAGACAGCTGCGAATTTGACTCGGGATGACTACAAGCAATGGTGAAATTCCTTCATGTTTCAGACAGGCGGTCAAGGAAGAGCGGTGATGTTGAGTTCAGGTAACTCTTATATGTGACACTCAATATGTGAGTTGTTCACTTTCACGCAGGTCAGTGATCACTGTGTGACGGCGTTTGACTGATACTCTGGAAGTTGGGAGCGCAAACTAGAGTAATGTGGAACTTAATTTCGCTCGAGCATTGACTGTGGTCAAGAAAAGGAGGGACTACAAGTTGTAGGTGGAGTCACATGGAGTCTTTGGAGTAGCAGCGGTACTCATGGGATAAGCTCAAGTCCAATGTACATGGAAGTTTGACGCATTGACGAATTCAAGATGATGGAGAATATTCGCCAAGGTGAACTTTGTTAGAGTTGTGTCGAATATAGTGTACAAGGTAGGTTACAGTTGGACTTGTAGTTGTATTGTGTTTAGATAGGATATGGAGTCGTGTCCTAATAGGAAACGTGTATCCTAGGTCTCTCATATATAGCGGGGGTAGACACACGATGTAACCTATGCCAACATAATAGCACATGAACGCAGGGGAAGCCGGCGGCATGTGCCGGCGTCCAGGACGGCCGGGTGCGGTATTGTAGCGGTGTCATGGGGAAGAGCGCCTATAGTCAGGCCCTGGGGATGTAGTCATATCGGTGAACCTCGTTAACAAATCTCAGTGTCGTGCTCGTGTAATTGCTGGGTTCTCGGATGACCGACGAAGTGCCTCGGATTTATTATAACGCAGATTTCTGCCTTTTTCTTTCTTTCCACGTGATACTAAACGGATTACTGTGAACAGAGACCTTCCCTAGCGCTCTGCTCTGAGTTCTGACGAAGTACAAAGCATCTGCAACAGGGAAGGTTGGCGCAGGGAACAGAGCATCTGCGACTCAACCTGTTCTTTCGATGCAAGAAAGAAGCCGAATCTGTGATTGAGGCTACGGAGTGGGAGAAAGAACTTTGGCCGGCACGGCACGGCAGGCAGCTGGAGCTGGTCAAAAGTCTGATCAGCCAAGGCCTATCTATAGTGCTCAATTTGCCGGCACGTCATGGACATGGGCCTCCCTCCCCCCTCCTCTCGTAGCCGCTGGTAGCTGGTCCATGCTTGCATCCATGGAGGGGACAGCAGCAGAAACCCCTCGACGGGCCGTAGGTCCGAAGCAATCGAGTTCGCCGTCTGGCTCCGCGCCGTGCTTGCCATGTTCCTTTGCAGTAGCAGGAACGCGACGCCACCATGGGTTCATGCGTCTTCAGGTTTGTTTGTGTGTGGTGGTGTGCACGCGACCTGCCATCGATCGTGTTTTCGTGCAGGCCTGTGTAGGGGGCGATTCGGAGCCAAGGCTCAGCTGGGCCCGCCTACGAACAATAAATTATAAAAAAATATAGTGAACAAATTTTAAAAATAATTTTTTTGGCATGCATGATGCTTGGGTGCGTAATGGCGTGTAGCGTTTCTACATTTGAGGAGTTCGTGAGAAAAAAAAAACAAATTTGACCTCTGAAAAAAACTTTGAAAGAGTGTACTGTATAGATCATAATTTTTAATAGGGAAACAAGTATTGGTGTTTTGACGCTCAGTCATGCGGATCATAAACCCAATGCAGCCCAGACAATCAAACGGGCCAAATTTGCACTACAAGGGTCTGGTTGGGCTGGATGCAGCTTATCAAACACGTCATGTATTTCTCTTGTTTCGAAGCTCCCACCTATCAAGTATAAGTGGCACTAAAAAACATATCAAGCTTAAGTAGAGATGGGATTGCTTTCTTCCTATGGCCATCCCGAACATGAAACTAACCCAGGTATGGTAAGCCAATAGCTCTCCACCCCAAGAGTTGACATCGAGCTTGGAGAATCTATCAAATCCTTGAGCATGTGCCATGTATAAATGGAGAATCTGCATACTTTGGATCCACTCCTTTCCTATACCGCACCCTCTGCCTATTACGATCAATACCCAGAAAGTTGTTTCCTTGGGAGAAGAGGTAGTTCACAAACCAGTACTAAATAAGGCAAATGTGCTAATCTCAAAGTGACAAATCAATCATTTTACCTCGGCATATCTCCTCGGGATATCACATGTATCACCATCTGAAATATCACCATTCGAAATATCTCATAGTTGTGCACGCAGAGATCCTCGCGCTTAATAGGCTTTATCTTGCCTAACAACCAACTATCAAACATTTGTTTCATGAAAAATGGAACATTATCGTGGCAAACGTGAATTTAGAATAACCATCATTGCATTAATCAGAATCTTCAAAACCAAGCTCAAAGTGATGCCCTGGCATAACGAGCTAAACTTGGTAAGGACTAGATCCATAACATAAAAAAGGCATCACTTATTTTTCTCCGTCGGGTCAAATATCACAAACATCACCAGCAAGCATCAATCAAGAACTCATCTACATTAATCAAGAATTCATCTATGTGTTCGTTGATACTCTAACAGTTTGGATGCCATGAAGCTCACTATCGAAACCAAGATCGAATGTTGTTGCCTGACTAGCAACATGGTTATCCAACTTCACTGCCTCATCTATTTCTGCATATGAAATACATATTGCAGAAAATCAAATATTAGTTGCAACCGGTGATTAATAAAATAACAATAACAATGATGTTGCCCTGCAAATATCGAACCCAACTCATCTATAAATTTTTCTTTGATGGAACAAAGAGTCTCCTCTATGTGCGTAGTTTAAACCTGATCATCAATCTTCTCAATCGCGGATCAATCAATGATGACACTATACTCGCCACTCAGCCTCTTCACGATATCTTGTTCCCACCGAGATCCGTAAGATCTCCCATTGTCGATGCATTTGAACAAACTCTTCAAATGTGGCCGGATTTTGATGAGAAAAATTGATAAGATCACCCATGTTCTCAAATTCAAGACCTATGGTAGCATCCTCACCCTCATCCTCCACGATCATGTTGTGCATGATCAGACAACATGTCATCACCTCCCACAAGGTCTCCGGATCTCATTGTTTAGCAGGTCTATGAACAACTGCAAAACCTGCCTGCAAAACTCCAAAAGTCCTCTTAACATCCTTCCGAGTTGCTTCTTGTCGTTGGGCATAGTGAGACTTTTTCTGACCAATTGGGTTAAAGATGGTGTTCACAAAGGTAGCCCAAGGAGTATAGATACCGTCAACCAGATAGTATGTATGCTCATTGATAGTATAGTGGCAAGTGCTACTTGTGAGTTGCGTTGGGATTTTCTCGAAGAGGAGAGGATGATGCAATACAGTAGAGATAAGTATTTCCCTCAGTTAAGAACCAAGGTTATCAATCCAGTAGGAGAACCACGCAACACCTCGTGAACAGCACTTGCACACAAAATAACAAATACCTGCACCCAACGCGAACAAGGGGTTGTCAATCCCTTGGCGGTTAATTGCAATGATCAAATCTTGTATAGGTAGATGGATAAATAAAACACAAAATAAAATAAAGCGAAGAAAATTGCAGTAAGGTAATTTTTGATTTTTGATATATGATGAAAATAGACCCGTGGGCCATAGTTTTCAGTAGAGGCTTCTCTTCTGAAAATAGCATACGGTGGGTAAACAAATTACTGTTGGGCAATTGATTGAAAAGCGAATAATCATGATGATATCTAAGGCAATGATCATGTATATAGGCATCACGTCTGAGACAAGTAGACCGAAACGATTCTGCATCTACTACTATCACTCCACACATCGACCACTATCCAGCATGCATCTAGAGTATTAAGTTTATAAAGAACGGAGCACCGCCTTAAGCAAGATGACATGATGTAGACAAAGTAAACTCACGCATGAATAAACCCCATCTTTTTTATCCTTAATAGCAACGATACAATACATGTCATGTCCCCTTCTGTCACTGGGATTGAGCACCGCAAGATCGAACCCATTACAAAGCACCTCTCCCATTGCAAAAAAAAAATCAATCTAGTTGGCCAAACAAAATCAATAGTTCGGAGAGAAATACGAAGCTATAATAATCATGCATAAAAGAGTTCAGAGAAGACTCAAATAATAGTCATAGATAATATGATCATAAACTCATAATTCATCGGATCCCAACAAACACACCGCAAAAAGTGATTACACCAAATAGATCTCCAAGAACATTGAGGAGAACATTGTATTGAAGATCAAAGAGAGAGAAGAAGCCATCTAGCTACTGTCTGCGATAAACTACTCACACATCATCGAAAGGGCAGCAAGGTTGATGTAGAGCCCCTCTGTGGTTGAATCCCCCTCCGACAGAGTGCCAGAAAAGACCCCAGATGGGATCTCTCGAGAACAGAAACTTGCGGCGGCGAAAATAGGGTTTTGGCTGACTCTTTGTTGGTTTCTCGATTTTAGAGAATTTATAGAGGCGGAATTAGGTCAAACGGAGCAAATGTGGGCTCACGAGGCACCAGGGCGCGCCCTGGTGGCTCGTGGCCACCTCCTTCGCCTTCTGACTTCCTCCCGAAGCTTCTAGTGTCTTTTTTGTCCAGAAAAAATTTCAAAAAGTTTTATGGCATTTGGACTTCGTTTGGTACTGATATTCTGGAAAACCAAAAACAAGCAAAAAACAACAACTGGCACTGGGCACTGAGTTAATAGGTTAGTCCCAAAAAAGATATATAATTTCATATAAAACATGCAAGATTGATACTATAATAGCATGAAACAATAAAAAATTATAGATACATTGGAGACATATCAAGCATCCCCAAGCTTAATTCCTGCTCGTACTCGAGTAGGTAAATGATAAAAATAGAATTTTTGATGTGGAATGCTACCTATCATGTTCATCATGTAGTCTCTATTTTGTGGCATGAATATTTAAGATCCAAATGATTCAAAGCAATAGTCTATAGTTTGACATAAAAATAAAAATAATAAGGCATACTAACAAAAAATCATGTCTTTCAAAATATCAACGCTAAAGAAAGTTATCCCTACAAAATCATATAGTCTTGTCATGCTCCATCTTCTTAACACAAAGTATTTATCATGCACAACCCCGATGAAAAGCCAAGCAATTGGTTCATACTTTTTAGCGCGCTTCAGCTTTTTCAACTCTTATGCAATACATGAGCGCAATCCATGGATATAACACTATGGGTAGAATAGAATATGATGATGAAGGTAATATAGAGAAGACAAAAAAAGAGAAGAAAGTCTCACATTGACGAGGCTAATCAACGAGCTATGGAGATGTCCATCAATTGATGTCAATGCAAGGAGTAGGGATTGCCATGCAACGGATGCACTACGAGCTATAAGTGTATGAAAGCTCAAAAATAAAACTAAGTGGGCGTGCATCCAGCTTGCTTGCTCATGAAGACCTAGGGCATTTGAGGAAGCCCATCATTGGAATATACAAGCCAAGTTCTATAATGAAAAATATTCCCACTAGTTATATGAAAAAAGAAAGCATAGGAGACTTTCTATATGAACAACATGGTGCTACTTTGGAGCACAAGTGTGGAAAGGATAGTAACATTGCCCCTTCTCTCTTTTCTCTCATTTTTTCTCTTTTTTTGTTGGGCTCTTTTTTGCCTTTTTTATGGGCTCTTTTTGGTCTCTTTCTTTTTTTATATATATTTCGTCACTTGGGACAATGCTCTAATAATGAATATGATGATCATCACACTTCTATTACTTACAACTCGAAAGAAAATTACAATTCGATACTAGAACAAAATATGACTCTATGTGAATGCCTTCGGCGGTGTACCGGGATGTGCAATGATCTAGCGTAACATGTATAAAAAATGATGAACGGTGGCTGAGCCACAAATGCTATGTTAGCTATATGATCATGCAAAGCAATATGACAATGATAATGTGTGTCATAATAAAATGGAATGGTGGAAGTTGCATGGCAATATATCTCGAAATGGCTATGGAAATGCCATAATAGATAGGTATGGTGGCTGTTTTGAGAAAGATATAAGGATGCTTATGTGTGATAGAGCGTATCATATCACGGGGTTTGGATGCACCGACGAAGTTTGCACCACATCTCAAGGTAAGAGGGCAATGCACGGTACCGAATAGGCTAGCAAATTGCGGAAAGGTGAGAGTGCATACAATCCATGGACTCAAATTAGTCATAAAGAACTCACATACTTATTGCAAGAAGAATGTTTTGAGGAGGGGCGAGTGCAACTACTGCAAACGTGAGCTTAAATGTGAATAAAACATCAATGTTACATCTGCACTAAATTCTTGTTTAAAAATATGCAAGAAGAATCCTAATAGTAACACAGATGGTAAGCAGCCTACTTTGCAAGCTACACGAAATAAAAGAGGATGGTAGCAAGTGCACACTTACTGTTTGGAGGTTTGATCCTGAAATGCTTAGGGATGCTTTTGCTGAAATGATTATTACAGATGAGCTCCTTTTGCATTTTCTGAGAAAGAAGGGTTTAGAAAGTTTATGTCTAAGGCATGCCCATGTTTTAATGTGCCGTCTACGAGAACAGCTACTAGGTAAGTTGTTAGCATGTTCAATGTGCAGAAACAGAAGCTGATTTTTTTAAAGGAATCATGTGAAAGAGTATGCCTCACCACTGACACATGGACTTCTGCCCAGAAACAGAACTATATGTGTGTTACAACACATTTCATTGATAGTGACTGGAAGCTACACAAGAAGATAATAGGGTTTTTTCTTAGTAGACGACCATAGGGGGGAGGGCATTGGGAAGGACTTGGAGAGATGCTTGGTAGATTGGGGGCTTGATAAAGTTTTCACAATAACTGCTGACGATGCTTTTGCTAATGACGGTGCTATAAATTAAAGAGTCTCGCTTCGGTATAACCCCCTCGCAAAACGTATAAAGGGTAATATAGACTTTTCACAAATCATACCCACTTATGTGGAGTGGGCTTGTATACGCCGCGCGTTGCGAACAGTTAGAAAAAACCGCAAAAGCCCCAATTACCAGGGTTGAAACCTGGCACCTAGCACAAATTACTGACCACTGTTTGCCAGACAAGCTGATGACGTTCTTTGGTATATTAGGAAAATGCGCGTGATAAAAACCAGTACTCACGAGAATTTTGAAAATGCAATTTTTCCCTGTTTGTTTCTTTATTGATTTTTGGTTTTTATTTTTCTTTCCTGTTTCTTTTCTTCTATTTTCTTCCAAAATTGTTTAAATTTTTTAAAGATGTTCAAAATTTCAAGTATTGTTCAAAATTTTAAAAATTGATTTTTTTAGCAGACTGTTGCAAACGTCAAAAATTGTTCGCATTTCCATAAAATGTTTCGTAATTGAAAAATAGTTCAGATTTACAAAAACGTTCCCATTTTGTAATACTATTTGGAATTTCAAAAGCTGTTCACGTATTTAAAAAATATTTTCAATTTAAAAAAGTTCCCAGTTTTTGAAAAAAGTGCGCATTTTCAGAAATTGTTCTATTTTGAGTTTGGGAGAATTTTTAAATTTGGAATATTTTTTGACAGCGGCGAATCTTTTCACATGTGCCAAGCCGACCACGTGCATGCAAGGCCCAAGATGTTGTGGAGTTTTTTCCTCGTGTGAAGCCGTTGTGGTATGTTTCCATGTACGTGTATGTACCGGACGGAAGCAACAGAGGCGCTGCCGTTTTGTCCCACCTCGTCCAGACACACATCTGGGGGTGGAGATCTCGGCTATATAAAAACGCATGCGGAATTTTGCTACTACATAGCATAAAAAATTTCAACACGTTCAGCAATTACAGTACAAACTGTACACCGAACCGAATCATCCGGTTAACCGAATTATCCATTAGTGATTTTTTGATATATTTTTCAGTTTCGAGCTTTGTCAATCGAATTTAAATTTAAAACACGAATGGTAGAAACCGAATATTTAGGCCCGGGCACAACTAGGCGACGCTATCACTGATTTGAAAAAAAGTCATTGATTTTGAAAAAATGTTAACAAATTCGAATTTTCCGCAGATTTGCAAAAAAAAGTTCACTAAAACAAGCTGCAATTTTTTTGAAAGAGAAATGATTCACAAATTTAAGATAAAATTCATGAATTTGTTTTTTTCTATTTTAAAAAGTTCATGCATATGGAAAAATATAAAAAATAATAAGCAAAAAGAAAAAAGAAAGCAAAAGAAAAAACCCAGAATAAAACAGAACAAAACCCGGTTTCATAAGAAGCCAAAAAAAGGCAAATGGGCACAACAACTATCCTGTCAGGTTGGTCACTAGAACTTGTAGACTTGTAGTGTACCTTGAGGGTTAGATTTCAATCTCCCGTCTCACATAATTTTTGAAGATTAAAAATAAATAAATGCTCCGTATCAGTGTGTATGGCGTGGACGATATATTTACTAAAAAGATCTCCTACTCTTTATTATGAAAGGGTACGGAGTGATCTCCTCCATTGATGTGTTTATTTAGGGTGGCTGTACCGAAGAAGCGGTGTAAATTATATCAAAGTTGTGGCAAATCCGGCTAGGGTGGGTGGGAGAGGGAGGGCGATGGGAGGATAAGAAAGTGGAGGAGGAATGAGCGTGAGTCCATAGCCAAGTTGTAAATGTTGTTGATGGTTGAATTAAAACGGTGCAATGGAAGGTCTGGTTGCTGGAAAAAAGACTACCTCAATGTAGACATTACAAAATAAATAATGAAGGAACTATCTACACGACGAAATATACTACATTTAGGTGCACAAGGCACCCTTGGAGAATATGCTTACTGATTATGATAAAAAAGCTAGAGCCACGGCTGATGATATTCCCATTGTTCGCTCATAATGCAAAGTCGTTCCCAGTATTGGAACGCTGTGCTGATCAAAAACTCTTAAAGCCGTTCCATGGGATCAAAGGTTGTATCTTTTGCACGGTGAAGTCCACCTCTACGCTGATCCGAAGTAGAAGGGCAAAGAATCGCTATCACGGGGGCTTTAGCTACGCGCTATACTAGCTCTGCTTCACCGGCGCGAGGACTTCTCTAGGACAGAGGACAACATGCGACAAGAGAACACGAGGAGCTCCGGACAAGGAAAGAGTAGCCGACACCTTCCGTGTTCCACATCATCGAGCCAATGTCTAGCAGGGAGAAGCTGCTGCCGGAGCCATCCACGTTCGTCCTCGACCTCGAGGCGCAGGTCAAACACAACCCGGGCTTCCCGGCGCAATCAACTCCCCCGGAGTTTGTGGCGACTCACATCGACAAGCAGATGACCGATGAAGAGAAATCGGCCTTCCCGCGTAATCCACTACGCCAGACAGATTCGTGATCGATGTTATGTTGTGATCCAAATTCAACTATAAAGAGAAAGGTTAACTTCTGACGAGCGAGCGTAGCGAGTCTGAAGTTAGCCCATGTGGGCCTCCCCCCGACATGGACACTTGGGGGTGCGCGGGGGGGGGGGGGGGGGGGGGGGGGGGTGAAGCCCCTCGTTGTACGGATCAGTATTGACCTAGGTCACATGTGTTATGTATATCTTTGTAAGCCGCCACACTTATATCAAAGTTGTGGCAAATCCGGCTAGGGTGGGTGGGAGAGGTAGGGCGGTGGGAAGATAAGAAAGTGGAGGAGGAATGAGTGTGAGTTCATAGCCAAGCTGTAAATGTTGTTGATGGTTGAATGAAAACGATGCAATGGAAGGTCTGGTTGCTGGAAAAAAGACTACCTCAATGTAGACATTACAAAATAAATAATGAAGGAACTATCTACACGACGAAGCATACTACATTTAGGTGCACAAGACACCCTTGGAGAATATGCTTACTGATTATGATAAAAAAGGTAGAGCCACGGCTGATGATATTCCCATTGTTCGCTCATAATGCAAAGCCGTTCCCAGTATTGGAATGCCGTGCCGATAAAAAACTCTTAAAGCCGTTCCATGGGATCAAAGGTTGTATCTTTTGCACGGTGAAGTCCACCTCTACGCTGATCCGAAGTAGAAGGGCAAAGAATCGCTATCACGGGGGCTTTAGCTATGCGCTATACTAGCTCTGCTTCACCAGTGCCAGGACTTCTCCGGGACAGAGGACAATGTGTGAAAAGAGAGCATGAGGAGCTCCGGACAAGGAAAGAGTAGCTGACACCTTCTGTGTTCCACATCATCGAGCCAATGTCTAGCAGGGAGAAGCTGCCGCCGGAGCCATCCACGTTCGTCCTCGACCTCGAGGTGCAGGTCGAACACAACCCGGGCTTCCCGGCGCAATCAATCCCCCCAGAGTTTGTGGCGACTGACATCATCAAGGAGATGACCGATGAAGAGAAATCGGCCTTCCCGTGCAATCCACGACGCCAGACAGCTTCGTGATCGATGTTATGTTGTGATCCAAATTAAAGTATAAAGAGAAAGGCTGACTTCTGACGAGCGAGCGTAGCGAGTCTGAAGTTAGCCCATGTGGGCCGCCCCCCGACAGGGACACTTGGGGGGTGCGGCGGGAGGGGGGGGGGCGGAGCCCCCTGCTGTAGGATCAGTATTGACCTAGGATCACCTGTGTTATGTATATCTTTGTAAGCCGCCGCACTTGTATCAAAGTTGTGGCAAATCCGGCTAGGGTGGGTGGTAGAGGTAGGGCGATGGGAAGATAAGAAAGTGGAGGAGGAATGAGTGGGAGTCAATAGCCAAGCTGTAAATGTTCTTGATGGTTGAATTAAAACGGTGAAATGGAAGGTCTGGTTGATGGAAAAAAGACTACTCAATGTAGACATTACAAAATAAATAATGAAGGAACTATCTACACGATGAAGCATACTACATTTAGGTGCACATGACACCCTTGGAGAATATTCTTACTGATTAAGATAAAAAAGGTAGAGCCACGGCCGATGATGTTCCCATTGTTCGCTCATAATGCAAAGCCGTTCCTAGTCTTGGAATGCCGTGCCGATCAAAAACTCTTAAAGCCGTTCCATGGGATCAAAGGTTGTATTTTATGCACGGTGAAGTCCACCTTTACGCAGATCCGAAGCAGAAGGGCAAAGAATCGCTGTCATGGGGGCTTTAGCTATGCGCTATACTAGCTTTGCTTCACCTGCGCTAGGACTTCTCCAGGACAGAGGACAACGTGCGACAAGAGAACACGAGGAGCTCCGGACAAAGAACGAGTAGCTGACATCTTCCGTGTTCCACATCATCAAGCCAATGTCTAGTAGGGAGAAGCTGCCACCAGAGCCATCCATGTTCGTCCTTGACCTCGAGGCACAGGTCGAACACAACCCGGGCTTCCCAGCGCAATCAACTCCCCCAGAGTTTATGGCGATTGACATCGACAAGGAGATGAGCGATGAAGAGAAATCGGCCTCCCCCGTGCAATCCACTACGCTAGACAGCTTCATAATCGATGTTATGTTGTGATCCAAATTCAAGTATAAAGAGAAAGGTTAACTTCTGATGAGTGAGTGTAGCAAGTCTGAAGTTAGCCTATGTGGGCCGCCCCCGATAGGGACGCCAAGGGGGTGCGGGGGGGGGGGGGGGCGAAGCCCCCCCGCGGTCCGGATCAGTATTGACGTAGGTCACCTGTGTTATATATATCCTTTGTAAGCCGCCGCAAGGGATGAGTTGATCAGTTATAAATCCCCGACGTTTGTAACCTCCCCCGATATAGTGAAGATTTGCTTGCTGGTGCCCATGGTTTTCCCCCCTTTGTGTTGGAGGGGTTTTCCACGTTAAATCTCGTGTCTCCTGCTTGTTTTCGTTCTTCATCGTGTTCGATTGTGTGTCGTATATCTAACAAGTGGCATCATATCCTTGTTTCTGTCTAGGGTTTCGATGACATGGCATCGATGAAGTTCGATATTCCACTGCTGGACTACGACATAAGGTTTTCCTTATGGCAAGTGAAGATGCGGGCTATGCTGGCACATTCCGATCTGGACGAGGCGCTAGATGGATTCGGTGTAAAAGAACCGAAGGCGTGGATCGAGGATGAGAAGCGCAGAGATCGTCAGGCTTTGTCTTTGATTCCTCTTCATCTATCTAACAATATTTTGCAAGAAGTGCTGGAGGAGAAATCTGCAGCAGCTCTCTGGCTGAAACTGGAGTCGATCTGCATGTCCAAGGGTCTGACCAGTAAGATGCACATGAAGATGAAGTTGTTCACGCACATGGGCATAATTTCATACCCATACCCTACCCATATATTTTTAGGGTATGGATACCCATTACCCATGGGTACAAAATCTTTCCAAGTCTTGCCCATGCCCATTGTTTTCGGGCAGGGTACCCGTGGGTACCATACCCATGGGCAAAAATGCCATCCCTATCCTCGTGCCGTACCGACCGATGTACGTCCTTCTCTGGCTTTACGCTTTCGCTTTTGTACCTTTTTCCTTCATATTTGTTTTCACGTCTCAAAATTTGTAACTTTGTCATGATCGCGGTATGTTTATTCTGTTTTGCGCAGCAACTATTGGTTTCTCCTAGTACTAAGACTGCAAAGGTGCAATTGTTACTTGCTGGATTCCACGAAGAGCCCGGGAAAAGACTGGTCCCTCCTGAAGGACCTTCTTGATGATTGTCTTTTTGATTGGAATACTACAGGAGGCCACATGGTTGAAAAAAAACTACAAAGGAATTGGAAAGAAAATGATTGCCTTCAGATGGAACACTCTATCTTGTATGCAACAACTGCCGACTAGTCTGACCTGAGGGTATGGGTATGAAATTATGCCCATGGGTAACCAATTCATTCTTCATCTCAAGCCTTAGGTGCTCGTACACTTTGTCTAGTAGCATTCTCTGACCCAGAATATAGACATATGGTTTTGGTTTGTCAGCACATTGTTCATATGTCAAGGACTTCTTCGGTGCCTTCTTTACCGGTGGTCTACCATTTGCATGTGTGGTGGCAGAAGTTTTTGCCTTAGTATTCCTTTTCGCAGCCTTTAGATGTGTGTTTCTTTTTTTCATCGGTTGGATGGAAACGGGCGGACATGACATTGCTTGTTGGGCCACCACATTCTTCAGTGTTGTTGGAGTAAACTTTCTTTTTTTCCAAGGTTGCATCTCGTGATGGGCTGGCGACGTCTCCTCATCTGCAGCATAATTAGGATTTTGTGATTCTTCAAGCATGTGCTCTTCTTGCACATCCTTAGCCGATACGGGGTTGCAAATACCTAGAGGAGACCGTCTAGGTGGCAGTCCAACGACGTGGATATTGGGAGATGGTGATGGTGCTGCAATGCCGGGGATGGTCGGAGACAGTGTTCTGTTTGGGGATGGCTTTCCCATCATGATATGCATTGCAGGCCACTTGAGGTAACCAGCAAAGCGTTTCGAAAGGGGCTGCAGCTCATCACCCTCTTCTATAATGTTCTGTGGCAGAATCAAATTGTGGTATTCTGGGAACACCCTAAGCAAAGAAACCTTCCATACGTTCTCATCTAATTTGCTGTTGTGCATGAAATTTCCTGTAAAGACTCTAGCTTTTGCAACCTCCAACAAGTCACCACTAGTACTCACTCTAGCTAGGAGAGTGCAAGGAATTTCTTCCTCCAACGAATGTGGTAACCCACCATGACCATGCATGACATTAATGATCAAGGGGCTTCTGGTCTTTGCGGGAGCAAGGGTCGGCGGCGTATCCACCATTTCTGGCATATCTGTCGACCCTTTGGATTGAATATGCTTCTGAACCTCTACCAGAAAATCAGGTAAGAGTTTCTTTAACCTTTCATTGACTAACTGATCTATTTTGTCTCGGTCCCTTCTTTCCTTTTCTGACTTAGTCATCCTTTTCTTCAGGCGATAGTAGGCATCCCAGAAAGTACTACCGGCGCCGAGCTTATGGCCTCGTGTGGGCTCTCTCTTCCTTTGGAGGGCGTACAGAATTGGGTCGGATGACCACCTTGGCGCATCCGACGACTCTTCAGAGCTTGGTGTGTTTTGGGTAAAATTTGCCTGCATGAACAAACTAATATTTGATACGTCTCAGTCGTATCTACTTTTCCTAATGCTTTTGCTCTTGTTTTGGACTCTAATTTGCATGATTTGAGTGAAACTAACCCGGACTGACGCTGTTTTCAGCAGAACTACCATGGTTTTGTTTTTTGTGCAGAAATAAAAGTTCTCGGAGATGAAACTTTTTGGAGATTTATTTTAGAATAAATAAAAAATACTGGAACCAAGAAGCACCAGAGGGGGGCCCCTGGCTGACCACAAGACACCAGGGCGCGCCACCCCCTCCAGGCGCGCCCTGGTGGGTTGTGGGGCCCTCGTGGCTCCCTTGACCCTAATTCCAACGCTATAAAATCCTATTTTTGGAGAAAAAATAGGGGAGGAAGTTTCATCATGTTTTATGATACGGAGCCGCCGCCGCCTCCTGTTCTTCATCGGGAGGCCAGATTTGGAGCCCGTTTGGGGCTCCGGAGAGGGGAATCTTCGGTCTTCGTCATTACCAACCCTCCTTCATCACCAATTCCATGATGCTCCCCACCGGAGTGAGTAATTCCTTTGTAGGCTCGCTGGTCGGTGAGGAGTTGGATGAGATTCATCATGTAATCGAGTTAGTTTTGTAAGGGCTTGATCCCTAGTATCCACTATGTTCTGAGATTGATGTTGCTATGACTATGCTATGCTTAATGCTTGTCACTAGGGACCGAGTGCCATGAATTCAGATCTGAACCATTTATGTTTTCACCATTATATCTATGTTCTAGATCCGATCTTGCTAGTCATATGCACCTGCTATGTGTTATGATCCGTAAACCCCAGGGTGACAGTAATTGGGATACTTTCCGGTGATGACCGTAGATTGAGGAGTTCATGTATTCACTATGTGTTAATGCTTTGTTCTGGTTCTCTATTAAAAGAAGGCCTTAATATCCCTTAGTTTCCTTATGGACCCCACTGCCACGGGAGGGTAGGACAAAAGATGTCATGCAAGTTCTTTTCCATAAGCACGTATGACTATTTACGGAATACATGCCTACATTATATTTATGAACTGGAGCTAGTTTTGTGTCGCCCTAGGTTATGACTGTTATATGATGAATATCATCCAACAAATTCACCGATCCAATGCCTACGAGTTTTCCACATATTGTTCTTACTAAGTTACTACTGCTGTTGTTACTGTTTCACTTGCTACAAAACCATTGCTATCACTGTTATCATTACTGTTACTATTACCACTGCTATCAAAACTATCATATTACTGTGCTACTGATCACTTTGCTGCAGATATTTAATCTCCAGGTGTGGTTGAATTGACAACTCAACTGCTAATACTTGCAAATATTCTTTGGCTCCCCTTGTGTCGAATCTATAAATTTTGGGTTGAATACTCTACCCTCGAAAACTGTTGCGATCCCCTATACTTGTGGGTTATCAAGACCTTTTTCTGGCGCCGTTGCCAGCGATCATAGCTATATTTGTTGAGTCACTTGGGATTATCATCTATTTAACACTAGGAAGAATCTGAAGGATACTAAAACCAAGATCGTTCCCTCTATGACGAGGGGAGGTAAGGAGCTGCCATCTAGCTCTGCACTTGATTCACCTTCTATTTTGAGTAAACTTGCAACACCACCACATGCTATTAATCCTGATATGTCGCAAATTATTGATGATGCTACTTCTGCTATCAATGATACTTATGATGATGCTAGTACCTTGCTTGATGATAATATGCCACTAGGTGAATTTCTCGATGAAAAAATTGCTAGAGCTAAAGAGAATGAAATTACTGAAACTGATGAGATCACTGAAACTGATGAAGTCCTGGAAACTGAGAATTATGAAACACCTATTAGACCTAGCTCTCCTAGATTTAAATTGCCTAAGATACCTGAAGGTTATGTTATGGATGAGGAGACAGCTAGAGACTTTCTTGGTTGCAATGATAGGGATGATCTTAAGAAATTATTATGCAAATTGAAAGAAAAATCTTTGAATGCTAGAATGAGATGTGATCCTAAGTTTGCTACTTCACCTATCTTTGTTACCGATAATGATTATGAATTCTATGTTGACCCAGAGTTAATTACTTTGGTTGAAGCTGATCCTTTTCATGGCTATGAAACTGAAACTGTAGTGGCACATCTTACTAAATTGAATGACTTAGCCACCCTTTTTGCTCATGATGAGAAAATTTGCTACTACTATATTCTCAAATTATTTCCATTCTCATTAAAGGGTGATGCTAAGACTTGGTACAATACTCTTGCTCCTGGTTGTGTTCGTAGTCCCCAGGATATGATTTACTACTTCTCTGGAAAAAAAAATCCTGCTCATAAGAAACAAGCTGCCTTACAGAAAATATTTTACTTTGTGCAAATTGAAGAAGAGAGTCTCCCACAAGCTTGGGGGAGGCTTCTTCAATTGCTTAATGCTTTGCCTGATCATGCACTTAAGAAAAATGAAATACTTGATATCTTCTATAATGGACTAACCGATGCTTCTAGGGACTTCCTAGATAGCTGTGCTAGTTGTGTTTTCAGGGAACGAACTGTTGAACAAGCTGAGGAATTATTGAATAATATATTGAAGAATTATGATGATTGGACTCTTCCTGAACCACCGCCTAAACCCACTCCAAAGAATAGGGGTATCTTATATCTCAGTCCTAAAGATATGCAAGAGGCAAAGAAATGCATGAAGGAAAAAGGTATTAAAGCTGAGGATGTTAAGAATTTACCACCTATTGAAGAAATACATGGCCTTGACAAACCACCACCTCCACAGGTGGTAGAGGTAAACTCTTTAATGAAATTTGATGAAGGTGACATCCCTTACAATAAACATCCTAGTCAATGCTTATATGAATATGATAATTACATAAGGAAACAAGATCACTTCAATGCCAATGTTATGAAACAATTGAAATATTATTCTGATATGATTGCTCGCTTGAGTGACTTGTTATTTAGAATCACCAATGATGTTAGAGGTGTAGGAAAACATGCCTCTATGGTTCAAACCCAGCTAGAACAAGTTGTTAAATCTCAAAGAGAATTGCTTAATGAAATGAACAATAATATGAAAGACTTTGCTGTTAGAGTAGCAACTAGAGGAGGCAAAATGACTCAGGAACCACTTTATCCTGAAGGACACCCTAAAATAATTGAACAAGACTCTCAAAGAATTAATATTGATGCACCTGGTCCTTCTAAAAAGGAAAAGAAGAAGAAAAATGATAGGACTTTGCATACCTCTAGTGAACCTGAGATAGAAAAACCTTCTGAAGATAACAAAGATGTTTCTATTTCTGATGCTGAAACTCAATCTGGTAATGAACATTCACCTAGAGATAATGAAAATGATAATGATGATGTTGTCGGATTTTGGGTTCCGCAAACCCTTGAGAGGTTCGAACTCTGGGGTGCGTGCGAAGAACTCGTCCTCACCAGTCTGCCTACTCGCTAATCTCACAACCTAGCTCGACGAACTGTAAGGAAAAGAGACACAGCAATTTGCCCAGGTTTGGGCCACCTTGTGGTGTAAAACCCTACTCCTGCTTTGTGGTGGATTGGCCTTGAGGGTCTGAGGATGAACTAGTACAATGGCGAACAGCCTCAGGAGGAGAGGTGTCCTTGAGCTCGAGTGAGCTGGTGGAGTGAGGGTGATCTGAATGATCTGTCCAGGGGTCCGATCTTTCTCTACGGTGGTGGCTAAGTCCTATTTATAGTGGCCTTAGTCCTCTTCCCAAATGAAAGGCGGGAAGGGATCCCACAACGGCCAAATTCGAAGGGAGACAACTAGTACATGCTATCCTGACAAAAGTAGTCTTCGCCTGCAAAAGCCTCTGGTCGTGACGCCGTGGTGGGCTCGGTGATGACCTCCATCCTGCCGTCCTGGCGGTCTTGGTCTTGTTGCACGGGAATGGAAACCTTTCGCTGATTCCTCGGGACTCCGCGCTTGCGCTTGCCTCCTTGGCACCAAAGAGGAAACTGGTACACTGCGCCCGCTGGCGCCCACCTGGCCTTGGTCGTCATGGCTCACGTCATCCGGACCTCACGAGGTGAGGCTTGCATAGAACTCTCTGCTCCTCAGGAGCCAGCCTGAGGAGGCCGCTCCTCGTGGGGGTCTTGGTGTCGTCTGCCTCGCGAGGCTTGGCCCCTCGCGAGGGTCTTGAGTTGTTGTTGCTGAAGCTGGGCCGTACCAGGCCATTGATGGAGCCACGCGATGGGCCGCAGGCAGGCAAGTCTGGGTACCCCCGTTCCCAGAACGCCGACAGTAGCCCCCGGGCCCAGGGCGCGCTCGAACTTGGCTTCGAGGCGAAGCCAAGGGGCAAGTGCGGAGCGCCACGGGCCCTAACTGCCTGCGGCCTTGGTCGACGCGTGGCGATTGATGGGACGTGGGCGTCTCCGCTTCCCCACGCCGCCTCGGCAACTGCTCGACTTGACGAGACTCTGCTGCATGCAGAGAAAAACCATCACTGCGCGGGATCGTGGAGGCCAGCGGTTGGCCTCCCTCCAGCTATAAATGAGGGGAGGAGCAGAGCCCCCCTCACTCATCTCCATTGTGACGCTCCCGGCCCAATCATGCACTAATCATACACGCAAATGCACACGATCAAGCCTAAGGACTCACGGGAAGATATCAGAACACAACTCTAAAACAAAAATAAAGTCATACAAGCTTTATATTACAAGCCAGGGGCCTAGAGGGCTCGAATACATAAGCTTGCGTACAAGCGTCAGTGGAAGCATCAGATATCTGAGTACAGATATGAAACAGAAACAGAAAGGCCTTTAGAAAGGCGGGGCAAAATAAAACACTACGATCGAAAGGCGTAGGCCTCCTGCCTGGGACCCTCCGAACCTACTCCTGGTCGTCAGTCAACTCGTAGTAGTATCCATCCTCTGGGTAGTAGTAGTAGTCGATCGACGGGGCATCTGTCTCAGGGGGCTCCGTCCTCTGGTCACGACAAACTGGTATGGGGAGAAAAGGAAAACAAAGCAACCGTGAGTACTCAGAAGTACTCAGCAAGCAAGGATCTACACTACATATGCAACATTTTCAAGGGGAGGCTGTATATGTGGACTGGGCTGCAGAAATGCTAGAATAGAGAGAAGGCCTAGTCCTATCGAAGACTAGCATCTTCAGCGTTCTTGCAGCAATGGAAGAGAGTAGAACAGTACAATATAATGTAGCAGTATCATTAAGTCTCAACCTCACCCGGAGATCCTTTCTCGACTCCCTGCGAGAAAGCAATCCCAGAGCCATATAGTCATCAACCTCATCCGGAGATCCCTTCTCGACTCCCTGCGAGAAGCAATCCCAGAGCCTCATATCCAGGTCTCATCTCAACTTCTAGCTGTATCGATCGGGATACAACTCTGAGTGTCCTTTACCGTAGGACCGGCTATCGATAGAAGTTATCTTCCCTGCAGGGGTGCACCAACTTACCCAACACGCTCGATTAACTCCGGCCGGACACACTTTCCTGGGTCATGCCCGGCCTCGGCCAAACGATACATCGCAACCCTACCTACAGCTCAGCAGAGAGGTCCCCGTCGGTCTACATCCTAAGCGCAAGGGGGTCTTGGCCATCGCCCCTCGCCCTCCGGGTCGTTGTGTGCCGGGCGAACCAGGCTCCACCCCTCAGGATGGTGCCGGCCCAGCCCGGCCGCAGTGCTGAACTGGACGTCTGACAGAGCTTTCGGCTGATGCATATGATGCAGAACGCCCATACTATGCCCACGTGATGGTTAGTGCTATCAGGCCAGAGGCCTGCTCGGATCAAATATCCAAATCGTTAGTACCTTGGGCTTGCGGTAATGAGCAGAGACTCACGAAAGATGTGACCCCATCGCCCCGTCTCGAGGACTTGTGGCAAGGGCCAAGAATGCCCGGCCACGCCTCGTATCAATCACTCGGGCACCACACCGGCACCCATCTTCACAACACTCGCCCCTCAGGCGCACGCGGGTACCCCTCAGGGTCGACCCGCCTATCCAAGTAACAGTGTAAGGTCCAAGTATCCGTGTGTCCATAACATCAGAGGAATCCGAGGTATCACCCTCGTTGAATTCCCACTCGATGTATCCGTTAAGGTGAACTCGGAGGAATCACCCTCGCTGGGTTCACACTTGTGGTGTTGTACGACGGCGTCGTTATCGGAAGCGATGAAGGAGGAATCACCCTCGATGACCACGACCGAACAGCTTCTCTACAGAGTTAACATCAGAAGTGCTACAAGAGGTTTCACCCTCGGCACTCGATAGTAACGCTGCAGTGTCGTTACAACCAAGGGGGGGGGGGGGATGTGCGGTGCCGGGGCCTGGTCTTCAATCCCGTTGATCGGGTCTTCGGATAATCCAGCGGGGCAGTCGGGATAAGTGGGGTCACTGATAGGTCTCTACCCAGCCTATACTAAGTAGTTTAGGATATGCAGGTAATTATCAACAGCAGGTTACAATAAATAGGCTATGCATCGGAATAGGTAAAGCAGTAGCAGCAGCATTTCTAATGCAAGCATGAGAAAATAGAATGGGTGATATCGGGATGATCAAAGGGGGGGCTTGCCTGGTTGCTCGGCGGCAAGGGCAAGGTCGTCAATGGTGTCTTCGGGCTCCGGAGCTGCGTTGGTCTCGGGGACGACGTCGGTGTCGGGGTCTAACGAGAAAGAAGAGGGGGAGGAAACAGTATAAATACACAGCGAACAAGTGCAGCACAAAGCATAACATGGCAATACGCGGTGACAGAGGTGATCTAACGCAGTGCCGGGTGATACTGGCGAAGGGGGAATTCATCCGGGAATGTTTTCCCGGTTCCGGACATTTGTCAGACAGATGACCGGAGAGGAACGGTTGCATGTTCGCTATGCTAGGGATGCGTGACGGACGAACGGACCGCGTATTCAGATCCGTCTCGTCGTTCTGAGCAACTTTCATGTACAAAGTTTTTTAATCCGAGCTACGGTTTATTTTATATTAAATTTCAAAGATTTAAACAAATTTTGGAATTATTTAATTAATTAAATTCGAATTATCTAAAATAGTGAATGCTGATGTCAGCATGAGGTCAGCAGACTGTCAGGGTTAATTAGGGTTTGATTAATTCACTTAATTATAGATTAATTAGATTAACTAATTAATTAGTTTAATTAAACAAAGTTAAGTAAGTTAATTAATTAATTATTTTAATTCTTTTTTTAAACAGTGGGCGCGGGCCCCACCGGTCAGTGGCAGAGCCGCAGCTGGGGGCTCGTGCGCGTGCGCGCGCGCAGGGGGGGGAGGGCAGTGACAGGTGCTGCAGCCGCAGCAGCGAGCGCGGCGGAGGCGGCGGGCGCGGCCAGGAGAGCGCCGCGGGAGCGCGCGAGCGGGCAGGGGCGGTGGCTGGCGTGCGCGGCGGCGAGGCGCGCGCGGGCGAGGCGGAGAGGCCGCAGCGGGGCGACGGCGATGGTGGGGAAGGGGCTCGCGACGGGGCGCGGTGAGCGCGGCCCGGAGCGCGGCTCCGGCGCGCGGCGTCGAAGGGAGAGGGGAGGGCGGCCAGTGAAGGGAGGAAGGGGGGCTGCTAAGAGGGGGAGGCGGGAGGGCAAGGGTTTGGCCGCGGGTTGGTGGCGACGGGGTGAGGGTCGCCGGCCGGGGCGGCCACGGTGGGGGCGACGGGCGCGTCAGGGGCGGTCGGGAGCTCCTTCCCGATCCGATCCAGAACCAGGGGGAGGAGAGGAGCGAGGGAAGACCTGAGGGCGGGGAAGGGGGGAAGGAGGAACCAGAGTAAGCGCCGGGAGGAGGCACGGACAGCTGCGGGCTGGGGTGGGGCGCCGGCGTCGGGGGCGCGGAATCGGGCTCCTCCCCGATCAAATCCGGATCGAGAGAGAGGGGGAAGGGGAGAGGGGAGAGGAGCGAGGGGATCGTGGGGGGTGTGGTGGTGGATCGGGCTAGGGTTTCGGCCTCAGGGGGGTTAGTAGGCAGGTGGGGTTGGGCCGGCCGGCTGGGCTGAGGCCCAGGTGGGCAGGGGGGTTTCTTTTCCTATTGTTTTTCTTTTTCTATTTCTTTTTTTTGTTTTCTGTTTTTCTAAAATGTGTGAGCCCATCTATAGTTTTGTAAAATATGTGAACTAACCACAATACTCCAGTGCAATATTTACCACTGCCATAAAATGCATTTGAGTTCATATCATTTCTTTTGGATTTTATTTAATTATAAATGGATTAAATAATTTTGTTTTGCTGCTGTTTCTTGCTGTTAGATTTACTTAACTAATTTAGTAAATGTTGATTACAATTTTAGAATTGTCTCTGGATTATTTACAATATTTTGAACATTTTAGTTTTCAAATTGGAACAACTTTTATTTTTTACTTTAAGTTTGAATTTCCATTTGAATTTGAAAAGGAATATGTTACTAATGATGATTAAGCACTGTTGATCATGATGACATGGCACTATCAACAGGGTGATTACTGTAGCATAATACACGGGGGTGTTACATCCATCTTCTCGCTGCCCGCTCCTTCTTCTTCTTCTTTGTCTCGCCGTCTTGCAGCAGCATCCATGGCACCGATCAGGAGATTCTCTTCAGCGGAGAAGGGAAAAACCCCTTGGGAGGAGCCGGGGCCACTTCCGCCGAAGAAGAGGCTCGGCCATCCTCACGACGCCGGCGAAAGGCAAGAGGTGACGCGGCCTTGGTACGAGCGGCTTCCGCCTGGCTTCCCGCTTCCTCTGTACGCCCGCACGCAGGGCTCCGGACAGGGCGGTAATGCCCAGCGCCGCGCAGGCCGGGGTCTCTTGATGTTTCCTTCTTTTGTTTCCCTGCGCGGAATTGTGACAAACCCCGTGGGGGTATGTAAAAAACTGTAATGCTTTTGCTCCAATGTTTATTATTCCTAGTATGATGTTGCAGCCGCGCATCTTGCTTCGGCATGGTTCCCCCTTTTCGTTCTCGCGGTAGCTTAGTGCTCTACGCCGGCAGGTCCCAGTCCCCAGGCAGGCTTCAGCCGTCGCTGGTATGCCAGGTCGCGATGCCGTGGTCAAGGCCAGGAGGTGAGCGGCCCGAGGTCCGGTAAGAGCTCCTGAGGCGCGATGCTCAAGAGGTCCCCTTTGGCGTGCAAGCAGCTCCCTGGAGGCCGAAAAGGGAAGCGGCATTGCCGGAGAGAGATTGCGAGAATCAAAATACCGGACGATGAGGTTCACTCTGATATGCATGGGTGACTTATCTTAGTAGGCCTGAAGTGATTCCTTTGAGCAGCGCCTGATTGTGCCTTGGCAGTGATGCTTCCAGGTAGGGCTCACGCCGACCTCCCCTTCTCCCCGCTCATCTAGGTGCTCTACGTCCTCGGGTCCCGACCCTCGAGCGAGGCTCAGCTGCCGCTGGTATGCCAGGTCGCGATGCCGTGGTCAAGGCCAGGGGGTGAGGGCTGGAGAGTCAGTAAGAGCTCCTGAGGCGCGATGCTCAGGAGCCCCCCCCTTTAACGTGCAAGCGAATTGTGTGAAAAAGGGACGGCCGGCGGGGCCACCCGTGGCTAAACTCCATGGATTCATGTGGGTTAGTCCGAGAGGAGAGTATAACTCATAATCGTGCTTGCTGTCCTGCCACTGATCTTTCCGTAAGAAGATGAAGGCACTGAGGATCTGGTGAGGTGACGTGCGCGGGGTAGGCCGCGAGCCAGAGCTCGATCTCTCAGATTTGTCAACGTTGCAGGGACGGACCCGAGCACAAGCAATGTGCCAGCATGTGTAGCCCCCGTTGCGGGATGAGCAAGAGGCTGGTTGTGACGCCCCCGGCTCAATCGTGCACTAATCATACACGCAAATGCACACGATCAAGCCTAAGGACTCACGGGAAGATATCACAACACGACTCTAAAACATAAATAAAGTCATACAAGCTTTATATTACAAGCCAGGGGCCTCGAGGGCTCGAATACAAAAGCTGGCATACAAGCGTCAGCGGAAGCATCAGATATCTGAGTACAGATATAAAAGAAAACACAGAAAGGCCTTAAGAAGGCGAGACAAAAGAAAAACACTACGATCGAAAGGCGTAGGCCTCCTGCCTGGGACCCTCCGATCCTACTCCTAGTCGTCCATCAACTCGTAAGTAGTATCCATCCTCGGGGTAGTAGTAGCGATCATCGGCGTGGGCAACTGTATCCGGGGCTCCGTCATCTGGTCGCATCAAAAGGATATTGGGAGAAAAGAAAGCAAAGCAACCGTGAGTACTCATCCGAAGTACTCAGCAAGCAAGGATCTACACTACATATGCAACATTATCAAAGAGAGGCTGTATATGTGGACTGGGCTGCAGAAGTGCCAGAATAGAGTGGAGGCCTAGTCCTATCGAAGACTAGCATCTTCAGCGGTCTTGCAGCAATAGAAGAGAGTAGAACAGTACAATACAATGTAGCAGTATCATTAAGTTTCAACCTCACCCAGAGATCCTTTCTCGACTCCCTTCGAGAAAACAATCCCAGAGCCATACAGTCATCAACCTCGTCCTGAGATCCCTTCTCGACTCCCTGCGAGAAGCAATCCTAGAGCCATAGTATCCAATTCTAATTGTATCAATCGGGATACAACTCCGAGTGTCCGTTACCGAGGATCCGGCTATGCATAGATTAGTTCTTCCCTGCAGGGGTGCACCAACTTACCCACCACGCTCGATTAACTCCGGCCGGACACACTTTTCCCGGGTCATGCCCGGCCTCGGCCAAACGACACACCGCAGCCCTACCTAGAGCTCAGCAGAGAAGTCCCCGTCGGTCTACATCCTAAGCGCAAGGGGATCTTGGCCATCGCCCCTCGCCCTCCGGGTCGTTGCGTGCTGGGCGAACCAGGCTCCACCCCTCAGGATGGTGCCGGCCCAGCCCGGCCGCAGTGCTGAACTGGACATCTGTCAGAGCTTTCGGCTGATGCATACGATGCAGAACGCCCATACTATGCCCACGTGATGGTTAGTGCTATCGGGCCAGAGGCCCACTCAGATCACATATCCAAACCGTTAGTACCTTGGGGGTGCCGTAACGAGCAGGGACTCACGATCGATGTGACCCCGTCGCCCCGTCTCGAGGACTTGCGGCAAGGGCCAAGAATGCCCGACCACGCCTCGTATTCATCACTCGGGCACCATACAGGCAACCCGCCTTCACATCACACGCGGGTACCCCTCAGGGTCGGCCCGCCTTTCCAAGTAACAATAGTTCAGTCCAAATATCCATGTGTCCATAACATCAGGGGGAAATCCGAGGTATCACCCTCGTTGGATTCCTACCCGATATATCCGTCAAGGTGAACTTGGAGGAATCACCCTCGCTGGGTTCACACTTGAGGTGTTGTACAACGGCGTCGTTATCGGAAGCGGTGAAGGAGGAATCACCCTCGATGACCACGACTGAATAGCTACTCTACAGAGTTAACATCTGAAGTGCTACAAGAGGTTTCACCCTCGGCACTCGATAGTAACGCTGCAGTGTCGAAACAACTAAAGGGGGGTGATGTGCGGTGCCGGGGCCTGGTCTTCAATCCCGTTGATCGGGTCTTCGGATAATCCAGCGGGGCAGTCGGGATAAGTGGGGTCACTGATAGGTCTCTACCCAGCCTATACTAAGCAGTTTAGGATTTGCAGGTAATTATCAACAGCAGGTTACATTAAACAGGCTATGCATCAGAATAGGTAAAGCAGTAGTAGCAGCAATTCTAATGCAAGCATGAGAAATTAGAATGGGCAATATCGGGATGATCAAAGGGGGGGCTTGCCTGGTTGCTCGGCGGCAAAGGCAAGGTCGTCAACGGTGGCGTCGGGCTCCTGAGTTGCGTCGGTCTCGGGGACAACGTCAGTGTTAGGGTCTACCGAGAGAGAAGAGGGGGAAAAACAGTAAATACAAAGCAAACAAGAGCATATCATGACACTACGCAGAGCTAGGGGGTGACCTAACGCAGTGCTACACGATATAGGTGAAGAGGGAAAACATCCGGGAATGTTTTCCCGAAGTTCGGCATTTTCGGACAGAGGGAACGGAGGAGGACAGTTGCATGTTCGGGTAGCTAGGGACGTGTGACGGACGAACGGACCTCGTATTCGGATCCGTCTCGAAATTCTGAGCAACTTTCATGTACAAAGTTTTTCGATCTGAGCTACGGATTATTTTATTTGATTTTCTAAAGATTTTAGCATTTTCTGAAATTACTGAAATTCTGCCAAGTCCTCAGTTTTAAACATCATTTAGCTGTTTTCCAGAGGCTATAACTAGTGTTCTATTCATCCTATGAATTGGTACCTTTTACCAATATTGATCATTTTCCTGTGGTCTACAAGATGGTATCAATTGCATCTCTGTTAGAACCCTGTAACTTGTTTATTTTCTGCTCCAAAGTTGCTATGGCAGTATATCTGTTATTAGTTCTTCCAGTTAACAGAACATAGACTTTTGTCATTTTCATAGGGATTAATCCAGGCAATTTTGGATTTGGTCCAATGGAAAGAATTGAACCTTGTCAAGTGTACTACCCACACATATTTATTTTAGCTATGTTAAGCTTGGTTTAGTTGCTATTTTGAGGCTGTTCAGTGGGTTATCCAGTGCAGTTTTAGAAAAGCTAGCAGATGCTACAGTAACTGAATGTTACTGTAGTAGCGCTGCACTAGCAGCAGCAGGCAGCGAGCAACGCAGCAGCAGGGGGGCGGCAGCGGCATGGCGCGGGCGCGGCGAGGCTGGCTGAAGGCGGGCGAGGCCGGAACCACACACACACACCGCAAGCACCACACACACACACCGCAAGCACCACACACACAAAGCACGCGCGCACACACACACACAGCACGCACACACGCACGCTGTACCCACACAGCACACACATAGCACTGCACACACACGCTGCGCACTCGGCCATGGCCAGCAGCAGCGACGGGACACGGCGGCAGCGGCGAAGAGCAGCAGCGGCTAGGAGCGAGCGGCGGCAGCAGCAGAGCAGCGCGCAACAAGCAAGCGAAGGTAGTAGCAGTACGCACATACACACAAGAGCTCGAGCTCCCGTGCATGGCGGCCGAGCACGGGGGCGGCCTCAACGGCGACAGATCGAGGCAGGGAAAGGGAGGATCCGGTGGAGAAGCTCACCGCGGAGCCGTAGGCGTGCTCGGGGAGGTCGGGGACGGACCGGAGCAGCGGCAAACGACGGCGGACGGCGACGATGTACGCGGAGAAGACCGGCGGTGTCGAGGCGTTGTGCCCCCCCCCCAGTCCTATCCAGTAGGCGCAGGCGATGAGGCGGGGCGCGACGGAGCTAGCGGACGCACCCGCAGCTGGAGGGGACGACGGTGGCCACGGTGACGATGACGGCCATGGCGGGCGCGGTTCGGCTGCGCGTTACGAAGGAGAAAGCAGCGCGAGGGAGGAACGGGGAGAAGACTAGGGTTGTCTACAGCGTCAGGGGGTTAATTATGCATCTCGGGGTATCGATGGATGGACGACACGACGACGATCGGTGGGGGTTGACGGCGTGCGTGCGCGGCCACGCCATGGCCTCCCTGCCTCTGTACAGAGAGTAGGGGAAAAGGCCAGCGCGGGCTGGGCCTTGTGCACTGTGGGAAATTAAGTCCATATGTTCAGTAGGCCTAGCTCTTCTTTTTAATCTTTTTCCCTTTCTGTTTTGCCTTTTTGCTTCTGTTTGCAAAAATGATCGCCCACCAAATGACTTTTGTAAAATATGCAAGTTGTCAAAACAATTACTAGGCATTATTAGTACTGCCATCAAAAGTTTGGAGGCCAAATGAATAGGTTAGATATTTTTTTTGAAATTGAAAAGGGACGGATTAATGCTGCTGGACTACTGTTTAAAGTCCAGGGGCATTTTTGTGAGTTCCAAAAATATTGGTTTCAATTTTACAATTGCCTTGGGATTATTTGCTATCTAATGAACATTTTAGTTTTCCAAATTTGAACAGATTTTATTTTCACTTTGAATTCATTTGAAGTTTGAATTTGGAGTTTGAAATGCAATATGATGCAAATGATGATTAGGCACTGTTAGACCTGTTGACATGGCATTATCAAAAGGGGAATTACTGTAGCTAACCACTGGGGGTGTTACACTGGTCAGCAATGCGGGAGGCCGCGGAGGCGATAGAACACCAAGCAAGCAGGTGATAACATAAATCAACCCATAGATAAGGTAGAGCTAGTTCTGACAGATGCAAAACGATACATGTCACAGGGACGGACCCACGCGGCTTGGGGATAATGCAGCCCGAGGGGCGCCCCCAACTGAACAAGCCAGAAAATGTCACCTGGCACCGTTGCTGAAGAGATGTTGGAGTAGCTGAAGACGCGTGCCGCAGAAGTCGCTCCTCATGAGCCGCCCAGGCCCTGAACCTCGGGAGGCTCTGGGGGCCCGGGGGGCTCGCGAGGATCCATCTCCTCCTCTGACAGGATCGCCTGGCTTCTGGCCTCATGAGCCGCCAGGACGCCCCACATGTGGCGCTGGAATGTAGCAGCCGCGCTCGACAAGCCCAAGG
This sequence comes from Thinopyrum elongatum, assembly GCA_011799875.1. NCBI lineage: Eukaryota > Viridiplantae > Streptophyta > Magnoliopsida > Poales > Poaceae > Thinopyrum > Thinopyrum elongatum. The sequence goes on along the minus strand of CM022298.1, from coordinate 498,902,017 downwards.
GCATGCGAACATAGCTGTGAGGGGGACCCTCGCACCGGCTAGCGCGGGATGGCCAGAAGCGCTCCTGAGATGCGGCCCTGTTGAGCCCTGGGATGTTGACGCAGACGCGCAGCTCGCTATCCTCGCCGGGACAAGGAGCCGCGCCGGGTGATGGGCGATGGTCACCTCGCATAGCTCTTGCCTCCTGATGCTCCTCGATTGCCTTGGTGATGAACTCCTGAGCACCTGGCACCTCGCAGCTTGTACCCTCCTCGTGGAAGCGCGCGCTGAAGCACGCCTCTACATGGTGCCCGAGCGCCTGCCTCGTGACGTTGGCCAGGTCAGAGGCCCTCCAGAGGAGAGCCCCCGAGCCCAGCCTGAGAGGGGCGCCGGGCGTGCCTTCCTATACGAGAGAGGGAGGCGCCCCGTCAGTGGGCGCAGGGCCTGAGGTGGTGCCGCTGGACACCCCGCTCTCCTGAGGTCCTTGGCGGAGCAACTTCTTCTTCTTCTTGGGGACAGCCTCAGGAGGGTAGACGGCGCCTTCATCATCCGGGTTCTCGACCGCTGCAGCCTGGTAGGCGCGCTCGAGAGAGCACATCGCGTCCTTCTCCTCGCAGGCGACCGTGATGACGCCGCAGCTCCCTGGCATCTTGAGGACATTGTAACCATGACGAGTCACCACCATGAACTTGGCCAGGGTTGGATACCCAAGGATGGCATTGTATGGAAGGCAAATGTGGGCGACGTCGAAGTCGATGAGCTCAGTGTGGTAGTTGTCGCGCTTGCCGAAGGTGACAGGGAGGCGGATCTACCCTATCGGGGTGGTGGAGCCGTCAGTCACTCCTGAGAAAGGCTTGGTAGGGTACAGCTGGTCATAGGGCACCTGGAGTCGGTCGAATGTCTCGATGGAGAGAACGTTGAGCCCCGCACCGCCATCGATGAAAGTCTTGGTGACGAGCACGTTGCTGATGGTAGGCGAGCAGAGCATCGGGAGAGCGCCGGCAGTTGCCGCGCACTTGAGCTGGTCGGATGGGCTGAAGGTGATGGTGCACTTGGACCACCTGAGCGGACGCGTTGCCTCGAGCTTGGGGAGGGCTGCATTCACCTCACGGGCAAACTGCTTGAAGATGTGATGAGAGGCAGGGGCCTGAGCGCCGCCCAGGATGCAGGCGATGGCACGAGGCTCCTGGAAGCCCCTAGCCCCCTCGTCCTGGTGGTGGTCGTCATTCCTTCTTGGTGGTGGCGGCAGCGGAGGAAGGCCAGCGTTGCCCTGAGGACGGTCCTCACGAGGTTGGTCTCTCCAGGGGCCCTCGCGAGGCTGGCCCTGCCAGCGGTCCTCACGAGGCTGATCGCGCCATTCTTGGCGGGGGTCACGGCCGTCCCAGCGTCCTCCACCTCGGCCTCCTCCGCGGTCGTAGCCTCGTTCGCTGCGCTCGGGGCGTCGACCGAGGCGCCCGTCGCGGATGGCCCTGAGCTCCTGGCAGTCGTTGGTGTTGTGGCTGTGCACGTTGGGGAAGACGCAGAACGGGCGGCTGCCCTTGGATGACCCTGGGTGGTCGCAGTCGCGCTTCATCTCTAGTTTGGCCGCGAGCACGGCCGGTCCCTTGCGCTTCACATCCTTGGCTTTGGCCTTCTTGTCTTCTGGGTCAGCCCCTGGGAGCTCCAGGAGAGAGAGGCGACCTTCCTCAGCTCTCGCACACTTGGTTGCCATGTTGAACATCTCCAGAGCCATGGACAGGTCCTCATGTATGGCGAGCTCCTCCTTCATCTTGACGTCGCGGACGCCATCAGTGAACGCCGAGATGATGGCCTCGTTCGACACCTTGGGGATCTTGAGGCGGACGCTATTGAAGCACTGGATGTACTTCTGCAAGGTCTCTCCTGGCTGCTGCTTGATGCACCGCAGGTCACCCGCAGCCGGTGGACGGTCGCGAGTGCCCTGGAAGTTGGCGATGAAACGCTCTCGCATTTCGTCCCAGGAGGAGATCGATCTCGCGGGCAGGTTCAGGAGCCACGAGCATGCACCATCCTTGAGGGACATGGGAAACCAGTTCACCATAACCTTCTCGTCGCCGTTGGCTGCCTTGATGCTCAGCTCGTAGAGCTGCAGGAACTCGGCAGGGTCGGGGGTGCCGTCGTAGCGCAGAGGCAGGTCGGGCTTGAACTTCCCCGGCCAGACGATGCTGCGTAGCTCCGGAGTGAATGCGCGGCAACCCGCTGTGGTCACGGGAGCCCGTCGTGCAGGTGGAGCCCGGTCTTGGCGCTCGCACACCACCGTTGTAGGCGGCGCGCGACCTTGACATGGCGGTGCTGGGAGTGCACGAGCATCTTCTTGCGGCCGCTGCACCACCTGGCAGCTTTCCTGTTCACGCGTCGGCACCCTGCGCGACAGGCCGCGCCGCGGGGCCTTGCGCCTTGGCCCGAGGGCGACATCTTGACGGGGAGGTGGAGGAGGTGCTCCTTGGGCTACATCACCCGCAGCAGGCGACGGGTGAGGCAGCGAGCAAGACGGTGCAGGAGAGTCCCCGGCGGCGCTGACAAGCTCGGCGATGCGGTCCAGCCAGTCTTCGTAGAGGTCGTCGATGGGGCGGTAGCACAGGAGCTCGTGCGCCATGAGGAATGCAGCCTGCGCGTTCGCCGGCCCGCGAAGAGCATGAGACGACGAACCAGCCGGAGTCAGCGACGGGGTGGCGGTGCGCCCATCCCGCCGCACAGAAGGGTGCAGCGACGAAGCTTGCTGCTCGTGCCCCGCGGGGCCGGTGGCGGCATTCGCCACTGGAGACGGGGGATGGCGAGGGCAGCCATCTCCCGCAGGCCCTGTCTGAGCGACGCGGGCGGCGAGGGCGGCCCGGCGCTCAGCGCGAGCTCGACAAGCGTCAGCCATGGAAGCGGTGGAGCGGTGGTGGATCGCCCGGCGGGGGAGAGGCTCCGACGCACCCCTACCTGGCGCGCCAAATGTCGGATTTCGGGTTCCGCAAACCCTTGAGAGGTTCGAACTCTGGGGTGCGTGCGAAGAACTCGTCCTCACCAGTCTGCCTACTCGCTAACCTCACAGCCTAGCTCGACGAACTATAAGGAAAAGAAACACAGCAGTTTACCCAGGTTCGGGCCACCTTGCGGTGTAAAACCCTACTCCTGCTTTGTGGTGGATTGGCCTCAAGGGGCTGAGGATGAACTAGTATAGTGGCGAATAGCCTCAGGAGGAGAGGTGTCCTTGAGCTCGAGTGAGCTGGTGGAGCGAGGGTGATCTGAATGATCTGTCCGGGGGTCCGATCCTTCTCTACGGTGGTGGCTAAGTCCTATTTATAGTGGCCTTGGTCCTCTTCCCAAATGAAAGGCGGGAAGGGATCCCACAACGGCCAAATTCAAAGGGAGACAACTAGTACATGCTATCCTGACAAAAGTAGTCTTCGCCTGCAAAAGCCTCTGGTCGTGACGCCGTGGTGGGCTCGGTGATGAACTCCGTCCTGCCGTCCTGGCGGTCTTGGTCTTGTTGCACGGGAATGGAAACCTTTGGCTAATTCCTCAGGACTCCGTGCCTGCGCTTGCCTCCTTGGCACCAAAGAGGAAACTGGTACACTGCACCCGCTGGCGCCCGCCTGGCCTTGGTCGTCATGGCTCATGTCATCCGGACCTCACGAGGTGAGGCTTGCATAGAACTCTCCGCTCCTCAGGAGCCAGCCTGAGGAGGCCGCTACTCGTGGGGGTCTTGGTGTCGTCCGCCTCGCGAGGCTTGGCCCCTCGCATGGGTCTTGAGTTGTTGTTGCTGAAGCTGGGTCGTACCAGGCTGTTGATGGAGCCACACGATGGGCCGCAGGCAGGCAAGTCTGGGTACCCCCGTTCCCAGAACGCCGACAGATGTCCATGAAGATACTCAACCAGACCATGATAAAGAACCAGACAACGAAGTTGAAATAGAACCTGCTATTGATCTTGATAACCCACAACCTAAAAATAAAAGATATGACAAGAGAGACTTTGTGGCTAGAAAACATGGTAAAGAAAGAGTGCCATGGGTTCAGAAACCCATGCCCTTTCCACCTAAAGCATCCAAGAAAAAAGATGATGAAGAATTTGAACGCTTTGCTGAAATGCTTAGGCCAGTCTTTTTGCGTACTCGCTTGACTGATATTTTAAAGATGGCCCCTTATGCAACATATATGAAAGACATCATCACTAATAAAAGAAAAATACCTGAAGCTGAAATCTCCACCATGCTTGCTAATTATTCTTTTAAGGAAGGAGTACCTAAAAACTTGGAGATCCAGGAATACCAACTATACCTTGCTCCAACAAAGAAATTATGTCAAAACCGCTTTATGTGATTTAGGAGCTGGTGTTAGTGTTATGTGATATGTCCATTTTGCATCATGTTTACCTACTATTATTTATAATGTTTTTACGCATAATAATGCTTTTTGGAGTAATTCTAATGCCTTTTCTCTCATAATTTGCAAGGTTTACACAAAGAGGGAGAATATCGGCAGCTGGAATTCTGGACCTGAAAAAGCACGTCAGAGCTACCTATTCTGCACAACTCCAAATAAGCTGAAAGTTCACGGAGATTTTTATGGATTATTTAAGAATTATTGGAGCAAATAACTACCAGAGGGTGCCCACCAGGTGGGCACAACCCACTTGGGCTCGCCAGGCCCCCTAGGCGTGCCCTGGTGGGTTGTGCCCTCCTCGGCCCACCTCCGGTGCCCCTCTTCTGGTATATAAGTCATTTTGACCTAGAAAAAAATACAGAGAGGTATTTCGGGACGAAGCGCCGCCGTCTCGAGGCGGAACTTGGGCAGGAGCACTTTTGCCCTCCGGTGGAGCGATTCCGCCGGGGGAACTTCCCTCCCGGAGGGGGAAATCATCGTCATCGTCATCACCAACAACTCTCCCATCTTTGGGAGGGCCATCTCCATCAACATCTTCAACAGCACCATCTCCTCTCAAACCCTAGTTCATGTCGTGTGTTCAATCTTTGTACCGGAACCTTAGATTGGTGCTTGTGGGTGACTAGTAGTGTTGATTACATCTTGTAGTTGATTACTATATGGTTTATTTGGTGGAAGATTATATGTTCAGATCCATTATGCTATTTAATACCCCTCTGATCTTGAGCATGATTATCATTTGTGAGTAGTTACTTTTGTTCTTGAGTTCACGGGAGAAGTCATGTTGCAAGTAATCATGTGAACTTGATATGTGTTCGATATTTTGATGATATGTATGTTGTGATTCCCTTAGTGGTGTCATGTGAACGTCGACTACATGGCACTTCACCATATTTGGGCCTAAGGGAATGCATTGTGGAGTAGTAATTAGATGATGGGTTGCTAGAGTGACAGAAGCTTAAACCCTAGTTTATGCGCTATTCTGTAAGGGACCGATTTGGATCCAAAAGTTTAATGCTATGGTTAGATTTTATCTTAATACTTTTCTCGTAGTTGCGGATGCTTGCGAGTGGGTTAATCATAAGTAGGAGGTTTGTTCAAGTAAGAACAGCACCTAAGCACCGGTCCAGCCACATGTCAAATTATCAAAGTAGCGAACACAAATCAAACCAACATGATGAAAGTGATATGATGAAATTCCCGTGTACCCTCAAGAACGCTTTACTTATCATAAGAGACCATTTAGGCCTGTCCTTTGCCACAAAAGGATTGGGCTACCTTGCTGCACTTTATTTATCGCTACCGTTACTTGCTCGTTACAAATTATCTTGCTATCAAACTACTTGTTACCGACTATTTTAGTGCTTGAAGAAAATACCTTGCTGAAAACCACTTGTCATTTCCTTCCGCTCCTCGTTGGGTTCGACACTCTTACTTATCGAAAGGACTACGATTGATCCCCTATACTTGTGGGTCATCAAGGTTCTTTTCTGGTGCCGTTGCCGGGGAGTGAAGTGCTCTTGGTAAGGGAAAATTATTACTACGTGCTGAAATTTATTGTCACTTGCTACTATGAAGAACAATCCTTTGAGGGGTTTGTTCGGGGTATCTTCACCTCGACCGGAACCAAAATTAGTTACCCCTCAACCTACTGCACCTACTGAAAATATTGGTTATGAAATTCCTTCAGGTATGATAGAACAACTGCTAGCTAATCCTTATACAGGAGATGGAACCGAACATCCTGATATGCACTTTATTTATGTAGATCAAATTTGTGGATTATTTAAGCTTGCAGGTTTACCCAGAGATGAAGCTAAGAAGAAGGTTTTTCCTTTATCTTTGAAGGGAAAAGCATTTGCATGGTATAGGCTATGCGATGATATTGGATCTTGGAACTGGAATCGATTGAAATTGGAATTTCACCAAAAAATTTATCCTATGCATCTAGTTCATCGTGATGGGAATTACATATATAATTTTTGGCCTCGTGAAGGAGAAAGTATCACTCTAGCTTGGGGGAGGCTTAAGTCAATGTTATATTCATGCCCCAATCATGAGCTCTCAAGTGAAATTATTATTCAGAATTTTTATGCTCAGCTTTCTCGTGATGATCAATCCATGCTCGATAGTTCTTGTACTGGTTCTTTTATGAAGAAGACTATTGAATTCAGGTAGGATCTTTTGGAAAGAATTAAACGCAACTCTGAAGATTGGGAACTCGACGAAGGTAAAGAGTCAGGTATTAAGCTTAAGTTTGATTGTGTTAAATCTTTTATGAATACCGATGCTTTTCACAAGCTTAGCACTAAATATGGACTTGACTCTGAGATAGTAGCCTCTTTCTGTGAATCATTTGCTACTCATGTTGATCTCCCTAAGGAGAAGTGGTTTAAATATCATCCACCTATTAAAGAAGAAATTAAAGAACCGGTCATGGTTAAAGATGAGACTATCATTTACAATGTTGACCCAGTTGTTCCTACTGCTTATATTGAAAAACCACCTTTCCCTGTTAGGATAAAGGAACATGCTAAGGTCTCAACCGTGGTCAATAAAAGTAATATTAAAGCACCTAAACCTGCTGAACAAATTAAAGTAGAACCTAGTGTTGCTACGGTTAAAGATCTCTTGGTAGAAAATATAGATGGGCATGTTATTTACTTCTGTGATGAAGCTGCTAGAATTGCTAAACCCGATGAAAAAGATAAACATAGACCTATTGTTGGCATGCCTGTTGTCTCAGTCAAAATAGGAGATCACTGTTATCATGGTTTATGTGATTTAGGTGCTAGCGTGAGTGCTATTCCTTTTACCTTATACCAAGACATTATGAATGACATAGCACCCGCTGAAATATAAGACATAGATGTTATTATTAAACTTGCCAATAGAGACACCATCACACCACTTGGGATTGTTAGAGATGTTGAAGTCTTGTGTGTGAAAATAAAATACCCTACTGATTTTCTAGTTCTTGGTTCCCCACAAGATGACTTTTGTCCCATTATCTTTGGTAGACCTTTCTTGAACACTGTCAATGCTACTATAGATTGTCTTAAACAAACTGTCAGTGTTCGCTTTGGTAATGAGTCTCATGAATTTAATTTTTCCAAGTTTAATAGGCAACCTCATAAGAAAGAATTACCCAATAAGGATGAAATAATTGGTCTTGCTTCTATTGCCGCGCCTCCTACTGATCCACTAGAACAATATTTGCTAGACCATGAAAATGATATGCACATGCATGACAGGAATGAAATAGATAAAAATTTCTTTGAACAACGACCTCTGCTCAAACATAATTTGCCTATTGAAACTCTTGGAGGTCCTCCTCCACCTAAAGGTGATCCTGTGTTTGAACTAAAACAATTGCCAGACACTTTGAAATATGCTTATCTTGATGAGAAAACAATATATCCTGTTATTATTAGTGCTAACCTTTCAGAACATGAAGAAGAAAGATTATTGAAAATTCTGAAGCACCAAGCTGCTATTGGATATACTCTTGATGATCTTAAGGGAATTAGTCCCACTCTATGTCAGCACAAGATTAATATGGAACCTGATGCTAAACCAGTTGTTGATCATCAACGACGTTTGAATCCGAAGATGAAAGAAGTGGTAAGAACTGAAATATTAAAACTTCTGGAAGCAGGTATAATATATCCTATAGCTGATAGTAGATGGGTAAGCCTCGTTCATTGTGTCCCTAAGAAGGGAGGTATTACTGTTGTTCCTAATGATAAAAATGAACTTATTCCACAAAGAATTGTCACTGGCTATGGAATGGCTATTGATTTTAGAAAATTAAATAAAGTAACTAGAAAAGATCATTACCCTTTGCCTTTTATTGATCAAATGCTAGAAAGATCATCTAAGCACACACACTTTTGCTTCTTTGATGGATATTCTGGTTTTTCTCAAATACCTGTTTCACAACCTGATCAAGAGAAAACCACCTTTACTTGCCCTTTTGGAACTTATTCTTAAAGACGTATGCCTTTTGGTTTATGCAATGCACCTGCTACTTTTCAAAGATGTATGACTTCTATATTCTCTTATTTTTGTGAAAAGATTGTTGAGGTTTTCATGGATGACTTTTCCGTTTATGGAACTTCTTTTGATGATTGCTTAAGCAACCTTGATCGAGTTTTGCAGAGATTTGAGCAAACTAATCTTGTCTTGAATTGGGAGAAGTGCCACTTTATGGTTAATGAAGGCATTGTCTTAGGGCATAAAATTTCTGAATGAGGTATTGAGGTGGATAAAGCTAAAGTTGATGCAATTGAGAAAATGCCATGTCCTAAAGATATCAAAGGTATTCGTAGTTTTCTCGGTCATGCTAGTTTCTATAGGAGGTTTATTAAAGACTTCTCTAAAATTTCTAGGCCTCTTACAAATCTTTTACAAAAGGATGTACCGTTTGTTTTTGATAATGATTGTGTAGAAGCCTTTGAAACACTTAAGAAAGCCTTAACTTCTGCACCTATTGTTCAACCACCTGATTGGAACTTGCCTTTTGAAATTATGTGTGATGCTAGTGATTATGCTGTTGGTGTTGTTCTAGGACAAAGAGTTGATAAGAAACTGAATGTTATTCATTATGCTAGCAAAACTCTAGACAGTGCCCAAAGAAATTATGCTACCACTGAAAAAGAATTTTTAGCAGTTGTGTTTGCTTGTGACAAATTCAGATCTTACATCGTTGATTCTAAAGTTACTATTCACACTGATCATGCTGCTATAAAATATCTTATGGAAAAGAAAGATGCTAAACCTAGACTTATTAGGTGGGTTCTCCTGTTACAAGAATTTGATTTACATATCACTGATAGAAAAGGAGCTGAGAACCCCGTAGCTGATAACTTGTCTAGGTTAGAAAATATTCTTGATGACCCACAACCTATTAATGATAGCTTTCCTGATGAGCAACTAGTTGCAATAAATGTTTCTCATAACACTCCTTGGTATGCTGACTATGCTAATTATATTGTTGCAAAATACATACCACCTAGTTTCACATACCAACAAAAGAAAAAAATCTTCTACGATTTAAGACATTACTTTTGGGATGACCCACATCTATACAAAGAAGGAGTAGACGGTATTATTAGACATTGTGTACCTGAGCATGAACATGAACAAATCCTACGGAAATGTCACTCCGAAGCTTATGGAGGGCATCATGCGGGAGATAGAACTGCTCACAAGGTATTGCAATCTGGTTTTTATTGGCCTACTCTCTTCAAGGATGCCGGTAAGTTTGTTTTATCTTATGATGAATGTGAAAGAATTGGTAATATTGTTAAGCGTCAGGAAATGCCTATGAATTATTCACTTGCTGTTGAACCATTTAATGTTTGGGGTTTTGATTATATGGGACCTTTTCCTTCCTCTAATGGGTATACACATATTTTGGTTGCTGTTGATTATGTTACTAAGTGGGTAGAAGCTATTCCAACTAGTAGTGCCGATCACAACACCTCTATTAAAATGCTTAAGGAAGTTATTTTCCCAAGGTTTGGAGTCCCTAGATATTTAATGACTGATGGTGGTTCACACTTTATTCATGGTGCTTTCCGTAAAATGCTTGCTAAGTATGATGTTAACCATAGAGTTACATCACCCTATCATCCTCAGTCTAGTGGTCAAGTTGAGCTTAGCAATAGAGAAATAAAATTAATTCTATAAAAAACTGTCAATAGACCCCGAAAGAATTGATCTAAGAAATTAGATGATGCACTTTGGGCTTACAGAACGGCTTATAAAAATCCTATGGGTATGTCTCCATATAAAATGGTTTATGGAAAAGCTTGTCATTTGTCTCTTGAGTTAGAACACAAAGCATATTGGGCAATTAAAGAACTCAACTATGACTTCAAACTTGCCGGTGAAAAGAGGTTATTTGATATTAGCTCACTAGATGAATGGAGAACCCAAGCTTATGAAAATGCCAAGTTGTTTAAAGAAAAAGTTAAAAGATGGCATGATAAAAGAATCCAAAAGCGTGAGTTCAAAGTGGGTGAATATGTCCTTTTGTACAACTCTCGTTTCAGATTCTTTGCAGGAAAGCTTCTCTCCAAATGGGAGGGACCTTATGTTATCAAAGAAGTTTATCGTTCTGGAGCTATCAAAATAAATAATGCCGAAGGTACCAAACCGAAGGTAGTCAATGGGCAAAGAATTAAACACTATATCTCAGGTACGCCTATTAATGTTGAAGCAATATTATTCAAACTATGACACCTGAGGAACACATAAAGGAGACCTTCCGGAACACTCTAGAATAATTAAAAAAGGAGGTGGTACATGATACGGTAAGTAAACGGACTCTAAAAAATCCACAAAAATATTTTTTGTCAGTTTTGGAATATAACAAAAATTAGGAAAATAAGAAACAACCAAGAAGGCAGCCCTAGTGGGCACAAGACACCAGGGCGCGCCTGGCACCAGGTGGGTTGTGCCCACGTCGGGTACCTTCTGGACTCCGTTTTTCTCTCGTTTACTTGTTTCCCAAGATAAAAAATCTTTATATACCCCCCGGACCTATTGACCACCGTATCGCGGAGAAATCTTCTGTTCCTCTTTCTTGCTATTTTTCTGACAGATCTAGATCACCATGGCCGCTTCGAGCTCCTCCAATCACAAGTTCTTTGAGAACGTCATCAACCCATATTTGCGGGAGGTGATGCAGCACCCTCAAGCCATCGAGATGCGTGAGGGGGTGCTCCACATCCACGACGTCCAGGGGCCCAAGGGGACGGGGACCGTGGATGCTAGGCTCGAAGCTATGGAGCAGGTGGTCTTCAAGTGCAAGGGGATGGTGGAACGTGGACTCAATGCCAATCACCTCATGACCGCGGACTATACCCGTGATGTCAAGGTGGATGGCAAATCCATGAAGGACATCGTCTTCACCTTCAACGAGCAAATCAACTTTCTGCAGAGCCAAATCTATGATCTCCAAATCCAAGTCTTTGAATATGAGGCAAGGTTTAAAGGTATGAGTTTGGCCGCAAGTTGCAGGACTCGCAAGACTCACTCCTCCTCTTATGATGGTGAGCCATTGCCATGGAAACCGGAAGATAAGATCGCCGCTACCTCATCACCACCACCACCTTCTTCATCACCAAAGGAGACTTGAGTTCATGGTATGGACACTCCCCTTGGCTTGTGCCAAGCTTGGGGGAGGTGTCCCGGTATCGTATCACCACCACTATCTTTGCCTTTATCTATTTTAGTTCGATCTTTAGTTGTCTTTTGATTTAGTTGAATAAAAGTTTTAGTTCGATCCTTTCTTTTCGAGTGTTTGCTTAGTGATCTACCTATCGATGTAATCGTGTGCGAGATATATAATAAAGAGTAGTTTGAGTTTTTTTTATTTACTTTTATGTTTCAATAAAAAGAAAGTAAAATAAATAAATAAGATCTTATGCCAATCTTATGGTAAGTAATGACATCACATAAGGAAAAGTATAAGTGGTAAAATTTATTGGAGATTGACAAACATAGCATTGGTCAATGATGCAACTCATGAAAGAATTAATAAGGGAAGAGAAGATTCACATGCAAATACACTATCTTGTACATCTTTTATGATTGTGAGCCCCCATTAAATATTTTGTGTCAAAATAGTTGACGTTGGACAAGGAAGACAACGTAATGATTTATGTTTGTTCATATTCACATAGAAGTTATATTGTCATAGATCCTTTAACATGTGGTGCTTGCTCAATATCTTTTCTAGCCAAAAATTCCGCATTAAGTAGAGATACTACTTGTGCATCCGAAACCCTTAACCCAAATCTTATTTTGAGAGTCCACCATATCTACCTATGGATTGAGTAAGATCCTTCAAGTAAGTTGTCATCGGTGCAAAAAGGCAATAAAAATTGCTTCTAAATGTGTTGGATCATTTAGTGTAAGAGAAAATTGAGTGTTGCATGAACTTGTGATGGCAAAATAATAAAATCAAGAGACTGCATAATAAAGGTTATCATCATAATGGGCAATGTAACGTGCCGTTCTTTTGCATTAAGGGATTTGGCATTCAAACAAATAAGCGCATGACAACCTCTGCTTCCCTCTGCGAAGGGCCTATCTATTACTTTTATGCATTTACTTTTATGAAGAGTCAAAAAATTTCTTCCTATTCCTTTTTATTTTCTCTTTTTGTAAGCATCATGTGGTGAGGAAAGATCTAGGCACATATATCCAGTTGAATATGAGTGGGCATGAGTTATTATTGTTGACATCACCCTTGAGGTGAATACGTTGGGAGGCGAAACCATAAGCCCTATCTTCCTATGTGTCCGGTTGAAACTTTTTGTTCATGGGTATGCTGTGCGTGTTAGCAATCATAGAAGATTAAATGATGGTTGAGTATGCGGACTTGCCTAAAGGCTCCGATACGTGACCCTTCCTGAAAAGATGATGAATTGTAGTTGCAAAGTTGACCGAGACCATAGTTTGTTGGTTTTCAATAGAGTTTATGCTTTATACTTCGATGTTGTGATGAATTGTTACTTGTACATGAGAAGTTATATGATAAAAGTTATTTGATAAAGTTCTTTGCTGTTATAATAATATGCATGATGCTTCTATGTCCGTATTTTGTTTTTATCGACACCTCTCTCTCTAAGCATGTGGACATGTTTTTCGATATCAGTTTTTCGCTTGAGGACAAGCGAGGTCTAAGCTTGGGGGAGTTGATACCTCCATTTTGCATCATGTTTACCTACTGTTATTTATAATGTTTTTAAGCATAATAATGCTTTTTGGAGTAATTCTAATGCCTTTTCTCTCATAATTTGCAAGGTTTACACAAAGAGGGAGATTACCGGCAGCTGGAATTCTGGACCTGAAAAAGCACGTCAGAGCTACCTATTCTGCACAACTCCAAATAAGTTGAAACTTCACGGAGATTTTTATGGATTATTGGAGCAAATAACTACAAGAGGGGGCCCACTAGGTGGGCACAACCCACCTGGGCGCGCCAGGCCCCCCAGGCGTGCCCTAGTGGGTTGTGCCCTCCTCGGCCCACCTCCGGTGCCCCTCTTCTGGTATATAAGTCATTTTGACCTAGAAAAAAAAATACGGAGAGGTATTTCGGGACGAAGCGCCGTCGTCTCCAGGCGGAACTTGGGCAGTAGCACTTTTGCACTCCGGCGGCGATTCCGCCAGGGGAACTTCCCTCCCAGAGGGGGAAATCATTGTCATCATCATCACCAACAACTCTCCCATCTTTGGGAGGGCCATCTTCATCAACATCTTCAACAGCACCATCTCCTCTCAAACCCTAGTTCATCTCTTGTGTTCAATCTTTGTACCGGAACCTTAGATTGGTGCTTGTGGGTGACTAGTAGTGTTGATTACATCTTGTAGTTGATTACTATATGGTTTATTTGGTGGAAGATTATATGTTCAGATCCATTATGCTATTTAATACCCCTCTGATCTTGAGCATGATTATCATTTGGGAGTAGTTACTTTTGTTCTTGAGGTCACGGGAGAAGTCATGTTGTAAGTAATCATGTGAACTTGATATGTGTTCGATATTTTGATGATATGTATGTTGTGATTCCCTTAGTGGTGTCATGTGAACGTCGACTACATGGCACTTCACCATATTTGGCCCTAAGGGAATGCATTGTGGAGTAGTAATTAGATGATGGGTTGCTAGAGTGACAGAAGCTTAAACCCTAGTTTATGCGCTATTCTGTAAGGGACCGATTTGGATCCAAAAGTTTAATGCTATGGTTAGATTTTATCTTAATACTTTTCTCGTAGTTGCGGATGCTTGCGAGGGGGTTAATCATAAGTAGGAGATTTGTTCAAGTAAGAACAGCACCTAAGCACCGGTCCACCCACATGTCAAATTATCAAAGTAGCGAACACAAATCAAACCAACATGATGAAAGTGATATGATGAAATTCCCGTGTACCCTCAAGAACGCTTTACTTATCATAAGAGACCATTTTAGCCTGTCCTTTACCACAAAAGGATTGGGCTACCTTGCTGCACTTTATTTATTGTTACCGTTACTTGCTCGTTACAAATTATCTTGCTATCAAACTACTTGTTACCGACTATTTTAGTGCTTGAAGAAAATACCTTGCTGAAAACCACTTGTCATTTCCTTCCGCTCCTCGTTGGGTTCGACACTCTTACTTATCGAAAGGACTACGATTGATCCCCTATACTTGTGGGTCATCAAGGTTCTTTTCTGGCACCATTGCCGGGGAGTGCAGCGCTCTTGGTAAGGGAAAATTATTACTATGTGCTGAAATTTATTGTCACTTGCTACTATGAAGAACAATCCTTTGAGGGGTTTGTTCGGGGTATCTTCACCTCGACCGGAACCACAATTAGTTACCCCTCAACCTACTGCACCTACTGAAAATATTGATTATGAAATTCCTTCGGGTATGATAGAACAACTGCTAGCTAATCCTTATGCAGGAGATGGAACCAAACATCCTGATATGCACTTTATTTATGTAGATCAAATTTGTGGATTATTTAAGCTTGCAGGTTTACCCAGAGATGAAGCTAAGAAGAAGGTTTTCCCTTTATCTTTGAAGGGAAAAGCATTTGCATGGTATAGGCTATGCGATGATATTGGATCTTGGAACTGGAATCGATTGAAATTGGAATTTCACCAAAAAAATTATCCTATGCATCTAGTTCATCGTGATCGGAATTACATATATAATTTTTGGCCTCGTGAAGGAGAAAGTATCGCTCTAGCTTGGGGGAGGCTTAAGTAAATGTTATATTCATGCCCCAATCATGAGCTCTCAAGTGAAATTATTATTCAGAATTTTTATGCTCGGCTTTCTCGTGATGATCAATCCATGCTCGATACTTCTTGTACTGGTTCTTTTATGAAGAAGACTATTGAATTCAGGTGGGATCTTTTAGAAAGAATTAAACGCAACTCTGAAAATTGGGAACTCGATGAAGGTAAAGAGTCAGGTATTAAGCTTAAGTTTGATTGTGTTAAACCTCTACCCACTGCTAAAAAGAAATATGACATACTTATTGTCGGGGAGGTGCATATCCCCGTTGAGGTAACTTAGTGTTTTACGAAAGTTCTTCGGTTTCATGCTAATCGAAAGTGGTTGTTAATAAGACTTGATCAACCTTATTAATGGATCATTTTTGAGAGGTATGAAGTTGATGAATTTAGTAGGCACAACCTTCTGTCCCTACCTTTTGTTTTCTGTTTTTCTTAGCTAAATAAAATAAAATGCCATGTTTATCCTGTTTTCTGCATTTTCCGTGCAATAAAAAGTGCCCAAAAATAAAAGTTCTCAGAATGCCCTGAAATTTTAATACAATTTTTTTTGAATATTTCTGAATTTCTGGCACAAATAACATCAAAGGGGGGTGCCCCTGGTGTCCACAAGACACCAGGGCGCGCCAACAACCCCAGGAGCGCCCTGGTGGGTTATGGCCCCCACGTGGGTCCCCTCACTTATCTCTTTAGCCCATGTCATATCCTACCTCCAGAAAAAAAATCACCATAGCTCTCTCTCGTGTTCTTGCTCTCAAACCCATGGATTTCGATCTCTTTGCTCAAAGCTCCATTTTCGAAACTGTTTTGGGGGATTGCTACTTGGTATGTGACTCCTCCATTGCTACAATTAGTTTTTGCTTTAGTGGTTTATATTTTGAATAATTAGCTACTCTTGGTGCTGCTATAAATGGGCTTGCATGTTGAATTCTTAGAGTTCTAAGTAGTTTGAATGCTCAATATGGCCTCTAGGCATCCCTATGAGTAGTTGCTATCAATCTTACGAAGTTTAATTAACAAAAAATTTGTGGACTAAAATTTTCAGAATTTTATTTATAGGAATAAGATGAGTTTCTTTAGGAAGTTTTCCTCCAAGAAGAATGCTAAGGGAGTCATTGGGGAATCCTCGATGACCTCAACACTCCGAGAACGGCGGAGGTGCGGCCGTGCGAATGGCTGCATAATGCCTTCATGGATGATGCCGGGTTCCATCAAGAGTTTGCCCAATTCGTTGCAAATGCCGGGCTGACCGACTTCCTCGCAGATGAGTGTGACCAACACCATCTCCTTACAAATTCCTTTGTGCAAAAATTTCATTTTCTGAGTAGGAATAATCCTCCTGAGGTGCGGTTTAATTTGTATGCTGAAACCCATCAGATACCGTTCACTGACTTTTGTGACATATGTATGATTCCTTCTGATGGGGGAATTAAGGGAACCTAGACCTGCGGAGTTTGAGGACTTTCTCCTCACTTTGATAGTGGGAGAAAGGAGAGGCGTGTCGAACGCCACTGCCACTAGTTTGCAGTTTCCTTCTGTGCATTACTTTGCTCTATTCATCGCGAAGTGTTTAACTGCTAGAGAGAAGCTCGGTGCACTCAGTGCCCCCGACCTCGCCATTTTACACCATGCACTACACAATGATCACACCTTTAACCTAGGGGATATTATTGCATGTCGCTTACACCTCAACAGGACTAAGGGCAAGATACATGGTGGTATTTATGCCACTCGCTTAGTGAGTCATTTTAATGTTCAGATACGCCAGCATGATTACCCCTTGCCTCGAGTTTACCTAGATCACCAAGCAATGGAACATCACTAGTTTATTGACGCTGCTGATTCTTTTCATAATATTTGTTACAACTTGGTTTTCAGTGTGGATACCCGTGATGTTATCCCGTTGCCTGGACCCACTTTGTTTGATTCTTTTGCCAGGAATGGATATAGGATCTTCCCTGAGGACATTATTGCCTACCCGAACAACCAGGCAGCGGCAGAGCAGGAGCCCCAGGAGTGGGACGCTCAGGTACCGCCGCCACAGCACTTCCACATAGGACCGGATGGCTACTACGAAAGGTGATTACCAAGCTAGGCCAAAAGCCTAAGCTTGGGGGAGTACATATTTCCACTGACATTATATTCATGTCCACACATTTCATTCCAGTTGTCGATGTCCATACCTTTTCATTGTATTATCCATGCTAGATTTATTTTTCTCGCTTTCTTCTTGTGTGTTTGAAAAACTTTGAGAAAATCCAAAAATATTTCTTGTTTCTTTTCAGTTTTTCTTTCTAGTTTAATTAGTTGTAGTATTAAAAGAAAACCCAAAAAGATTTATCAATTATTCTTTTGTTTGTTGGGAGCTTTCCCGTGTAAATAGTTTTTCTCGTTTTTGTTTCTCTTTTCTTTAATTTGCTTTCTGCTAGAAAAACTAAAAACTCCAAAAATATTACAGTGTGTTTCTCTGAATTTCTTTTCTTTTTGTTGAGTCATACCAAGGAGAAGACCATGATGAAAATGTTGAGTGGCACTCGCATTATTGTTGGTCTAACAAAGAGCCCAAATTACCTTGTCTTGTCCTTTTGAATAAAATGTTTGCAGATTCTAGCTTAGTCCACGGCATTCTTGCACTATTATTATTTTCGTATCATTCAGTCATGCAAGTGAAAGGCAATAATGATGATATTTGATGAAGTGACTGTGGCAAAGAGAAGCGGGTATGAACTCAACTTGTTTTGTTTTTGTAAATATGTTTAACCTAGTATCCATGAGTCAGCATATTATGATCAAACATGTTTGCAATGACAATTAGAGATTATAGTTTCTTATGCCATGCTTAAGTAGCTAGGAGTGGATAATGATTTATCTTGGAAGTCAACATGCATTAAAATGATTGTGATGTAGTATGATGATATGGTATCCTCCTCTGAATGTTTCAAGTGGCTTGACTTGGCACATGTTCACACATGTAGTTGAATCAAAACCAGCATAGCCTCTACGATATTTATGTTCATGGTGTTCATATCCTACTCATGCTAGTATTCAATGTTGATTATGCATAATGCATGTTCATGACCGTTTTCGCTCTCTAGCTAGCCGCTTCTCAACCTATTTGCTAGCCTTCACCTGTACTAAGCAGAAATATTGCTTGTGCATCAAAATCCTTAAACCAAAGTTATTCTAGATGAGTCCACTATATCTACCTATATGCGGTATTACCCTATCGTTCCAAGTAAATTTGCATGTGCCACCTCTAAAATTTCAAATGAACATCTATTTTGTGTGCCTGGACCGCTCATGGAGCGATAGGGGGCGGTCGGTATCTTCCATGCTAAGTGGGTTATTCTCATGATGAGTGTTTATTCACTCGTCCTTGCACGAGAGGGGCGGTAATAGGGATTCCCAGTCCCGAAATCAAAAATTGCAAATAATTAAACTAAACTCCCCCAGGACTGATGTTGGTATGGACGGTACCCGTGGATTCGACTAGCCCTGGAGTGTGTTTGTTGGTGGAGGGGGGAGTAAATCTTTACTTTTACCGCTTGGGAACCGCCGCTAATGTGTTGAGCATCGAAGATATTGATAACTCTTGGTCATAACGTTGACAGGAAGGGTGCACCTCCCAAAATTTTATTTATCTCTGATTTAAACTTTGAGCTCTGTCACCTCTGCAAATCTCTGCTTCCCTCTGCGAAGGGACTATCTATTTACTTTTATGTTGAGTCATCACCTTCTCAAACAAGCGCCAGACCTGAGAGCACTATTTTCATCCTCATGCATTGTGTATAGTTAATGTTGGATGCATCATGACTGGATCTTTTCTACCATGAATTACAATGTTTAGTCGCTGCTTGAACTTTGGAGGTGCTCTACATTTATATTTTGCGGTCTTAGAAAGGGCTAGCGAGATACCACTGTTATCATATTATATCATGATTGTTTTGACAAAGTGTTGGCATTTGAGATATCTTATTATGGCTCGCTAGTTGATTATGCCATTGATATGAGTTAATATAATTCATAAGAGTTATTGCTGATATGGTTAGTCATGATCTTTGCTGAAAACCTGGGTGCTACTTAAGCTTATTTATATAAACAAGAACAAAAGAGTTCGTAAAAGTTTTTCTTTATCACTTTCAGTTTATCAACTGAATTGCTTGAGGACAAGCAAAAGTTTAAGCTTGTGGGAGTTGATACGTCTCCGTCGTATCTACTTTTCCTAACGCTTTTGCTCTTGTTTTGGACTCTAATTTGCATGATTTGAGTGAAACTAACCCAGACTGACGCTGTTTTCAGCAGAACTACCATGGTGTTGTTTTTTGTACAGAAATAAAAGTTCTCGGAATTGGATGAAACTTTTTGGAGATTTATTTTAGAATAAATAAAAAATACTGGAACCAAGAAGCACCAGAGAGGGGCCCCTGGATGACCACAAGACACTAGGGCGCGCCACCCCCTGTAGGCGCACCCTAGTGGGTTGTTTGGCCCTCGTGGCTCCCCTGACCCTAATTCCAACACTATAAATTCCTATTTTTGGAGAAAAAATAAAAATAGGGGAGGAAGTTTCATCACGCTTTACGATACAAAGCCGCCGCCGCCTCCTGTTCTTCATCGGGAGGCCAGATCTGGAGCCCATTTGGGGCTCCGGAGAGGGGAATCTTCGGTCTTCGTCATCACCAACCCTCCTTCATCACCAATTCCATGATGCTCCCCACCGGGAGTGAGTAATTCCTTTGTAGGCTCGCTGATCGGTGAGGAGTTCGATGAGATTCATCATGTAATCGAGTTAGTTTTGTTAGGGCTTGATCCCTAGTATCCACTATGTTCTGAGATTGATGTTGCTATGACTATGCTATGCTTAATGCTTGCCACTAGGGCCCGAGTGCCATGATTTCAGATCTAAACCGTTTATGTTTTCACCATTATATCTATGTTCTAGATCCGATCTTGCTAGTCATATGCACCTGCTACGTGTTATGATCCGTAAACCCCAGGGTGATAGTAATTGGGATACTTTCCGGTGATGACCGTAGATTGAGGAGTTCATGTATTCACTATGTGTTAATGCTTTGTTCCAGTTCTCTATTAAAAGGAGGCCTTAATATCCCTTAGTTTCCTTATGGACCCTGCTGCCACGGGAGGGTAGGACAAAAGATGTCATGCAAGTTCTTTTCCATAAGCACGTATGACTATTTACGGAATACATGCCTACATTATATTTATGAACTGGAGCTAGTTATGTGTCGCCCTAGGTTATGATTGTTATATGATGAATATCATCCAACAAATTGACCGATCCAATGCCTACGAGTTTTCCACATATTGTTCTTGCTAAGTTACTACTGCTGCTATTACTGTTTCACTTGCTACAAAACTATTGCTATCACTGTTACCGTTACTGTTACTGTTACCACTGCTATCAAAACTATCATATTACTGTGCTACTGATCACTTTGCTGCAGATATTTAATCTCTAGGTGTGGTTGAATTGACAACTCAATTGCTAATACTTGCAAATATTCTTTGGCTCCCCTTGTCTCGAATCTATAAATTTGGGTTGAATACTCTACCCTCGAAAACAGTTGCGTCCCCCTATACTTGTGGGTTATCAATATCGTTTAGAAACTGCTCCTAAACATATATATGATGGAAAGTGTGGTTATATAGGCTAATTACATACCGCTCTTTCGACCGCCTTTGCCACGTAGGGTCATTGAAGTAGTAGAGTCCGGTTTCTTTATAAAGCACCGCTAGGGATCAAAAATATTTCTTGGCACACGGATCCAGGATATTACTGAAGGGTGTCAGTTGACCTTGTGAAGAAAACATAGCATCATGCTTATCCCAGATTGGCTGCTTCCCTTCATAACCACAGGTGCCTAGATTGTGCTTCCCTACCATTTGGCTTCAGAACTGCGCAAACTTCTCTCTGTCCTATTTGTATGCATCTGAGTCTCGGTAATCAAGGAACTCCTTCCATTGCTCATCGGTAGTACTAGGATATAGCTTTTTGATATCATCTAAATTATACCCGTCGTCTAGTCGCATGTTTGCACGGTATCTATTACTATTCAAGGCCTTAGTGAGCACGTGCATGGCATGGATTTCTGCAAGTGCATTGTCTTAGTCATTGAACTTGAAAATATCTCTCATCTTTCCTAACAAAAGGACTGACCATTGCTTGTTTTTAGGCCCCCTTAAGCATCTAACGTTGATGCCACAGTTTTCACGGGCGATGGCACCTAGGACGTTACCCCATTTCATTGCGTTCTTGAGCGGACTAATGGGTCTCCCCTCTTTGTTAATCTGTTTTATTATGTAAGTAGCTGTAGGCACGTTATTCCATGACCTACGCTTTCGCGGTTGAATTTCCAAATCAGCTTGTGCACCATTGAGGTTTCCTTCCTCTTCAGCACCATCGAACTCTTCTGTTGGCCATCTTGCACTTCCTCTTCAGCACCATCATTGGAATATCCTTCCCCATCTACCCCTCCATCTTGCAGTTCCTCTCCAACAACATCCGAATCTTCTTCCCCATCTACCCCTCCATCTACAGCACGATCGGCCTCCTCGTGCAACTCGTAAGCATAACTTGGCTCATCATGTTGGGAAGTCAAAGCCTCACTCCGAGACTGTGTATGTCTCACCATCTTTTATCTGCAAAATGAAGATTGCATCCGTAATGAGTAAAAAAAGAACTACATATTAATTAAAAAAATTGGCAACATGAGTGCTCAAAAGGGGACATATTAAGTGCCAGAAATTCAGCGAAATGGAAGTGAATCAACATTTTGTCAAAACTTTCGCACTCATTTCTATTGCATGTAAAAGAAGACAATAAAACCACAATGAAATTCACCAACTGGCCATCACCATTTATCAAAATACAAAATTTGCATAACCGTTGCTAAAAATTGGACATATTGAATGCAAGAGATTCAATGAAATGGAAGTGAATCATCATTTCATCAAAACCTTCACATTCATTTATATTCCCTGTAAAAGAAGATAACAAAACCGCAATGAAATTCACCACCGACTATCGCCATTTATAAAAAAAAATTGGCATAACCTTTGCTAAAAATTGGACGTATAAAATGCCAGAAATTCGACAAAATGGAAGTGAATCAACATTTCATAAAAACTTGGCACTCTTTTCTATTCCATGTAAATCAAACCATGAGCATCGACATATGTCATAGATCACAATCAATTGTATCATATTCATCCATCATAGCACAACAACCCATGAGCACGAACATATATAGCACAAGCAATGAATTGAAACCATTTGAAATCGATGAACATATATAGCGAAAGCAATTAGTGAATTAATTCAAGCAACAACCGAGAGCTGCGGTGTGTAGATGGACGAGGAGCTGTTGGTGTGGGCGGAGGCGCGCACGCGCCTGCGGATGGGTATGTGGAGATGGCCGACGCGGTTGTTCGTTTATGGGGGCGGAGGCGCACCGACGGAGGGTCGGTGGAGAGAGGGCCGACTGATGGTGCGCGGGTGGGTGGAGGGGGAAGAGGGATGCGGGCTGGGATAGTGGCGGAGCGTGCGGAGGCCGGTGGAGCACGGTGGCGTTCGGGGGGAGGGGGGGGATTCGGTGCGGGGCTCTGTGCCGTGAATTGGGTAGGTATGGGTACCTTTGGTGGCCGACCGTGCGGTCGTAATTTTTGTCTAGTCCCATGGTGAAATTTGAAAAATTAGTTGTAGTGGCGGGTGCTGACAAGTGACCGCCACAAGTTCTTTAACCAACCATTGGCGAGCAGCAAGCACGACCCGCCACAGCTATGTTTTGCCAAAACTAGACATCCGACAAGGTTAACTAGTGGCGGTTGCTTGCCACCGCCCGCCACTGCTTGGTCACCTAACTATGGCGGGTGCCTAGCGGTGCCCATCACTGCCGAGTTACCCAAATAAGTCCCACCCGGGAGGTTATTGTTGTGGCGGGCAACAAGCTCTACCCGCCACAGTTAAGCTCGTAGCTGTGGCGGCAATTTTTGCTACCTGCCACTGCTTGTTTTCAAAAACAGCTGTGGCGGGTGCCCCGCCTCGCCCGCCACTAATTTGGGTTCACCTATAAGCCCTTTCCTAGTAGTGAGGTCCCTACATGGTTGGAAACAGTCTCCGAGACAGTGGTATAAAAGGTTTGATTCATTTATGATAGCACATGGATTTAAGAGGTTTGCATATGATAGTTGTGTTTGCATTAAATTTGTTGATGGATCACCTATATATTTGCTGTTATATGTTGATGATATGTTGATTGCTGTCAAGGGAAAGAAAGAGATCACTACTTTAAAGGCACAGTTAAGTAGTGAGTTTGAGATGAAAGATCTTGGTGCTGCTAAGAAAATTCTAGGTATGGAGATTACGAGGGACATAAATTCTGGTTTGTTATTTCTTAGTCAGCAGAGTTACATTAAGAAAGTTCTTCATCATTTTAATATGCATGATGCTAAGTCAATTAGCACTCCCATTGCTCCTCATTTCAAATTATCATCTTCTCAATGTCCTAGTACGGATGAAGATTTTGAGTATATGTCAAGAGTTCCATATTCTAGTGTTGTCCATTCTTTAATGTATGCCATGGTGTGTTCTACGCCTGATTTGTCATTGGCATTGTGTTTAGTCAGTAGATACATGGCTAACACTGGTAAAGAACATTGGAAAGTTGTTCAATGGATTTTCAGGTATCTTCGTGGCACTTCCAATGCTTGTTTGAAATTCGGCAGGACTGGTGAGGGACTAGCTGGCTATGTAGATTCAGATTTTGCTTACAATGATTTGGACAAGAGGAGGTCCCTTACAGGTTATGTGTTCACAGTTGGTGGTTGTGCCGTGAGTTGGAGGTCAATGTTACAGCCAGTAGTTGCCCAGTCTACCACTGAAGCAGAATACATGGCTATTGCAGAAGCATGTAAAGAATCAGTTTGGCTAAAAGGTTTGTATGCTTAGCTTTGTGGAGATAATTATTGCATTAATCTGTTTTGTGACAGTCAGAGTGCCATATACCTCACTAAGGATCAGATGTTCCATGAGAGAACAAAGCACATTGATGTCAAATACCATTATGTTTGAGACATTGTTGAGCAAGGTAAACTGAAGGTATGCAAGATTAGTACTCATGATAATCCCGCTGATATGTTGACAAAGCCAGTTCCTGTTGCTAGTTTGGGATTTGATCAGACTTAGTTCGTATAACTCATTAGCCCTAGTGGCTATTTGGCGCCGAAAGTGTTGTCTTTGTTGTTCAGGGAGAAGGTTCTCATTCATGCTACAAGATGAAATTTTGTCTCAAGGTGGAGTTTGTTATGTTGTGATCCAAATTCAGGTATAAAGAGAAAGCCTAACTTCTGACGAGCAAGAGCGTAGCGAGTCTGAAGTTACTCCATGCGGGTCACCCCCGATAGGGACGCCTGGGGGGGTGTGAGGCCCCACAGCAGTATGGATCAGTATTGACCTAGGTAACCTGTGTTATATATATCCTTTGTAAGCCGCTGCACGGGATGAGTTGATCAGTTGTAAATCCCCAACGTTTGTAACCTCCCTCAATATAGTGAAGATTTGTTGGCTGGCGCCCATGTTTTCCCCCTTCGTGTTGGAGGGGTTTTCCACATTAAATCTCGTGTCTCCTGCTTGTTTTCGTTCTTCATCGTGTTTGATTGCGTATCGTATCTCTAACAATCGACATTGAGGTACAATCTCTTAATCAGTAGGTACAATCTCTTAATCAATAGGTACAAGTTACTAAGCCGGCCGGCACACATTAGTGCTTGTACGTGCAGATTACTGGAAAAGGGAAACCGGGCTTATCGGCGCAATCCACTTTGGAGTTGGTGGCGATCGGCGTTCAGCAGGTAGTAGTACTGTGTTTCTTGTCCCCCACACAACCATCAGGGATCCATCTCTTTGCTTGTAGGTACAGTACACAACAGTGCTTGTATGTACGCGCAATGATTCTTGTAGGCATTTTTCTAGTAAGTAGATGATATTGTTTCTGCACTGACGCCACATGTAATTAGGGATGGATTTAGTTTAGCTGGATGTTGTGTTCTAGGTTCATAGGTCCTTATATATACACATCCTAAAATTTGTTGCTCATGGCATTCAAGTTTAGTTAGTCAGATGATTAGCTTGTCAATTAGGTTTGTGCAGTGTTTCGTACTTCTAATTTCCTTATGTTATAGTTTTCCGTACTTCTAATTTCCTGTTAGATTTTCAGTGTAATTCTATTTTTCTCTTGCTTTGTAAGATGAAGTAGCCAATTAGTTGCCCTTTTATGATGAGTTGGAATGAACTGTTATCCTCTAGTGTCATTTGAGCTTATGTTCAGTCAACTTATACTTACTTAGCTGCACCTTTATACTCTCTATACTAACAGAAAAAATAAAGCACCAAACTCATGTAATTACAACTTTTGTTCTGATGAATTACTTTTTCATGTGAATATGTCACAATTTTCTCGACTTCTAATTTCATGTAAGCTTTTTAGTGTAACTCTATTATGTTGTTGCTTTGTGATACGTCTCCGTCGTATCTATAATTTTTTATTGTTCCATGCCAATATTATACAACTTTTACATACTTTTGGAACATTTTATATGATTTGTTGGACTAACCTATTGATCCAGTGCCCAGTGCCAATTCCTGTTTTTTTTGCATGTTTTTTGTTTTGCAGAATATCCATATCAAACGAAGTCCAAATGCAATAAAATTTTACAGAGAATTATTTTGGAATATTTGTGAATTTTGGGAGGTGGAATCAATGCAAACGGAGGTCCACAATGACCACAAGACACCTGGGCGTGCCAGGCAGCCCAGGCGCGTGGTGGTGGGTTGTGCCCTCCTCGTATGTCAGTTGGAGCCCTACTTCGGGCGCAAGGAAGCTTATATCTAGAAAAAAATCATGTTAAAATCTCAGCGCAATCGGAGTTACGTATCTCCGGGAATATAAGAAACGGTTTTCGGCCAGATCTGAGGAACGCGAAACAGAAGCGAACAGAGGGATAGATCCAAACTAGGAGGGGCTCCTGCCCCTCCGCTGCCATGGAGGCCATGGACCAGAGGGGGAACTCTCCTCCCATCTAGGGGGAGGCCAAGGAAGAGGAAGAAGGAGGGGGCTCTCTCCCCCTCTCTCCCGGTGGCGCAGAAGTGCCACCGGGGCAAGGATCGTGACAGCGATCTACATCAACAATCTTGCTACCGTCAACACCAACTTTCTCCCCCTCTATGTAGCGGTCTAACACCCCTTCTCCCCACTGTAATCTCTACTTAAACATGATGCTCAACACTATATATTATTTCCCAATGATATGTGGTTATCCTATGATGTTTGAGTAGATCCGTTTTGTCCTATGGGTTGATAGATGATCATGATTGGTTTGAGTTGTATATTTTATTTTGGTGCTGTCCTACGGTGCCCTCCGTGTCACGGAAACGGAGGGATCCCCGCTATAGGGTGTTGCAATACGTTAATGATTCACTTATGGTGGGTGGTGTGAGTGACAGAATACACAGACCCGAGTTTGGGGGTCATTGCGTATGGGATAAAGAGGACTTGATACTTAATGCTATTGTTGGGTTTTACGACCTTAATGATCTTTAGTAGTTGTGGATGCTTGCTAGAGTTCCAATCATAAGTGCATATGATCCAAGTAGAGAAAGTATGTTAGCTCATGCCTCTCCCTCATATAAAATTGCAACAATGATCACCAGTTTAGTTATCGATCACCTAGGGACAAATGACCTTCTTGTTAACAAAAGTTATCTACTTTTATTACCTTGCAATTTATTCGTAGTTTTATTCTTGCAAAGTACTCATAGTTTTATTCTTGCAAAATAGTTTCATACTTGGTCTAGGTAAAGCAAATGTTAAGTGTGCGTAGAGTTGTATCGGTGGTCGATAGAACTTGAGGGAATATTTGTTCTACCTTTAGCTCCTCATTGGGTTCGACACTCTTATTTATCGAAGAAGGCTACAAACGATCCCCTATACTTGTGGGTTATCACTTTGTAAGATGAACTAGCCAATTAGTTGTCCCTTTTGATGTCCCCTTTGAATTATTTACATTGTAATTCAACTGAATACTACTGTATTTACACTGTAAAATGTCACTGGAACATGCAGTATTTACAGTGTAACTCTATAAATTACACTGTAAATCTACTACAGTTACATTGTAAACTCTTCTGTCATTTGCACTGTAATTCTACTGTATTTGTATGCTTTACTTTTTGTCACGACCCCGATTTGATAGAATCCAAGTCTCTGTGCTTACTGTGCTATCCCTGGATCGTAGCTACCACACACAGTAACAAGAATGAATATCAGCAAGACATACATCATTTTACTACAACGATAGATCCATTGTTAAGCAAATACATACCATTGGCAAAGCTCAATGTTGTCACGTAATACAGCAGGATAATACGTAGTCGCTAATTTAGGGATTATCGCTTGACACAAAAAGAGAAATTATTATGGGATCAAATTGATATATTGCATTGGTATGCTTGGAATTTATGCTTGAGATATGATTATACTTGTTGCTCTAGGATGATGGCTCCACACCTTCCCTTTTCATGCAAATTTAATGATAATGAAACCTTGGCTTCTTATGCTAATGGTATATATGATTACTATGATGTGGAACGAATAGAAGAATTTGTTACTTTTAAGGGTGCTTATGAAATTGAATCTTTGTTTGAAAAGTATGATGATTTAGTTTATAGACATGAAAATTTTGCTATACTTAAATATTGCTATGATAATTATAAATGCAATTATGATATTGATGTATTTATTGAAAATGTCTCTGTTGTCCAAGAAGAGACTAATATTTTGCAGGAGTCTATGGAAGAAGAAATTGATGAAACAGTGAGCTCATTGGATGAAAAAGATGATGAGGATAGCGAAGAACAAAAGGAGGAAGAGCGGATTAGCTACCCGTGCCCACCTTCTAATGAGAGTAACTCTTCAACTCATACATTATTTAATTTTCCTTCTTGCTTACCGAAGTATGAATGCTATGATAATTGTTATGATCCCATTGATTCGTTTAAAATATCCCTTTTTGATGAACTTGATGCTTGCTATGCTTGTGGCCATGATGCCAATATGAATGATGCTTATGGATATGAACTTGCTATAGTCCCTTATGTTAAACATGAAATTGTTGCTATTGCACCCACACATGATAGTCCTATTATCTTTTTGAATTCACCAAACTACACTATATCGGAGAAGTTTGCACTTATTAAGGATTACATTGATGGGTTGCCTTTTACCGTTGCACATGATAATTTTGATGAATATAATATGCATGTACTTGCTGCTCCTACTTGTAATTATTATGAGAGAGGAACTACATCTCCACCTCTCTATGTTTTCAACACGATAAAATTGCAAGAAACTGCTTATGCTATGTATTGGCCTTTACTTGATGTGCATGAATTGTTCTTATATGACATGACAATGCATAGAAAGAGAGTTAGACTTTGTCATTACATGATATATGTTGCTTTGTGCTCACTACTAAATGCCAAATCATTGCTAATTAAAATTGGCTTTGATATACCTTGGGATCCGGGTGGATCCATTACTTGAGCACTTTATGCCTAGCTTAATGGCTTTAAAGAAAGTGCTGCCAGGGAGACAACCTGGAAGTTTTAGGAAGTCATTTTATTCTGTTGAGTGCTTTTATAAAGTTTAAAAACAAAAAAATATAGAGGGGAACCTAAAAACCTTTTTCTAAAAGAGAAGCGATTGAAAGGTGAAGCATTGGAGAAGTGAGGGTCGACCTTGAACACTTGTGTTCATGCTCATGGAAACAATGTAATTTTTTCATGAAAATTCTCACAAAAATAATTATCTCCTTGTACAAATCCATTGTATTATAAAAATAATGTGCCAAGATTTGCCTTTAGGATGATTAGATTGCTTGTTGGTATGTGCGGTGCAAAAACAGAAACTTTAGCTGTAGTGCGTGATTTTACATTTTTTACTGGAACATCAAAAGTTTCTGAAATTTTTTGAAAAGTATTTCTATACAAATTTTTTATTTCTTCCTAATTTTTCAGAATTTTTGGAATTACATAAGTATGGTGAATGTTCAGATTACTACAAACTGTCCTATTTAAGACAGATTCTGTTTTTGATGCATTGTTTTGCTTGTTTTGATGAAACTATCGATTTTTATCGGTGGTACAAGCCATGGAAAAGTTATATTACAGTAGCTACAATGCAAAAAAAAATATGAATTGGTTTGCAACAGTACTTAAAGTAGTGATTTGCATTATTATACTAACGGATCTCACCAGGTTTCTATTGAGTTTTGTGTGGGTGAAGTGATCAAAGATCGAGGAGGTCTCGATATGAGAAGAAGGAGGAGAGGCAAGAGATCAAGCTTGGGGATGCCCAAGGCACCCCAAGTAAATATTCAAGGAGACTCAAGCGTCTAAGCTTGGGGATGCCCCGGAAGGCATCCCATCTTTCTTCAACAAGTATCGATATGTTTTCATCTTCGTTTCGTTCATGTGATATGTGTGAATCTTGGAGCGTCTTTTGTGTTTATTTTTCATTTTTATTTTATGCACCATGCTGGTATGAGATTGTCCATGGTCGATTTATAGAATGCTCATTGCACTTCACTTATATCTTTTGAGTGTGGCTTTATAGAATGCTTCATGTGCTTCACTTATATCATTTGAAGTTTGGATTGCCTGTTTCTCTTCACATAGAAAACCGTTATTTGTAGAATGCTCTTTTGCTTCACTTATACTTATTAGAGCATGGTCTTTTGTAGAAAGAAATAAACTCTCTTGCTTCACTTATACCTATTTAGAGAGTCAACAGGAATTGGTAAATTGCATGGTTAGTCATAAAATCCTACATAAAACTTATGGATCACTGAATATGATATGTTTGATTCCTTGCAATAGTTTTGCGATATAGAGATGGAATATGTGGGAGGTACTAGTAAACGGTTGTGGTTAGTAAGAATATTGGTGTTAAGGTTTGTGATTCCCGAAGCATGCACGTATAGTCTCTCGTTATGCTATGAAGTTGGAGCATGATTTATTATTGATTGTCTTCCTTATGAGTGGCGGTCGGGGACGAGCGATGGTCTTTTCCTACCAATCTATCCCCCAAGGGGCATGCGTAGTAATACTTTGCTTCGAGGGCTAATAAACTTTTGCAATAAGTATATGAGTTCTTTATGACTAATGTGAGTCCATGGATTATACGCACTCTTACCTTTCCGCAATTTGCTAGCCTCTACGGTACCGTGCATTGCCCTTTCTCACCTCGAGAGTAGGTGCAAACTTCGCAAGTGCATCCAAACCCCGTGATATGATATGCTCTATCACACATAAGCCTTATTATATCTTCCTCAAAGCAGCCACCATACCTACCTATTATGGCCTTTCCATAGCCATTCCGAGATATATTTCCATGCAACTTCCACCATTTCAGTTTTGATGACTTGAGCATTCATTGTCATATTGCTTTGCATGATCGTAAGATAGCTAGCATGATATTTTCATGGCTTGTCCATTTTTTTGATATCGTTGTTATGCTATATCATTGCGCATCCTGGTATACTGCCAGAGGCATTCATATAGAGTCATATTTTGTCATAGGTATTGAGTTGTAATTTTTATTTCTTTTGAGTTATAAGTAAATAGAAGTGTGATGATCATCATTATTTATTATTAGAGCATGTCCCAGTGAGGAAAGGATGATGGAGACTATGATTCCCCCACAAGTCGGGATGAGACTCCGGACAATGAGAGAAAAAAAGAAAAAAAAGGAAAAACAAAAAAAAGAAAATAAAGAGAGAGAAGGGGCATTGCTACTATATTTTACCACACTTGTGCTTCAAAGTAGCACCATGTTTTTCATATAGAGAGTCTCCTATGTAGTCACTTTCATATACTAGTGGGAATTTTTCATTATAGAACTTGGCTTGTATATTCCGATGATGGGCTTCCTCAAATGCCCGGAAGGCATCCCATCTTTCTTCAACAAGTATCGGTATGTTTTCGTCTTCGTTTCGTTCATGTGATATGTGTAAATCTTGGAGCATCTTTTGTGTTTAGTTTTCACTTTTCTTTTATTCACCATGCTGGTATGAGATAGTCCATGGTTTATTTATAGAATACTCATTGCACTTCACTTATATCTTTTGAGTATGGCTTTATAGAATGCTTCATGTGCTTCACTTATATCATTTGAAGTTTGGATTGCCTGTTTCTCTTCACATAGAAAACCGTTCTTTGAAGAATGCTCTTTTGCTTCACTTATATTTGTTAGAGCATGGTATTTTGTAGAAAGAATTAAACTCTCATCCTTCACTTATATCTAATTAGAGAGTCAAAAGGAATTGGTCATTTGCATGGTTAGTCATGAAATCCTACATAAAACTTATGGATCAATGAATATGATATGTTTGATTCCTTGCAATAGTTTTGCGATATAGAGATGGAATATGTGGGAAGTACTAGTAAACGGTTGTGGTTAGTAGGAATATTGGTGTTAATGTTTGTGATTCTTGAAGCATGCACATATAGTCTCTCGTTATGCTATGAAGTTGGAGCATGATTTATTATTGATTGTCTTCCTTATGAGTGGCGGTCGGGTACGAGCGATGGTCTTTTCCTACCAATCTATCCCCCTAGGGGCATGCATAGTAGTACTTTGCTTCGAGGGCTAATAAACTTTTGCAATAAGTATATGAGTTCTTTATGACTAATGTGAGTCCATGGATTATACACACTCTTACCTTTCCGCAATTTGCTAGCCTCTACGGTACCGTGCATTGCCATTTCTCACCTCGAGATGTGGTGCAAACTTCGTAGGTGCATTCAAACCCCGTGATATGATACGCTCTATCACACTTAAGCCTTATTATATCTTCCTCAAAACAGCCACCTACCTATTATGGCCTTTCCATAGCCATTCCGAAATATATTGCCATGCAACTTCCACCGATTCCATTTTGATGACTTGAGCATTCATTGTCATATTGCTTTGCATGATCATATAGCTGACATAGTAGTTGTGGCTCAGCCACCGTTCATCATTTTTTATACATGTTATGCTAGATCATTGCACTTCCTGGTACACTGCCAGAGGCATTCATATAGAGTCATATTTTGTTATAGGTATCGAGTTGTAAGTAAACAGAAGTGTGATGATCATCATTATTCTTATTAGAGCATTGTCCCGGTGAGGAATGGATGATGGAGACTATGATTCCCCCACAAGTCGGGATGAGACTCCGGACCAAAAGAAAAAAAAAGAAAAAAAAAGAAAAAAAGAAAGAAAGGAAGAAGGGGCATACTAGTTCCACACTGCTTCAAAGTAGCACCATGTTTTTCATATAGAGAGTCTCCTATGTTGTCACTTTCATATACTAGTGGGAATTTTTCATTGTAGAGTTAGATGCACACCCACTTAGTTTTCATATTGAGCTTTCATAAACTCTCTTAGTGTATTCGTTGCATGGCAATCCCTACTCCTTGCATTGATATCAATTGATGGGCATCTCCATAGCCCGTTGGTTAGCCGCGTCGATGTGAGACTTTCTTACTTTTTTGTCTTCTCTATATTTACCCCTATCATCATACTCTATTCCACCCATAGTTTTATATCCATGGCTTGCGCTCATGTATTGCGTGAGGGTTGAAAAAGCTGAAGCGCGTTAAAAAGTATGAACCAATAGCTTGGCTTGTCATCGGGGTTGTGCATGATAAATACTTTGTGTTAAGAAGACAGAGCATGACAAGACTATATGATTTTGTAGGGATAGCTTTCTTTAGCATTGATATTTTGGAAGACATGATTGTTTGTTGGGATGCCTGAGTATTGATGTCTTTATGTCAAATTATAGACTATTGCTTTGAATCACTTTTGTCTTAATATTCATGCCATGATTAGACATATGACCAAGTTTATGCTAGGTAGCATTCCACATCAAAAATTATCTTTTTTATCATTTACCTACTCGAGGACGAGCAGGAATTAAGCTTGGGATGCTGATACGTCTCCGTCGTATCTATAATTTTTTATTGTTCCATGCCAATATTATACAACTTTTACATACTTTTGGCAACATTTTATATGATTTATTGGACTAACCTATTGATCCAGTACCCAGTGCCAGTTCCTGTTTTTTGCATGTTTTTTGTTTCGCAGAATATCCATATCAAATGAAGTCCAAATGCAATAAAATTTTACCGAGAATTATTTTGGAATATTTGTGAATTTTGGGAGGTGGAATCAACGCAAACGGAGGCCCACAGTGACCAAGAGACACCTGGGCGCGCCAGGCAGCCCAGGCGCATGGTGGTGGGTTGTGCCCTCCTCGTACGTCGGTTGGAGCTCTTGCAAGGAAGCTTATATCCAGAAAAAAAATCGTGTTAAAATCTCAGCGCAATCAGAGTTACGGATCTCCGGGAATATAAGAAACGGTTTTCGGCCAGATCTGAGGAACGCGAAATAGAAGAGAACAGAGGGATAGATCCAATCTAGGAGGGGCTCCTGCCCCTCCGCCGCCATGAAGGCCATGGACCAGAGGGGGAACTCTCCTCCCATCTAGGGGGGAGGCCAAGGAAGAAGAAGGAGGGGGCTCTCTCCCCCTCTCTCCCGGTGGCGCCGGAGTGCCGCCGAGGCAAGGATCGTGATGGCGATCTACATCAAAAATCTTGCTACCGCCAACACCAACTTTCTCCCCCTCTATGCAGCGGTGTAACACCCCTTCTCCCCGCTATAATCTCTACTTCAACATGGTGCTCAACACTATATATTTTTTTCCAATGATATGTGGTTATCCTACCATGTTTGAGTAGATCCGTTTTGTCCTATGGGTTGATAGATGATCATGATTGATTTGAGTTATATATTTTATTTTGGTGCTGTCCTATGGTGCCCTCCGTGTCGCGCAAACGGAGGGATCCCTGCTGTAGGTTGTTGCAATACGTTAATGATTCGCTTATGGTGGGTGGCGTGAGTGACAGAATACACAGACCCGAGTTTGGGGGTCATTGCGCATGGGATAAAGAGGACTTGATACTTAATGCTATGGTTGGGTTTTACGACCTTAATGATATTTAGTAGTTGCGGATGCTTGCTAGAGTTCCAATCATAAGTGCATATGATCCAAGTAGAGAAAATATGTTAGCTCATGCCTCTCCCTCATAAAAAATTGCAACAATGATCACCAGTTTAGTTATCGATCACCTAGGGACAAATGACCTTCTTGTTGACAAAAGCTATCTACTTTTATTACCTTGCAATTTATTCGTAGTTTTATTCTCGCAAAGTACTCGTAGTTTTATTCTTGCAAAATAGTTTCATACTTGTTCTAGGTAAAGCAAACGTTAAGTGTGCGTAGAGTTGTATCGGTGGTCGATAGAATTTGAGGGAATATTTGTTCTACCTTTAGCTCCTCGTTGGGTTCGACACTCTTATTTATCGAAGAAGGCTACAAACAATCCCCTATACTTGTGGGTTATCACTTTGTAAGATGAACTAGCCAATTAGTTGTCCCTTTTGATGTCCCCTTTGATTTATTTACATTGTAATTCAACTGAAATACTACTGTATTTACACTGTAAAATGTCACTGGAACATGCAGTATTTACAGTGTAACTCTATAAATTACACTGTAAATCTACGACAGTTACATTGTAAACTCTTCTGTCATTTGCACTG
The DNA here is from genome assembly GCA_011799875.1 of Thinopyrum elongatum. NCBI lineage: Eukaryota > Viridiplantae > Streptophyta > Magnoliopsida > Poales > Poaceae > Thinopyrum > Thinopyrum elongatum. The sequence goes on along the minus strand of CM022298.1, from coordinate 498,867,118 downwards.
TAATTCTACTGTATTTGTATGCTTTACTTTTTGTCACGACCCCGATTTGATAGAATCCAAGTCTCTGTGCTTACTGTGCTATCCCTGGATCGTAGCTACCACACACAGTAACAAGAATGAATATCAGCAAGACATACATCATTTTACTACAACGATAGATCCACTATTAAGCAAATACATACCATTGGCACAGCTCAATGCTGTCACGTAATACAGCGGAGTAATACGTAGTCGCTAAGTTAGGGCTCCATCAACGCCACTGGGCTCGTTGAGTGCAGACCATAATCCTATCGTCTCTTACTTTGTCGAGATATGCACATGACAGGTGCAGATGAGTACGTGGAATGTACTCGCAAGTTGCAAAGGAAAGTTTAACCGAATATATATGCAGGGTAAGTATTGGTGGAGGTTTCCTTTGCATAAAGCCAATTTTCTCATATACTAAATTTTGTAAACTTCTTTTGAAATAAAAATAGTTTTTGGTATAAAGGTAGGAGTGAGACACTTGGATATACGCATTCTCCAAATTAATTTAAAACATACATAAGGTTGAAGTGAAACACATTCATTGTGCTCATTCCTCAACTTTAACCCTTAAAATAGACTTTTATAAAAGAAAGGGAAGATTCTTCTTCAGTTCAAGTCTTCAGTTGCTCAAAATTGCCCGTAACCGGGGGCACGGCTAATCGATTAGGTTTAACCCTCTGCAGAGGTCGTACACGTTCCCCGCATGACACAATCAACTAATTTATTGTTACACACTTGGGTACACGACTAGGAGGAGATTGTGATGAAGCTTTTCCGTAACAGCCCCCTATACCGACCAAGCCGCCCGCAACTTCGGCACGAAGGCCTCTCTCCGATGACGATCCTGGGGTAGGGTTTCCCTTTAGTACTAAGCTAAGCCAGAGCCCATAGTAGCATGCGGCTGTACTGGAAGCTACATCAGACTGTACTTGGAAGATCTCAGTCCCCTGGACGGCGGTCCCCACCAAAAACCTGTGTGCAAGACCCTAATCGGGCGCATTCACTGCAAGACCCCGATTGAGCGCAATCACTTGTAGACGCTCCCGTCAATACCATTCCGCCCATAGAGTAGAAGTAAAATAGTATATAATTTTTGTTTTCCAAAAGTTTTCACAAAACATTGCCCCAAAAGAGGGCAAGTTTATTCGTTTAAAACTTGTTTGATTCCCAACCCTTTTCTTTGTAATCGTGGCTAAGCATAGCTACAAGTTCCTAGCGCTTTAACTAGCAATAGTTGTTTGCAAAACTTTTTAGTAAAACATGCATAGTAATAAAAGAGTTCATGCATATTACGAAAACATAGGACTGATCAAGTTGCAACTTGCCTGAGTCTTGAAGTTGATTCCCTATTTGTTATCGTCACTCTTTCACTTTACGATATATCTAACGATAAAATAAAATTACTTCAACACACGGCAACTCAAAATGAAGAACCAACTAAAAGATGCAAATTAACAATATAAGATCGAGTCATGGTTATGGTTCAGATAAGATCGAGTTTCTTTGGATGGGAATAAGGCATAGATTTTATTCTAGGGTGGGTCAAATTGGTTAAGTGAAGATTATGGTGTCAATACATAGAGTGATTGAGAGACAAGGTTTGGTAACAAAACTTCCATAAAGAAACTATTTAGAATATTAGACTTGTGGTCGACAATAGGAATTGAAAGTCGTATGAGTTTAGGGAATTGAAATTAATAATTTACTAGATCCAAATTTTTGTGGTGGCAACATA